>BSBM01000244.1:2962500-4162500 GCA_027924585.1 Larix kaempferi | reverse complement strand
TGACGATGCTGCTGATCGTGAGATGACGATGCTGCTGATCGTGTGATGACGATGCTGCTGATTGTGTGATGACGATGTTGCTGATCGTGTGATGACGATACTGCTGATCGTGTGATGACGATGCTGCTGATCGTGTGATAACGATGCTGCTGATCGTGTGATGACGATACTGTTAATCGTGATGTTGATGTTGATGTTGACATTGATGTACCAGTAACTGTTTGAGTTACTGATGAAGACAAATTGAAGAAAGCTTCCAATGATTTATAGATGTATCATGTATGATGTTGATGACTCCTTGCTCGAGCAGATGTTGTTATAATATCCTTCTCGTTAAGGGGGAGTGTTGAGATATTGTAACTTCAAAGAATATTATATTTGTACTTTATTATTCCGGAGATGTTTCATTCCTCCGTGAAGATCTTATTGTATATCCGGAGATGTTTATTCCTCTGTCGGAATGTGGTAACTCGGGTTATTAGACTTCCCTAGTAGGGGTCGGCCCTGTATGTGTTATGTGGGTCAAAGGGTTATTAGACCACCCTAGAGGGGTCGGCCCAGTTAGTTGTAGTGGGGTATTTAACCTATTGGTTAAATACGAGCCTACGTGTACTTGTGTAAAATACACATCAGAGTAGTGTATAAATAGAGGAGGTGTGTTCCTCATTACATACACTCACTCTCACTTGAGAAAGGCGCACTTATGGAGGAGAGGTCTGCTATTGTGGAGAAGGAGCTTATGCTCAGGGTTTGCATCTTTGTATATTGCCGGTCATCTATATTGAGGAAGCTTTGCTGGGTTTTCTACCCCATGAGGGTTTCCCAGGATAAATCTCTGTCTCTTGTGTTTATGCTGTGCTTGTTGTTTCTTCAGTGATCCTGTATATGCTATTATTGTGAAATGGAATGTAATGCTGCTATTTTCTGTCTTAGCATATTGAATTTTAACAATAAATTCCAAATTACTTTCACAATATCCATGCATTAGTTCATTGTGCTTATGTAATTATGCTTTCATAACATTCCAATGGTTGTATAGCATCGATTAAGGGTGGCAACGTAGCAAAACAATTGTAGGGTGGAGTAACAATTGTAGGGTGGCATAAGTTGAAAGGTGGCATGGCAAGACCAAAGAATTTCCAAATGACATTTAATCTAAATCAAAATGTTTCATTTCAAAACAATGTTTTACAAGACTAATATTATAGTTTAATTTTGGTAGGAGTAAATATTAAGGACTTGTCTAGCAAAGAAATCTCGTTATGATGTTTATTTGATTGCTATGTTTATATGAGAATGCATGTTAAGATGTTATGAAATGATGCTTACCTATATAAATGTGTATGAATGCATACATGTATGCTACATGTAATTGGTTTCTAATGATGGGAATGCATGTTATGATGTTTATCCGATTGCTATGCTTATGTGAGAATGCAAGTTAAGATGTTATGAAATGATGTTTATCTATAGAAATGTGTATGAATGCATACATGTATGCTACGTGTAATTGGTATCTAATGATGAGAATGCTTGTTACAATGTTTATATGGTTGCTATATTTATATGAGAATTCATGTCACATTAGAATCCAAACTTGAAGTTCTTCTAGACATTCCACATTATTCAAGGGATTGCACATCTGCATGACTAATATAGGTGAAATCATAACACAGGACATGCATATGAATACATACATCATAATTCAAATATCATCTTAGGATATCAATGCCAAATTGCATTCGCAATACCCCTACATTAGTTCATTGCGCTTATGCAATTATTCTTTCATTACATTCCAATCATTGTATAACATAAATTAAGGGTGGCAAGATAGAAAAAACATTGTAGGGTGGAGTAATAGTTGTAGGGTGGTACAAAAAGACTAAACAATTTCGAAATGACATTTAATCTAAATCAAAATGTTTCATTTCAAAAAAACATTTGACAAGGCTAATAATATAGTTTAAATTTGTTAGGAGTAAATCTTAAGAACTTATCTAGCAAAGAAAGCATGTTATGATGTTTATTTGATTTATATGATTGTTATGTTTATATGAGAATGCATGTTAAATGTTATGAAATGATGTTTCTCTATAGAAATGTGTATGAATGCATACATGTATGCTACATGTAAATGCTATCTCATGATGAGAATGCATGATATGATGTTTATCTGATTGCTATGTTTATATGAGAATGCATGTTAAGATGTTATGAAATGATGTTTATATACAGAAATGTGTATGACTGCATACATGTATGCTATGTGTAATTAGTATCTGATGAGAATGCATGTTATGATGTTTATCTGATTGATATGTTTATATGAGAATGCATGTTACAATGTTATGAATCTATGACGTTTATCTAATTCATACACATCTAGTAGATTACTAAAATATGCATGACATTTCAAAATGATTCATTGTACTCCTGCATGACTAAGATATATGAAATCATAATACAACATATGTGCATATGAATATATACATCATAATTCAAATATCATCTCAGGAGATCAATACCAAATTACTTTCACAATATCTCTACTATAGTTCAATGTGCTTATGCAATTATGATTTCATAATTCAAATATGATATCAAGAGATCAATGCCAAAGTGCTTTCACATTATCTCTGTTAGAATATTGAGAATACACATAAACATACAAAAATATGTTTGCTAACCTGCAAAGCAAGAATATACTAGTCTATCCTTATATCCATACAAGAAACAATAATCATGTAAGAAATAAGAGACAAGAGAAAACTATGATACACAAAATATACATGGTAAAACCCCAAATGTGGAAACATCCACATGAAGGTATTTTCTTCTTGTTCTTAAAAAACATCCAACCTTACAATTGAGCTCCACTCCACATATGCTCTCACAACTTTACAATAGCATTAAAATGCAGTACATTAAATTATGCCCAGAGGCTCTCTTTCACCTCTATTATATAGCTAGAGGTATGGAAGAATAACATCCCAAATACACATAGGATAAATATTTTTTGACCTCTTTATATAATAAATGGTAATAGGAGAATATTGCTCCATGATGCATGTGGGGATAACTCCTTTTACATAAGATTAGAGTTATTTATGACTTCCAATGCTAGATAAGAGATCTTACGAGGTCATGCTAGACATCATTACACATGTAATATTAAAATTCCACATTCCAAAACTCCCCCTTAATACTGACTATAGAGAACGACACATAGATGGAGGAATATTGAATTATATTAGCATTCCCTCTTGTTAAAAACTTCCCGCTTTCCCAACAAACTTTGAAGGTACATAAAATTCACTTATGTTATGGATTTGGTAAAGATATCGACTGCATGATTTTCTGTGGGAAAATACTCCAAAAAATAACACCATCTGCAATAATATCTCGAATGTAATGAGTATCTAAGTCAATGTGTTTATTTTTGGAGGGATAAACTAAATTTTACACAAGTTGAATTGCACTCTAACTATCACATATTAATTTTGTAGGATACTACTGAACTAGTCCAAGCTCTATAAGAACATGTCGGATCCACATTATTTATTTAGTTGCTTCCTTAGTTTACATGTACTCTACTTCATAAGAATAAATATAAAGAGTTCTCAACTTCTTACTGGACCATGCAATCGAACCTGAACCATGCTAAAAGATGTACCCTACAGTAGACCTTCTATCTGAAGCATCCTCCACCCAATCAAAATCTGTATAACCATGGAGTGAAATTGTATCACTAATAGAATAGAATAGACCATAATGTACTGTCCCCAATAAATCTGTGAGAATTATCCTTGCTACTTTCCAATGGATTTCATGAGTATTTTGCAAAAACCTCAAAACTATGTTTGCTACAAAAGAGAGTTCAGGCATATTGTGTCTCAAATATACCATACTCCCCACAAGTTGACGATACAAAGTGGCATCAACAAGAGGACTATCACAATCAACAATTAACTTTCCATCAAACTGAAATGGTGTAGGAGAAGGCTTACAATCACTCATATGAAATTGAGAAAGTAAATATGTAGAATATTTAGGTTGAGATAGGAATATACCATCATCCATATATCAAATCTGTAGACCCAAAAAATATTGCAATAGGCCTAAGTCGGTCATTTCAAATTGATTTTTAAGATTATTCTTCATTTACTGTATAAATGTAAGTTGGTTACTAGTAAGGATAATATCATCCACATAAAGTACCATAATAAGGACATCATCATCAAAGTTCTGAACATACAGATTTGGATCAGAAATACACTACTTGAAATCATTCTTCAATAAATAAGTATCAATTTTCTCATACCAAGCTCTAGGTGCTTGTTTAAGACCGTATAAAGAATCTTTCAATTTTCATATTGAACTTGAAGTTTCAACAGTAATAAAACTAGGTGGTTGTTGCATATAAATTTATTCACGAAGATCAGCATTCAAAAACTCACTCTTGACATCCATTTAGTGTATTTCCATTGATTTTTTATGTATATGTAACTTCGGAATGTATTTCATATATATTTATTGTACCCTTATAAGAGATGTGTTATTCCTCTATAAGGAAGTGTCGTCATGTGGATTGACAAGTGTTGCAAGTGTGTGTACTTGCCGATGGGTTATTAGACCACCATGTGTGGGGTTGGCCCTGAAGTATATATTATATTGTGGATGTATCTAGATAGACAAGTCGGCCCCATAGTGTAACTGGGCAAACAGGTTAGTATAAATAGAGATCGGGAGATCTCTATTTTCATCATTCGAAAAGTCACACTTCTCTCACTCAGAAAGTGGTGCACTAGTGAGGAGGAGGATCATCTGCTACTAGGAGACTATCTCAAGTGTATTTTGGTTGTACTTTGGTTGAGCCATTTCTCTCTCTATCTCTGAGGAAGTTGTGGGGTTTTTCACCTTAGGGTTTTCCCCACGGAAACTCTGTGTCTCTTGTCTCTCGTGCTTTTGATTCTTGTGATGATTGACATGCTTGTTATGATTGATATGCATTGATATACGGTACATGTTATTCTCTCAATAAAGATCCTAGAGTACTGTGAATTAATGCTCAAAATTTAACATGGTATCAAAGCTAACCTGAGAAGAAGACATTTTGCAGTGACGAAAACTTGAGTTTCTTGTTTATTGGGTTTCTCTCAACATATTTTGGAAAAGCAGTATAGTAGATTGACTCTACTCATCAAGGAGAATCCATCTGTCCAATCAGAATTCAATTCTGAGCATTTTCAGATTTGGCCCTAAAAATTAGGGTTTCCACAAAAATAGGAATTTCTGAAATCTGAAGACATAGCTGGAAGCTCCTTGCAAAAATCGAAGTTTAGAGCTTTGGATCGAGATTTTTGGTTGGGTAGATCTCCGAGAAACTCAAACCCTAATCTGGGACCAGATCCAGTTTTCAGCATTTCAAGTGGTAATACCTAAATCTTTTCTATTTCCATTTGAAGTACTCTTTAAGATGTCTCACCACACCAAGCTTGAGGATAAGCTTGAAGGGGCTGATAACTTTCGAGCTTGGAAGTATAGGATTGGGTTAATCCTGGAAGAGAATGATTTGGACTCATATATAAAAGAAGACATCCCTATCCCAAAGGATGAAGAGGCTAAAGTATTGCATAAGAAGAACTTGGTCAAGGCAAAGAGAATCATTGTTGATTCTATCAAAGACCATCTCATACCCCATGTGTCTTCTCTAAAGACGCCCAAAGAGATGTTTGACTCTTTGACCAAGCTATTTGAAGGGAAGAACATAAATCGGAAGATGACCCTGTGGAACCAATTGAAATGAGTAAAGTTTCAGAATGGAGAAACTATTCAATCTTATTTTGCAAGGGTCTCCCAGATCAAGGAACAACTAGAAGCAGTGGATGAAATGGTGGAGAATGGTGAAGTTGTCATGACCACTCTGAATGGCTTACCTAGGTCATGGGACTCCTTCATTCAAGGAATCTGTGCAAGAAAGAAGTTGATTTCCTTCAGTAGACTACGGGAAGAATGCTCACAAGAAGAAGCAAGGCTTGTGGCATGAGAAGAAAAGATGGGGAATGAAGATCAAGCTCTCACAGCTCACACCAAGAAAGGGAAGTCCAAGAGAGAGCCATCTCACTCCAAGAAATCTTCACATCACTTCAAAGAAAGAAGAATATGCTTCACCTGTAATGAGAAAGGACATATTGCCATAAATTGTCCCAAGAACAAGAAGGACAACAACAACTTCAACAAGAAGAAGAAGGGGAGCAAAAGAAGGTTTCATGCTCATGTTGCCGAGGATGATGAACCACCCAAGAAGAAGGATAGGACAAAAAGTGATGATAGTAATGATGACTCATCAAGTGAAGAAGAGTATGTTCTGATCTCTGCTCTCACAGGTACCATCTCCCATGGTTGTAATGATTGGTTAATTGATAGTGGGGCTTTCAAACACATGACTGGGTTTAAGGAATCTTTTGTGAACCTATCTGAACATGAATCACCCTATAAGGTGAAACTTGGGGATGATTATCAATACCCAATCAAAGGAAGTGGTGAAGCCTCCTACAACCTAGATTCTGGAAAATCTTTGAAGATGAAAGAAGTCCTTTATGTACTTGGGCTCAAGAAGAACTTACTCTCCATCTTTGCATTGGATGCAAAAGGTATGAGGGTTGCATTTGTGGATGGCCAAGTCCTAATGTGGCCAAAAGGAAAGACCATAGATGATGCAGTAGTGATTGGAGAGAAAGAGGGAGGTTTGTGTAAATTGAAGGGACAACCTGAACATGCCATGGTGCATGAATCCATGGAGCCAAGTGAAATTTGGCATAGAAGACTTGCTCATATGCACTATAGGGCACTTCCAATTGCAAGCAAGGCTGTAGAGGGTCTTCCTGAAATCAAGACCAAACATGAACGTGTTTGCAAAAGATGTGCAAAAGGTAAGAACATTAAGAAGGCTTTCCCAAGCAGTGAAAGCAAGGCAACGGATATCCTGGAAATCATCCACTCAGATGTATGTGGTCCTATGTCATCCAGTTCTCTAAGTGGGTATGTTTACTATGTCTCATTTATTGACGACTTCTCCAAAAAGACTTGGGTATACTTCTTGAAGAACAAAGATGAGGTGTTTGATAAGTTCAAGGAATTCAAAACCTTGATGGAGAATGAAACTGACAAGAAGATCAAAACATTCAGATCCGATAATGGTGGAGAATTCACCTCAGGTGACTTGAAGAAGCTTTGCAGTGATTCAGGGATTAAGAGGGAGTTGACTGCTCCTTACAATCCACAATAGAATGGAGTTGCAGAAAGGAAGAACAGAAAAATCTTGGAAGCAGGAAGATCAATGGTACATGACTAGGATCTACCTATGCATCTATGGGAAGAAGTAGCTAGAACAGTTGTATATGTGTAGAACAGAACACCCCACAAGTTATAGGACAACAAGACACCATAAGAGGTCTTTTCTGGTAAGAAACCTGAAGTCAGTCATCTCAGAATATTTGGTTGTCCAGTATTCACTCATGTCCCAAAGGAAAAGAGGACCAAACTAGATCCTTTAGGAAAGAAGGGTATCTTTGTGGGTTACAGTGAAAGCTCAAAGGCTTACAGAATATACTTTCCAGGTTCAAGAAGATTGATGTCAGCAGGGATGTGACATTTGATGAAAACTCAACATTCATCAAATCAAGGAAGGCACCTATCGAAGTTTATGAAGAACCTAAGGAAACTATATTTCAAAACACTACCATGACTGAAGCAATTCCAGAAGTTGTTCGTGAGTTTGAAGATCCACAAGAACCTGTAGATCCACCTCGTGAGGATAACTCTCACAAGAGGAAACCTGCATGGGCTAGAGAGCTCATTCAAGATGCAGAAATATTTGGCATTCCAGAAGAAGAACACAGAGCAAAGAAGAGAACCAGATCACATACCAGCTATGTTGCCTTACTCTGTGATATTATGAACAAAGAACCTTCCAGTTATGAAGAAGCAGCGAAAAAGAAAGAATGGAAGGATGCCATGGTTGAGGAATACCAATAAATAATGAAGAATGATGTTTGGGATGTTGTCCCAAGACCTAAAGAGAAGTCTGTTGTGACTCCCAAATGGATCTACAAAATCAAGCATGCTACAGATGGTAGTGTAGAGAAATACAAAGCAAGATTCGTAGCTCATGGCTTCTCTCAGAAAGAGGGAATAGATTATGAAGAAACCTTTACACCTGTACCCAGGTATACTTCCATTAGAACAGTACTTGCCCTAGCTGCAGCAATGAAATGGAAAATACACCAGATGGATGTCAAGACTGCCTTCTTCAATGGTGTAGTTGAAGAAGAAGTATATGTGGAGTAGCCACTTGGTTTCGAAATACATGACAGGGAGTCATATGTGTGCAAATTGAAGAAAGCCTTGTATGGATTGAAACAAGCTCCCAGAACTTGGTATGGTAGGATGGACAGTTTCCTATCTAGTTTGGGCTTTACCAAGAGTAAAGCGGATTCCAACCTTTACTACAAGATTGAAGAAGGGAATCCTGTGATTCTACTCATGTATGTGGATGACTTATTTGTAACAGGAGATGACAGATTGATTGTAGATACTAAGAGGAACCTTGCTGCTGAGTTCGATATGAAAGAGTTGGGAATGATGCATTATTTCCTAGGTATGGAGGTGTGGCAGAGTGCAGGTGGGATCTTCCTTGGTCAAGGGAAGTACACAGTAGATATCCTGAAGAGATTCGGGATGATGGATTGCAAACACCTATGGCATCGAATCTGAAGCTTCTATGTGATGCTTCATCTGTGTCGGTTGATGTCTCTATGTATTGTCAGATGATTGGGTCCTTGATGTACCTGACGAACACGAGACCAGATATTTGCTTTGCTGTGAACACATTGAGCCAATTCCTGACGGATCCGAGGAGTGTTCACCTGGTTGTAGTAAAGCATCTTCTGAGGTACCTGAAGGGTACAATGGATTTTGGGCTCAAGTATGAAGCGAATCAAAAGTTCAACCTGCAGGGTTATGTTGATTCAGATTGGGCTGGCAGTGCTGCAGATAGGAAGAGCACATCTGGATGCTGCTTCAGTATGGGATCAGGTGTGATCTCTTGGTTTAGCAGGAAGCAGTCCTGTGTGGCACTGAGTATAGTTGAGGCAAAGTATGTTGTAGCCTGTTCAGCTAGTTGTGAGGCAGTATGGCTACGGAAGCTACTGCCTGAGTTATTTGATCTCCCATTGGATGCTATTGGTATCTTCTGCGATAACCAGAGTTGTGTGAAGCTGTCTGAGAACCCAATGTTTCATGACAGGTCGAAACACATAGAGATCAAATATCACTATATTAGGGATATGGTGCAGAGAGGAGCTGTAAAGCTCCTGTATGTTGCGATGGATGAGCAGATTGCAGATGTGCTGACGAAGCCACTAGCCAGGGTGAAGTTCGAGTACTTCAGGGAGAGGCTTGGTGTTCTTCAGATCGAGGACACTTCGAGGAAGAAGTGATGGACACATTTGCTGAAGCCATTCCAAGCATGTTGAAAGGAGGATCCTTCACATGGCTGTGGATGTAAGCACTGGATGATGAGCATCAGGATGATGTTCTAGTTTCTGCTTTGTATGATCAGTTGGATCATTTATATGTATATGTATGTATGCATCATGTTGGATGCTGGATATGATCAGTGGATCATTTATATGTATGTACACATCATGTTGGATGCTGGATATGATCAGTTGGATCATTTATATGTATGTACGCATGATGTTGGATGCTCGATATGATCGGTTTGATCATTTGTATGTATTTTGTATATGCATCATGTTGGATGCTTGGACCATGTATCTGTATATGTATCAGGTGGATACATTGTATGATCAGGTAGATCATGTATATTGATATGTATCAGGTAGATCATGTATGTTGATGGATACATTGTGTGGATCATGTATCTATGTATCAGGTGGATACACTATGTATGATGATATGTATTAGGTAGATACTTGGTGTGCATCAGATGGATGCATTGTATGATCAGGGTGATCGTGGATGACGAGCTTCTCCAGATGACATGTAGTCAGATGTTGTAGTGATGATGATCAGGATGATCATGTGTACATCAGGATGATGTATGGTGAGTATCAGATGATACTTTGTGGCCGTGGATCAGGTTGTGCAGATGAGCATGTCTGGGAGATCCTATAGGTTGGAGTTGCGTACCCATAACAGCCTGGGATGCTCTTTCGAGACATTTCTCTAGGAGGACATGTAATTTTTTCCCTGGGAGATCTTCCAGTCGGGGTTGTGTACCTGTAAAATCTTGAGATGCTCTTGCGAGGTTTTTTCCTATGGTATGTAATTTGCTCCTGGGAGATCTGGACAAGATGAAAAAGGCATCAGATGCTTCAGCCAGGTTTTTCCATGACCACATGTAATTTGCTCCTGGGAGATCTGGACAGGATGAAAAAGGCCTCAGATGCTTCAGCCAGGTTTTGTGGTGGACCACATGTAATGTGCTCCTAGGAGATTCGACAGGTAGAGTTGTGTGCTCGTAGCAGCCTGGGATGCTTCAGCCAGGTTTTGTGATGGGTCACTTGTAATGTGCTCCTGGGATATCCGATAGGTAGAGCTATGTGCTCGTAATATCCTGGGATGTTGCAGCCAGGTTTTGTGACGCACGTAATAAGTCCTGAGGATTCCACAGTATGGCCAGTGATGATGAAGACCTACAGGTGGTGGGCCTACATCCAGTATGAAAAAGGACTGGCTCTATAGAACTTCCTATAACAAGTAGAGTCAGAGATTGGTTGAGATAGCGGCAGCAATGACGATGATCCCGAGAAGAAGACTTGTCAAGCAGAACTGTGTCGAGAAATACCTTCCTAGTTAAGAGGAAGTGTTGATGTATATGTAACTTCGGAATGTATTTCATATATATTTATTGTACCCTTATAAGAGATGTGTTATTCCTCTATTAGGAAGTGTCGTCATGTGGATTGACAAGTGTTGCAAGTGTGTGTACTTGCCGATGGGTTATTAGACCACCATGTGTGGGGTCGGCCTTGAAATATATATTATATTGTGGATGTATCTAGATAGACAAGTCAGCTCCATAGTGTAACTGGGCAAACAGGTTAGTATAAATAGAGATCGGGAGATCTCTATTTTCATCATTCGGAAAGTCACACTTCTCTCACTCAAAAAGTGGCGCACTAGTGAGGAGGAGGATCATCTGCTACTAGGAGACTATCTCAAGTGTATTTTGGTTGTACTTTGGTTGAGCCATTGCTCTCTCTATCTTTGAGGAAGTTGTGGGGTTTTTCACCTTAGGGTTTTCCCCACAGAAACTCTGTGTCTCTTGTCTCTCATGCTTTTGATTCTTGTGATGATTGGCGTGCTTGTTATGATTGATATGCATTGATATACTGTACATGTTATTCTCTCAGTAAAGATCCTAGAGTATTGTGAATTAATGCTCAAAATTTAACATTGATAAGATGTAGCAAGAGAGAGAATAGTTATTATTGTTTTCATTTTAGGAACTGGAGCAAAAATTTTAGTATATTCAATACTTTCTTTTTGAGAGAATCCTTTTCCTACTAACCAGGCTTTATTTTATTCAATATGTCCTTCTGTAGTAAACTTTGTTTTATATATCCACTTGCATCCAACTAAATTCTTTCCGAGAGAAAGAGGTACAAGATTGATCTGGATTTATGCAGGAACGAAATAAGATAGCATATATAGAATCATATACAGAGATATATTGCAAAGAACACAGTGATACAATAAACACACATTCTATTAAATAGCGGAAATCGAACATACTGTAAAATACAATGGCTGGAATGGTGGTAGCTATCTCTGAGAAGAGATGTGGCTGCTATTCTCATTCGTGCCAAGATGAATACAAAGAGAGGATGAAAGGGCCTATTTATCATAAGCATGAGGGAGAGAATCCCAAACATCCAAAAACCTAACCCTAGAAGGTGAACCATCATAAAGTTTACGGCCCCAAGGTGGTTAGTTGAACAGTCAACTTCTCGGGGTCATAACTTTTCCATACGATCTCCATTTGGGGCGCTCGGTATCCCGTTGGAAAGGTCTATCCGAGATTTACAACTTCCGACTAAAGGAAAACGCACGGTAAATGCAACCATTTGGCCCCCAAATCGTCGAGAAAGGTCATTTAGGGCCTCAAAATGGCTCCGGAAGTTTAGGACCCGAAAAACTGCTAAAACTAGTAATTTTCCAAAATTGCCAGAAAACTATTTTGAGCTAGGAGGAAGAGGTCGGATGCCACCGATATCCACCTGGATCAAAGATTCCATGTCTTGTTTTTCATTGATGTTTTATACTCATCAGTCATGGATTTACCCAATTCACGTTTATATTTGGTTTGAGCATAGATAGAGGGATCATTTGTGTCCAATAATCTAGTAATACGAGAAAATTCAAATCTATTTCGATGAGTATTATAAGGAATACCAATCTCAGAGCCTACAGATTCAAGAGTTTTGTGGGCCCAAATAGGAAGAGGAGTAGTGGTAGGAAACACACTAGTATCTTTGGTATATTCAAGTGGATCACCTAAATAATAAGGTGAATGCAACAAAAGATGAAGGAAAATTCAAGGTAACCTGAGGTTCAAAAGAATTAGGAGGAGGAGAGACTTCATTGATGAACATCTCTCCAAATGATAACACCTTGGGAAGATGGATTAAACAACATGTATGCTTTGGAATCCTCAAAATATATTTGTGAGACTTGGGTTCTAACTTTTTCCATTTTTCATCCAAAATATGTGCCTAACATTCACTACCAAATATCTTAAAGTTACTAATATCAGGTTTTCATCCATTCCATTTTTCTTCAGGAGTAACCTACAAAACTGCTTTAGTAGGGACTCAATTCAAGATATAGATAGCACAACAAATAGATTCGTCCCAAAAATATTTATGTAATCCTTTAGAATAAAGAATACATCTATTCATTTCAACCAAAGTCCTATTCTTCCTTTATGCTACCCCATTTTGTTAAGGTGTGTAAGGAACATTCTTTTGATGTTGAATTGCATGCTTACATAAACATGCATTAAATTCATTTTTAGTAAATTCACCCCACCATTATCAGTTCTCAAATTCTTAATACTTTTATCGGATTCTCTTTCAAACATGGAGTTAAAATATTGAAATATAACAAAGTTTTCACTTTTATGTTTCAAAAAATAAACCCAAGATTTACGACTAAGGGATCAATAAAAGTAAGAAAAGAGATTGCATGAGACAAAGAAGGAGTTTCAAGAAGACCAAAAATATCACCATGGATTAGCTAAAATGGTTGTTTAGCACACCAATATTTACCTTTATCAAACATTTCCTTATGATGTTTACTGAGAACACAACCTTCACAAAAACCTTCAGTGGAAGAAATTGAAGGAATCCAAGTACCATGTTAGACATCATTTGCATTTTACCATAATTCAAGTGACCTAATCTTTCATGCCATAAATTACTTTGTTCATCGGCATGAGCAACATAGGAATAAAAAGGTTGATTTTTTTCTTTAATTAAAAACAATAAACTTATATAATCTAGCATTATGATCAACAAGACCAGAAGAAACAATTTTGAAGTTATGTTTGATATCTTTCAGCACATATTTATCAGGCCAAGTTTCAAGTTTATAACCATTCTGACATGCACGATAAACCGAAAACAAGTTGGTAGGAATTCCTTGAACATGAAACACATATTTCAAATTACCATTAGGAACATTATCATTACTAGATCCTAAAAATAAAATATGATTAACATCACTTATAGATACTTTATGTGTTATGTGTTTTTTAGTGTCATATGAGCTAAATAAAGAAGTTGTACTAAACATATGGTTAGAAGCACCATAATCCATTATCCATTCCACATGAGAATACGACTTACTAGCTTGAATAGAATAGGCATGCAGGTCTACATGTTGTTCTTTAGAATTCTTCTTCATGGATTTAGCAAGTTCGCGTCTCCATTTAAAGAAAATATTTTCAAGGTGGTTGGTTTTTCCACAATACTTACAAGGATTATACACTTTATTTTTATTATACACCAAGTTAGAATCATCATCATTAGAACAGCGAGGCTTGTATCCTTGATTATGTGGTTAAGAATGTTTATTAAAATTTGTATTAGGCTTCTTTTTACTATGTGCCATTAGATTTTTACTATTAACAATTAACCCGAAGAAATTAATCTCCCTTGCTCATTTACAAAACCTTTACAAAATTATTCAAAGTTTGGTTTCAAAGTGCCTTTAGAGATTTCAATAGCTCTATTCCTAATAAGGAAGCGGATATCAAAACATGAAGTTAATTTTTGTTCTACAAGAATAATAAGAGCATTATCATTTTTCTGTAATATTTACCACAATTATTTAAATTTACATTATAGGTTTCAATTTCAGCGAGAAATTACTCTATTCTATCAAAATATTTAGGGTCTGAATCATGGATTTTGTTTTGAAGATAGTAAGTAGAAACATTATCACTTTTATTAGACAAATAATATAGGGTTTTACATACCTCAATGGGTTTATCCTCATCCTCAACATGTACTTGTAAACTATTTGAAACTGTTTTTCCAATGAGACCTCTTACTTGACCGCAACGATCTTCCCATATAGCTAAGTATTTTTCATCGATTGATTTTATTTGATCACCTTTAACTAATCTCTAAATATGCTTACTCTTGAGAACATCAATCATATTTCTCTTCGAAGTGAGATAGTTAGATCCAATTAATTTAGGAATGCAAACTACTTATGAAGTAATAGTTTGACAAAAGAATGAAACCCTAATGTAAAATATTACCTTGTCGCAAAAATATAAAGTCGAGAAGAAAAGTGACAAAAACCAGAAATTTCTCACAAAATATGAAGCCTAACATCAACTAAGTGATGAATATACAGACCTCCAGTAGAAACAATGAACAAAAATCTGATTTCGGGAAAAAAATTGCCAAAAATTATGCCCGTGCACTTTCTATATAGAACATTCACACCTATAAATGATTTTTCTTAAAAAGCAGTGCATGGCACATGCTTCCTCAGAACAAAAAGAGCGTGTTTGCCCTAAACTTCCTGAAACCTATAAAAAATTGGAAAGTTGCAAAACCAATCATCATCATGTATAGAAACCTATGAAAAAATGGAACTAGAGATGAAAAGACAACATATCTGCTATAAAAAATAATAGATCCTTAGTATCAAGTTATTATACAATAGATTTTAACTTAGATATCTACAGAAAAAAAAAATCAAGAAAAACTTGAACAAAATCTAAAATTTTCTGAAAACATAAATGGTGAGGGTTAGAGTTTGAAAAAAAATTCAAAAAAATACTAAAGAAGGTAGAGCATAGGAACTAGCTCTAATACCATGTTAGAATATTGTTAATATGCATAAACATATAACAATATGTTTTCTAAAAATGGAAAGCAAGAATCTACTAGTCTAGCCTTCTATCCATATAAGCAACAATAATCATGTAAGAAACACGAGACAAGAGAAAAGAATGATACACCATATATACATGGTAAGACCCCAAATGGGTGAACATCCATGGGAATGTATTGTCTTTTTATTTTTTAGAAATCTCCAATATTCCCCTTGAGCTGCACTCCACATATGCTCTCACAACTTTACAATAGCATTACAATGCAATACATGACATTATGCCCAAAGGTTGTCCTTCACCTCTATTATATATCTAATGGCATGGAAGAATAACATCCCAAAATACATGTGGAATAAATTATTTTCCACCTCTATATAATAAATGATAATAGGAGAATATTACTCCATAATGCATGTGGGATAACTCATTTTACATAATATTAGAGTTATTTATGTTTTCCAATACTAGATAAGACATCTTATGACATCATACTAGGCATCATTACACATGTAATATTAAAATTCCACATTCTAACAATCCATGTATTAGTTTATTATGCTTGTGAAATTATGCTTTCATAGCATTGCAACGATTGTATATCATCAATTAAGGGTTACAAGGTAGCAAAACGGTTGTAGGATGGAGTAATAGTTGTAGGGTGGCATAAGTTGGAGGGTGGTGCAACAAGACCAAAGAATTGCCAAATGACATGGCACGGCCACTATAGTGCATATATGTATTTAACAATTATTAATATCATTATGTATCATAACCAAATATAACCAAACAAAGTATGAACGAAAAAATATTCCAAGAGATCAACAATCCAACAATCAATCAACCATTCGATAATAATGTACATAAAAAATCAACAATATGACAACCCATCTAAAATCACGATGTTTGGGTGTCACAATACAAAACCAATGAAGATGGAAGAATATATATATATCTGTGTGTGTGTGTGTGTGTGTGTGTGTGTGTGTGTGTGTGTGTGTTGTTTATAAACAACATCGCAATGGAATGTTATCTTCAACTATTCGTTCATGATCAAGTTTCGTCATTTTCCATCTTCTAGATTTCCATTTTTTCTTTGATGGAACTTCTATTAATTTTATCCGAGTTGCGCACACCAAATGACTATATTGGTAGCATATGGAAATGGGATGGTAGTATTGAAAGTGAATATAACTTTTAGTTTGATGGGTTTCTTGAAGAAAAAAAGCTTTCAATATAATGGATCCTCTTTCATATATAAATCCTTTGTCATTATAGTCCTCCAATAACTTCATCTTTCTCTCAATGCATCACATCGTATAATATTTAACTTTTTCTTTGTTTTCTATGAGTGCAACCACGATGAAGAAATCTCTTGCATTCAAGGCCATTTCTCAAATTCATTTTCATTAACAAGTAGCTCATTATCAACATGCAATTTAATATATATATTATATACAATGAGCAATGTTTGAAAATAAAATTAAAAATTAAAAAAAATGGAAATTTGTATTGTTACATTCTCTAACAAGATCAGAAATTATATCATCATCAATTGATACCAATGTTCTTTGATTATAACTCCGCCAATATTGTGAGTGGCATCTTTCCCTTTTGATTAATTTATGTATGTTTCCAAGGCTTACATAATTGTTCATTATGTTTTAACAAAACTTTGTGGATTCAGTGTCCTCTATGCAAATTGGACAAATTTAGCATGATTAGTTTCTACTATCAAGTGTAAACACATTTTGGAAGGATTTTTTTCTAATTGAGTGCACATATATAGCCCCGTGTGTTGATGTATATGTAACTTCGGAATGTATTTCACCTATGTATATTTTACTCCTATAGAGATGGTATTATTCCTGTATACGGAAGTGTCGTCATTTGTATTGACAAGTGTCACAAGTGTCATAACTTGCTGTGATGGTTTATTAGACCACCAAATGTGGGGTCGGCCCTGATTATTATAACCATGGGTTATTAGACTGAGTTAGACAAGTCGGACCTGCTAGGTTATTAGGCAGGTCAGGTCATGTATAAATAGAGTGCGGGAGGCTCTCTATTTGATCATCTCATTATTCACTTCTACACTACTCGGAAAGTGGCACACTAGTGAGGAAGGAGGAGTAGCTTCTAGGAGAAGACTATCTCTTGTACTTGGGTTGTATCATTGCTCTTTCTATCTCTGAGGAAGTTCTAGGGGTTTTTGTTGATGTATATGTAACTTCGGAATATGATTCATATATGTATATTGTACTCCTATAGAGATGGTATTATTCCTCTATACGAAAGTGTTTGTATTCCTATAGAGATGTTATTATTCCTCTATACGGAAGTGTCGTTATTTATATTGTAAGTGTCGTAACTTACACTTGATGGGTTATTAGACCACCTTGTTGGGGTCGGCCCTGTATAATTCATGTGGGTCAAAGGGTTATTAGACCACCCTATTGGGTGTCAGCCCAATCAGCATTATGTTATGTGGTTAAGTTAAGGTTGACCTAGTAAAGGTTATTAGGAAAGTCAAGTCAAGTATAAATAGAGTGCGAGAGGCACTCTATTTGATCATTCTATTCTCTCACACACTCTTTGGAGAGTGGAGCACTTGTGGAGGAGGAGAAGCTACTGCTAGGAGATGTCTATCTCTTATGCTTGGGTTGTATCATTGCTCTATCTATCTCTGAGGAAGTTATTGGGGTTTTTCACCTTTATGGTTTTCCCCAAGTAAACTATGTGTCTCTTGTGTGCTTGCATTATTGTGTCGATGATTGATATGCTATAGATATGATGTACATGTTGTTCTCTTAGTTAAGATACTAGATCATATTGAAGTAAATTATGAAAATCTAACATGGTATTAGAGCTATCCTGAAAGAAGGCATGGTATGGCATGCATGACACTTGTTGCAATTGCGAAGCTAGGGCTTGATATAGAAAAAACCCGTCATCGTAGCACTTTCGCCATAAATAAATTTCAGCAAGGTTTCAGGGTCTGAAAATCGTACATGGAGAATCTAAGATCCTCATGTACCTTTTGTCCAAAGGAAAACTTCTAATTCGTTGTACTTTTTGTTTTATGATCTGTTCAATCTAGGGTTTCTGCCTCTTCTAGATCTGAGTCATAAACAGGTGACCTAGGAAAAAAGGTCATAACTTGGGCTAGGAAGCTCCAAATGAAATTTCATAAAAAGTGACAGGTATTACACGGACTTTAATTTCTCAGGTAACTTTTTCAGAGGCCAAAACTGAACCAGTGACACGTGGCATGCCGTACAAGTTCGCTCTCCTATTTTATCCCATAAACAGATCACGTTGCGACACTTGGAATAACTCTCTCTCAGAGAATCCATTTGAGGTAAAACATATGGGGTTGGAAATATGATAGATCAGGCTATCACAAGAAAAAATTTCAGATCCTGTGGATCGAAAAGTTCAGAGTTACACCAGAAACAATTAGGTACATATTTCTGTCAAAACAGAATTATTTTTGAGCACCTTCATTCATGCCTTCCGGAATTTAGGGTTTCGGAGAAAGTTAGAATTTTTGTAATTGGAGACTACGGTGGAATGCTACTCATCAAAATAGAAATTTAGAGACCAAGATCAGAATTTTTGGTTGGGCAGAAGACCAGGCTTGATCGGACCCTAGTTCGGGACTTTGATCAGAAAAAGTGGAAAATTAGGGCTTCTGCAAAAATGGGAATTTTTTAAATCTGTGACCACGACTAGAAGCTCCTTAGAAAAATAGAATATTAGAGCTTTGGATTGAACCTTTTGATTGGGAAGAAGGGTGGGCTTTATCAAACCCTAGTTTGGGGTCATGTTCAGTGAATCTGGAAGTTTCAAAGGCAAATTTGAGGGGTGAAACTTTGCAGTTTTCAAATTCTGAGTATATTAGCTTGATCAGCTCATCAAGGCGCATATTTCTATGCTTTCAAAAGTTTGAATTTTTAGGGTTTCTATGACAAACCCTAATCCAGCTCCAGATCCAGTTCCTCCAAATCAAGTTGATTGGGTTAATCCTAGAAGAGAATGGATTGGTCACCTGCATAAGTGAAGAAGTTCCTGTTTCAGAGGGAGATGAGGCTAAGGCCTTACATAAGAATATTACAAGCAATCTCGATAGGTATGACTTCTCCAGGTATGTTTCGAGATTTTTTCATGATTAAGTTTATGGTATGTTTGTCTTCAGGTTATTACGGTTAGTACAATCTTGATTAAATTTAGACTTGTCATATCACCTTAATAAAATTATGAATGCATGATAGAAGATATTCATTGATTAGGGTGTTGACACTTATGATTGTACTAATGCATTATGGTGTTGTATGAGGTTTATGTTGTCCACTAACATGAAAGGTACACTAAGAAAGACAAATCATTTTCTAGTTCAAGAACATATGATCATGATGACATGAAGACAAAGATTCGTCCATTGTCATGGATCACTTAGAAGATCTATTTACGAGGTATGTATAACTTGGTTCTATAATGGTTAACCTATGAGATATGCAGGTTACTAGCACAAGTCATTGAAGAGAACAAGAAGACATCATGTGGGTATGTTAGACATAACTGGCTAACATACCAATCTAGGTATGTTTTTCCAATATCAAGTTAGAATCCTACCTTGTGTTAGGATCCCTTATATAAGTATACTTGGTATGATTGGTTATGTTTATTCATAAAGTTAGAAATGTAAGTAATCAAGGGTTTATGCATATTATGTCTCTTATCTTGATTGATGATTTAACTAACCAGTAGAGTCCTATGATCAAATAAGAATATGTATGAGTAAAAGAAAACTTCCCTGAAACCTTGAATACTAATGTTTATTATATGTCAATAAGTCCTAATGTTTATACTAATGAATGTGTGATTATGTATGAGACCTCGAGGATAACACAATGATGATACTAATAAGCATGCATAGTGATTACGGATGGATACAAGTTCAAGGACAGGTAATCCAGGAATCAAAGATCAAGAGGGAGCACACTCCATTCGTTCCTGCAAGGAAGCAAAGATCAAGAGGGAGCACACTCCAGTTGTTCCTGCAAAGAAGCAAAGATCAAGAAGGAGCACACTTCAGTAGTTTCTGCAAGGATGCAGATATTCAGAGGGAGTTGACCACTTCTCACAATCCACATCAAAATGGAGTTGCAGAAAAGAAGTAAAGACTGAGAGGGAGTCAACCCAACAAACAAACAAAGATAAGTATTTGAATTATCATTCCTTGCATATTTTATTGTTTAAATAATACTGTTCAATAATGTATATACTGATGTTCCTAGAATTAGGTTGTGTATTATACATATTAGAATAGTTGCATTGATGAACAATATACTACTAATATACATGGGTAAGTGGCCTATGGCACTGTACAAAATTCCATTGCTACTTATCTAGAATGAAACCTCTTTGCTGACATGTTGGGAGTTGTGCACACTATTAATAATGTTCTGGTAGAGATTGGAAGGCATCTAGAAAGTTACGGGATATGGATAAATGTTGTATTGAAGCATTGGCTAAGATAATTGCATGACTATATGACATATTTATTTATGTGTAAGAATTTGTTCTGAAAACTATGAGATGTTTTCTAATCATGCAATTTAACTTCTTTTGTAGGAAAGATCGTATACCATCACCTACAAAAGAAGGACTAAAACATTTGTTCAACAACAAATTTATCTAAAATATTGAAGTTCCCAGGATTCGGGAAGAATGCCATGATCGAGGAGTACCAATCGATCATGAAGAATGATGGTTGGGATGCAGTCCCAAGACCTGAAGGGAAGTTTGTTGTGACTTCCAAGCAGATCTAGAAGATCAAGCATGTTGCAGATAGTAGCATAGAAAAATACAAAGTGAGGTTTGTAACTCGTGGCTTCTCCAAGAAAGAAGGATTGATTATACTGTTACTCCCATGGCCCGATACACTTCCATCAGATCAGCACTTCCTCTCGCTGCAATGATGAAGTGGAATATACACTAGATGGATGTCAAGACATATTTCTTGAATGGTGTAGTCGAGGAGGAAGTATATGTGGAGTAGCCACTTGCTTCTGAGACACATGACAGGGAGTCATATATGTGCAGAACTTGTTATGGTAGGATAGACAACTTTCTATCTAGTTTGGGCTTTACCAAGAGTAAAGCGGATTCCAACCTTTACTACAAGGTTGAGGAAGGCAATCCAGTGATACTAATTTTGTATATGACGTATTTGTTACAGGTGAGGATAGATTGATTGTCGACACGCAGTGGAAGCTTGCTGTCGAGTTCGAGATGAAGAACTTGGATATGATGCACTATTTTCTAGGCATGGAGGTGTAGCAGAGTACATATGGGATCTTCCTTGGACAAGGGAAGTATGTAGTAGAGATCTTGAAGAGGTTCGAGATGATGGACTGCAAGTCCATGGCCACACTTATGGCATCGAACCTGAAGCTTCTGTGTGATTCTTCATTTGATCCGGTTGATGTCACAGTGTTTCATCAGATGATTGGGTCCTTGATGTACCTAACGAAAACGAGACCAGATATTTGCTTTGTGGTGAACACATTGAGCCATTTTCTAACGGATCCGACGAGTGTTCACCTAGTTGCTGTAAAGCATATTCTGAGGTACCTGAAGGGTACAGTTGATTATGGTCTCAAGTATGATGCAAATCAAAAGTTTAACCTACAGGGTTATGTTGATTCAAATTGGGTAGATAGTGTTGCAGATAGGAAGAGCACTTCTGGGTACTGCTTCAGTATGGGATAAGGCGTGATCTCTTGTTTTAGCAGGAAGCAGTCCTGCGTAGCACTGAGTACAGCCGAAGCAGAGTATGTTGCGACGGATGAGCAGGTTGCAGATGTATTGACCAAGCCATTGGCTAGAGTGTAGTTTGAGTACTTCATAGAGAGGCTTGGTACACTTCAGATTGAGGTTCCTTCCAAAGGGAAGTGATGAGTCCAGAAGATGCAGATCCACATGAGCTTTTCTGACATGGTTGATGTGTTCTCCCATGGTCGTGATGTAATTGCTGAGCCATTCTCACATGGTGGTAGATGTGTTCTCCCATGGTGTAGATGTAAGGGCTGAATCCATTTTTCACATGGTGGTAGATGTGTTCTCCCATGGTGAAAAAGTAAGGGCTGGAGCCTTCCCTAAATTGTGGTAGATGTGTTCTCCCATGTCGGTGGTGTAAGTACTAGATGATGTGCATTTGGGCTGTGCTTTGTGGACGATGAGATGATCTGAAGAGGACGATGCTATGATGATCAGGAGGATCATGGATGATGAGCATCAGGACGATGCTCCAGTTACTGCTCTGTATATGTATATGAATCATGTTGGATGCTTGTTATGATCAGTTGGATCATTTATGTATGTATGCATCAAGTTGGATGCTGGATATGATCAGTTGGATCATTTGTATGTATTTGGTATATGCATCATGTTGGATGCTTGGACCATGTATCTGTATATGTATCAGGTGGATACTTTGTATGATCAGGTAGATCATGTATGTTGATATGTATCAGGTAGATACATTATGTGATTAGGTGGATCATGTATGATGATATGTATCAAGTAGATAATTGGTATGCATCAGGTAGATGCATTGTATGATCAAGATGATCATGGTTGACAAGCTTCAGGATGTTGCTCCAGATGACATGCATCAGGATGATGCAGTGATGATGATCAGGATGATCATGTGTACATTAGGATGATGTATGGTGAGTATCAGGTTGATACTCTGTGGCCGTGGAACAGGTTGTGCAGATGAGCATGTCTGGGAGATCCTATAGGTCGTATTTGTGTACCCGTAACAGCCTAGGATGCTCTAAGAGGACATATAATAGCACCCTTGGAGATCCTTCAGGTCGGATTTGTGTACCCATAACATCCTTGGATTCTCTTTCGAGGTTTTGTCCTATGGCATATAATAGCGCCCTGGGAGATCCTCCAGGTCAGAGTTGTGTACCCGTAACATCCTGGGATGCTCTTTCGAGGTTTTGCCATGACCACATGTAATTTGTGCCTTGGGAGATCCTACAGGTCAGAGTTGTGTACCTGTAACATCCTGGGATGCTCTTGCGAGGTTTTGTGATGACCACATGTAATTTGAGCCCTGGGAGATCCTACAGGTCGGATTTGTGTAACCATAACATCCTGGGATGCTCTTTCGAGGTTTTGTGGTGGGGTCACATATAATAGCGCCTTGGGAGATCCTACAGGTCGGAGTTGTGTACCCGTAACATCCTGGGATGCTCTTTCGAGGTTTTGTGACGCACGTAATAAGTCCTGAGGATTCCATAGTATGGCTAGTGATGATGAAGACCTGCAGGTGGTGGGCCTACATCCAGTATGAAAAAGGACTGGCTCTATAGAACTTCCTATGATGAGTAGATTCATAGATTGATTGAGATAGAAACAACAGTGATGATGACGATGACTCGATGACGATTATTATCCAGTGACGATGATCCAAAGAAGAAGACTTGTGCTAGAAGACTTGTGTCGATAAATACCTTCCTAGTTAAGAGGGAGTGTTGATGTATATGTAACTTCGGAATGTATTTCATATATGTATATTGTACTCCTATAGAGATGGTATTATTCCTTTATACCGAAGTGTTTGTATTCCTATAGAGATGTTATTATTCCTCTATACGGAAGTGTCGTTATTTATATTGTAAGTGACGTAACTTATGCTTGATAGGTTATTAGACCACCTGGTTGGGGTCGGCCCTATATAATTCATGTGGTTCAAAGGGTTATTAGACCACCCTATTGGGTGTCGGCCTAGTCAGCATTATGTTATGTGGTTAAGTTAAGGCCAACCTAGTAAAGGTTATTAGGCAAGTCAAGTCAAGTATAAATAGAGTGCGGGAGGCACTCTATTTGATCATTCTATTCTCTCACATACTCTTTTGGAAAGTGGTGCACTTGTGGAGGAGGAGAAGTTGTTGCTAGGAGATGTCTATCTCTTATGCTTGGGTTGTATCATTGCTCTATCTATCTCTGAGGAAGTTATTGGGGTTTTTCACCTCTATGGTTTTCCCCAAGTAAACTATGTGTCTCTTATCTGCTTGCATTATTGTGTCCATGATTGATATGCTGTACATGTTGTTTTCTCAGTTAAGATCCTAGATCATATTGAAGTAAATTCTGAAAATCTAACAGTTTTCACCTTTACGGTTTTCCCTAGTGAAACTCTGTGTGTCTATTGTCTCATGTGATTGCTTGGTGTGATTGATATGCATTGTTATACTTGATATGTTGTACATGTTATTCTCTCAGTAAAGATCCTAGAGTATATTGAATTAATGCTCAAAATCTAACATGGTATCAGAGCTAACCTGATAAGAAGACACTATGAAGTTGTGGAAACTAGGGTTTCTTGTTTATTGGGTTTCTATCCACAGATTTTGGAAAAGCAATATGATAGATTGACTCTCCTCAATAAGGTGAATCTTTCTGTCCAATCAGATCTCAATTCTGGGAATTCTGAAATCTGAGGACATATTTGGAAGCTCCTTGGAAAAATCAAAGTTTAGAACTTTGGATCAAACTTTTTGGTTGGGTGAAGCTCTGGTAAACTCAAACCCTAATTCAGGGTCCTCCCTAGTGAATCTGGGAAGACTAAAAGACATTTCTGAAGAGTGAAACTTTGCAGTTTTCAAATTCTGAGTATACCAGGATGATCAGCTCATCAAGGTGCATCTTTCTATCCTTTCAGAAGTTTGAAATTCAAAGTTTGAATTTTTAGGGTTTCTCTAACAAACCCTAATCCAGGACTAGATCCAGTTTTCAGCAAATCAAGTGGTAAGACCTAAATCTTTTCTATTTACATTTGAAGTACTCTTTAAAGATGTCTCACCACACCAAGCTTGAGGATAAGCTTGAAGGGGCTGATAACTTCCAAGCATGGAAGTATAGGATTGGGTTAATCCTGGAAGAAAATGAGTTGGACACTTACATAAGTAAAGATGTCCCTATCCCATAGGAAGAAGAGGCTAAGGCCTTACACAAAAGGAATTTGGTCAAGGCTAAGAGGATCATTGCTGATTCTATCAAAGACCATCTCATACCACATGTGTCATCTCTAAAGACACCAAAGGAGATGTTTGATTCCTTGACCAAGCTATTCGAAGGGAAGAACATAAATCGGAAGATGACCTTGAGGAATCAATTGAAGAATGTCAAGATCCAGAATGCAGAGACTACGCAGTCTTATTTCTCAAGGGTCTCCCAGATAAAAGAACAACTTGAAGCTGTGGGAGAAGACATAGAAAATGGAGAAGTGGTAATGGCCACTCTTAATGGCCTTCCTAGGTCATGGGATTCCTTCATCCAAGGAATTTGTGCTAGAAAGAAACTTATCACATTCAGTAGGCTATGGGAAGAATGCTCATAGGAAGAAGCTCGAATTGTAGCTCGAGAAGAGAAGATGGGGAATGAAGACCAAGCTCTCACAACACACTCCAAAAGTCATGGTGACAAAAAGACTCACCATCATGGCAAGAAAGAAAGACATCACCATCAGAATTAGAGGGGTAGTCCTAGATTTTGAAGAAGCATGTCCTATGCCCATTGCTATACATGTGATGAAAAGGGACACTATTCCATAGATTGTCCCAGAAATAAGAAAGATGGTTCTCACAAGAAGAAAAAATTCAAAAGAAGACATCATGCTTATGCTGTAGAGGATGATGAACCTCCCAGGAAGAGGGCCAGAGAACATAGTGAAGATTCTTCAAGTGATGAAGAATATGTTTTGATTTCTAATCCCACTAGAACCATTACTCATGGAAGTAATGATTGGATTATAGATAGTGGGGCTTCTAAACACATGACAGGATTGATGGAATCCTTTATGAACCTATCTGAACATGAATCACCCCACAAGGTGAAACTTGGGGATGACTACCAGTATCCAATAAAAGGGAGTGGTGACGCCTCCTATAAACTAGACTCTGGAAAGTCTATGAAGATCAAAGATGTACTATATGTTCCACGTCTTAAGAAGAATCTACTCTCCATATCTGCATTGGATGCAAAAGGCGTGAGGGTTGCATTAGTAGATGGCCAAGTCCTAATGTGGCCAAAGGGTAAGACTATAGATGATGCAGTGGTGATTGGAGAGCAAGAGGGAGGATTATACAAATTGAAGGGCCAACCAGAACAAGCCATGGTCCATGATTCAGTAGAGCCAAGAGAACTTTGGCATAGAAGGATTACACACATGTATTATAGGGCATTACCAATTGCAAGCAAAGCAGTGGAAGGTCTTCCTGAAATCCAGACAAAGCATGAAGGCATTTGCAAAGGTTGTGCAAAGGGAAAGAACACAAAGAAGGCATATCCAAGCAGTAAAATCAAGGCATAAGGAATTTTGGAAATTATCCACTCTGATGTATGCAATCCGGTGTCATCCAATTATCTTAGTGGGTATGTGCACTATGGTTCTTTCATTGATGATTTCTCTAGGAAGACTTGGACTTATTTCTTGAAAAACAAAGATGAAGTATTCAACAAATTCAAGGAATTCAAATCCTTAACAGAAAACCACACTGAAAAGAAGATCATGATCTTTAATCCGAAAATGGTGGAGAATTCACTTTAGAAGACTTCAAGGACTTATGCAGTGATTCAGGGGTTAAGAGGGAGTTGACCACTCCTTACAATCCACAACAAAAAGGAGTAGAATAAGCTACTTCAAAGTCGGACTCCAACAACTCCTATAAGGAAGCAAAGATTCAGAGGGAGTCCACCCAACAAACAAACAAAGATAAGTATTTGGATTTGTTATTTCTTGTATATCCGATTGTTTAAATAGTATTGTATATACTTATGTTCCTAGACTTAGGTTGTGTATTATGCATATTAGAATAATTGCATTAATGAAAAGTATACTACTAATGCATGTAATGGGTAAGTGGCCTATGGTACTGTACAACATTCCATTGCTACTTATCTAAAATGAAACCTCTTTGCTGTCATGTTGGGAGTTGTGCACACTCTTAACAATCTTCTGGTAGAGATGGAAGGCATCTAGAAAGTTACAGAATATGGATAAATGTTGTATTGAAGCATTGGCTAAGATAATTGCATGACTATATGACATATGTCTTTATGAGTAAGATTTTGTTCTGAAAACTATGAGATATTTCTAATCATGCAATTTAACTTGTTTTGTAGGAAAGATCGTATACGAGTACCTACAAAAGAAGGACTACAACATTTGTTCAGCAACAAATCTATCTATTGAAGAATCTAAAGTTCCCAGGATCTGGGATAAAGTAATGATCAAAGAGTACCAGTCGATCATGAAGAATGATGTTTGGGATGTGGTCCCAAGACCAGATGGGAAGTCTGTGGTGACTTCTAAGTGAATCTATAAGATCAAGCATGCTGCAGATGGCAGCATAGAAAAATATAAGGCAAGGTTTGTAGCTTGTGGCTTCTCCCAGAAAGAAGGGATTGATTATGAAGAGACCTTTTCTCCTGTGGCTAGATACACTTCCATTAGATCAGTACTTGCTCTGGATACAGTGATGAAATGGAAGGTACACCAAATGGATGTCATGACAGCTTTCTTGAATGGTGTAGTTGAAGAGGAAGTGTATGTGGAGCAGCCACTTGGGTTCGAGACACATGACCGAGAGTCACATGTGTGCGAACTGAAGTAAGCCCTATATGGTTTGAAACATGCACCCAGGACCTGGTATGGCAGGATAGATGGCTTCTTATCCATTTTGGGCTTTACCAAGTGTAAAGCGGCTTCCAACCTTTACTACAAGGTTGAGGAAGGAAATCCAGTGATACTACTATTGTATGTGGATGACCTGGTTGTAACAGGTGAGGATAGATTGATTGTTGACACGAAGAGGAAGCTTGCTGCTAAGTTCAAGATGAAGGACTTAGTTATGATGCACTACTTTCTTGGTATGGAGGTGTGGTAGACTGCAGATGGAATCTTCCTTGGACAAGGGAAGTATGCAGTAGAGATCCTAAAGAGGTTTGGGATGATGGACTGCAAGGCCATGGCCACACCTATGGCATCGAACCTGAAGCTTCTATGTGATGCTTCATCTGAGCTGATTGATGCTATGATGTATCGTCAGATGATTGGGTCCTTGATGTACCTGACAAATATGAGACCATGTATCTTCTTTGCGGTGAACACCTTGAGCTAGTACTTGACAAATCCGATACATGTTCACCTGATAGCTGCAAAGCATATTCTGAGGTACCTAAAGGGTACAGTTGACTATGGGCTCAAGTAGGAGGCGAATCAAAAGTTTAACCTGGAGGGTTACGTTGATTCGAATTGGGCAGGCAATGCCATTTATCAGAAGAGCACTTCGGGGTACTGCTTCAGTATGGGATCCAGTATGATCTCTTGGTTTAGCAGGAAGCAGTCCTGTGTGGCATTGAGTACAGCCGAAGCAGAGTATGTTGTAGCTTGTTCAGCTACTTGTGAGGGAGTATGGCTTAGGATGCTACTGTCTGTTTTTTTTATCTCCACCTAAGTGCTACTTGTATTTATTGTGACAACCAGAGTTGTGTGATGTTGTCGGAGAACCCAGTGTTCCATGACAAGTCGAAGCACATTGAGATCAAGTATCACTATATAAGGGATATGGTGTAGAGAGGAGCAGTGAATCTCCTGTATGTTGCGACGAACGAGCAAATAGCCGATGTGTTGACCAAGCCGCTAGCCAGAGTGAAGTTTGAATACTTCAAAGGGAGACTTGATGTACTTCAGATTGAGATACCTTCCAAGGGGAAGTGATGAGTTCGGAGACACAGATGCACATGGGCCATTCTTACATGGTGGTAGGAAAGTCCTCCCATGGTAAGATGTAAGGGCTGGGGCCATTCCGACATGGTGGTAGGTATGTCTTCTCATGGTTGTTGATGTAAGTGTTGTGCCATTCTGACATGGTGGAAGGTTGGTCCTCCCATGGTCGTTGATGTAAGTGTTGTACCATTCTGACATGGTGGTAGGTTGGTCCGCCCATGGTCGTTGATGTAAGTGCTGTGCCATTTCGACATGGTGGTAGGTTGTTCCTCCCATGGCCATTGATGTAAGTGTTGTGAGCCTTTCCCAGATGGTCAAAGGAAATTCCTTCCATGTTGGTGAGTGTAAATGATGTGTGTGTGCATCTGGGTTGTGCTCCGTGGACTATGAGGTGATCTGAAGACGATAATGTGACAATATGGTACAAAGGTTTTGCAGAGGCATATGATCAGTCCTCAGATGCTCTTGCAGGTTTTGCATAGGCAGTGTAATCAGTCCTGGGAGATCTTGCAAGTTTTTGTAGAGGCATTGTAATCAGTCCTGAGGTGTACCTACTTGATGGATTGCTCGCAGAGATGTTGAAGACCTACATGGAGGCTAGGCCTACATCCAGCATGAAAAAGGGCTGGCTCTGTAGATGATGAATACCTTTAGGTGGTGGGCCTACATCCAGTATGAAAAAGGACTGACTCTGTAGAACTTCCTATGAAGAGCAGATTGGAGATTGATTGAGATAGCAGTAGCAGTGACGATAATTCAATGACAATGACCCACTGACGATGATCTAGAGAAGAAGACTTGTGCTAGAATATCTGTGTCAAGAAATACCTTCCTAGTTAAGAGGGACTATTGATGTATATGTAACTTCATAATGTATTTCACCTATGTATATTGTACTCATATAGATATGGTATTATTCCTCTATACGGAAGTGTCGTCATTTGTATTGACAAGTGTTGCAAGTGTCGTAACTTGCTGTGATGGGTTATTAGACCACCAAATGTGGGGTCGGACCTGATTAGTATAACCATGGGTTATTAGACTGAGTTAGACAAGTTGACCCTGCTACATTATTAGGCAGGTCAGGTCATATATAAATAGAGTGCAGGAGGCACTCTATTTGATCATCTCATTATTCACTTATACACTATTCGGAAAGTGGCGCACTAGTGAGGAAGGAGGAGTAGCTACTAGGAGAAGACTATCTCCTGTACTTGGGTTGCATCATTGCTCTTTCTATCTCTGAGGAATTTGTGGGTTTTTTCACCTTTATGGTTTTCCCCAGTGAAACTCTGTGTGTCTATTGTCTCATGTGATTGCTTGGTGTGATTGATATGCACTATTATACTTGATATGTTATACATGTTATTCTATCAGTAAAGATCCTAGAGTATATTGAATTAATGCTCAAAATCTAGCAACGTGTATAGTGCTAGCATCATATGGGATTGATCTATCTACATCTTGGATTCCAAAATGCCAAAAAAAACTTATGATATTAAAATTTTATGAAGGACAACATTTAATTTTTTTTTTCTTTTACTAGGGTAATCGACAACTGGAGTTGGGATGGTACTCATGTGACACGGGATCTAGGGATCCAATATCTCTACCACTATACCCCTATAAGGTGCATACATAGGACCTAAACCATGGCGCACAGGTAACTTTGGGGAGATTCAAACACGTGAACTTCCATTTACAATAGATTACAACTTATCATATTTACCACTTGAGCTACTCCCCATGGACTAAGGACAACATTTAATGTTAGTGTATGCGTTAAATTGATATTCAAGAATTACAAATATTGTTTCTTAAATTTAAAATTAAGAACAAAATTTAAGAACAAAATATGTACACACCTATGCACTTCTTTTGACTATCAATTGTATTCATGGCTTAGATTTAAATGACGCCGTTTAAAAACTTTAGCAACTAATACAAATCAGTCGATGGAATGGTTCATTAGGAACCTTTAAAGTGCTCGTTTTATACATGCTCACGCACAATCACGCTCTCCTTTTCAATGACCAATCTCAAAGAATTTCCAACAATGTTTAATTGTGTATTTCCTATGAAGGCGACATAACGAAAAGAATGATCATGAAGATGTAAATTTCCCTACACATCAATATAACCATATTTAATGTTCATTGAATTCAACTTTCCATATTTTTAATGAATCATAAAAATTATCAAAAAAATGTTGTATAAAATGTGTATCATGTGTACAATCATCACTGATATAAAAGTGATATTTTTTTTAAAAGTTACAACATCATGAGTCATTCTCAAAGTCAATCTTGTGCACTAAGATTGAGGCTCCTGTGTCTAGGTAGTTCCTTATAGGATCCTGAGTTGGACTCAAGAAACTTGGAGTAGAATCTTGAGTTGGACTCAAGAATGACTAAGCCTTATGTGTAAAGGTTAAAGCCTCATGTGTTGAGGTAAGTGCTTTGTATGCCAGAATGATGGTGTTGTACAACCTTCTTTGTCAAGACTAAGGTCTTGTGTGTCAAGATAGATCCCCATGTGTTGAGGTGGTGCCTTAGGTGTTGAGTTAATTCTTTTCTTGTTGAAGCATGAATGATCTGTGACATACTACTAACCATGGTCTTAGAGATGGATAAGCTATTAAGTCTCCTATAGATACTGGCCACCTCTAGAGTGAATTACTTTAGCATATGAACACTTGGAACGAGAGTAGAATGAGATGATCTACATCATTGGAAAAATATCCTTAGTATATTTGATATCATAAATAATTAAGTTGGCACTAGTGGAGCATGCAGATAAGAAAAGAGATAAAGATAAGATTAGTAACAAATAAGAGAGAACTCGAATTTGATGACTTCAGTGATCAGTTTGCTAAAAGAGTTAGCTATGTGTTAACAAGAAATACTTCAGTGATCAATGTGCTAAAAGAGTTATATATGTGTTAAGAAGAAATATTTCAGATATTAAGTATGCTAAAAGATTTAACTAAAGTGTTAACAAGAAATACTTCAGTAAAAAGAGTTAATTAAAGTGTTAACAATGAATATTTAGTTAAATAAGTGTTATGCATAATGACACTTGATCCAAACTAAAATATGACACTTGATTTATGACACTTGAGTCGCAACACTTGAGTTATGAAACTTGAGTTATGACACTTGCATGATGACACTTGAGTTAGCCACCTAACTAAGTGATCTAGCATCAAGTTGAAGGGAAAGTTCATTCTGAAGTGAAAAGACAAAGATAAAATCCAAAGCATGAGAAGTATGGCACACTCGTTATGGAAAATTGATGAAACCAATGTCAGAGCAAAATCTCTCTTGAAGGAAGATTCCCAACTTTTGTGCATATGACCAAATCAACAAATTGGTTTAGTGCAGAATATTATTCAGAGTTCTCTTATTGCATCTATCTCTCTTGCTCTGTAACTGCACCAGGGGTTCTTGGTATTTATCTCTAATATTTTTCCGGACGTTCTTCAAGTAATATTCTCATTGTAAAGGAAACATTCTCTACTATCTATCAATATACTAAAGAACATTTTTGTTGGGGTTTTCTCCCTCAAGTTATAGAGGGTTTCCCCACGGTAAATTTTTGTGTTGACTATGGATGTTTATGCTTATGATTATTCATTGTTTTCAAGTACTATTGTAATTCCACAATTAAGATTAAAAAATCAACATGGTATCAGAGCCTAGGGCATGAAAGAGCTAAGTTCAGCAGTCAATATTGAGCCTACGTTGATTCTAGGTGGTTTAAGTTGATCACAGTACTTGAAGAATAATGGTTTCAATCTGAGTAAGACCGGAAGAAATACTTGAAGGAACTTCAAACTTCAATACTTGGAAAGCCAAGATTTTGAATATCCTAGAAGAGCATGATTTGGATGTATACGTATCCAGTGTTGCTAAAGAGCCTTCTACTAATGTTTGGTGCTCTACTTTCAAGAAGAATCAATCCAAAGCAAGAATCATTTATGATTCTGTGAAAGACAATTTGATGCCAGTGATTACTCCATTGAAGATTGCAAAGGAATGCTTCGACACTTTGACCAATATTTATAAGAAGAATGCTCCCATTCAGAAGAGATACTTGAAGAACAGACTTCGTAATCTGAAGAGGAAGAGGGACAAAGATGTTGCTTCCTTCTTCACAAAGATCTCTTAAATAAGAGATAAACTCTTGAGCATTGGTGTAATTTTTTATGTTGGTGATCTCATACAGACTACTATCGATGGTATTCCATCTTCATGGGATACATTCTTGGCCACTGTAAATGGTCGAGAATTGCAACCAAACTTTGAAAGACTATGACATGATTTCCTACAAGAAGAAGGGCGAATTCAAATCAAATATGCTTCCTCCAAAGAAGAGAACCTTTCTCTTATGGCACAGATGAAGAGAGGAAAGAAATCCTTTTCTCAAGAGATTTTTCCTCATTAAAAGGAAAAAGAATACAACAAGCACTTTGATAAGTCTAAATTTAAATCCTTTAACTGCAATAAGAAGGGTCACTTTGCAAGAGACTGACCTACAAATCAAAGAGGAAAGTTAAAGGGTAGGTTTCATGCTTCTAATGCTACAGAAGATGAACCTACAAGAAAGAATTCTTCCAATGATCGAGACACAAGGAAGGAGTACTATCTTGTCTCATCCCTATCTAGATCCATTACCACTAGTGCTAAGACATGGCTGGTGGATAGTGGCACATCCAAGAACATGACTTGATATAGGAGCATTATCACAAATATGAAAGAAAAGAAGTCATCATGTCGGGTGGAGCTTGGATATAATACAACCTATTCAATCCGAGGAGTTGGATCCACTTATTTTCAGTTGGATTCAGGTGATGTACTACATGTTGATGAAATTGTGTTTGTTCTTGGTCTAAAGAAGAACCTCCTATTTGTTTTAATTCTAGAAGATAAAGGATTCAGATTAATCTTTATGGACAATAAAGCACTCTTATGGCCTAAGAATACAAACTTGAACTCTGCATCTGTAATTGGAGTTAGAGAGGGAGGTCTCTACAAAGTTCCTAGAAAGATCATTCAAGCCATGATCCATGACATAGTCAGTCCTTGTGAACTGTGGCATATGAGGCTTGGTAATATTCATTTTAAAGCACTACCTATCTTGTAGAAGACAGTACAATGAATGCATGTTTTTCAATCTAAACATGATGGTATTTGTAGAGGTTGTGCTCTTGGTAAGAAAACCAAGAAGTGATTTATAAGCAGTACCAAAAAATCCAAAGGGATCCTGGACTTGATACATTCCAATCTATGTGGTCCTATGTCAGCACTATCCTTGAGTGGTTATTTGTATTGTGCAATTTTCATAGATGACTTCTCTCGCAAGTCTTGGATATATTTTCTGAAGAGTGAAACTTTAAACAAGTTTCAAGAGTTTAAAGCACTAGTTGAGAATCAGAATGGAAATCACATTCGTGCTTTGAGATTTGATAATGGAGGAGAGTTTGAGTCTCATGAATTTAATGACTTTTGTCGAGAGGGAGAGATAAGAAGACAATTGACTATACCTTACAACCCCCAGCAGAATTTGGTTGTTGAAAGAAAGAATAGAACAATCCGTGAGCCTGCAAAATATATGATGTGTGATCAGGATCTGCCCACTTCCTTATGGGAAGAAGCCTCTAGCACTAATGTTTATATACATAACATAAGTCCTCATGTTATCCTGGGAGAAAAGACCCCCGGAGAAGTTTTCTCTTGTGAAAAACTAGATGTTGGACACTTGAGTATTTTCGGTTGTCCTGTCTACATTCATGTGGAAGAACAAAAGAGGACAAAGATGGATCCATCTAGAAAGAAAGGCACATTTGTTAAGTATAGTGAATCATCCAAATCTTATAGAATATATGTTACGGGACAAAGACACATTTAAGTCAGCAGAGATGTAACATTTCATGAAGAGGTTGTCTTCAAGTGCTCTAAAGAACTTCAGTGTGATTCAAATATTGAGGAGCATGAGACTATCGTGATGGAGGATCCAGCTTCTAATTCTCCCCATTTAGATGTTGATAGGAAGAAGCTAGAAGAGTCCTTAGATATTTTTGATCCTGAAGAGCCAATAGATTTATTAGAAATATATCTTGATGAACCTCCTACTAACAGGAGATTTTCCTAGTGTTGAGACATTATGTAAGAGGCAGAAAAACATGGAGCACCACCAAGCACATTTAGAGAGAAAATGAGACCTGGAAGATATCTAGGATATGTAGCTCAAATGAGTCACATTAGTGATTTATAACCCACCACCTATGAGGAAGATGATAAGAAACATGTATGGAAAGGTGCCATGGTGGAATAATACAAATACATCATGCAAAATGATGTGTGGGAAGTCATTCTTAAACTGAAAGGGAAGTCTGTAGTTACTTCCAAGTGGATTTATAAAATCAAACATCCAGCTGATGGAAGTATTGAAAAATATAAAGAAATGTTTGTGGCTCGTGGTTTCTCATAGAAGAAGGGATAGACTATGATGAGACATTTGATCTTATGTCCAGGTACACCACTATTCAAGCCATCATTTCCCTTGACTCAGTTATGGGGTGGAAACTTCAGCAGATGGATGTGAAGACTACCTTTCTCAATGGTGAAGTTAAGGAAGAATTATACATACAACAACCTAAGGGGTTTTTAGTTCATGGGAATGAGTCCCATGTATTCAAAATTAAGAAAGTATTGTATGGGATTAAGTAGGCCCTGAGGGCTTGGTATTCGAGGATTGACAACTATCTTCAGATCTTGGTCTTCTCGAATAGCGAAGTTGACCCCAACCTGTACTTCAAGGTTGTGAAGAACCAACCACGGATCTTGGTTCTCTATGTTGTTGACCTGTTTCTTACAAGAAAGGAACAACAAATAGATCGGTGCAAGAGGAAGCTCACTTCTGAGTTTGAAATTAAATACACAAGTCTTATGCACTATTTTCTTGGTCTAGAAGTTTGGAAAAGGAAATATGAGATCTTTCTTTAACAAGGAATGTACACAAATAATGTGTTGCGTAGATTTGGTATGATGGATTGTAAGACCATGTCTACACCAATGGTGTCTAATATGAGGAAACTACATGATTCAGATTCCAGATTGAATCTAGTGGATCCTACCATGTATAGACAGCTCATTGGTTCTTTGATGTATTTGATAATTACTAAACTAGACATATGTTATGCTGTGAGTATCTTGAGTCAGTTCATGTTTGAGCCAATACATAGACATTGGGTTGTTGTCAAGCATGTGCTTAGATACCTTCAAGGTACTATTGCTTATGGACTCATATATGCTTCCAGTGGTAGAGTGATGCTACTTGGATATGCCAACTCTGACTAGGGTGGTAGTACTATGGACCAAAAGAGTACATCCAGGTATTGTTTTAGCTTAGGATTAGCTATGATCTCTTGGTCCAGCAGGAAGCAGGGATCCATATCCTAGAGTACTATAGAAATAGAGTATATTATAGTCAGTAATTCCTACCGAGAAGTTGTGTGGATTAGGAAGTTACTTGTTGGGTTGTTTGGTGTGAAGGTTGAGAGTAATATCATTCGATCTGGCAATCAAAGTTGCATTAAGCTATCCAAAAACACTTTGTTTCATGACAAGTATAAACAAATTGATATGAAATACCACTACATAAGAGACATGGTCCAGAGAGGTACTGTAAGACTCAGTACATTGATACTGATGAGAAGATAGCATATATGTTGACTAAGCCTTTTTCCTTGATGAAGTATATGTACTTCTGAGACAACATTGGCATGGAAGAGAATGCCTCCCTCTTTGAGAGGGAGTGTTAAAGTTACAACATCATGAGTCATTCTCCAAGTCAATATTGTGTGCCAATATTGAGCCTCGTGTGTCGAGGTAGTGCCTTATAGGAGATTAAGTTGGACTTAGGAAACTTGGAGGAGAATCTTGAGTTGGACTAAAAAATGACTAAGCCTTATGTGTAAAGTTTAAAGCCTCATGTTTTGAGGTAAGTTCTTTTTATATCAAATTCATGGTTTTGTATAGTCCTATTTGTCAATACTAAGGTCTTGTGTGTCAAGACAAATCCCCATGTGTTGAGGTGGTGTCTCATGTGTTGAGTTAATTCATTTCTTGTCAAAGCATGAATGATGTGCGTTGTACTAGTAACCATGGTATTATATATGGATAAGATATTAAGTCTCCTCTAGAGACTGGACACCTCTAGAGTGAATTAATTTAGAATATGACCACTTGGAACGAGAGTAGAATGAGATTATCACATCATTGGAAAAATATCCTTAGTATATTTGATATGATAAATAATTAAGTTGGCACAAGTGGAGCGTGCAAATAAGACAAGAGATAAAGATAAGATGAGTTATGATAAGAGAGAAATCGAATTTTCTGACTTCAGTGATCAATATGCTAAAAGATTTAGCTATGTGTTAACAAGAAATACTTCAATGATCAATGCACTAAAAGGTTTAGCTATGTGTTAACAAGAAAGATTTCAGTTATCAAGTATGCTAAAAGAGTTAACTAAAGTGTTAACAAAGAATATTTAGTTAACTAAGTGTTATGCATGATGACATTTGAGCTCAACTAAGAGACGACACTTGAGTTACGACACTTGAGTTGCGACACTTGAGTTATGACACTTGAGTTATGACACTTGAGTTAGCCACCTAACTAAGTGATCTAGCATCCAGTTGAAGGGCGATTTCATCCCAAATTCAGAAGACAAAGATAAAATCCAAAGCATGAGAAGTATGGCACACTTGTAATGTAGGATTGATGAAACCAATGTCAAAGTGACTTCTCTCTTGAAGGAAAATTCGCAACTTTTGTGCATGTGACCAAATCAACGAATTGGTTTAGTGCAAAATATTATTCTAAGTTCTCTTATTGCATATATCTCTCTTTCTTTGTAATTTCACTAGGGGTACTTGATATTTCTCTTTGATATTGCACTAAGGGTGCTTGATGTAATATGCTAATTGTAAAGGAAACATTCCCTGCTATCTATCAATATACTAAGGAATATTTTGCTAAGGTTTTCTCCCTCAAGTTATAGAGGGTGTCCCCAAGGTGAATTTATGTGTCGACTGTGGATGTTTATGCTTCTGATTATTCATTGTAATTCAGGTACTATTGTAATTCAGCAATTAATATTAAAAAATCAACACTTTTATCACTTGTTAATTGTCATTGATGCTTTCTATATCATCAACATTGTGTTGAGAATGTCTATATAGAACTTGGACAAACATAGAAACTTGGTCGAAATGATAATATTCACTTTGTATCACTTTTTGTGCAGCAAATTTGTAATTATCTATAAATCAACCATAGACACAATTTTTCTTGGTTGAAAAACTTCACTAGATTGTTCGAACTGTAGGTATTTCCATCGGGCTCTATTTGAATTTAAAAAATATGTCAGACATATTTTATATTCTCACAAATCAATTCGTTTGGAAAGAACATTTGTAGAACTTGTAGAATTTGGAGCATCATTGATATATTCATATCTCTTCCAATTAACTGCTAGATTTCACAATGTCTAATCATTATCAATACAATATTTATTGTGGAATAAAGCTATATTTACAAAATGAATGCATTTTTTTACCAACACATTTTTTATGGTAAAATAATTCATCACTTTCTCTTTCACATAGAATTTTGGAGATAAAAGCATGGATTGTTCAAGGAGGAGGTAAATTTGGCCAAAACGGTTTACCAAGATGAAGAAAATTGTCATAATATAATTCAAATTCCACATGATAATGACAACAACATGTGTCACAGACAATGATATGCCTAACATACCATGGATTTTGTTGTAAAAATGTATTGATCAACATATTAACTTCACTATGAGTGTATTTGAATTTATTGAACAATTGTATTTGAGTCATCTCCAACATATCTTTTGCATGGTTTTTGTACTCATTTTGTGATACTTTTCATCGTATCACATCCCTTACATTTGGTGAAAATCAAGAATTTGTCACTCGATATTCATGTACCATAGCTTTAATACTTTCTTCCATTCTATCTTTGTATGGTTGTCTACAAATAATCGCTCAATAAGTAATCTCATCATTTTCATCTATTTCAATCAAAATTTGTTATATTTGCACAATTGTTTTCATGAGATCACTATTACCTTTTATTTATGTCTTGTAAAACACTTTTTCTAGTATTAGATGAAATAATTGTTGTTTGTATTGCGCTATGTGCATCTCTAGTATCTTTTTTCTAGATATAACAAAAGTTTGTATTGCACCAACTAAATTTTCATACACAATTTATTTCACCTTTGAATCTTTTGTCACTTTTTGAATACCAAATAATGATGTATCTTATTTTAACATTTTGGACACTAACAAACCTCTCAAAATTTGACCTTGTGTTGCCATTGATTCAGTTTTGAGAAAAGTTTCATAAATCCATTGAGCATGATTTTGTATATTATGGTTAGGTTTTTTGGCCCGAATTTGTCACTATCGTTGTTTTTCAACATTTCATATTCAATGTTGATAATTCTTATATATTTCAATTAAATTTAAGTTAGCATATCAAATATACTAAATTATAAACATAAGAAAAAAATAGATTTCACATTTATTAATTGATATGTGTGTGTGTGTGTGTGTGTGTGTGTGTGTGCTTGACTCGATTTCTGCTTCATTATGGGATTCAACAATGTCTTCAACATCTTGTTCAACATTAGGAGACAAAACTTTACATGTTTGTTATGAAGTATTTTTAAAATTACAATCCATTATAAATAATAATTTATTGGATTTTAAACATTTATAATATATACATAATTGTTTTGATTTCCTATTCTTGAATTTGATAGTCAAAATAAATTTCATCAACATTAGGATGCAAATCCCTATTTACATCATCAACAAGTATCTTCGCAATATCTGCAATCTTCCATTTTTTTTATTTTGATAATAGAGTTTTTACTTTTCAATATGGAGAACATCATCTCAAGTGCGATTATATTTCTTTTGGCATTCTCTTTTATTCCCTATGGTTATTCAACCTTTATAGGTTTTCAAAAAAACAAATTACAATGGAAAATATAAATTTCAGCTTCGAAACAAATTTCAAGTCATTTAAAAATGAATAATTTGAAACCTTTAAACCCTATCTCTCAGAAGAAATTTATATTAAATGAAACCAAAAGGATAATTTCATAATATATCCTTAAAATAATTGCAATAAATTCAGAGAACCTTTACTTCAAAATAAATTTTCTATGAGAGTCTTCAACTTAGAAGAAACTAGATAAGAGAATATTCACCTTAGAAAAAACTGGTCAAGAGAACCTTTAAGAATATTTTCACCATAAAAAAAATTTTCCAAGATAATGTTTACCATAAAAGAAATTGTTAAGATAACCTTCACCATAAAAAAATGAACAAAAAAGAAATCCACCTTAAATGAAATTTCCTATGAAAACTTTTATTTGTAAAACCCACTATGGAAATGTGTTATGTTTTGAAAAATGCAAAATTATGTATTCGGGTTGATGTACAATATAAATTATATTTGTTAAACATGGTTCCTTGCTATTCTGGCCTATGGTTTTTTTTTTTAATATCATGTTTTTGATCAAAAATATTTTTCGTTAAATCTAACATTCGATCGAAAATATTTAACTTTTGGCCAAAAATATTAATGTTTTTGGCCCAACTATTAGTTCAGCTGAAAACCTGCAAATTTTCAGCAAATTCTAGGACCATCACTTCTCTTCGGGTTTCTCCAAATTCATGTAATAGCCCTAGTTTTGACTTGGAATGTATTTAACCAAAATTATGTAAATGATGTAAATATGCTAGTGCGAATTCCAAGTGCAGAGCTCAAGGACAAGGCCCAACTAGTGAATAGCTAGGCATGTATGATATATATATTTTATTTGGACTATTTGGATGGCTTGTTATGTTGATTTAGAACATGTGTAAATATTATGTGTAGAAATAATAAAATGGTTCAAACATGGTTGTGTAAAGAGCACCAAAGGGGATATGATGCCACCAGAGGGGAAGAGGAAAAGGGGTCTATGGGAGACTAAATCATTGATGCCTAGTTTCAACCTTAGAACTCACCCAAATTCTGTCATGTACCTTGAATAATCCAATTATCTCCTTTTTCACTATTCTCCAATCATTGAATGCATGTGTGAGGTTGGTGGGAAAAGTAACCTCATGTAGTTATTGAAGCATGGGGCTGACTGCACTTTTGTGACATTCTGTCATGATAGAATTCAGTCTGCAGCTATTTGGATTCCTTTCTTCTACTGTGAGAAGTTATGTCAGTTGTCTTTTGAGCATTTTCTCATATCCCTTGGAGTCAACCCTCATTTCTCTCATTCTTGCATGCATATTTACACTAGGCAGAGATATCCATTGCTATCCAATAACTTACCATGTTGCTTTTACCCAGAAATTCGAATTTGGAGACCATGCTACATATTTGGAAGTGAAAATTTATGGCTGTAGGTGAGCAGAGAGGTTGGGAAAGCTAGGAACCCTTACCCATTGAGTTATGTTGCTCGTAGGTGCTTAAGAAGCCATGAATTGAAGCTGCAAATGGTTCTATAGAAACACATGTTAGATTCGAATTCTTCTATGCACACATTAGAAGCACCAGGTAAGATCGATTTCCCAAGAGAATCGTTGATCGGTGATGGGGATTCCTGGGCCAAGAAGGGTGTTGTGTGGGGTAGGTATTGTGGAAGCCAAGGTTGTGAGGATGAGTGAGACCACTGTAGAGCTCTGTATGAGAATTTGGCTAAGAATAGAGAGAAAAATGGATTGTGGTCTAAAAGAGAGAATCCTATAGGTGTTTCCTTCACCCAGGTGGCCTCATAGCCTGGCTTGGGGGTGGCCTCTCAGCAGAAAGAGTATATGCTGGATAGATTTCCTATCATTGGGTGGAAAATCACTCTTACATAACCATTTGCTTGGATCTGCGTTGGACAAAGATAAGTATTCTCATGCATTTGAATCTGGAATGTTTTTATTTGATTCTTGCAATGTTTATGTTTGTGTTTGCATGCTCTATGTGTGTGGATAGAGTTTAATTTCACTGTGTATGTCTATTTACGTTTCTATGCACATTTTATATGTTCAAAATTGTATTATGGATTTGGGGTGAAATTTGAGAGCCTGAAATCAGTTAGTGTCCCCTCCTGATGGTTCGACTAGGTGAGGGGGGGGGACATTACAAATTGGTATCAGAGCTTCTGCTTTTAATATCGGAGCTGTATGGGCGATAAATCTAGATTTATAGGAAAAAGAATCAGAAATGGTGTTGTAGAAATTTGTTTATGTTAAGTGACAAATAAGTGGACAAAAATAATTTCTAACTAACGCTATGCAATTTGAATTTTTTTTTTTAAATTAGTTGGGCCCCACTAGTGACAGGTGATAGGGTGACGTGCAGGAGCCACGTGGGAAGGAGGACCAATGTGGAGGGTCCATGTGGGAAGAATGTGTGATGTGGACCAACCACATCAGATCCAAGTGAGTTTTTTTCCATATGCGATGGAGCCCAGAGGAGGAGAAGATATGACTGTTGAGCAGTGATGCAGATTGACAGTCGATAGTGATTCAGGATCGTGAAGGTGCATGGGAGTTAATTAGTTTTTGCGACCCTGAATGAAAACCACCCCATCCATGTTTCATCCTATCGTGTGTTGAGGCTAACAAAATCAATCTCAATAAACCACTTCTCGTACAGCCTAAAACCACCTTTTGGTCCAACAGGAAGTGATGGGAAGTAGCGTCAGAAAGGACGGGACCTTCTTCAGTCATGCTAGTTGTGGGAAATCATGTAGATCAAGATCAAAAACTCACAATGTTTCACACCCTTGAATATGCACGATCGTTAATAGATCAACATGACCCTAAAGTGGTAAACCGCCTTATGACGTGTCGCCCTCTTGTGCGTTCAGGCTCGCAAAGGCGAGTTCAGGAAACCACTTTCGCCGAATCCTGAAACCACTTTCGGCCTAATGGGAAGTGATGTGACGTGGATGATGGGACCCACGATGGTCATGTCATTCTGGGAGGATCATGTAGATTTGATCAACAACTAGCACTGATTCAGGCTCACGAACCTTCATGACAGATAAACGATTCGCCTGACCCTGAAGTGGTAAACCACCTTGTGACATGTCACCCTCTCATGAATTCAGGATCGTAAAAGTAGTTTCAGGAAACCACTCTTCCAGGAGACTGAAGCTTCTTATGACTGTCAACTATAAGGCGATGTAGGGGGCATCTAAAGGGTGCAAATTACAGAAAAAGTGTAATGCCCCCATCCCTCAATCCATCCAGAAGGGTGGGACATTAACTGAATCGGGGCCTTTAAATTTCACCCCATAGCGATAATTATGAATTTACAACATTTTATTTGCATGTGCAGACATGTAAATCATGTAAATAAAAACACACAGCGGAATAAACTCAATCCACACACACATAACATGCAATTTATAGGCATAATTATCACATGAATAGAAATAAAAATCATTGCACATCCAATAGATAAGAATACTTATATTTAAGAAAAGAAGATCCAAGCAACTCGATGTGTAAGAGAAAATTTCCACCCAGCCATAGGCACTTTGTCTAGCATATACTCTTTTTGCTAAAAGGCCACCCCCAAGTTGAGCTATGAGGCCACCATGGTGAAGGAAACCACCTATTGGATTCTATCGCTCATCCCACAACCGATTCTACTCACTATGCTTAGACAAAAATCTCAACTAGAGCTTTATAAGGGTCTCACTAAGTCATCACAACCATGGAACTCCTTCCAACTGCCCACACAACATAAGGAACACATTTCCCTTCATTGATCCAAAATTCCCCCAGGAAATCCAACCCTTACAGTGCTTACCAATGTGTGCAGTAAGAGTCCAACTGGTTGTATGCTAATGGAGAACCTCCTACAACATTAATCCATGGCTTCTCAAGCATCCAACAGTAGCAATTCTCAAGGGGTAAGGGTTCTTAGCTTTCCCAACCTCCATGATCACCTATAGCCATCTGTTTTCCCTTCCAAAAATGCAACTTTGTCTTCAAATTCGAATTCCTAGGTTAAACACAGTCTGGTATGGTCATGAACAACAAAGGAAAATTCTACATAGTGTAGCAGCATGCATGAGAGAATGAGAATGATAAAAAAAGTGTTTACTCTATTGGCACGGGGCTAAGTCGCAGAAGTTTTGGTACAACCAACGATAAAGGAAAAGGACCAATTACAGAGTGCAACAAAGCGGATAAAGCATAAGTAAAGTGGAGAAAGCGTAGAAAGCAGAGTAGACTTAGTTAGACTTAATGGTTAATATATGGCCACCTTGTGAAGCGGACCAATTTTGTAACGGCCATTGAGCCTATAAGTAGAAGTAGCATTTTAAGCCTTAGGACATCATAGATTATATTTGGATCTTGGCATCTGACCTTGTATTCTGAGGTGCGGATTCACATCTTTGTATTTTGATCTAGGTCATTAAGGATTGGTTTTGCGGATATGTGTTTCAGTTGATGTGTAAAGTTCACTTTTAATGAGAAGGAATGCTTCGACCATGATTTTTTTTCTTTTGTGTTATGTCGTAGTTATAATTAGAGATGTTGTGTCATGGTCATGATATGTATTGTGGATCTATTGAATGTGTTCCTTGATGGGTTACTGCGTAGACCTGATTAATATGCATGCGAGGATGATATTATGATGCGATTGTTAACTATGTCGATCTTTGAGTTATGATGTGATTAACTGTGAATGATGCATGTCCTCTTATACTTGTGGAAGCTTGGTTCCTGCAGCCCCTTTAGTTTCCTCAAGTGAGACCTCACTCACTTTGTGAGTGTTGTTGGAAAGGCTAAACCCTTTCTAGGCTAGTATCTATGGGAGTTTGTGTTGAGCTTTGTTGACATTGTGTGGAGTGAACCCTTGTTAGCAGAATCCAAGGATATGAGGTAAGGTGAACATACAACTGACATAGCTTATGACCTTAGAATAAATAGAACTGTTGATAACTGACATAACTGTCACAACACCCATGCATCAATAACTATATGAAATGACTTTCAATGATTAGATTTAATAGTCAAGAGAAAGTAATTGGATTATTTAAGGCACATGGCATATTTTGAATGAGTTCTAAGGTTGACACATAGCAGCATAGGATTTGGTTTCCCCATAGGCCCCTTTCCTCTTGTTAATTTTTTGATAATTTCATAAAAACATTATCTAGGATCCTACTAAGAGAATAGCATGCACATCATAACAATCATAAACACAAGAGACACAGAGTTTCCTCAGGGAAACCAAGAAGGTGGAAAACCCCGCAACTTCCTCAGAGATAGAATAAGCCCCAATAAAAGGATCACAAAGATCAATCCCCAAAAGATAGATGACTCCAGCAGCTACTCCTCCTGCACGTGTGCCCACTCCTCTCTCTCAACTATGTGAGTTGGATGAATGAGTGAATGAATAGAATGAGAGACATTCACTCTCTATTTATGCACAACTTAACCTGCCTTTAATTCTAATAGGGCCGAATTCCTAAGGAATCCTAATAACCCATCCACATGATACATGCCGGGCCAACCCCACAAAGGTGGTCTAATAACCCATCAAATAATACTTGTGACACTTTCCACACTTACAAATACAAATGACGACACTTCTGATTGGAGGAATAATACATCTCCATCATGAATATAATAAATTACAAGTGTAATACATAGAAGAATACCTTCTAAAGTTACAAATACATCAACACACCCTCTTAACTAGGAAGGTATTCAATAGACATAGGTCATCAATACATATCAGCACAATTCTTCAATTCTAGAGTTGGATCAGCGTCATTGGATCACAGAGCATCATCGTCACTGCTGCTCTACTCGTCATATCGATCACTGGGCTATCTCTCAATTCTTATCATCATAGGAATTTCTACAGATCCAACCGTTTTTCATGTTTGTTGTAGGCCTAGCCTCCTGTAGGTCTTCATCATCTCTACGAGCTGACCATCCTTTGGAATCCTCAGGACTGATTACGTGCGTCGACAAAACCTCGAAAGACCATCCCAAGACTTTTACGAGCACAGATCTCAACCTATCGGATCTCCCAGGATCTTTTACATGTGACCTTCACAAAACCTTAAATGAGTGTCTTGCCCAGCAAGATCTCTAAAGAGCATCTGAGGAATTTTATGTTCCTAGCACAACCTGTCCAAATCTCTAGGACTAATTACATGTGATCTCCAAAAAACCTTAAAAAGTGTCTTGCCCAGTAAGATCTCTAAAGAGCATCTGAGGAATTTTACGTGCCTAGCACAACCTATCCAGATCTCCAGGACATATTACATGTGGTCCCCACAAAACCTTAAAAGAGTGTCTTTCCCAGCAAGATCTCTAAAGAGCATTCGAGGAATTTTACGTGCCTAGCACAACCTGTCCGGATCTCCAGGACTTATTACATATGGTCTTAGCAAAACCTTAAAAGAGTGTCTTGCTCAGCAAGATCTACAAAGAGCATCCGAGGACTTTTACGTTCCTAGCACAACCTATCCAAATCTCCAGGACTTATTACATGATATCCTTGCACAACCTGTCCACGGCCACAGAGTACCATACTGATACTCAAGATCAACTTGATCATCCTCGCACGAAGCATCATCCTGATGCTCATGATCATACTGATCATCATCATACAGTACATCATCCTGATGCACAACATCATCACATGATCATCCTGATCATCATCATAGCATCGTCCTGACGCATATCATCATTGCACAATCATCCTGATCATCGTCACAGTGTCGTCCTGGTGCATATCATCATCTGGAGCATCATCCTGATGCTCATCACACAACACTTACATCCATAGCCATGGGAAGGATCCTCCTACCACCATGCTTGGAATTGTTGATGTATTTGTAACTTCGGAAGATATTCACTTGTATATTGTATTTGTACTTTATTGTATCCCCAACGGAGATGTATTATTCCTCCGATTGGAAGTGTCGTCAGTTGTACTTGCATGTGCCGCAAGTTATATTGAAAGTGTCATAACTTATACTTGATGGGTTATTAGACCACCTTGATGGGGTCAGCCCTGTACCACCCTAGTAGGCATCGGCCCAGTCAACATTATGTTAAGTGGTTAAGTTGAGGCCGACCTAGTTGAGTAAAGGTAAAGTCAAGTTATGTATAAATAGAGAGTGTGTCTCTCTCATTTTATACATTCTATTCTTCACTCACTTCGCATTAGTGAGAGAGAGGAGGAGTGCACACAAGTGGAGGAGGAGCATGCTATTGAATATATATATCTCTTGGGTTTGATCATGGTGATCCTTATATTGATGCTTATTCTATCTCTGAGGAAGTTGCGGGGTTTTTCACCTTCTTGGGTTTCCCCGATGAAATGTTTTGTGTCTCTTGTCTCTTGTCTCTTATGCTTGATATGTTGTACATGTTATTATTTCAGTTAAGATCCTATATATATTGAATTCAATGATGAAAAAATAACATGGTATCATAGCTAGCCTGAAAGGAGGCATGGTATGGCATTTATGAGACTTGTTGCACTTGCGACAAATTGGAAGCTAGGGCTTGATATAGCAAAAAATAGTCATTGTGGCACTTTTGCTATAAATCCATTTTGGCGAAGGTTCAAGTCTGAAACATCTATAGGTCGTAGATAACATCCCCTTGTACCTTGTCTCCAAAGCACAGCATCGCATTCGCTGTACTTTCTGATTTATGATCTGTACAAGTTACGGTTTCTGCCTCTTCCAGATCTCAGTCATAAACAGGTGACCTAGGAACATAGGTCACAACTTAGGATAGGAAGATCCAAATTAAATTTCGTAAAAAGTGATAGGTATGGAACAGACTGCACTTTCATAGGTCCACTTTTTATAGGTATAAGTTGAAACAGTGACACGTGTCACTCTGTACAAGTTCATTCTCCTGTTTTATCCCATAAATAGGTCACGTTGCGACACTTGGCATAACTCCCTCTCAGAGAATCCAATTGAGGTCAAACATGTGAGTTTGGAAAGATGACAGGTCAGGATACCACAAGTTGATGTTTCAGACCCTGTGGATCCAAAATTTTGGAGTTACACCAGAAACAATCAGGTGCATATTTCTGTCAAAACAAAATTGGATTATGAGCACTTTCATTTTGGCTTGTCAATGCTGCGGGAGTTTAGGGATTTGGAGAAAGTTGGAATTTTTGGGAATCAGAGACCACGGCTGAATGATCCTCATCAAAATAGAAATTTAGAGACCAAGATCAAATTTTTTGGTTGGGCAGAAGGTCGGGCTTGATCAAACCCTAGTTCGGGATTTTGATCGAAAAGGTTGAAAATTAGGGCTTCTGCTAAAGTTGGAATTTTTTAAATCTGTGACCATGGCTGGAAGCTCCTCAGAAAAATCGAAGTTTAGAACACAATATGGAACCTTTTGGATGGGAAGAAGACCAGGCTTTATCAAAACCTAGTTCGAGATCGTGTCAAGAAGATCTGGAAGCTTCAAAGGCAATTTTGAGGGGTCAAAATTTGCAGTTTTCAAAATTGAAGTATACCAGCTTGATCACCTCAGCAAGGCACATCTTTTCATCCAATCAGAAGTTTGAAATTCAAAATTTTAATTTTTAGGGTTTCTCTGACAAACCCTAATCCAACTCCAGATCCAGTTTCAACAAATCAAAGTGGATTGGGTTAATCTTAGAAGAGAATGAATCGGACACCTACATAAGTGAAGAAGTTCCAGTTTCAAAGGGAGATGAGGCTAAGGCCTTACATAAGGAGACTACAAGAAATATCGACAGGTAAGACTTGAGGAAATACAAGTACAAATCAAGTTCTAGATCAAGAACATATGACCATGGTGACTTGAAGACAAAGACTCATGGATCACATAGAAGCTCTACTTATGAGGTATGTATAACTTGGTTCTACAATGGTTAACTTATGAGATATGCAGGCTACTAGCACAAGTCATTGAAGAGAACAAGAAAACATTATGTGGGTATGTTAGACATAACTAGCAAAAATGATAACCAGGTATGTTTTTCCTATATCAAGTTAGAATGCTACCTTGTGTTAGGTTCTTATACTTTTGTATGAATGATAATGATTATTCTTGAAGTTAGAAGTTTAAGTAATCAAGGGTTTATGCATATTATGTTTCTTACTTTGATTGATGATATGACTAACCAGAAGAGTCCTATGGTCAAATAAGAATATGCATGAGTAAAAGAAGTCTTTCCTGAAACCTTGAATACTAACGCTTATTACCTATGTATGAAATGATCATGACCATACATATTTAAGACTATTTAGAATCATAATGTTTTGATACTATTGAGATTTTTGTTTTCCCCCCCCCAAAAAAAAAAATAAACATAATTTTAATTCATCTTGCGAGTACAAAATTACATTGGATCATCATCACTCTTGAAGAGTGTATATGCTGCTTAGTAGTACCAATAAATGTAGAAAAACTACTTCGAACTTTCAGCTTCAAACAAATATGAGAAACACAAATACTAAGGTACCTCAGAGAAAAAAAATTACAACTAAAAACCTAACTCCGGTCAACCATGAATGCCTCTACAAGTAAAAACCATAAGAAAAATGCCGTAGATGAAAGGCGAAAGAAACAAGAAAACGTTTCTAGAAACCAAAAAAAAAGCATAATTTTAATTCATCTTGAGAGTACAAAATTACATTGGATCATCATCACTCTTGAAGAGTGTATATGCTACTTAGCAGTACCAATAAATGTAGAAAAACTAGGACCGCCAAGTAGACCATCAGTCAACGGTGGTTGAAGTTGAAGGTAAGATTGTTAAGCAATCTATTTCTATTTTGATTGACCCTGGATCTACTCACAGTTATATCAGTCCTAAAATTGTTGAGATTTGTGCTTTTAAGAAATAAACGCATAGTAAATCATGGTTAGTCCAACTAATTGCTGGAACTAAGAGGAAGGTTAGTGAAATCATGGAGAAATGTCCATTGGAATAGTGAAATCATGGAGAAATGTCCAGTGGAAATGGGTGGACTGTCCACTTTTGCAAATCTAAATATTTGTCCACTTGGTTCCTATGATATTCTCATTGGAATGGACTAGTTGGAAGCCCATAGAGTTAAACTTGATTGCTACATCAAGACTTTTGAATGTATTGATGAAGAAGGAAACCACCAAGAGTTGTAAAGGGAATTCCAAAAGTAGTTTCTGTTAGGAATATTTTAGCCATGCATTTGAATAAATCCTGTAGGAATAGTTTCCAATTGTATTCATCCCATGTTTTGGAGAAAACAGAAAATGAAATTCCTAAGTTGGAAGACCATCATGTGCTACAAGAATTTAAGGATGTGTTTCTTGATGAAGTGCCAGGACTTCCTCTGAGGAGGGGCATTTATTTTACAATTGATCTTGTTCCAGGAGATGCACCAGTTTCCAAGACACCTTAGAGGATGAGTACACCATAAATATTAGAGCTTAAAATGCAATTACAAGAATTGTTAGAAAATAGGTACATAAGGCCAAGTGTGTCTCCATGGCAAGCACATGTACTTTTTGTAAAAAATAAAGATGGAACACTAATATTATGTATTGATTACATGTATCGTAACAAGGTTACAATGAATAACAAGTACCCCTTTCCTCGAATTGATGATATTTTTTATCAAATGAGAGGGGCAAAGGTATTCTCAAAGTTTGACTTGAGGTTTGGTTACCATCAAGTGAGAATCAAGGAAGAGGAAATTCACAAGGAAACATTTAGAACAAGGTATGGACACTATGAGTTTGTGGTGGAGCCATTTGGTATCACCAATGCACCAGCTACATTCATGTGTCTCATGAATAGTGTTTTCAGCAAGTATTTGGACAAGTTTTTTCTTGTATTTCTAGATGCCATTCTTATTTATTTCAAGAATGAAGAAGAGCAGAGAAAAAATTTGAGAATGGATTTGAAATTGCTAAGGGAGCATAAGTTGTATGCAAGGCTAAGAAAATTTGACTTTTATAAAAATAAGATTCATTATTTGGGTCAAATTATTTTAGAGGAAGGAATATTAGTGGATCTCAAGAAGATTGAAGCCATCATGAATTGGACAACCCCAAGAAACGTGACAAATGTGAGATCTTTTATGGGTCTTGTTGGTTACTAGAGGAGGTTCATTGAACGATTCTCCAAGGTCGCACACCCAATCACTTCTTTTCAAAAGACTCGGGGATCAAGTTTGAGTGGACACCAAAATGTGAAGAAAGCTTCCATCTTTTGAAAAAGATTTTCACAAGTGCTCCAAATCTAAAAATTGCATACCAGGAAAAATATTTTGTGGTGTGTACAGATGTGTGTAAATAGGGACTTGGAGGAGTTCTTATGAAAGATAACCATGTGGTATGCTAAGAGTCAAGTAAGTTGAAAGAGCACGAGAAGAACTATGCTACCCACGATTTGTAGCTTGCAGCCATAGTGCATGCTTTGAAAATGTGGAGGCACTATTTAATGGGTAGGAAATTCGAGCTAAGGACAGACCATTGTGGTCTGAAATATTTGTTTGAGCAACCAACATTAAATGTTAGGAAAGCTAGATGGCTAGAATTCTTATGTGAGATTGTTTTTGAGATCAAACACATAAAAGTTAAAGAAAAAAAAGTGGTTGATGCACTTAGTAGGAAAGTACATGAGATGCATGTGGCAGCCATTAGTAATTGCCAATCGGATTTAAGGCAACATATTGTTAACTGTATTGTTGAAGAAAAATTGTATGTGCACAAAAGAGAAAAATTACAGTGGCAAAAATTAGAAAATAGGTATGAAGGTTACCATTTGAAAGGTGACATACTTTTGGTTTACCGTATTCTGGTCACCCAGGATACCAGAAAACAGTTGCTACAGCGAGAAAGCAATATTTTTGGCTGGGAATGAAAAAGGACATCCCAAGATAGGTAGAAAAGATATCTAGATAAGAACTGAGTGCATAGAGAATTTCATGTTGGGGATCATGTTTAACTCCAAGTGAGGCCAAGGAAGAGTTCCTTGAAGCTTGGAAGTTGTTCGAAGCTATCACCAAGATATTGTGGTCCATTTGAAGTGCTTGAGAGAATAGGACCAGTTACATATAGAATTGCATTTCCTGATAACACTAGAGCTCATAATGTTTTTCATGTTTCTTTGCTTAAGAAATATGTACATGATGCTAACCATGCGATTGATTGGGATGTGATCCAGGTGGAACCCAAGGGAGAGTTCCAAACCGAGCCACTATACATCTTAGACAAGAAATTGACATTACTACCGAAACGAGCCATCGGACAGGTAAAGGTGCAATGGAAGAACTTTGGTCCCGATGAGGCTACGTGGGAGTTGGAGGATGCCATGAGAGAAACATATCCATTTTTGTTTTAATTTTGATCAAACACTGAGGATGGTTTTATTTCAAGGGGGACGGGATTGTAATACCCCTAGTTTTTACTTGGAATGTATTTTACCAAAATTATGTAAATGATGTAAATATGCTAGTGCGAATTCCTAGTGCGGAGCTCGAGGCCAAGGCCTGACTAGTGAATAGCTAGGCATGTATGGTGTATATATTTTATTTGGACTGTTTGGTTGGCTTGTTATGCTGATTTACAAAATATGTAAATATTATGTGCTTAAATAATGAAATGGTCCAAGCATGGTTGTGTAAAGAGAACCAAAGGGGCTATGGTTCCACTAGAGGGGAAGAGGAAAGGGGGTATATGGGAGACTAAATCCTTGCTGCCAAGTGTCAACCTTATAACTCACCCAAATTTTTTCATGTACCCAAATTCTCCAATCATTGAATGCATGTGTGAGGTTGGTGGGAAACGTCACCTCATGTAGTTATTGAAGCATGGGCCTAACTGCACTTTTGTGATAGTTCTATCATGAAAGAATCCAGACTACAGCTACTAGGAATCCTTTCTTCTACTTTCAGAAGTTATGTTAGTTTTCTTTTCACCAGTTTATCATATCCCTTGGAGTCAACCCTCAATTCTCTCATTCTTGCATGCAGATTTACACTAGGAAAAGCTCTCCATTCCTATCCATGAACTTACCATGTTGTTTTTAACCCATAAATTCAAATTTGGAGACCATGTTGCAGATTTGGAAGTGAACATTTATGGTTGCAGGTGAGCAAAGAGCTTGGGAAAGCTACGAACCCTTACCCATTGATTTCTATTGCTCGTAGGTGCTTGAGAAGCCATGAATTGGAGCTACAAGTGGTTCTGTAGAAACATATATCAAACTGGACTTCTTCTATGCACACACTAGAAGCACTAAGCAAGATGGATCACCCAAGAGAACCGTGGATCGGTGAAGGGGATTCCTGAGCCAAGAAGGGTGTTGTGTGGGGAAGGTATTTTGGAAGCCAAGGCTGTGAGGATGAGTGAGACCACTGTACAGCTCTACATGTGAATTTGGATAAGAATATAGAGTGGAATGGGTTGTGGGATGGGAGAGAGAAGCCTATAGGTGTTTCCTTCTCCCTGGTGTCCTCATAGCCCAGCTTGGGGATGGCTTCTTAGCAGAAAGAGTATATGATAGACAAAGTGCCTATGGTTGGGTGGAAAATGACTCTTACACATCCAGTTGCTTGGATCTACATTGGACAAAGATAAGTATTCTCATGCATTTGAATCTGAAATTTTTTTATTTGATTCTTGTAATGTTTATGCTTGTGTTTTCATTCTAGATGTGTGTGGATAGAGTTTAATTCCACTATGTATGTTTATTTACATTTCTACACACATTTTATATGTTGAAAATTGTATTATGGATTTGGGGCAAAATTTGAGAGCCTGAATTGAGTTAATATCCCCTCTCGATGGTCGGATTGGGTTAGGGGGACATTACACTTCTGAAAGAGTAAACCATGTCAAATACTCAAAATATACTTTCAGAACTAATACCATTACTTTCATAATTGGGTCTACTTTCAATACATGCAAATTTTGTTGAATTTGGTTGTGATATGCTAATTTTAATTAATTTTATGTTAAAATGTGTCCTTGTTTTTTAAAATGTTAATAAAATTCAATGAAACGAAAAATATCTAACTTCATACAAACATAATGAAAAAAATTTAAAAAATTATGGTACAGAGCGTTCAGTGTCTCCTTAAAAAGGGTACTTTTAGAATTTTTTATTTTTAAGTGGAAATTAGGGACGGTGTTGATTCTAAATTAATAAACCTGTTTATATTGTACAATTTGTTCACGTTGATCCAATTTTAAATTTTAAATAATTAGTGTATTCAGTTGTTCGATACAAAAGTATAGTCATATGTTAATACAATCTATCTAGATTATCATAAAATATTTTGTTTTTAGTAAACAAAAGTTTAAACATGAATAAATGGGAGTCTTGAAACATGACTATTTATCAGTCATTTCATTTTTATAGGAACGTATTGGCAAACAATTGTTAAATTGACATGCCAAAACTCAATAAAAAAATTAGAAAATAATGAATAGAAACATAACAAAGTTCTTCACAAGTTTTTTTTTAGTGAAAAGTAAAATTTTAAACACAAAAAAACGTTTGTTTGCCTGAAGTTGAAAAACTTGTGAAAAAACCATTTATTTTTTCACCCCCCCCCCTCCTTGAAATGGACACCTAGATTCATTATTTTACCCATATGTGGTGTTGCCTACATTTCAAGAGCATAGAGTAAATATTGAAGAGGAAAAACTAGGAGGTTGAATAGAAATTCCAAGAACGTGAATGGGATAAAGTGTGGATGAGAATAAAGAAGAAAAAAAGAAAAGATAGATATTCATTGGTGGTCATCTTATCAACAACCTTTTGATAAAGATGCTCAAAATTTCCAACTAACAAAGTTTGATACAAGAGCATATCTAGGGTTTTAGCAATCTCACATAATCCAAATATATTTTCTATATAGTTTGGTTTGATTTTAGGCTTTTGAAATTTCCATTGAGCATGCAGTGGAACAAAACATTTATTATCACTCTCTCGTTACTTAGAATCAGATGTTGAATTTTTGATACGTTGTAGAGGAGATATTATTCAACCCTTAAAAAAAATTAAAAGTGTATACAGATTTTAAACCTTGCACCCAAGCTCATAACCAATGTTTAGAGAAATTGTTGTTACTTTTTTATATTTAATTTAAAATTGCAGTATTACTTGAAATCAATGAACAATCATGGACATAAGCATTCACATACAACACATAAATTTACCTTGTGGAAACCCTCTATAACTTGAGGGAGAAAACCCCAGCAAAATATTCCTTAGTATATTGATTGATAGCAGAGAATGACTTGCTTCACAATAAGCAGATTACATCAAGCACCCCTGATGCATATATCAAAGCAAGAGAGAAAATGGAAGAACATAACTCAGAATAATATATTGCACAATGAAAAGCGCATTGTCTTCAAGAGAGAAGAGAATTCGCTTCACATTGAATTCATCAATCTTGTATAACATATAGATATTCTTCTCATGCTTTGGCTTCTATTTTTATCTTCTGACTTTGGAATGAATTTTCCCTCCATCTGGATGCTAGACCACTTATTTAACTGGCTAACTTAAGTGTCGTAAATCAAGTGCCATCTTTTAGTTTAACTCAAGTGTTGTCATGCAAGTGTTGCAACTCAAGTGTCGTCATGCAAACACTTAGTTAATTAGATATTCTTTGTTATCACTTAGTTAAATATTTTAACTGAAGTCTTTCTTATTAACATCATTGAAGTGATCAATTCGAGTTCTCGTTTAATTGACTGAAGTCTTCTTTGTTAACATCACTGAAGTTTAACAATTTGATTTCTCTTTATTTAACTAAAGTCTTTATCATCACTTAAGTGAGCCAATTGAATTATCTCTTATCTTGTCACATCTTAACTTTATCTCTTGGTGTATCTGCATGGTCCACATGTTCCATCTTAATTAATTATCATATCAAATATACTAAGGATATTTTCCCAATAATGTGATCATCTTGTTCTACTATCATTCCAAGCGGTCATATGCCAAAGTAATTCATTCTAGAGGTGGCCAGTCTCTAGAGGAGACTTAATATCTCAACTATGGTTAGTATTAAATCACACACCATTCATTCTTTGTCATGCAAAGCATCAACTCAACACATGAGGATATGTCTTGACACACAAGACCTTAGGCTTGATAATCAAGACTATACAACATCATCACTTTGACATACAAAGTACTTACCTCAACACATGAAGTTTATCCACTCTTGATTCGAACTCAAGATTCTTCTCCAATTTTCTTGAGTCCAACTCAGTATTCTTCTCCAAGTTTCATGAGTCTAACTTAGGCTCCTATAAGACACTACCTCAACACACAAGCCTCAATGTCGACACACAAGATTAACTTGGAGAATGACTCATGATGTTGTAACTTTAACAATCGTCACATAGAAAGTGGCTTAGTATTTTTATCAACATGAGATCCTATTTTGAAATCAAGGTATGAAATTTTACATGAGGTCAGGAACACATATTTCTACAACATACACATAACTTTCCATATTTTGTTTATGTATTGACGAAGCCCTAGTATTTTGATAACCTCTAATATTTTTGAGTGAAGGTTTCAAATTTGGCTATTTTGTATAATATGCATTCATATATATTCTCAACAAATTTAATTAAATGTTATTGGGTTTAAGCACTGCGTCCAAGACATGCCTGGTTTAGACACCGTGCACAAAATTTTCCATAAATATTGGTTTAGTGTTTTGACTTGTGTGCAACCAAGACTGGGAGTTAGAGTCTAAATTTTTTATAAGGCATGGAGCAATTATTTATCTATCTATCCTTGGAATTAAATCTTAAAATATTGTGTTTTAGTGGTCCAAATAATTCAATTAAAAAGTGCAATACAAAATGACAAATCTTGGAAGTTGAAGAGTCAAAAAATTATGATTTATTAGTTGTAAAAGTGTTTGTGTTCCCCGAAGAAATGAAAATAGTTGAAATCAAATAGTCATGGCATCACAACTTAAATACTTGGAAACTCAATGTAATATTGGATTTTCTCTCTCCATTGTTTTGTGAAAGAGTACTAAGTACACTAGCCAATGGATTTTAATAAAACTCTATTAAACTAGCTTCTATAAGTTTTGTTGTGTATTTTTCTTAAACTCTCTATGAGTTTTGTATTGCATTTTATTCTCTTCCAATTGTATAGTATTTTGTTTCTATTGTGTGAATTTTATTTGTGTGGGGGGGTCACTCTCCACTACATCAAATGGTACCACAGCTTCCATTATGCGACTCTTACTACAACTCCTCACTACATTAAGTGGTATCATAGCTTCCATTGTGTGACATTGGCTGTAGCCCTATGTTGCATCAAGTAGTATCATACTTTGTGTTGTGTGATTATGATCAAGTTCCCCCACTGCATTAAGTGGTACTAGAGATGGTAAAAATGTTTGGAGGATAATAAGAGAGTTGTAGAGGTCAAGATAATTTGTTGAAGACATAAAAGATGTTGATTGAAGATGGGAGGAGTTGCTCATAATTATGCTAGCAGAGATGAAGAAATATGCAAGAGAATATGTTGCAAATTGAGTGTAAATATTCTACATGAAGAGGAATATTATTGAAAGTATGTTAGTAAGAAATTTGTGATGTTGGTGGTGGAGAGAAGTTACCCAATTTAATATGTAATACCATGACCATAGAAAAATCCTCCTTATGTAGTTTTTACCAAGATAGGTAGTTACATTATAGCCATTTGCATAGGCTACATGGGAAGTCAATTGCACTATATCTAAGGAGACATGGCTCAGTGGGAGAAATTTGAAGCAATGAATTACATTGATAGAGAGTGGTAGTAGGTGGAAGAGAAGTTGATGAGGATGAAGAAGAAGATGAAAAAGCTAAAGATGAGAATGTGGTGCATTTCAAGACCATAAAAGGAAATAATGAAGAGGAAAAACAAGTATGATGAATGGAAAGTAAAGGAGGATGAGTGGAACCAAGTGTGGATGAGAAGGAAGAAGAAAAGAAAGAAAAGATAAGTATATTAAACACTTGTCATTTTATCAACAACCTTTTGATAAATATGCTCAAAATTTCCAACCAGAAGAGTTTTATGCAGGAGAATATTTGGGGTTTTGGCAATCTTGCTTCATCTAAAAATATTTTTAATCTATTTTGTTTTTTTTTGTTTTTTTTAATTTCTAATGTGTAGATAGTAGCCTAATATTTTCATTAGTTCTGTCTCATTACCTAGAATCAAATGTTGAATTTTGTATATGTTGTAAAGGAGATATTATTCTACTATCACACAATATTTTAGAATTGGATATGGAGTTTAGAACTTGTTCCCAGTCCCAAAATCAATGTGCAAAAAGAAATAAGTATAGATAGTGGCTTAGTATTTTGATCATTGTACACTCGTATTTTAGAATCAAGGCATGAAATTTTGTCAAGATGTCAAGGACACGTATCTATACAAGATCACTAATTTTCAACCAAATTTTATGCTAATCCTATGTCCAAATATAGTGCACAATACTTTCAAGATTGTATTTTAGCATTAACAAAGACTTATTATTTAATCAATGCTCTCCCATGATTTAGATTTAAAATGTAAAATTTGGATATGTTGTATATGATACATTACTATTTCTTCTCATTATATTTCATAAAAATGTATTGATTTTAATTACTACATATAATATGCCCCCCATTTAGACACCACACAAAATTTTCTTGAAATAGGGGTTGAATGTTTTGCCTAGCACACAACCAATATTAGAAGTTAGAATCTGATTGTTTTACAGATTAAAAGGAATCCTTTATCTATATACCCTCAAAATTTCATTTAAAAATATTGAGAAATAATTCAATTATAGAGCATAACAAAAAATTACAAAACTTGGAAGCTGAAGATTCAATTATTAGTGATTTATTAATCATAAAAGTGTTTGAGTTCCTGAAAGAAATAAAAAATACTTTGGAATCGAATATACATGGGTCCATAACTTAAATGTAATACCCCTAGTTTTGACCCTTATAATGTACAAAATCAAAATGTAAATGATGTAAATATGCTAGTATGGATCCCTAGTTCGAAGCTCAAGGCCAAGGCATGACTAGTGACTAGGTTGGAATGTATAATGTAAATATATCTATATGGACCATGTGGTTGGTTTGTAACTCAAAATCTATCTAAATATTATGTTGGAAAATTAATAAAAATTGTCCAATATGGTTGTGTAAAGAGAACTAGAGGGGCTATGATTCCGCTAGAGGGGAAGAGGAAAATGGGTCCTATGGGAGATTAAATTCTCTATTTCCAAGTGTTAATATTAGAACTCATCCCTTTTCTCTTCCATGTTCCTTAAAGGAGACAATTACTCCCTTTTGGATTAATAAATCCAATCATTGAATGCATGTGTGAGGTTGGTGGGAAAAGTATCCTCATGTAGTTATGGAAGCATGGGATGAATATACTTCTATTACAATTGTAAGAGCCCTTTGTTCTATGATCAGAAGTTACAATAGTTGTCTATTTACCATCCTCTCACCTCCTTTGGATTCTATCACCCATTTTCTCATGTAGATTTTTACACTATGTAGATTTTTTTCATGTTATTATCTCCATTGCCATTACCATACCATATTATGAAATAACCTAAAATTTGAATTGTGAAGGGAAATTGTCGACATTAGAGGGAAGAGAATGGATGTTGTTGAGCATAGAGGATTTGGAAAATAGGAACCTTCACCCATTGAGTTGTTTATGCTCATGGATGCTTGAAAATCCATGAATTAATGTTATGAGAGGTTCTCCAAAAACATATAGTAGTTTGGAATCTTTCTACACACACTGATAGGCACTATAACTATTGGATTTATTAAGGGAGCTATTGAGAAGTGAAGGGAAATTCCTTTGTGTGTGTAAATAGTAGAGAATGCCATGGTTGGGATGGCTGAGTGAGATCCCATAATTGCTCAGTGGGAGCAATTTGGCTAAGCATGAGAGAAAATGGGTTGTGGGATAAGAGAGAGAAGCTTGTAGGTGTTTCCTTCTCCCTAGTGGCCTCATAGTCCGGCTTGGGGGTGGTATTTGCAGCTGATACCTATAGTTGGGTAGAAAATCTCTCTTATATAGCTAGTTTCTTGGATCTTGTTTGTTAAAAGATAAGTGCTCTCTTTGTCCATGAATATGGAATGATTTTATTTTATTCATGTGAATAATATGCTTGTTTGTGCATGATGTGTGTGTGTGGAGAGATTTTCATTTCTATTGTGTTTTACATTCACAAATTTTCACATGAATTTCTTATTAGTGAATTCGAATAATGACCCTTGGGGTGAAATTTAGAAGCTTGAAATTCATATTTACGACATCCTTTAGTCTGAAAGATGTATGAGGAAGTTACATTAAATATTTGGGAGATTGATTTATAAGTAGTAGTCTTTGGCTCTCTATTATTTTGTAAAAGAGGCTTAAGAGCATTGGCCATTGGATTCTGATAAAATTGTGCTAAATAATTAGTCATTGAAATTTTTTTGGTGTATTGATGTTAATTCTCTATGTTTTGTATTGAATTGTATTCTTTGTTGAGTGTATAGTAGTGTGCTTCCATTATGACTTTGATTTGTAGTGGGTTCACTCACCACTATATCAAGTGGTATCACTGATTCCATTGCATGACTCTAATCACAACTCCCTAGTATATCAAGAGTTATCAGAGATTTTGTTTTGTGACTCTAACCACATCCCTATATTGCATGAAGTGGTATCAAATATTTTGATGTGTGACTATGATTTCATCCCCTCGGTATATTAAGTGATATCAAAGTTGGTAACAATGCTAGGAGAAGTAGAAGGGAGTTGTAGAGGTGAAGATAATTATGCATAGGAAAGCACGAGCTATTGAAGAGAAGTTTTTGAAGACAAATAAAATTTTGATTGAAGTGGGAAGGAGCATATCACAATTATGTCAATAGAGATGAATAAATGTACAAGAGAATGCGTTGTAGAGAAAGTGTATATATTCTACGTGAATAGGAAGACTATTAAAGGTATAAACTTATGACATTGATGGTAGAGGGAAATTTCTTGTTTATTGATTCAAGGAGGTATGTAACACCAATAACACATAAGACTCTATGTTGCATATTTTTTAGCAATAGAGGTTGGCTACATCATAGGCATTTGTGTATGCTACAAGGGAATGAAATTTCCCTATCTATAAGGAAATATGGTTCAAGTTGGTAACTGATACTCTGATAAGCAAATGTGGTAGTGCTTACAAATGATGATGAAGAATTAGAGTCGGAGATAACAATAGTAGCAAGATATGATGTTGCATTAGATGTAATAGTGGAAGAGATTCATATGATAAATGTTGAATTTCATAATTGTTTGAGTGTTGAAGTGTGTGAAGATGAAGATAGCGGCAATTTACTTGAAGAAGTGCATAAGAATACTAGACAAAAGATGTAGCAAGGATGTTACCAAAGTGGATAAGATGATGAGTTAGAGATGAAAAGTATTAGTACAATAGACCAACAAAGAAATCCTAAAGATGAAGAAGATGAAGGAACAGTACATGAAGTGTTCATGATGGTAAATAAATTGTAGAAAGTGGATTTGATGCCAAAGAACTGTTGATGCCCTGAAAATCGTAGCATCAATCAGCAAGGAATTCTCCCCGGTAAGCAAGCCCAATTAGATCGCTCACCGTTTGGTATAGGGAATCCGTCCGATTAACGGCCTGGCTACTGTGTAAGATTTAAATATTTGTTTTCTTTGCACCAGTTGCAGCCCAATCCATTATTTATGTGTTTTATTTTAAAGATGATATGCAAGTGTTGTAATCTAAATGCATGCAATTAAACAAATCTGATCTAAAACTGTTTAAGCCAATTTAATCTATCCTCGCAAGGAGCAAACTGAAAGGATGAGTAATATACTGGAAATGCAACCAAGAATTTCACAGATAGCTGTTCCAATTAATAGATGCACTTACATCAGAAAATAAAGGTTATCAAAGATAGCTTTGATAGAGATAAACATTTCATTACTCATTTAACACAGAATTTTTGCAAAGGAAAATTAAAGCATTCATAACAAAGAAATAATTCGAATTAGTTAAGAACGATCTCACAGTCAATGTATGAATAATGCAGAAAGAATTCGACAAGCATTCAAAACATTTTCAAAGCAAAACGCAATGCAGCTTTTCCCAGGAAAAATGGAGCTTTCTTCATTCATGTAGCAAAGTAATTCACATACAAAATTTAGTCTGTCCTTTCACCTGCCAAAAAGTCCTTTCTCATCTCTTATATCCCTATATTTATCGATTTTACAAAATTTGTCTCTTCCCAAAAACCTAACACTAGGGGAACATAAAACTTTGTCTTCTAGTGCCTAAAGAGACAAAAGCAATTTCCACTTGTTTTACAAAACATTTATACAATAAAATAACTCCAGTTGTCTTTTCCCCAAAATTTACAATAAAACAAATTAAGGCATAGATGGTCCTGTTGTTTCAGCCGGTCTTTCTATTTCTGCTGAGCCGTCCACCTCAGCAGGATTGCTCATTTCAGTTGGTTTGTCCACGTGCTTAATATAGCTGGTCCACTGGTTGATTTCTTGCAGAATGGTATTTCCACGTGCAAAAACCATCATTCTCAACGCTATTTCATGCTTACACCAATATGATTTGATGCTTACTGCCCCTGCTCGAGTCTCCTGAGCGATATCTTCCAGGAAGTAGGCATGAATGGCAGTCTGCCCAATGAAATGATGGAGGTCTTCTGGATTTAATACTTCTATCTTCTTCAAGTATTCTAATTCTACATCTAGGTCACCTTGTAGGTCTGCCAAATGCTGCTCTCTTTCAGGAAACTCATAAATAGTTTGTGGTAGAACCATGTGACATTTCTCATGAGTGTCCCGAATTCTTGAATAGAAAGTGTGACAGTTCTTAATGGTTTTCCAGATTTCAGAACTTAACTTTGCACCACAATCTCTACCAAACTCTAGGACTCCTGCATCCAAGTCTAATTCATCAACGGTCTTAAAGCGTAGGTTTGTCGGGAATCTAGATTTCCCTTTCCTCCATTCAAAATGCTCATACATCTCTCCCAAGTGATGCACATATCTCTTCTTCAGCTTCAGTGCCTTGACTTCAATGGTTGTCATCCTCGTTATCATTCCTTTTACCCTGCAGACCTCCTCCGTGATCAACACTAGCTATTGATGAATCTTTCCTTGTATGTCGCAGGATTGCTCGTGGAATGTGGCTAAATCCTTCTTCCTTTCATTTGCAACCTCGAGCTACTCTAATAGCTGCTCTTTTTCCTGCATCAGCCTTTCAAGCTGAGGCTTAAAGGATTTATTTAGCTGCATGTTGTTGGCTTGATGCTTATCCAATTCTCCTACGCGAGCTTATAGGTCTTTCTTCTTGCTTTCGAATATCGTCAACTGCACTTCTAGTGCACTTTTTTCACCTCTGAGCTGTAGAATTCGCAAAGCTATTTCTTTATTTTCTTCCTGAATCTATTTGTACTTCAACCTTAACTCATTGCCTTCTAACACCTCCTTTTGCATGTTACCTTTTATTTTGAAACATAATTCCCTATACTTCTTAGCTTCTTCCACCAGACGGTCAACATTATCTTTACTTGCTTGAGACGAAGCCACAGTGCATGCTGCCGTGAACATAGGGTCGTTGTCGGTCCCTTTAAAAAGTGGGGTTTATGATACTATGATTTTGAATCGGCCCTCTCCAATTTTCATCTTCTTCTTTGACCTTTCTACAATAACCTTCTTCCTTTTATCAAAATAAATGGAATCCAGGTTGGCCACTTGGCGTTTCTCTGAAGGAGTGTATGGGGTAAGTGCGAGCTCTTCAGTTGTGACAACCCCTTCACTAGTTATACCTAATTAATTTATTGTTCATAGATCCAATTCCATGGCTTGCAGGCTAGACATGTCTTATTCCAAAGCTCTCTTAGACTCTTATGCTTCCTCTCTTGCTTGCTTCTCTACTTGTTCTGCTAGTTCTGCTGCTTCTCGTTCCGTTTTCTGTCTTATCGCATGCAACTTTTTGGCATCCTCCCTTTTGATTCTTTTGGCCTCTTATTGATGCAATTTGGAAGCCTCTTCTTTCTGAATCCTCTCCTCTTCATCTTTCCGAGCTTTTGCTTCATGTTCCTGTTGAGCTCTAGAAGCTTATGCATCTTGCTACTTCTTTACTTCTTGCTCCTTTTGGATTCTTTCTTCTTCCTGTTTTTTCTTCCTCTCAGACTTCTCTGAATGCGATGTCACTGCTTCTTGTTCTTTTTGGATCAATCCAACAGGTATAGGACTGGAACTTGCTCCGCTTTTAGGGCAGTAACGCTTTCCCAAATCAGTCATGTTCTTGGCACTCCATAAAAATTCTTCATCATTGTCCCAAAGATATGCATACTCAGAAGTGGCTCTGTGAGAGGTGCAATGCTCAGCGAATTTTCCACTAGTATCATGCCTCCTAAAGAATTTTGTGTTGAAATGAAAAGCTTCTAAGTCCCGAGAAAAAGTTTCACCCTCCTTTTCCTTCTGGAGACTATATGCACCGATGGTAAATGGAATTGGTGGGTAGAAATATTTCTTCTTATCACTGAGAACCTTGTTGACTCCACTGATGAAGAGCTACCTTACAGCCTCTTTGTGCACTACAAAGTCCGTGACATACTGATGCAACAAAAAGGGAGGTTTAGTTCCTCCACTCATTCTGATATAGGTTCCCTCGGGGGAGAAGTAATAGTCCCCAAATTCTTCTATGATAGGCATGGCATTTTCTGACAAACAATTTGGCTCTTCTTTAAAGATGAGATGATACCGGGGCATGACGAACTTTTCGCAAACCTGTGTTTATTGATTTGCATATTTGTTTTCCCATGTGAGTTGATAAGCTACAAAGAGAGGGGACTCCTTTCTGTTCCAAATGCAACCCAGATTAGGAAAAGGGTGCTTTCTGAATAAGAAATCTATCAAATACGATGACATGAAGAAATCGGATTTCTTCTGGGTCAGTCCTCCTTGGGCAGCAGTTAAAAGTGAGACCATGCTGTCTGAGATTATGTCATCCCAATTGAAGAGTGTACCGTGCGTAGCTACATGGACCATCACTGGCATCCAGCCAAGCTTGAATACGTTTCCATTTGGCATGCCAAAAATTTGACTCAGCATTAAGGAGATGAGTCTGTAAGGAGTCCTTAAAAGCATACTTTCATACTCTCTATTGCCTCTTTGCCTTATTTTCCTTCCAATTATTAGCATCTTCCTAGTGGATTCTAGAGGGTCCACTGTTTGCTTTACTAGCCACTCATTTTTTAGCCAAGCCCTTGCTTGGGGTAATCTATAGGTAGCCATGATATTCTCTAGTGCGAAGGACGCGAGGCTCATCCCAGTGTTATCATTAATGAATATCATGTCAATTTTCACATGGGGAATTATCCAGCCAATAAATTCTGACCATGGGAATAGCTCGAGACAAGTTGTTGCCTTGTGAAGGCCAGACTTCTTGATGTTCAAATAGACCATGCTTTCTTATAAGGTTGCATCAGGGTACTTCTGGGCTTTGATGAATCTGTATAACTCACCCCACTGAAATTATGGGGCGGCAGCTCCTGGGGCTACTCCCGTGACAGCTTTTGTATCACAAAAAATTGTCTCAAGCAAGGTATCCAACAATATTTCTACATATGAGTCTGACTCGACAAGCTTAGCCTTCTGCCTGGCAGATCTCCTGTGCATGTCAAACCTGCAGTGGCGAGGAGAGTACAAATAAGAATTTTACAATTTTATGAGCAATACCTTGTTAGCGAGTCAACATAGCATTCGAATTTATGGTGCTTAACAAAACTTGAGCATACACAAGTGCTAGATTTTCATTGAAACTAGTCTTTTAAAGACCAAAATAATGGATAGGAGCATTTAAACAAAGTTATTCACACATTTAAATGAAAACCTGATCGCTGTTAGCTAGCTTTTTAACAATATCTTATCATCATGAGCCGAAACATCCTATTGGGACTAGATTTGTTTTAGAAAATAAAAACATGAAAAGCATTCTCGTCATGGGATAAGGCACTTTCTCAAAATATCATTCAAATTTTCATAGGTTTAGCTTTTTAGCAATCAGATGAAAGCGAGGGAGAGCCTTTTCACACCACAGAAAAAGATTGACTGGCCAAAACGTATGTGCTTGGAAAACAATGCATAGTGACTATGGCACAACTTTTTTGGGTCGTAAATTGACTTGACGGGGATGAATAGAGAGAAAACTTGCGGATTTTGAGCTTTCGAGAGGTTTTCCTATCAAGTTAAAGGAAAATGAGTTCTTTTTGGGCACAGGCTTCCCACAACTCATAACGGCGCAGGTTCGGCCTCGAGGGACACCCAATAAATAGTTTTAAAACTAAAAACGAGCACTTAACGAGGTTTTCGACTGGACAAAAACCAAAGTGAGGGAATCGAGGACCTACTTGTCTTTATCTGAAAGGTTCCCTGTGGTCGACGCGCGTACCAAGCTAGTGGCAGTCTGAAGCTTCCAATGGAAAACAACAACGTTTCTCGGTTTTGGCAAGGATCGAATGAAAACCCCGTTGGGAGAATATGTATATATAACAGGGGAAATTAATCCCCGTGGGGTGGACAGTTGGAAACTTAAATGTGCACGGGGATCAATGCGAAGGAAATAACTCCACATGCGGCTAACAATGAATTTTCACCAACTAACCTTTCCCATTTTCCAAAAAACTGGGCTGCGCCATGGTCGGCGACTCAACTGATAATTCCTACGCAATGGTCGGTGATTTTAATGGTAACCCCTGTGACCAGACGCTATGACGAGGATTGAAACGAAGGTCGGGGAGGGTTAAGCTAACAAGACGTGCGGCGATCGGTGAAATTAAACCTAGATGCTGCAACCAAGAAGCGGGATGGAGACTTACGAAACTGAGGCCAATGTGTGGCGCAAGAAATCGGTGAAGTTAAGGTCAAGATTTGCGCAACGATCGGAAAAATTAATCTTAAAAACTGTGACCAAATCTAACTTTAGCGCCCTTGATCGACAAAGATGAAATGGTAAAATTCCGACCGGTTTACGCTTTTGGCTTTAAAATGTGCGACCGATTGGCGTAAGATAACTTAACAATTGCGCAATGGTCGGCCACGATAAGGTTAAACTCTGCGCAACGGTCGACGCTTTAATCATTAAAAACTACGACCAAAACTGACTGAAGGGAAAAAATTTCCTTAGCAGAAAAAACAAAATTTGTTTGAAGAAAGAGAAAACTTGAAGAGTTAAAACAAGCTTCAAAATCCTAAAGGACTTCTTCAAAAAATAAAAGGAGACGCCCCAATATTTACAAAATTTTGGGGGGATGTTGTAGCAACAACAATTGGAAATTCACTAGTGAACACAGATCTCTGAAACAAACTCTTCCCATGGTCAGAAAACTTACAAACTGCTAGCTACATGTGTAACAAAATTCCTTCATAGTTCAACTTCTGTGAATGCAGTGATCACTCTTGTCATAATGGTCATTGGGGAAAGGTAACTTTGACTCAGACTTCTTTACACCTGTCTCAGGGCCAAAGTGTGGAGTTCATTTTAAAATCTATCTTTCAGATGCCAACTAATAAAGGACTCCATAGGATCGTAACAATATATCACAGACATATTCGTTTGTTCCTCATTCCCATGCTATTTGCATCATTTTTGGATTTTTCTTAGTTGACGACTTTTTCTATTTGAGCCTTCTAGAAATAAATTTCTTCAACTTTTAATATTTGATATAGGTTCTTCAATCCATAATGTCCTTTTTTGTGAGCGAGATATTTATTTGATTATCATGCTTCATGGATGGAGAAGAACCTTGCTAGGTTGAATTGTTTGAACAACTTCCTTGATTGAATGCTTTTTTCTTCTCTTATCCTTGCTTTAATTGAGGCGAGACTTTCTGGAAAACATACTCTTTGATATAAGCTCTTTTGGATTTTACTTGTAGCATGGGATCATTTTAAATACCATACATTTGTGAGACATGCTTCCTTTCCATGGGTCCATCATAGTGAACTTCTTGAGATAGGAATTAATGTTAGAGTGAATGGAGCCCCACGATAGTAAGAAGGAAATGCTAAATCTTAGTTATTTAAACATGGTTATTTTGACCAAACAAAAAAGGATCTCTTCATTCTTAGAAACCACTCACTGAAAGCAAAGTCACAAGGATACATTTTCTTTATAAGTGAATTTCTACCTTTCAAGATTTTGAGATTTGCTCAGAGTCCTATCTTACCGCTAAGCCCAAATTTGGGCTAGGATTTATTAAGGAAAGAACAAAGAAAACTTGAGCATAGAGCATGGTAAAAATCAAACCAAACTAACTTAAAAGTGGCAGAAAACAACAAAACAAAAAAAATAAGAAAAGAAACAACAACACTTATTTATGTACAAAAGTCCTCCTGGGACTACGCGAAGTACTGCTTTATAGCGAGGTTGTTGAGAGGGAGATTCACTTCCCCTCCTGGCAAGTCTCTCAGCTTATATGTTGATGGTCCAAGCTTTTCAGAAATTTGATAAGGGCCAACCCATAAATGTTGAAACTTTGTGTGCATTCCCTTACCACCATGTGGATGGTCCCATTTCATAACTAAGTCACCTACTTCGAAACTTCTCTTGCCAGATTTCCATTTATCAAACCACCTTTCGACTAAGTCTTGGTGTTGGTGGAATCGGTCTTTGGCTTTTTGTCGTGACTCTTCAAGCTTTAGCAGGGTATCAATTCTTGATTGTAAGACTTGGCTGCTGGAAGCTCGGGAGGCTTGGGCTAATTGCAAGGATGGGAGTAATATATTTGGGGGAAGGATGGATTCTTTACCATAGAATAGGGTGAACGGGGAGACTCCCAAGGCATTCTTCAGGGTGACTCTATCTTCCCATAAAGCATTTGGGAGGGTCATATGCCAACTTCTCTGATTTTCAATCACAGTTTTCTTAAGAATTCGAATGAGATTCTTATTGGTAGACTCAGCTAATCCATTTCCTTGGGGATAGTAATTGGATGGATAATGTAATTTAATCCCCATTTCGTAAACAAATTCATTAATATTTATAGATGAAAAATAAGTTGCATTATCAAAGACTAGGGAAATTGGAACCCCAAACCTGGTTATGATTTTTTCTTCCAGGAATCTGATAACTGCATCTTCATTTATTTTGCGCAGCGGAGTAGCTTCTGTCCATCTTGTAAAATAATTTGTAGTTGTCAGAATATACCAATGTTGCACCAAAGAATTTGGGTTTATTTCTCCAATAACATCTATGCCCCATTGTTCGAATGGTTCAAAGATAATGACTGGCTACAGAGGTCATGCTACTTTCGGCAATTTCCCAACACTTCATTGGCACACATCACAATTCTTGGCATAGGTGTGAGCATCTCTGCATAAGGTGGGCCAATAATACCCAGCTCTGAGAATTTTATGCGTCGTGGTATCTCCGGAATAATGTCCCCCAGTAGGGCCATCGTGCAATTCTTTGACAATGTTATCATTATCCTCTTTCTCTAGACATCTAAGGAAAATCCCATCATAATTTCTTCTAAATAGTACCCCATCAATGATTTGATAGGTTGTTGATTTCAGATGAAGTGCCCTTCTTTGCTTAGAAATCCAGTGTTCTGGCAAATATCCTTGCTGCAAATAATGCACTAGGTCCCTATACCAAGATTCAGGAGATGTGAAAATGGGGCATACCTCAATCATATTTAGTTCCTCTTCATTTTCCCAATTCAGTTCTTCATCAACTGGATGCTCAGTGAGTAACCTACATAACCCTTGACCCTTGATGATGGTGGCTGGCTTAAATTCCAAATCGTACTCCTGAAGAGCGGTGACCCAGTTTCCTCTCCTTTCTCCCAATTCTTTTTGAACGAAAAGAGACCTGACAGTGGGGTGAGGCACTATGACTTTTGTTCTATTTTTTAGAATATATGGCCTGCACTGCTTTACCGCTTTGAATATGGCATATTCTTGCTTGTCAACAATAGGGTAGTTCAGTTCAGTGCCCTGCAGACAAGTGCTCACAAAGGAAATTGGGTATTTGTCTCATGATTCTACCTTTTATGTGAGCACAGCTACAAGAGAGGCATCTGAAGCAAAGGTGTACATAATGAAATCCTTGTCAAAGTTTGGACTCCTTAAAGAAGGGGCATTAGCTATGGCAGCTTTGATTTCTTTAAATGCCACTTTCTCCAAGTGAGTCCACTTGAACTATACACTCTGCTTTATCATTTGTTGCAAAGGTTTAACGGTCTGAGCAAAGTCATGAACGAACCTTCGAACAAAATTAATGGTGCCCATAAATGATTGCATAGATTTTTTGTTGTGGGGCATGGGAATCTTGTTAATAGCTTTCACTCTCTCTTGATCTATTGAGATTCTCTTCTTTGAAATGATATGACCCAAGAGTTTTCCCTCAAGAAGAACAAAAACACTTTTCTTGGGATTTAACGAAATACCATATTTTTTGCAGTGATCAAAGATCCGCTTTAAGTGAAAAACATTGTCTTCTCTCTTCTTTGAGAAAAATGTCACATCATCTAAGTAAACTACTACACATTGACCACCCAATCCTCGAAAAGAAATGTCCATTTCTCGCTGACCCACTTTGTACGAAAAGTGGTTTTGAGTCAGTCCTCTTCTGCTACTAGCACCTGATTGTACCCGGAGAAACCATCTAGTAGGGAGAAAAGTTTTGATCCTAACACCATCTGTAAAATTTGTTCCATTGGGGGTACAAGGTAGTTATCTTTGTTGGAAGCTTTGTTTAAGTTCTGAAAATCCACACACAATCTTATCTCTCCTGACTTCTTCCACACGGGAAATAGGTTGGCGACCCATTCAGAATGTCGGACTTTAAAAATGATCTTTGCGTCCAACAACTTCTTCAACTCCTTTTGTATCAAAGGCTCAAGAGTCGGATGCATTCTCCTTAATTGTTTCTGAAATGGTTTAACGCCTGCCTTCATTGGTATTATGTGTTGAATAATGTGGGTATCATATGTTTTCAGATCTTCATACGTCCATGCAAAGATGTCTTTATACTGCTGAAACAATTTGATGAACTTATCTCTCTTGCCTGGTGAGCAACATTTTCCAAGATTGACATATTTAGGTTTAGCTTCTATACCCAAATTTACCAATTCATGCTGCATGGAGGAGCTATGAGTTTTAACATTTGCTGGTCTTTTGAATTTGTTCTGCATATCGAACAAGCTTTCAAGAGATCTCACTCGATTAGGAATGAAGTTTCCTTTGGCTGCATCATGATCTTTGCTTTGCAGATCTGAATCATGCTTCTCTTCATCTATTATGGCTTCTTGGAAGACATCTTCATTTGTTAAGAAGATTATGATCTGATCATCATCATAAAATACTCTAATATTTGTAATGTTATCCGGAATAGATGGCTTGAAAATCAATTCAATAGAGCACTTATTATTAGTAGGCACTAATTTGGAAGTAGAGGTATCTAACAAATCAGCTGCAGCATTCTGTAATCTAGGAATGGAATTAATATTGAAAGCATCAAAACATGAAATCAAATTCCAAACCTTATCCTGACACCCTTTTAAGTGTGGTGAAAGGAAATGAATTGTATCTCTCACTTGCCTGACAACTATCTCTGAATCACCAAGACTTTCAAATATTCAACATTTAAACTAATAGCTTTCTTCAACCCATGGACCAGAGCTTCATATTCAGTTGTGTTATTCATGAATTCGAACTCTAGTCTACAAGATAAAAAGTGTTTGTTGGTTTCAAGATCAATTAAAACACAACCAGCGCCAGATCCTTCTTGAGTTTTGGAACCGTCAAAGTATAGAACCGAAAAAACATTTTTTGTTTTAACTAAGTTAATATTGCTATCACCTAAGTCAGTAACTAATCCCACTATGTTACAATCGATATCATCAGTCCGAGAGAATTGAAGGAGGTCGGACTATTCATCTAAATCATGGCTAACATCTCCTGATTGATAGTTACCTAGTTCAATCTCTAAGAAATAATTTCCCAAAACTGAAGATGAGAAAGCTACAGCTTCATTCTTTTCCTCTAACTGAGTTACATTTTTTTTCATTTGGGGTTCTCTCAGTATTTTGATATGATTTTGTCTATTCTGGTATGGTAGCCACAAATGAGACCAGTCTATTGCAAAATAACCATTTAGCTTCGTAGACCAGTCTCTGCTCAATATCAAACCACAAGCCTCGGGGATATCAACTACCATTATATCAATAAATTGGCACACTCTAGGATCTACTGACAATCTAATAAGCACATCTTTCATTTCTCCAATGACTTTAACAATAGTTCTATCTAACTGTATGATCTGAGACGGGGATGGAATTGGTTGTCCATTAATATTTTTGAAAATTGATAGTGGCATGACATTTGAAGAAGCTCTAGAATATACCAAACATTTATGCACATTATGATTAAAAATTTCAAAAGTCAAAAGAAAAGGCAAAGTCTACGATCTAGATTTCCCACCAATGCTAGCTTCGTTTATCTCAGGGTTCTCTTCCGTGTTTTCTAGAGAAGTACCAGCTTGTGGGTCAAAAGCTTCCAACAAATTCTTTCTTTGTTTGGGAAAACTACACATATCAAATATAGAGACATTTTGTTTTTCCTTCTTAATGTCTTAGATTATGTCATATCCCATATCACATTCTTTTGATATTTTTGGCTGATTTTCTGTTTTGTTTGGTGTAACTTTTGGCTGTTTAGACATTTATGCACTTGGTTCTTTTGTCACAGTTGGGTTTGACTTAGGCTAAGGTGGAATGACAGTTATGTGCCACTTTGGCATTTCTTTCTCAACCTTGGCTTTAGGTGCATCAATGGTTTGATCAAGCACTAGACCCTTACTTCTAGTGGTGACATTAATTGATGCGGTCTGAAATTCTTCAGCAAGATCTTTGAAAGAGGGTTCTTGCATGGGTGCCCAATCCCATAGGACCATTGTGGTGTTGGGAGCAGGTTCTTCCTATTCAAAAATATGCTCTTCAGCAAGATCTTTCTGATTTGTTATCTGTGCATCTAGCATTTGATTCATCACTAGGCTCATCAAATTTATCCATTGTGGACAACTCTTTTCTGAGTGTTGTTCTTGATGGAAGGTACATAAATGGTCCATGCCTACTTCATTTAAATTTAGAACAGCATAATTTTTTACAGGTGGAAGCGGCTGTCCACTTTCATCCCTTTTCTTATAGAAAGATTTGAATGGTTGTCTGGAAGTCCTAGTTGTCTTATCCTTTTCCAGATCTATAATTTTATTAGAAAGCTTTTGTATCATTTTGACCATATTCTCCATATATGTTGATGGTTCCTCTTTATCTTGGTTAACAAGAGTGGTTTCTTAATAGCCATCGTCTTTGTTTCTAGATCAAGAGAATGCTTGGCAATGTTGTCTGCTTCTTCTTCTACCTTCTTGGCTTCTTCGAAGTTTTCTATCAAGGTAGTTTTATTTATTCTTTTAACAAACATTGATATGTGAGGATCAAGTGTTGTTGTATAATATTCAACTAAAGATTCTTCAGCGGGTCTTGATGCATCACTAAAATTATTTAACAATGTAGTGAAACTTTGATTAAATTCTTGAACCTTCTCTTTCTTTTCCATTCTCATCGACAACAATTCTTTCATGAGTGTAGCCATTGTTTTCTGATTTCCATATTTCTTTAACAAACACTTCTCGAAATCTTCCCAATTCGATATTGAACTGGCTTCCAAACTAAAGTACCAGGAAGACAATTTAGGTTCGAAAGTGTAGGGAAAAATTCTGCAAACTACATCTTCGTGTTGCACATTTAGAATACTTAAAGCCAAATAGAAACTCTTAAGATGATCTTCAGCAGAAATACCTTTCCCATGATCATACTTAGGAAAAACCTTTTCTGGATTCTTGGGCAGATCATGGAATGTCCCAGCTAAATTCAGTGCTACTCTTGCTCTCCATGCAGGTACAACCATGGCTCTACGTGGATAATGTAGTGGAGAATCACGTGGAGTATGAGGTGGAGAATTACGTGGAGTATGTGGTTCTTCTAGACTTGGAGGAGTTTCGATTCTGATTTCTCCAAAAGGCTCTGTGATTTCTTCTAAAGATAAATCTACCAATTCTTCTAAGTTCTGAACAAGAACTGAATCTCTTGTATACTGTGTTTCCCTTCCAGGGGCTCTTCTTTTGGGGAGTAGGGGCATCGCATTCAAACCATCGAGTTCTCTAACATATGCATGGCTATGTCTTCTTAAATCTGCTACTTCAGCAAAAGGGACAGCATACAACGTTTCTTGTTGTTCGATCTCAGAATTGGGATCTTCTTGATTTCTTGATTCCAGATTGAAAATGTCTGGGATAGTTGTTTCAAGTTGGTTTCTAGTGGTATCTCATATAACGGAAGGATCTCCTCTGCCAGCCATGCACTGGTGGCCCTCCTTCTAGCGCCAAAAATTGTTGATGCCCCAAAAATCGTAGCATCAATCAGTAAGGAATTAATCCCGATAAGCAAGCCCAATTAGATCGCTCACCGTTTGGTATAGGGAATCCACTCAGTTAACGGCCCGGCTACCGTGTAAGATTTAAATATTTGTTTTCTTTGCACCGGTTGCGGCCTGATCCATCGTTTATGTGTTTTATTTTAAAGATGATATGCAAGTGCTGTAATCTAAATGCATGCAATTAAACAAATCCGATCTAAAACTGTTTAAGCAAATTTAATCTGTTCTCGCAAGGAGCAAACTGAAAACATGAGTAATATACTAGAAATGAAACCAATAATTTCACAGATAGTTGTTCCAATAAATAGATGCACTTACAACAGAACATAAAGCTTTTCAAAGATAGATTTGACAGAGATAAACATTTCATTACTCATTTAACACAGAAGTTTTGCAAAGGAAAATGAAAGCATTCATAACAAATAAATAATTCGAATTAGTTAAGAACGATATCACAGTCAATGTATGAACAACGCAGAAAGAATTCAACAAGCATTCAAAACATTTCCAAAGCAAAACGCAGTATAGCTTTTCCCAGGAAAAATGGAGCTTTCTTCATTCATGTAGCAAAGTAATTCAGGTACAAAATTTAGTCTGTCCTTTCACCTGCCAAAAAGTCCTTTCTCATCTCTTCTATCCCTATATTTCTAGATTTTACAAAATTTGTCTCTTCCCAAAAACCTAACCCTAGGGAAACATAAAATTTTGTCTTCTAGTGCCTAAAGAGACAAAAGCAATTTCCAGTTGTTTTACAAAACATTTATACAATAAAATAACTCCAGCTGTCTTCTCCCCAAAATTTACAATAAAACAAATTAAGGCCCAGATGGTCCTGCTACTTCAACCAGTCTTTCTAATTCTGCTGAGCTGTCCACCTCAGTAGGATTACTCATTTCAGTTGGTTTGTCCATGTCCTTAATATAGCTATCCCACTGGTTGATTTCTCGCATAATGGTATTTCCACGTGCAGAAACCATCATTCTCAATGCTATTGCATGCTTATGCCAATCTGATTTGATGCTTATTGCCCCTTCTCAAGTCTCCTGAGTGATATCTTCCAAGAAGTAGCCATGAATGGCGATCTTCCCAATGAAACGGTGGAGGTCTTCTGGAGTTAAGACTTCTATCTTCTTCAAGTATTCTAATTCGGCATCTAGGTCACCTTCCAGGTCTTCCAAATGCTGCTCTCTTTCAGGAAACTCATAAATTGTTTGTGGTAGAACCATGTGACATTTCTTATGAGTGTCCCAGATTCTTGAATAGAAAGCGTGACAATTCTTAACGGTTTTTTGGATTTCAGCACTTAACTTTGCACCATAATCTCTACCAAACTCTAGGACTCATGCATCCAAGTCTAATTCATCAGTGGTCCTAACGCGTAGGTTTGTTGGGAATCCAGATTTCCCTTTCCTCCATTCAAAATGCTCATACATCTCTCCCAAGTGATGCACATATCTCTTCTTTAGCTTTAGCACCTCTACTTCAATGGCTTTCATCCTAGTTATCATTCATTTTACCCTGTAGACCTCCTCCTTGATCAGCACTAGCGATTGATGAATCTTTCCTCGTATGTCGCAGGCTTGCTCATGGAACGCGGCTAGATCCTGCCTCCTTTCATTTGCAACCTCGAGCTTCTCTAATAGTTGCGCTTTTTCCCGTGTCAGCCTTTCAAGCTGAGGCTTAAAGGATTTACTTAGTTTCACATTGTTGGCTTGATGCTTCTCCAATTATCCTACGCGAGCTTCCAGGTCTTTCTTCTTGCTTTCGGATATTGTCAACTACACTTCTAGTGCACTTTTTTCACCTCCGAGCTGTAAAATTCGCAAAGCTATTTCTTTATTTTCTTCTTGAAGCTTTTTTTACTTCAACCTTAACTCATTTCCTTCTAACACCTCCTTCTGCATGTTACCTTTTATTTTGAAACATAATTCCCTGTACTTCTTAGCTTCTATACCAATCGATGAGCGATCTAATTGGACTTGCTTACTGGGGAGAATTCCTTGCTGATTGATGCTACGATTTTTGAGGCATCAACAAGAACATAAAATATGAAGAGGCAAGAAAACAAGTGGATATACAAAGAGATTCCAAATATTATTGTAGCAACAAAGTTTTAGCAGAGAAGCAAAGTGTACATGACTCTATCAAGGGTGGAAGATAGGTAGATTTATTTGAATGAGTGAGTGAAGCATGCCATTAGTGGATGGTATGGCTAGATGGTGTAGGAAAAAGTAAAACTCCAATATTGAAGAGCACTAGGTATAGCTTGTGGAAGATGAGCTATTGAAAACAAAATATGCAGGAGGATGCTATAGATATGTTGTAGTACTAAGTGATTACAACATAGTAGTGGTTATAGTCCAAGAATAATAGAGTGAGGAGAAGCTTGAACAACAAGAAGTAGTGGATTTTGTTCAGATGGTGGTGATGGTGTAGAAGAGTGAGGATGGGGAGGCAGTAAGCACCATTTGATGGGAGTGGTGTAAGGAATTAAGCACCACTTAGTCGAAGTAGTTTGAAGCAATGAGTTCCATTGACAGAGAGTGGAAAAAAGAGGTGATGAATTTGATGAGGATCAAGGAGAATCTGGAAAATTTAAAAGTGGGAATGTGTTGTTTCCTACATTTCAATTGTACAAAGGAAAATAGTGAAGAGGAAGAACAAGGATGATGAATGGGGAGTGTAGGAGGATCATTTAAACATAGAGTGGATGAGAAAGAAGAGTACAAGAAAGAAAGGACTATATATTTAGTGGTGATTGTTTTAGCAACAACCTTTTAAGAAAGATGCTCAAAATTTCCATTCAGGGATATTTGATGTAGGAGCATCCTAGGGTTTTGCATTCCTACATTACCCAAAACTATTTTTATTTTATTTTTTATTTGTTTTAGGTATTTCATATTTATAGTTGGTAGAAATGCTATACTATTTTCATTAGCACTCTCTCATTACTTGGATTCAGACATTGAATTTTTTATATCTTCTAGAATAGATATTATTATATCCTCACAAAAAAATTCAAAAGTAAATATGGAGTTTAATCCCTATGCCTAAGTCTAAAACCATCATGAAGAAAATATCATATGCAGATAATTCCTTTGTATTTGATCAATACATAACCATATTTGGAATCTAAGTACTAAAATTGTGACAAGAAGTCAAGGACACATATTTCTACAAGCTCACCAATTTTCATCGAAATTTGATTCTATGTATGTGTCCAAAGCTAGCATGTAATACTTTCCAAATATTATTTATGTATTCATAAAGGCCTAGTATTTTGATCAACATGCTCTCTTATTTTGGTGTTAATGTATGAAATTTTGATATGTCGTATAGGAAACATTTCTATATATGAACATTAAATTTAATTTAAAGTTATTGATTTTAAGTATCGTACCCAAGCCATGCCTTGTTTGTGAACTACCCACAATTTTTTTTTAAAATAAGGGCTTGGTATTTTGACTTGCATGCAACCTATTGTTAGTTGAGTCTCAAATGTTTACAAGATATAAAGAATCTCAGTCCTTCTTTCCATACAATGTTAAGTTACTTCATTTATTATCTTTTATTCATCCTTAAATATTAATAATCCTTCATGGTTATCCTTCTTTAATTAAATTTTTTTTTATCACTTAATTTATATCCGACTCATAGTCTCTTGTTAGGCCATTTCCCTTTTAATGTTGGTTTGTTGTTCTTTTTTTAAGCTAGTACCCACAGGGATTTGAACTTGTGACCTTCTATTTACAACTTCTCATCTCAATTACTCATTACAAATTGGTCTACCCCCCATGGACCATGTTGGCTTCTTGTTATTATAATATTATTATTTTATTTTATTAAATCTTCTCTTTTAGTTAAAAATCAATGTTTATTCTTTGTCCATTTAATTGGCTTGTCCCAACTATTTATTTATGCTTTTTAGAAGATCCTTTCTTTAGTAATTTTTATTTTCCTTTTATCCCCCAAGGTGTAGACCAATTTGAAATAGGCTGCATTGTTACTGCACTCCTTGTGACATCGCAAGTTCAAAACTTGAATAGCCTATCCACCTGTGTAGGGTTAGTGTGGGTGCACGAAGAGGTTATAGTGACAACAGAACGGAATCGACCCCATGTCATGCAAGTATGAGCCCAACCCAGTTATTGATTCCTCTAGATACCAAAAAAAATCCTCTCTCCCTTTCATATCAAATTTTCTCCTAATTATTAACAACAATAATTCATCATTTTCTTTATTTTTATCTATCTTCAATCCCATTTTCCTTCATTTAGGTTAAGTATTTCAATCGTTTTTCATAGTATGTATATTTGGTTTACTATTTACTTCTTACCATTCATTGCTACACACTTTCATTTCTTCTCTTTTAGTCATCTTTAAATATTAATAATCCTTTATATTGATCCTTATTTATTTAATCTTATGTTCTTATTAATTTATCACTTAATTTTTATTTGGTTTATAATCCTCGATAGGACCATGTACATTTTCATGTTAACTCTTTATTATAATGCTATTCTATTATTTTAGTATTTTTTTCTCTTTTAACTAAAACCTAATGTCTACTTCTTATCCATATGTATTTTTCCTCACTCTTTTTTATTATTCTTTAGATTTATTTGGATCCCCTAAGGATGGGTAGTGTCCACTCAAAATGTTTGGACATTTCTAAACTCCAACATAGTGGAACTCTAGAAACTCCAACATAATGTTCTCCTTTATCTATGTACCCTTAGAATTTCATCAAAAAATATGAAGTGGTCCAAATAGTTTAATGATATAGCACAAGAAAAAATGACAAAACTTAGAAGCTGAAGAGTCAATTATTAATAATTTATTAATTGTTAAAGTGTTTGAGTTCCCTAAGAAAATGAAATGACTTGGGTATCAAATAGTCAAGGTCCCATAGCTTAAATACTTGGGAGTTGTTTCACTAGGGGACTTTAGCTCTCGATTGTTTTGTAAAAAATGCCTAAATATTGACCATTAGATTTGATTAAAACTTTATTGCTAGTTATTGAAGTCTGCTATATATTAATATTGATATGTTTTGTATTGAATGTTATTCTTTGTTAATTGACATAATGATATACGAAAGATGAAGCTCGATCGTCACAGCTAAATTAGGTGCACAAGTTCCTTTCTCTAGTCCATATTTATTGCTCTTATGTATATGTATATATATATATATATATATATATATATATATATATATATATAGAGAGAGAGAGAGAGAGAGAGAGAGAGAGAGAGAGAGAAAGAGAGAGAGAGCACCCTACAAAGCCTTGGTGATCATATAGACTCATTAGAGAAAAGTGGAGAAAAAAGAAATGTTAAACCTCAATTAGAGTTAGAATCCATGCCTGAGAATAAATTTGCAGCCATATTTGATAATAAATTTGCATCCTTTCAAGACAAGATTAAAAAACAATTGGACAATAAGATAAAATTGTTGGAGAATATGTCGGAGATAATGGAGATTAGAGTACAGGAAATGGAAAAAAAATACAAGAAACCAAATAGTCAACCCGACAAGGAGATGTTGATACATTATAAAATCTTAAATTGAAAGACATGATTAAAGAGATAGAAGGAAAAGTAACTAAAAATTTGACCCTAAATAGTCTAGAAGGTAAAGTAGATATCAAACCCATTAAAGAGAAAATAATTAAGTTTTTAGAATTAGACCATGAATGTAACAAACAATCCTTCAGCCTTGTAATTTTTTAGTTTACAAGAAGAGGATATGCTAGTTGTAGTTAGCACAAAACTGTGTAATAGGCTAAAAATTGAAACAACCTACCTCATAGAAGCAAAGAGATTGGGAAAATTAACTGAGAATAAAGAAAGGTTGATCTAGTTCAAAGTTAACTCTACTAACCATACGCACGGCATAATCAGTAAAACCTCAAGTCCAAGTATTTATAAATGAATATCTCATTCCAAGATACCAAGTCGAATTAAGAAAGGAGGTTTAAAAGGACAAAGAAGATAGGAAGAAAGGAAAATGGGAATGAATTAGAAGTAGAAAAGTTGTTATTCGAGATAGAAACCAAAAAGAGAATACTAAATGACAACTTGACACACTCTGGATGTTCTCTTGAAATTGCCAAGGCTTCATATTGGGCCCAATATTTTGGAAGTATCATTTTTTAAGAAACTAGTTAGTGTGGATGAAGACAAAGTAGAACCAGTTCGACGCAAGGGTCAACTCCGACGAAGCGGCCAAGAAATGAGGAAAATGGCCATGTTGATCGTGTCAAAGGTCAGAAGTTGCGTTAGTTAGTTAGAATTGGTCCATATTGTAATAATGAGTTAGTTAGGAAGTTAGTGGGTTAGTGGGAGCGGGGTAAGCTTAGTGCACCCTATAAATATGTATTAAGAAGGAAGTTTTGGGATTAATGTTTGAAGTATAGTTTTGTGCTCTGTAATAGAGATATCCGTTGTATATGTTGAATACAATTCTTAGAAGCTGAGTCGCTGATCTGCAGGTTATGTGCATAGATCCATTGTATGACATGAAGAAATCTATAATTTCTACTTGAAGTGCTTATTTGGTCGTGACTCTAATAAAATACAAGCGCTTTTGTGGTTTTTCTCGAATGGGTTTCCACGTTAAGACATGGTTTCTTTATGTATGTTAATGTTATGTGATGTGATAAGTGTTCTTTCTTCTATTAAACAATTAATTGAATAAATGATGGAAGTAACTGGATGAAGAATGGATGTGATATATTACTTGGATACAAGTTCTGAATTATGTCTTAGTTATGAGTCTGTTGAAGCTTTGGTTGGTCAATGCTCCATTGTTTGGTGAAGACTTAACTAAGTCATGATATATGTCGATGTGCTAATCTATAGATGTTTTGTAATGGGTTTTAATAACGAATATGATGTGCGATGGGTATTCCCCTTCTATGGTGCATGAATTTTGGTTCCTGTAGTCCCCATAGATACTTCGAGTGAGACTTCATCTGCTCTGCAGGTGATGCAAGAAGGGTTGATTCCCTTTCAGGTCGGTGTCTATGGATTGTGGAGTTTTTTGGTGGATGTTAAGTGTTGAACCCTGGTCAAAGTAAAAGTGTTCCAACAGATGGTTCCATTACTAGGACTAAGACTTTGAAGTGAAGGGTAATGTTGTGGCATCTGACTAAGCCAGAGATACAGGATTGGGTAGACTTGCAACTGGAAGAATTTGCAAGGAAGTATAATAGACACCCTCGACTGAAAAATGAAGATTGGTTAGATAAGTATGCTTTTACCAATATTCATGAAGTATTCTTTGGAGAGTTCCCGGGGATATTGCATGAATGGTTATCAAATTTGATTGAACAAAAGACAAATTTCCAAGGAGTTGAACCTAGGTATTCGACATCTGATTTGATACAATGACTGAAAGGTGTGATCAATAGAATCTCTCGCATAGTATATTTCTTGCTAGACGGTGTGTTAGAGGGGTATATTACCGAATTTGTTGTTGACACTATCAAGTCATATAGTGCAGCAGAACGTGAGTTCTTTGAAGGTCCACGCGGTAAGTACCTCAAGTCGTTGAATTTGTCGAGCAAAAATATTCTTTGTGAAAAAGTTGTAATGCGAATGGAATATGGCAAGTAGAGAAATTGTGTGTGGTGGGCATGGGTTTCAGATGGAAAATGGTCTGGACAAAATTAATGGGATGAGCTGAGATGATAAGTGGAGACGAAATTGAATAAGATGAAGAGTGTGGATTTCTGCGAAGTGGAAGAGGGTTTCAGTCGATCAAAAGGAGGAGAACTGCGACAGAAAAGAGGGGTTGTAGTGCGACTGAAAGGAGAAACTACGAATCAATGCAATAAATCGACAAGTATTCTAGTGATGACGAGGTTGAATACTAGCTCATTCCTAAGGAAGGAGAAGGCTCTGAAGGACCGTTCCATACCCAAGGTTGCGACATACCCACAACCCCGCTTACATCTCCGAAGACTGAGGTAAGACCTAATATTTCTTCACATTTTATTCCATCTAGTCAGAGTAGTGGTAGTAATCCAAAGAGTATTTTTCCAAGTGGGAAGGCTCCGATTAGAGGTCCATTAGTAGTAAATTGATCAAATATCTAGAGGTCCAGAATGGTAGGGGACAACACAAAGTTACCTATTTTTAATGGGAATGGATCAGAAGATCCAAAACAACATTGGTTTTTATGCAAAATATTATGGATTGTGAAGCGTGTAGGAATTCTATATAGTATCAATACCATGAAAGAATTCTAATAGACAAGTATATTGAAGCAAATAATTCCTCATAAGAATTATCCAAAGATATGCAAGAATAAGAAGAAATACTGAAACATAAACATAAGATAAGGAACTCATTGATGTAAATATCATATCTATGTTATTTATTAATATGAATACAATATATAATACATATCAAGAGAAAAAATATAATTCCTTGAAGGCAAGTTGTAAAGCACAAAAAAGGAAGGCTTACTAAAAGCTAGAAAAACCCCTTAGGTAACAAAAGAACCTTCCAAATTAGTCAAGAGGATCACGAATTAACTAAATATGGTATGGAATATAATGAGTGATGAAAATGGAATGTGATGATGACTTTTGGAGAGAAGAAAGAGGTGGAGGTCGAATTGGCCAAGTGGAGACAGTTTCCTAGTCAACTAGCTTTACCTTATCCACTAGAAAGTAGAAAAAATAGGATAAAGCTGTCTAAATCAAGAAAACGCCTTCTAATTCAGGAATGGAAAGAAATCAGATAGAATCCAATGAAATATTATCCAGAATCTCCTCAAGTGCACCCTAGTGACTCGGGATGGCAAGTGGTCCCCTAAAATACAAAACTAGGCCAATTTACCTAGTCAACACTTAGGAAATTAATAAAAAATTATTAATAAATTATATCCTAAGTCTAAATAGGTATGAATGGGTTTTTAATATTCCAACACCCCCCTTAAGCCTAAATTTATGTGGTAAATATCAGAAATATCAGAAATATAGGGCCCAAGCAACAAGGCTTATGGTCACCCCAATACAAAAATTATTAGGTCATGTAAAACGAGGAAACAAGGAAAACCTCATGGGAACAAAACCCTCCCTAAAAAATGGACATGCTTGAATGTCTTCATACTATCTTGTTCTTAATTTGTAGGATTTGAATTAACTTCTGCTGAGTAACAGACTTGATGAAGAGGTTTTGGATGCCATGATCATGCATCAATGCATCAATGTAGTGTAGGCAAAAACTATGTGTAGAGACCCCATGAAACTCATCATCTGATGATGGAGGAGAATCATATGAATGCTTCTTGTTGTTAAAACATACATGATATGATATAGATACATAATCAATTATGGAAAATATATATGTGCAAACTCCTTCCCAAAGAGCATCAATGGACTCAACATGATCAACTTCTTGTGCAGCTGCAATATGGTGAATCAAACCTTGTACCTTCTTATCAAACTGATGTAGAACCTTTATGATATTGTAAAGGAACTCATGAAGATATGAAATATCAGAATATGATTCATATGGAGTATCAAAAAACAAGTTTTTAGTGTCTCCATGATCGGATAGGGTTTCGGTAGGAAGGGAGTGAGCAACTAGATCACCCTGACAATTGAGCGATTTTGGAGGATTTGAGGACTTGACATTTGAACCATGAGTGATGGGATCGGGTCCATACATGTGGAACAACACTACAATGATGGCCAAAGACATGTCTGTCCAACCAATGAAATATATAGCAGACATAAGAACAACATAGACAAGTGACACAATGTAGGAAACCATGGAATTGTGTGGCTTCTTAACTGGAGAACTTGGGGTTTGTAGGGTCTTTTGTGCATCCAATGGTTGGGAAAATGGCATGGAAGGTGTCATGACCTACATATCAGACTATATATCATATTCAAAATCAGAATATGAAATATTTGAATGGAGGTGGAAGGACGTTTTAGAAGACAAGTCAGAAAGTAGTGAAAATGACTAGGTTTGGGAGAAGACTTTAGTGAACTGATTGGAGATTACACCAAGGAAGAGGTGAAGGTTTATGATTCTGAAATATCAAAATCTGAATCAAAATCAGAGATATGATAAATATTTTTGGTTCTATCACTCAAAACATAAATATGATTACCTTTGTGAGTAGCTTGGAGACATTGTTCTTGTTCTACATAAAGCTTGCCTTGTTCTTTTCTTGCAAAATCATAAACGTCAATATTATGTTCTTCAAGCATCTTGGATATGATGTCCAATTTGTTCCTAAAACAAGATTTCTCAGGATGGGTACCTTTGCAACAATAATAATACTTGGATTTATCCTTATGTTTCTTCATCTTTTTGTAATCTTCATCAAAGTCTTCTTCATCTGACAACATCTTTTTTTTTCCTTTGGATGTGACATTCTTGGAACTCTTTGCTCCATGAGAAACAAGTGCAAGGTCCCTAGAGGATGTTAGATCCCTCATTTGAACTAGCTTGTCCTTATCCTTAGTGAGCAAGTCAATGAATGCAGCCAAGGTTGGAATCTTCCAGTTGGGAACTCCAAGTTTTGCAGCATGAAAATTAGACACAAACACTGAGTATTCATAACTCAGTTTTGAAAGAATGGTAAGGATTAGCTGCTCATCCTTCTTATCTATGTCACACTGCTTGAGTTGAAGCACTAGGTTCTTCAATCTTGAGATGAATTATTCCATTGAATCGAAATTGCTTGGACTATGTGAGATCAACTCAATCTCTAATAGATGACCTCTGAGCTCATCTTGCTTTCCAAAGAGAGACTCTAGTTTTGTCCATACTTGATTTGGAGTAGTTAGAGTATCAATATGGAATAAATATCTGGAGAGACAGAGAGACAAAGAAACCATAAGCTTCATTAAGCCTATTGCGCCATTTAGCTTTTAGTGCAATAGCTCGTGGCTCAGTTTCAAGCCCCATAGTGACTCTATAAATTCCTTTACTTTGAAGTTGGATGATCATATGTGCCTTCCAGTCAAAGTATTTGAAGGGAGTGAGAATCACAGCTTTAGCTTGATTTTGATCCATGCCGGTGCGCTCCTGGTGATGGTAATATCCTGTAAAAAACACTCTAGAAATTGCTATGAAACAATCTATCTTTGATACCATGTGAGAATTCTATATAGGATCAATACCATGAAATAATTATAATAGCCAAGGATCTTGAAGCAAAGAAGTCCTCACAAGAATTATTCAAAGATATGCAAGAATAAGAAGAAATGTTGAAACATAAACATAAGAGAAGGAACTAATTGATGAAAATATCATCTCTATATTATTCAGTAATATGAATACAATATATAATACATCTCAAGAGTGAAAATATAATGCCTTGAAGGCAAGTTGTAAAGCACAAAAAAGGAAGGCTTACTAAAAGCTAGAAAAACCCATTAAGTAGCAAAAGCACCTTCCAAATCAGTCAAGAGGCTCACAAATTAGATAAATATAGTAAGGAAGCTAATGAATGATGAAAATTGAATTTTATGATGACTTTTGGAAAGAAGAAAGAGGTGGAGGTCGAATTGGCCTATTAGAGATAATTTCCTAGTCAACTAGCTTTACCTTATCCACTAGAAAGTAGAAAAAATAGGATAAAGTTGTCTAAATCAAGAAAGCAACTTCCAATTCAGGAATGAAAAGAAATCATACAGAATCTAATGAAATCTTATCCAGAATATCCTCAATTGCGCCCTAGTGACTCAAATGGCAAGTGGTCCACTAAAAGACAAAACTAGGCCAATTTACCTAGTCAACACTTAGGAAAATAATAAAAAATTATGATTAAATTATCCTAAGTCTAAAGAGGTATGAATGGGTTTTTAATATTCCAACAAAGCAAGTCCAAGACGAAAAATCATCAAGTTGGCGCAGTTGATCATGTATTTTCGAGGTCATTCCTTAGACTAGCTTATGAATTTTTTTAAAGTTATTAATAATCATCCTGTGAAGACCTTGGCAGAAGTCAAGGAAGAACTGAATATTGAATTTAAGAAGCCAAAGTATGAATCTAAATAAATTACGGAATTGAAGGAAATCAAACAAGCATTGAATGAGTCTGTCTGGGACTTCAACCAACACTTTAAGATGTTGATGGCTGGCACTAGCTTACCAATGAATGATTTACAACATAAGGAATGGTTTATTGCTATATTGCTGCCCCACATTAGAATTCCACTTATGCAATAGGAGATACTGACACAAACGAAGGCCTTGGAACTGGATATGAAGTTAGAAGCATCACCTATAGGGGAGACTGGCGCTGGTATGGCTCAAATTTAGTCAGAGTTAGCAAACTTGTCTATTCAAATTCAGGATATTAAGAAGGGAAAAGAAAAGTGTGAAGATGTTTGGTGCACTATATGTAAAGAAGATGGACATTCCAAAGATAAATGTACAATGTTTCATGACTACCTTAATGTTGGAAATCCGAGTCCAATAAATCCTGCTATATGGTGTCGAATCTATCAGAACAAGGGACATCAACCAGAAGAATGCTACTTGCTACAGAAGATGGTAAGTGCTCCTATGAACTTATGGTGTAAGTTTTGTATCTCTGTCGGGAATGATGAAAAGCACTGTCAAGCATACCAGTTGCTCATTGAACAGACCATAGACACATTTATTATGAAAGGAAAAGGTTCAGCTGAAAGACCCGAAACACAATTTAATCAACCTCGAGGGGGGTTCAGAGGCGGTGGACAAGAAGGATTTGACCGAGGTAGAGAAAAAATCATATGATATAATTGCGGTACTACTGGACATTATGCTAGAGATTGTCATCATCCTACTACATCTTGTATGTATTGCAGAGCGCTGGATCATACCATTGAATACTGTCCACAGCTTATAGCCAAGTGGAAAGCGAAGCAAAATCAGAATTAGAATAAAAATGTACAAATATTTCGGCAGAACTACGACCAGTTCATCAGGATATATCTATTGTAACGAGAGGTGGTGTTGCGACGAGTGGAGATAAGAACAGTAACAATAATCTAAGGGATCCAAGAGTTAGACCGATAGCTCAAAATCCACCACATTTTGATGTCTAGAAGGAGAACAGTGTATTCTTTGAACCTCAGGATGACTTTTTGTAGGGTGCCTCGACATCCTCCCTACCACCTATTCGTGAAGAAGGACCTATGTATGACATGCCACATTGCTTCAACAGATCTATGCCGAAGAAGAATTTTCGAAAAGTAAGTTCCCTTAATACATTTCTCAGAAGTTGTTTGGATTTGGTTAAAGATGGGGAGGCTTTAAGAGAATTACAAAAATTACTTGGAGAATCTCAGGAAGAAATGTGATCTGAAAAGGTTGCTAATCATATCCAATGAACACGTACGACTGGCCAAGAATTGCGACTTAATGCAAAAATTTGTGACTATGACATAGAATTTTTCGTTTTAGATATGGGTTTAGATGTAAACATATTGACTAAGAAAACATGGGAGAACATGGGTAAGCCGAAGTTAGTCTAGTCACCTATCCAGCTATGCTTAGCTAATCAACAGAAAGAAATACCATTTGGGTGAATGGTTGGGGTGCTTGTCAAAGTAGAAGGACTGCACACATATGCAGATTTTCAAGTGATAGAGATTGTTGATGACACCAATCTATATCCTGCACTACTGGGGCTTGATTGGGAAATTTGGAATCAAACTGTCATAAACTTCAAAAAGAGAGTTATGACATTTTGAAAATGATGAGATTAGATTTATTGCACATCTGTATCCATTAGAAGGGGAAAATATATGTAGAACCAGGGATGATTTTAGGGGCGAAATTTAGCCCAAAGGCGAATTTAGAGGGGTTCAAATAAAAGGCTGGGTGAATTTTTAATATAACAAGTGTTTTTTCAATTGTAATAAAATAGTCCAACATTTATTAAATGAATAACCTATTTATTATTAAATATCCAACCCCGTCCAACCCTGTAGAGATGTAAAGAATGACTTAGCCCCCTCGAATATACCTCAAATCATGAGTTCGCCGCCGGATTTCCTATAAAAATCGTGTTTGATCCTTCAGTCGCCCCAGATTTATAGTAAAAATCATGTTTAACCCTTCCATCGCCCTGAATGTTCAGTAATGGAGGATGCCCATTAATTATTTCTCCCAGGTCCCGAGTCCACAGCCGAATTTACTGTAAAAATCATGTTTGATCCTTCAATCGCCCCCAGATTTATAGTAAAAATCATGTTTTCATTTCATCGCCCCGAATTTTCAGTAATGGAGGATGCCCATTAATTATTTTGCCTGTTCTGGTTGAATCTGGAGGGTTTTTTTTCCAAATCGCCCTAGCTTTTCATTAACGGGAGTTATTTTTGCCAATCACAGCCCGATTTTCATTATTGGAAGTTTCCAATTCCATTACTGATTTTGAAATTTCAACCTCCTTGAAATGAAGATTTCAACGGTTTCGAATTTAGCCCCAATTTGTTATGCAAAGTATTTTTTAATTGAAAAATGGTCCATACTCCATATTTGGGGAAAATCGAGAACCAGGGGAACATTTCATCCTATATAATGCCTTAGGAATCAAGAGTGCAATTCACCCAATGAGCATGAAGCTTTATTTCGGTTGAAATTCTACATTGGCTGAGTTGAAAATCGAATTTCAGCATTAATCTGCATTTTTCAACATTCCTTGGGGTCTACAGTCTATACAAAGGTTAGTTTCTCCTTTTAAGTTTTATGGTTGAAACTTATTGTGTGGGTTCTAGGAAGAGAATATGAATGTATGCACTGTGTTGATATTTTTATCTGCTGACCTCTCAGTTCTCTTTGTTATCTATAAGAACCTTATGGGTCTACTGGACCATATTGCGTTGCTTTTACTAGTTATTAGTTTGGTTAATTGGGTAGAACAGTGTCCAAGTTATGGAGAAGAAAGGATCTAGGACATTTTCTTTTAAGAGCTCTTGGTGTCCTGGTTTAGGCTACCTGCCTCCAACGAGGAGGCGAGGATCATGCAGTTGACAATTTCAACATCATGAGGTGCCCATTTATGATCTGAATAGAAGGTTTAACTTCCAATCTTGATGAATTTGACCCATTGGTGTGTTGATTCCCTATTTAATACACTACACCCTTATGTGTCCATCGGACTTTGTTACAACATACAATTTTCTGCAGTGATCTAGTTATTAGTTTCTCTGTTTTGAAGTAGTAAGTTGTTCTTCAAGTAGTTTCCACAGTTGAAGTTTATTGGCTATTTCCCACCATGGGAAGTAAAAGGGCCCCATAGGATATGCCAAGATCGCTATGGAACAAGGGTCACTATATCAATAGTTAATCTATGTTGTGAATGGTCCAAAACATGCCTTAAAAAAACTCATAGTGTACTCCTTTACTCTTGTTGTTGGAACCTATTAAAACAATCCCTCTCAATCAACCTTGGGAAATCCTCTATATATAGTTTCAAAAGCACTTCTGGATGAGATGTTACCACTGCAGACTTGCACTTTGTTGCTTTCCTTCAAACCTTCCAGTTGATGTCTTCATCATCACTATATCCATTGGAACTATCTTCAACCTACTCCATGTTATCCATGAAACTTGCTATCACTGTTGTGCATAAAACCAATATGAACTTACATCTCTCTTTGGATACTACATCACATCCCACCTACATCTGAGGTTACATACTGAGTTAAAAGTGTCATTCTATTGATGGAATGCATTGAAAAGTGACCCCTTACATGACAATGAACATATCTTCTATTTCCAGCATAATGAATGTTTCAAAGCAAGGGGTCAACATTCAAAGCCATTGGTTTGGATTTCCAAGTTTTCCTTGCAAAAAAACTACCTAAATTAGTTATGTGTTTAGTATCTTACTATCTCCACATCATAACATTTAATATTTGATCCATCCTCACATGCAAGCAAGTTGATGGCAAAGTGATATTCAAACATAGTCAGTTTGGAATCACCAAAAATAGTCTTCTCAATCACTCCCCTTGTTGGAGCTGCATCTTTTAGGGTTGTTGCATTCACAAGTGATAATTCAAATAGGCATGGGAACCTAATTTAATATAGTTCTTTGAGCTTACAGCTACTTGCACATAGCCCATTTAAATAAGGAATATAACAATCATGACCTGACTTATGCTTTGAGAGGTAAATGGTTAATCCATTCTTAATTATAGGCCCAGTCATATTTCATTCTATACTTTGGTGAAGTATGACATAGTATTGGAATCACAGTTGTATATGTGGACAAAATCCACCTTCAAAATATGCTTGACATATTATGAAACATATCTAAATTTTGTAAGGAATTATGCCCTTGTTCTGCTGGAAATAAACTTAGGAATCATTTAGAAATATGCTATGTGAATCGTGAAAGATCCCCCCACACATGTGAGATTACAAATATTCTTGGGTGCCTAGTTTAATAAAGTTCTTTGAGATTACAACTACTTGCATACAGTCCTTTTAAACAAGGCATATAACAGTTGATCTGACTTATGCTTTGAGAGATAAATGGTTAATCCATTCTTAACCATAGACACAATCATATTTCCTTCTATAGTCTATTGTTATAAGTCTGACATCGAATTGGAATCACACTTGTATATGTGGAGATAATCCACCTTAGAAATATGTTTGTCATATTATGAAACAAGTCTAAATTGTCTTAGGAATTATGCCATCTTTCTGTTGGAAATGAACTCAGAAAGCACTTAGAAATCTACTAAGTGAATCCTGAAAGTTCCCCTCACATGTAAATTTTTTTCCTACAGGTGCCACTACAATTATCAAGACCTGTTTGAACTTGCATTAGAATATAGATTTGCATGCCCACATTTTCTTTGATAATGGGAAGTATTGTGGTGACATTGGATAGTCCCTCATAGTTCCACAATCACATAAGAAAACACCCTCCATTTGTTATCCTTTGACTCCACTTTCCAAATGGATTTGACACTAGTGTTGATCCTCCCATCACCCTACTTTAACAAACCTATTCCTAGGTAAGTCCCCCTTGTCTTGGAGGAGAGACAACCTAAAGTGAGTGACTAAAAATAATGCTCTATCTCACCCAACCAATCCACCTTCTAACTAGTTGTAGAGGATATTCTAAATATATTTAAGGTCCTCTGCGTGACTAAATATACTTTTGCATTTGAAACTTTCACATTGACCTGTAGACATGCTTGGATTAGAATTTATAACTCCTTCCTGAAATAGTCCCTAAGATTCCATTAATTTGTTGAACCAATGAATTCTATCAAATGGACAAGAGACAAATTTATGCTCTCTATGTACTTGTTCATCCTAGTCATCCTTGTTGAAAAAGTATACTTTAGTCAACCCATTCTTCATAATCATGTTGAAAGCTTCAACAATGGCATTTACGTGTGGATGATGAAAACTACTCTTATGATGCAAGATGATGAATTACTTGGTTAGAAGGAATAATGGTACTTATGAAGTGCATGCCTTGAACATTTCTAAGGCTTTTGTGGCATCCAAACCAAGTTATAATATTTTCAATTATAAAACGAGTTGTAGACTCTATGGAACAATCCTCCGTATGCTTAGCCTCAACCCACCTAGTGAGATAGTTTGTTGTGGTAATAATGTACTAGGATTTGGAATACCATGTGGGTGGGTTAATATGGCCAATGAAATCCACAAAACATTTCTCAAATGGTTGTATATCTCGAACATGGTCTAGAGAAGATTATCCCTCTAGGATAGTTCTCCAACTCATTGGCATACATCACAAGCTTTTGCATATTCTTTAGAATCCTTAAAAAATGTTGGCCACCATAGTTTAGCTTGCAGGACATTACTAGCTACTGATTTTCTTCCAACATGTCATCCTACAACCCTTACATCCCAAAAGATATCTAGTTATTCATGATCCATAACACACATCCACAAGACTACATCTATACCTAATTTTTACAATTGTCTTGCAATCGATTAGTGTTTCCTAGCTTGAACAACAAGGTGATGTTTATGAGTTAAAGAATAATATTCAGGTGCTGAACCTATGGCTAAAAACATATTAATTTCATAAAGATAGCCTAGAACAACTTTAACCTTGAATAACTTAATGTCTTGTAATTGATAATCAATAGAGTTGTTTGATTCTCCTCATTCTAATGCTAAAAGAGGAGTATGTACCACATTGTGCTTTCTAGGTTTAACCACAAAATCAAAGAGAACTCCTGGAATAACAACAACCATCAACATATTTGTCCTTCCAAAACAACTTATTAACCAAATACTTCAGTGTAGAATGATTAATAAACAACATGAAATGGCCACCAAAAAAGTTATGGCAAAACTTTTCACTTTGTGGTGGTATAGTTGCTTTCAGTTTATGATAACTTTCTACTAGTGAAATAGACAGAATGATTGAGATTACCTTCACTTGGTTGTGTAGTAATGGCTCCAATATCACACATGTACATGAAATCCAATATTCTAGTAAGGGAAACAAGGATAGGAACATTTACCCAATTTCCATTAATCCCTTTCAATTCAGTGAAGCCTTGCAAAAATAGATCTTCATATTCTTAAAGGAGAGCAATATTTTCATATATGACCTGTTCAGTCTAGTAGTATCCTGTAGATGCCATCTTTGGTTTCTACTTTGTACTAATAATAGCTTTCTGTGTCTACAAAGGTTGCATATAAGGTGTACTAGGACCCTCTTGCTTCTTCCCTTGCATAATCCTCTAACCTTCCCATCTTTAAATGATAAATGTCTTAGGTTTTCCAAGTCATTTTCAGCATCCTCATTTTTCTCAATTTTCTTGCAAAGATAGGAGACTCCATCATATGGACCAACAACTGCAAGTTGATCCATTCTTGATGATACAAAGTCACAGACATATGGGTGGATTAGATAGATTCCACAATAGATCAATAAATAAAGATTCCATAGTCAATTTCAATACAACTATAACTTCATCAAACTCCCCCACAAAAGAAAAGTCTTCAAAAAATTGTGTTTGCAGGGTAGTCCAACTCCTTGTTTGTCTTCTAGTCTTTTCATGTAAATGCCAATATTTTGGAATAGAACCCAATCCATGAATAAAATTATGAATATAAAGGTTAGGTTGTACTCATATTGCATAATTGTACAGCATGCACTGGATATAAATCCAATGGTGACCATTGTTTTGAACTAGGTGAAGACTATGCTCATGCAAGGCCAAAGTGGTTTATATCTGAACTAACTAAATTTCCTGCCCTTTGGAAGAATATGGTAGATGGAGGATTTTTTAAAGGTGCTTTAAGAGTGTATAATTTAATCAGATATGGACTGAAAACTAGGCTTGGCAGAAACCTTAATTGAATATCAGTGCATAACTAGGCTAGGAAGAAACCTAACTGGATGACAGCGCACTACTAACCATTTAAGTTGGTTAAAATTCTTATTTTCATTAAAATACTTAGAATGTCATCCTAGCAATCAAAGATTTTTATCCCATACAACTGAATAAATTGTATGGAAATGTGGATCTTCAATGCAATGGTTAGAATGTCCCAGAAATGTCATGTCATGGCCCATCCGTCTTGCCAACATGGATCTCCACTGTGGAATTAAAATTGTAAGGTCTCTACAATTCTCTGCCAAGCTGAGTCAAGCTTCTCATTCTCTGTCTGGGTCTGGTTTTGAAGGCTTGGTTTGTTTGCTTGCAGGCCAAGATCAATGCCAAACGCTGAACAAATACATGCTACAATTCTTTCATACCAGCTAACAAGATTCTCCAAATACCACGCTCTGTTAACTGCAATATTCAAACCCATCACTTCATTATGAACACAGCTTCCATTCAATATACATTCATGCTTACATATGTGGATATCTCTTATTTACGCACTACACTAGCATAATATATGCAGCACTGTGGCCTCTAGATATTTCCTATATAGATCCAAGGGCATTCTGATTCTATATGCCAACACAACAATGCACTCCGTGTTTTTTAACTGTGCAAACATAGCACTTCATTCAACCATTTCTCTTCCCATTCAAAAGATACATACATATGTGTGTGTGTTCAAGCACTGTTCCAAAAAAACACAAACGCTACTCCTCATCGCTATCATTATTCATGATACAAATGTGTATATTCATTTGTTTGGAAGTCTTTTAGCTTCAAGCAATCATAGGGGATGGTTGTAGGTATAAGGAAAATGTGCAGGTTGGATGATGTATGGCTGTGGGATTTTTGAAAAGGTCACATACAGGCTGTGAGCAGTTAGTCAACTATATACAGCTTGAGGGAAAATGTTGTAGGTGTGCCATCACACAGAATTTAAACAGATTGGGATGGTAATTTAAGGATTAAAAAAGGAAGCCAACAAATTAATAATAGTGTTGTAGTTGCCTAGTAAAACAGTGCACAAGCATTCTCTGCATGCTAGCGATCAAGCAATTGGAGGATTGAGCTGTGGGTTCCACCCAGTGATTCAATCAAACAAAAATTGGTGCCAAGGATGATCAATTTGGTAATTAAATGGGTGAATTCTGCTCATATTTCAAATGGGAAAATTGCAAGTGTTGAATAGAGTATACAATGCGTTACCACCAAACCCTTACTGTTACCCCTTGTTACGTCCCATTTTGCATGGTTTTCACAATTTCAGTAGGGGTTTGATGGCCTGTCTCCTTCTAAGGCCTTCCTCTGAGGATCTTTCTCAAGTGTATTTCACCATTATACACCAAATACATGAAACACATATAAGAAATACCAGACAATTACCCAAACTTTCATACCTTTAGAAAAATTGAGTGATTCATACACAATTTCCCTTTCTGTCTATGTTAATTAGAAACAAAATTTTGCACAGAGTTAAAACTAGCAAACTTTAACTAGTTAGTCCTCCCTTCATCTTTGGCAGCCTCCGCCAATTTTCCACCCAACTTCACTAGTACTTTCCTTTTTGTACCTTAGATCTCCATATGTCTAAGCTCTAAGCTATATCACATAACCACAGTCTTAGCGCTAATATACTAACACTCTAGCACTTTGCTTCATTCCATAAGACCTCGACTCCACAGGTTTTAGCCTCTCAATGTCGATGATCTTCTTTTAAACAATCAGTGACCATCGATTGACTATGTGATAACAATCCACATAGCATCTGCATGTTTAAACAAAGAATTTACTGCAATTTCTTGATGGGATACAATCGTCCATACTAATTCCACAGGAGATATCAACAATGAAATTATTAAATAAAGAATTTATCCAATTTTCAGATTAAAATCGTTAATCTATGAGTATTTTAACTGGACACTGTATTTTCCATACAAACATATACAAACTGTGAATTCTCTGTGTAAACAGTGATTACGCTTATAGAATAGAAATGTTCTCAACCAACTCTAAGAAATTGAATTGCAATAGACTATAAACCATTTCTAAGCTTGAATTTTCCAACATATCGATACAATCAGAGTGTGATATCTTAGTGTGTGTGCTCCAGGAATAAAATTCCGAGATCCCCTTTGACCTAATCTCCAAGCTTCCTCGAGTTGTCTAAGCTCTATGAGCTAACCAAAAACTATCTAAGAAATTAACTCAACTGAATTAAATATAACTCTTGTTTTGTTTTCCAGATCATTCAAAGAAGGAACACAGTCTTATTCGACTCTACTAACCTCTATGACTTACAAACAGATCACTAATTAAATACTATAATCACTCAACTGACCACTAACTTTGTTTTAGCTGTTACATGTAGAAAGGATCGAGTATCCTTATCCATTTTATTCAGTTTTTTATAAAATAAAGCAAATTTACATGTATGGCATGTTTTAATCTTGGTATGTTTTATCTAATTAACCTTAGATTTTATAGAATTAGTGTTCTCACCGTTCAGTATCCATTATAGTTTTAATGGTTCCATTAGTAAGCAGGCCTTCAGTTCGAATAGGCTTTTCAGGATCTGGACTGATAAAGACCACAGTGGGAAGTCCAGAGATCTGAAATGCAAAATTGAGGACACAGTTAATTTCTACAAACAAATGATTCCAAAATACAAATTATGAGATATAGACCTTCCTCTGTTAAAACCTTTATCCCAAGCATAACCACAAAATCTTATGACTGCACCTTGTAAATCATAAACAGGTAACAAGAAAATGTAAAATTACTTGCAGTTGATGGGCTACTTTATACTATTCATCAGTTTTTTTCTTGACAAATTTTACAAATTGGCCATATTCTACAGTAAACTGCATAGTTTTCAAATGAAGGAATTTTTTTATAGAAACCGAGGAAGCATGTGATAGCCTTACAAGAAAGTTCGAAACTTTTAGAGAATGTTAATTGTATTTCCTTCAAAGTTCATTAGCTACCTATATAGTAGATCCATTTTTACTCATTTATCATACACGGAGAAAATTGATGTTTAACAACTTTCAGGTTAAGATGGATCTATATTCATATTTATTTATGTATTTATGAATACAACCTTTATTTTATGTCTTCATTTTTAACCTTCCACACAAACAAAGATGATCACTTCTCACTTCACATTTTTTTGTTCCCCACAACACAAGCTTCCACAATTCACTGGTCTGCGAACTTCATTATCTCTGACTCTTGGGCATGTTTCTCTCCCGAAACGCGGGCTTGAGCTCTCTGCTGGCTTCTTTAAAAACATTTTGGGCATCTATATCCCTTGCAGGCTTCACATAGCCTCTGAAGGCTTACTCTCACCGAACAGGGTAATAGGTTCGTTCAAACACTTGTTGAAGTCTCAACCAATCTTGTCATGAACTCTGATATTGGGCTTACCTCATCTCCACTATGGAGACCCAAATGTTGTGTATGAAAGCTGGACATGTCATTATGATCAAACTGTATAAGTGGACATGGGTCGTGTTACTGCCAATGATCTATACATGCTTGTAACAAGCATCCCCACAAATATAACATTGACATGAAATGTGCCTCCTTTTGCCTATGTGTAGGCTGTAGCTTCTTGTTCATCAATATTCGTGATCTAGTATAACCCATTATCTCCATCCAATCTTTTCATTCTGATCCTGAAAAGTTCGTCTTTCACTTTCCATCTGCATTTTTTAATTTTAGTATTTTTAACTCTGTAGTTTTTTACAAACTAAGAAAGAAATCCAATATTCTTCTAGTCTAATAACTGCCCCTAGTTGATGTCTTTATTGAAATAAATTTTCAATAACAGGTCCTTAATTTGTACAACTCATGTATGTCTTAAACACAATGGGAAGACTACCCCGAATTAATGCTTGACTCACAGATATGTCCCAGGACTGAGATGATCTCTGCTTTGTTTCTCAGGGGAATAATCTCTTATCAATGCTCCATGAAGATCAATCCTAAATCATGGAGGATATATGCAAACCATTAAATCACACAGGGTGCATGTCTCCTAGCCTCAATTGGGTGTATTTATCGTTGAAGGCTTCCGAAGTTCCTTCCCTCTCAACACAGAAGTTCATAACAAGGGCAGAATGTTACACCTTTGTTCCAAGAAGTGACATACCTCAAGGTGGACATGAAACAAAGGAATATGGAGCTCCACCACTCCAATAGATGTGCCCTATGCACAATCTCATACCTCTAGTGGATCACCAAGCATGGAGAATGACATCATGAAGAGCTTCAAAACTACCATGGAATGTTGGTTCATAATGGTTGGGCAAGTGGAGAAAAGGTCCATAACATGGTTATGAGGAGGACAAGTGATATTGGAATTTGTGGATTGAGGATATTGAATCACAGCTAGAGACCTTGAGGAACAAACAACAATGTAGTGAAATTGAAACAAACAATACCAAAAACTGATTGGACAACCTAGAGGAGAAAGACACATAAATTCTATAGTGAATGGATTAGGTCAAACAAAGGAAAAAATAAAAGGAAATGACATCCTCTTACCCCCCCTCCCAACCCATTCTACAAGCATCAACCGGTGAGAGAGAGGGAAGCAAATGGAAGACCCAACCATCCAGGAAGCAACCAAATTTCAGTCAGAGGAAGCTTAGTTCTCAAAGATAGGTGGTCCAGCTCTGGTTTGATATGGAAGAGCTCCCTTCTAATATTTTCTTTCTATGTTATGTAAATTTATGTTGTTACTAGGATCCTATGTTTGATAGTACAACTTCCATTTTGATATAATATATAATAAGAATAACCATGATCACTACATATGAGGTAGTTATGAACACTTATATGTAATTTTTGGGATTGAGTGTGGGATTGATCTTTCTGCTGCATCTTTTAGGGCTGTTGCATTCACAAGTGATAATACAAATAGGCATGAATGACAATTCAATAGTGATAATACAAGTTGTCTTTGTTAAATATTTACTTCATTTTGTTAAATATTTACTTCATTTTGTTAAATATTTGCTTCATGAATGACTACCAAGGCCTTATTGTGAAACAATGTATGGCTAAAGAGATATTTTGAATTTAAATTGTTTTAGTTCTCAATGCAACTTTGACCACCTCTAAAGTTGATTAAGATGCTATGATGGACAATCATAAATATTTCTGCCCACCAGTTGGATTTAACAATTGAAATTGTTACTCAAATCCTAGGATTTTGTTTCATAGAGTGCATCCAATCTATAGTTGTACATTACTCATTTACATTTTAAAATATATAATGGAAATTGTATAGATAGAGCAGAACCTCTGCTACCCATTGTGTTCTATTTATTTATGTGTGATCGTCATTGATATTCTTGGTTTATTAACCTTGTTCAACTCCTTTAAATGTACGTGCTTCTTCTAGAACCATAGTTATGCATCCTAACAAGGCTAGCCAATAAGAAAAAGAGAAGATATGCTCTATCAATTAGTCTACATGGATTTTCTCAAGATTTTCTATTGCTCAACATAACTTTGACAAAGTGTTTGTTGTGGTGTATAAGCTCTCAAATATGGTCTTTATTGCACCATGTCACAAAATATAGATGACACAAGACATTGCCAAATTATTCTTGAGATATGTGTGAGTTGTTCCTACATCCATCGTCTATCATAGGGATCCAAAATTTATTGATACATTTTGAAAGTCAAGATAAATGATGTAAACATAATGCTTCATATATACACATGTTATTATCCATAAAATGACAACCAAACAAAGGTTCTCAATCAAACCCTTGTAGAGATGTTGTACATGTATAATGCCTAATAAAAGAATCAACTCAATATAATAGGATATATCCCACCTAACAGGTTTGTAATCTTATTTGGTTAAAGAATGTCAATGAACTTGTTAGCACCAATAAGCATTGATTTGCAACTTATATACCAAGGTTTTGGCCCATGATTTTAGACCATTGTCACAAGTGCAAGGGATGAAACTCTATGTTTTTTAAATATATTTCCACCTACTAAATAATAGGTAGATTTTAGTTACCTTTACTGGGATTTGCTATGGAAAATAGACAATTTTATGTGGATTGTCATGATGTTATTTTAGGAGATTTTAATTGGTGTAATTAATCAAGGTGGAGACTGTTGTCCGCCAAGATGCACACCAGTAGCAGAAATATTCCGAAAGTTGTTCCCTCACTACAAGTGGGGAAAGTGTGGCCTTGGGGGCAAGCAATGAGCCAGGTATTGTCACCTGAATCCCAGCTCCTCCGTTTAGGCTAACTCTTAACGAAGCCAAGGGGGGTAGTCCCTACAAAGAGTTTAACTAAGGCTCAATGTGTTTTTTAATGTTTTTAATGTGTAGTGTGTAGTGACACAATAACACTTTGAATAAGACACAAGATAATGCAATCCACGTTGCAAGATATAGATCACAACAGAATATGAATACTTGTAAAATTTAAGTAGCATCCACAATATGATTCAAGATATATTGATCAACAGTTCGGATTAAGGTAATACATATAAGTTTTGAAGACCAGTGCCAAATGGATTCAAACAAATATAGTGCTTGGGGATGCTGAAATGTAAGTCTCAATAGTAGATGTTTGTGAGATCATTGTGCAAATTATCTTGGTAAATTAAAAGTTTTAGTGGTCTTGATTATTAGGATAAGATCAACAAGGAAAGCAAAGAGACCAGAAAGTTATACTTTCAGTGGCTATTCACGGTGATCTGACGGACCATCCAGTTATCAAGAGGATAAGTGTCCAATGTTTAAACCACCCTCAAAGTCTGAACAACGACACTCTGGCTCCACTTCCCAGAATAGCACTTAAGTATTTATCGAAAGCAATGATGGTTCGTTGGTTGTGGGGTAAAATTTTATTGTGTTATAGAATTTTATCAAGTCCAACACCTTTTTGAGTATTAGCCCAACCCTTTCAGGTTGCCAGAGCATACGGGTGTTGAATAGCAACCAAGGTAAATTATTAATGGGGGTGTGAGTTGAAATATTTTAGGATTATTGAAACACACAGTTCAGCTCTCCAACAGAGAGCGCTCTTGACTTTGTCTTATGACAAGGTTCAAGAGACTTATTTAATCTATATGCCTAATGCAAAGGGAAATGCAAACTAAATATGCTCTCCGATAGAGAGTGCTCTTGACTTGGATTACTGCAAGTTCAAGAGGCTTTGTTGTTTATTAGAATAGAAGCAGCTTGCATGTGAAGAAAAGTACACTTTCTAAAGTAAACAAATGAAAGATAATAACAAATGTATGCTTTCTAAGGCCAAAATTTACAACTAACTAAGAAATAAACAACAAGGTGGGATCAACCTCCGAACAAGGTGATCACTAGAACCGCTAGTCCCGAAAACCTTCCAGCTAGCTGGATGTCCGCAAGGATGCTAACGGGGAAAGAGGAGCTGTCACAAAACAATGAGGCCCTTGGGATGAAATCCCAAGATTGATATCTCAAGTCAAGACTTGGAAGAGATCTTATCTAAGTAAAAAAAAATGAACTTTAATATAGAAAACTTGAAGTAAAACTAACTAAAGCATGCATGAAACAAACTTCCCCAAATGGGGAAGGAGAACTAATGTGTGGGAGGCCTTATCCCACCTAGCCTTTTATTTACTGAGTTACAATTGCCTTTGGGAATTAAACCCTTGAAAGGTCTTTTTGAGAGAAGTAAAATAACTTATTGAAACAAAACTTGAAAGCCCTTGATGGCTAATACAAAAGGAGAGTGGTTTTGATTCTCTGATATGGTTTAAGTCTTCTCCTTGGATATAACTTTGATCCTCTTTGAATCTTGTCTTCACAAGTATCTCTTCTCTTTTCAAGAAACATACACAAGCTTAGCCAATCTCAACAATGCACCCATTAGACGTTAATGAAAATCAAATAAACTTGAAACTAGATGCAAAAAACCAAGATCTAATCTATATGCAAAACAACTTTTTCAATGCAAGCTTTTGAGATTTATAAGATGAGATCTAAGCTACCCTAATGCTACTTTTCAAATCGTGAAACAAGAAACTTCTTTAAAGATCTAAGCCATAAACGTTAATAAACAAATGCAAAACTTGAAACTTTGAAATGATATTAAATTATTGCAAGATGTAAGATCTGAAATATGAAACACTTCTAACACATAACAAAACTTATGCTTTATTATTTGTTTGGTCTTTTTGTAGGTGGATGAAAAGGAAAAGATGAGGGATTGGGAAAACAACTGCAAGATGGAAAGAAGTGGACAGAGATGAATGCTGGTAATGGGCAGCAGTAAGGATGGGGAAGCAGTAAGAATAGGGCAGCAGACTGTAAGGAGGTAAGGTGACTGAAAAATAGGAGCAGTAGTGAAGATTGCAGCAGTAAGACAAGAGGAAGAAAAAGGGAGGGGGAGGAATGGAAGAAGGAGAGGAAAAAGAGGAGAAATGAGAGCTAGGAGTTTGAGGAAAGAGATGGGAAACGAGAGCTATAAGGTTGATGAGAAAACTAGGAAGGAGGAGGAAAATGAGAAGGGAAAATGGTCAAGCTAGCCACAAAACAAAGGCAAGCTAAGCAAATGATCTCAAACTTGGAGAAATAAATAGCTTTGGAAATCCATAGTTTGGATAGGTAGATCTAGTAACCAATTAAAAAAAACTTTGTTGAAAGGTTGATGGAGGAAGCAAGAACTCCTTGTTTCTTGAACTTATAATGTTTGAGATTCTTTGGCCACATGCAGATTGAAGATGAACCTACAAAATACCTTGTACTTTGGAAGATACCTACAAAACCAATATGCTCAAGCGAAAAGTATAGATCTATAATTGCATGTGCTAGATTGTTAGCCTTCTTGAAATATAAATCTACAACTTGAAATTCTTAAGCACATAAGCAATACACAATATCACCTTGTTACAAGATGAAGTATGGCCACCAAGAGCCTCCACAATTTGACCTCCAAAGTCACAACTTTATTAAATGATAAAGAGGTTACAAATCCTCCAGAGTTTCTTTGCTAAAAATTACATGAGGAAGAGAGCTCAAAGAGCCTCTACTTATACAAAAACCAAGACCCAATCTACCCTAATTCGAATTTGGCATAAGGAGAGCCAAAGACCCAATCAAAATCCAATCAAATCCATCAAATATATGAATGGAGTCACAACCAATGGTTAACTTATGGAAGAACTTGAGTTTCAAGTGGTTGAGAGTGGGGAGGTGGCCTCCACCTAGGCAAGGCACCCCCCACTCAAACTTTGGTAGTATCACCCTCCAATACCAATCCTCCACCTCACAAATGCGTGAGTCCTCAAGAGACAATGCGTGAGCTAAAGGAGGAGTAAGGTGAGTGAAGATAGGGATATGCTTTGAGTTATGCTAAGAGCCAAGCCATGAGGTGGCCACACATTAAGGAGGGCGCCTACTTTAGCAATTAATGCAACTCAACAACCCAATAACCATGTGCCAAATCACCAAAACGAATTTCTGATGGAGGAGGGCGAATTCACTTGAAGGAGATCTCTTGCAGTGACTGTACAGTTGACTAAATGATGACTGAGATGATTGGAATCTTCATAAATTCCCAGTTTCATGTCAATTAGCCTTTTATTTTAATCCATTTGGATTATTTTGGAGAGATTTGGATTATCTCCGAATATTCAATTTTTAATATTTTAATTAATAATTTCTCTGTAACTGACTTTTTTGGGTAATTATTAATTATGAGGCTGAGTTGACATCTGAAACATAGGATAAACTGGTCTAGGGATCATGAATGATTTATGGCTTAAGGTTGGAGCCTTCAATCATTGAATTCAGATCCTGGATGACTGACATATTACAAATTGAAATTTTTCCATTTAAACTATGGAAAAATTTATTAAAAATTTAAAAATAATTAAAAAGTCAAAACCGAAGGACCCAGTAAAAAATTTTCAAAAATTTTTCTAAGGGTCCTAGTGACCTAGGACATGACCAAAACCTATCCTAATAGTGTCTAGTAGGATTATATACATCAGTTGGACTCTAATAACCCCCCATGGCTAAAATTTTCAAAATCGGGCATTCCAGCTTTGGAGGAAGCGGGAGAAAACCTCATCGATTATAGCTCGGCTATAGGCAAAGTATAATTGACAAGGGAAAAAGCTCCCTGGAATACCCTAGTTTCTTAACCAAGTCAAGGGGAATCGAGCCACTCAAAATCCTACTAGCACACTTTATTACAAACCCCGTGGGGCCATGGTCATGTCGATTGAAAAACAAAACTGACTAGCCAAAATTGGCTAGGCACAACTGATGGATCAACTGATACACTGGAGTACAAACATTCATCATGTTTTTCAAATGGAGGCTCTTCAAATAATCCAACTATGGTACAAAATAGGTGATAACAGAGACTATTGTCACAGGTTAAAGTGGAAGTAAAGGTGTTGGTTCATAACTTCAGTGTAGTCTAGAGAAAGGCTTGGTTGATGAAGTTACTGCTTTGGTGGCTTCCTTTCTCATCCTCGGAACTTCAACCCATTAGGTGAGAAGGTATGTTGATGTGGTTGTGTCTCTATTCTTTGTAATCTATTTATATTTATATTGCAGTTTGCTAAGCTAGCCTCACAGATAAGGTAGATAGTCTAGTTGAGATAGATATTCAATTGACACCCAAATTTCAATTGGATTGCCTTTTGTTTTTTAGTGCGAGATTCAATCAAATTAAAAAGAACCATTAATTTAAAATTTTCTAGTAACTTTTCTTTTTAGGTCACACAAACCAACTAGCTTAGGCTAGGGTTTTGGAATAGAGCATCTTAAACTTTCCAAGACCATTCAAATCTCAAAATCGTAGTAAAACTATTGTTAGGTAAATCCACTTTTGTAGAGGTGTGCCAGGAAGCTCAACTCAAACCGGAGTTAAGCACGAGGTCGTGTGAGGTTGATTTTCCAGGGACATCCGCATGACTTTCAATCGAGCATCTACTAGAGCTGCCATGTGTACGGGGATCCATTAGTACCTTGTGTGCTTCTAGATTTCGGGTTTAGTTACCTTGCCCATATGTGTTGGTTCGACCTGCGACTGTCCCCTCGGACTCTTTCTGCAACTGTGGTAGCCTTAGTATCTTTAACCTTTAGGGATTTACACAGGTGACGGTGGAAGGATATTTCCACTGTACCTAGGACAGACGTGGGAGGAAATCCCTTGCAGTTATTTGGGAGGGCGGTTGGTGATTAAAATGCTTGTACCCGAAGACTCTGTATTGTGGACCCCGGGTAACTATCCTTCGCTAGTCTACTGGTTTGTTCTGGGCCCTAATCATCCCAGACTTTACTTTGAGAGTTCATCTTTGTTTTCTTGGTCTTGATCACTGTAGGAAAATTTTATAGTGGTTTTTTGTTTGTTCCCTATTGTTCTAGCGGCCCCTAGGTTAATCACTTAGTATATTTTTGTTGTAGTTGTGGAGGAGCAACCTCCTTGTAGGGAATTGCAATTGTACTAATTTTATATCATTTTTTCTCATGCAGGGTTCCTTCTGGTTTCTATATTGATTTGGAATATCAATTGTGGAACATTAGGTAAGATGTCAAACATGGATCATGGAAAGAAAAATAAAACATTAAGACAAAGGATGTAATATCATATTTTCAAAAACATCAATCCAATAATCCACATCATATTCATGCTTCAAGCTCTCTTGAGCAAGGTATCGATGAGAGATATGTCAACACTTTGGAGGATGCATCTGCAAAACATACAATGGATGGTAGAATACATTCCTCTAGTGATCAAAGTGAGACAAGTGCATTTCCATCAGAAATTGGTAGCTCAAATGTTGAATATTTTTCCTTGCAAGGTGACATAGACCATTCACGGAAGAGGAAAAAAGGCCAATGGGACTTCGAGAGACAATTCCAATCTAATTGGGTATCAATATTCCCATTTATTGAACCGAAACCTCCAACAAATGAGAATGAGACCTCACAAGAAGTTAAATACATTTCATGTACATGGAAACTTGGCAAGGTAGTGAAATTGCAAATGAAGCTAGACACAATAGAGAAGCATGTTGGAAAGGTGTATGATAAGAAAAATGGAAATGATGAGAAGAAATATATTGCTAGATGGAAATCTCTTATCCAATGTCGACATCTACAATATGAAGAGGAATACAATAAATACTTAATAAATAAGAGAAAACTGGATGAAAGTGGAGGAACCATCACTTCTCAATTCGAAAAGATGATGGAAAAAAATTTGTTATCGAAGTCGATACAATTAAGCACTGTATTTCACATCCTATCCAATGGTCGTCCTATGACAGATTATCCAAAAATGATGAAATATCTATCTTTTATTCAAGTGCCAAATTTTCCTTCTCACTGGTCTTTAACGAGTGGTTGGGAATGGGGAAAATATCTAGCTCGAGTAGAAAAGGATTATATGAAAGAGAAGATTGTGAATGCTACATTTTTGTCACTGTCTTTGGATGAAGTTATAGCTATTGATAATACTTCATGGATTTGCATGAGCATTTATACGGTCAGTGACCATATCAAGCATTCCTATCTACTTGGAATTCATAAAATGAGCAAAATTTCTACAACATAAAATATTAATGAACTTGTTATTAATAGTTTGAAGGAAACTGGTGGTATGGATCATTCAATGTGTTGGAGAAGATGGAGAATCCATAATGTAGGGACAAGGGAACGGCCTTTGTGCTGGACTACAACTCTTAGCTTCACTGTATATGCTTGGTATTCATTATATGGCTCACAGGATGAATCTTGCATTTAAAATAGTGAGCAACTTTCCATTGGTTTCAAAAGTTGAATATCTTGTACGTGAGGTTCATGCATACTTTTGTCGGAATCCCAAACGGTTTTCAAAGTTTAAAAAATTTACTAACGGTGTTACAAATGGAAACAAATTATTAAAAGATGTTGATACAAGATGGATCTCACTAAAGGGACCAGCTGAAAGACTATTCGATGAATATGCATCCTTGGTAGGGGTCATGTATGAACATCGCCTAAGTGTAGAAAAAGCTCAAACTCTTCTCTTTCTATTAACTGATATAGAGACATATTTAACATTGGCTGGAGTTCTTCCTCTGCTTCATGAAATGAATAGCCCCGTGAAGATGTCTCAGAGTCGCATGATGTATATTGCTGAATACACGAATGCTAGAAAATTAGCATGCCTTGCATTAGATAATTTGTATATGATGGAAGATCCTTTTACAGGTCTAGCATTTACAAATTGGACTAAGATAATCAATATAGAAAATGATGGAAATTTATTGAAGTTTGATGAAAAATGGATTCTATGTATGGCAGTGTGTGGGTATATGGTTCCCTTTTATTATAATCACAAATAGGAAGAACCACCAAAGAGTGCCCTGTGTCAAGAGAACAATTTGACAATGTTGTGATTTCAGTGAGATGCAACTTGATATAAATTGAAAAATCACTATCATCAGAGATAAGAGAAATATTTTCTCGAGATGAATTGTTGGAGGCCGTTTCTATGGTATACCCTCAATATTGGAACCATCGTCAATGTTCAGACACTATAAAGGTTGGATTTATAACAAAATGAAAGATTTTGTAGAGCCATTTTTGTCGAGAGACCGAGATACAAGGATAACATATTCAAGGTATTTTAGATGGAAAAAAAATTTCAGATCAAGCCCGATGCTTTTTTGATACAATGTGGTCTCAATTTTCTAAGTTGGAGAATCCTCTAGAATATGGTGCAATTACAAGATTATGGACTACACTTAGTGGTAGCGAATTTCTACTGCAAAATATGTCAGAGTATTTCAAATTAGTAGATTTATGTCAAACCATGATTTTGGGATCAATGGAGGATGAGAGAATGTTTAGTGCATTGACATTTTTGAAGTCAAAGTTGAGGAACAAGCTTGATAAAAATGTGGATACATGCATAAGATTATATCTAACAAAGTTGGAGGTTGACAATTTTCCATATGAAAGAGCACTAGCTCTTTGACATCAAATTGTGAAAGAAGGGGAGAAAACAATATGACAAATTTCTCTAATGAACTTGATATGGAACATAATGTTCTTGAGGATCATAATGACGGCTCATCCAGAGAAGGTCATGTTCAGAGAGTCGAAAATGAGGACCAGGCCCAAAATGTGAATTGGGAAATGGATTTCACCTAAAATTGTATATGATCCAATACACATGAGAGAATCTTGAGTCTTATTTTGGTATAGGTGTTCCATGGACCCTTGCGGGTGATCACTATATGTAAATTTGAGCTAGTGTTTTAATTATGCATTTTATTTTAAGCTAGCGTTTTAATTATGATATGACATACATTTCATTGATGCAGTTTATTTTAAGATTGATGTATCATGTTTTGATATTTATCTTTTACATTGTCTATTTCTTGTATGTGATAGGAAATGACATTGGAATTTGACAAATCTAGGATTAGGAGCTATCTCTTCACATAGAGCATTAAAAGATAAATAAATAATTTGACTACACTTTCACTAAGCAAGAATGAGCTCATTCAAGTACATAAAAGCATGTTGGTTTTTATTTCTAATATCTTGACAATTTTTTATGGTTTGTGTATTGCTTTTGTTTGAAGCATTTTGTCGTTTTGTGGAGTTTGCGTGTATTTTGGTTAATTATTGTGTTATACCCTTTGAATGCTTCTAGTTCTCACTTGATGCTTGATTTAACCCTTTGTTGTAGCTTGAATCAATATTGGTTTTAGTGAATTCCATTGATTTAGGGTTTGAGAAAATAAGTTTTTATTACCTTTTAGTTGCATGAATTAATTGTCTTCACTTTTTCGATTCTTTTATGTTGATTGTATATTTTTTTTTGCAAATATTTATCGTATTCAGAAAAATAAATGATCTCTACATAGCTAAGCGAAGAGAAAAATGGTCTATGCACTAGGTTGCTATGCATTGATCATAGGAGACCTATTGGCACGAGACCAACATTCTTCATTAAGGCCACTGCCATTTGGTATTGAGACCAAAACTTGAAATAGAGCAAATGAACTCAACATTTGAAGAAGCCTTGAACTCAGGATTAACAAACAGAGTGCCATTCAATGTGTTTTATAAATCAACGAAAGATTCGCCAAATTTTTACAAAATTTTATAATTCAGTAAAATATTCGCCAAGTTTTTACAAGATTTTATAATTCAGTGAAATATTCGCCAATATTTTACAATAACTTATAATTTAGTGAAATATTCGCCAAGATTTTATATCATCATATAATAAAATAAAATATTCGCCAAAAAATTATATATACATATTATATTATTGATAAAATCACCTTCAAATTTTCCTATATATCGGGAAGATTCGCCCATTTTTTATACATATAAATTTGGGGGGGTTCTTAATATCATCCCTATGTAGAACCAGTCAAAGGAGAATATGATACTCGAGATCTTAATAATATCTATAATGTATCTTCCAGGCTCAATGATTATATTAATCCTACAACAGACAGTACACTCAACTGGTGAAGTGTTAGCTCTTGTTCTTCCGAATCTGGTGAAGCCTTTGAGAACTGGCAAAACAAATTGCATGAAGTTTATATGTGAAGGTGTGCTCATGTGACAAAGTCCCTATGATGGGTTGGAACTGAGGTATGTAGCCTTCCAACGTATGAAGGTTTACCTAATTTGGGTCATTTTATTGATGAATTTGAAATTAAAGTGCCTGAGAAACATCACTTATTATCCCTAGATGTTTCCCTGAAAGAAATACCAGCGAGACGGTGGGCTACACATAAGCACTCTATAACTGGTTGGTCACAGTGTAGAAAATACATAGAAATTCAGTTCAGGGTAAAGATCCCATACATAGGAGAGAAATACACAGGACTTACTAGTCCTGCTGATCATTTGGCTACCTGTAGTACAATTTGGCAGAATATACCCAAGCAAGAGTGGGTCTATATGTTCATCCATACCCTTTATACTATTCTGACGAATTGGTATACGTCGTTGGAGCTGGGACAAGGAACTACATATTTGGATTGTTTGGTTGCAAGTTTTAAACATACATTTAACTATGAGGATGAAAGTCCCACAATAGATGTGGCTCTACAAATTATTAAGGATAAAAGTTTTGAAGAAATCCCAGGACCAATAGCCAATCTGCCACAATGGACCGTGACAGTGGAGAAAATGATGGGATGTTACAATATTAGTGGCGTACCAAAATATGACGACCCAAGGGATGTCCATATCCCCGAAAGTGAAGGAAGTCGTGATTTGAACGAACCGGATATATCATCAAATAGGTTTCTACATCCATTGAAAATAAAAAAGGTAAATATTGGCTCTACTAATAATCCAAAGTTTGAAAACATATGTGATTATTGGGATGGTGAAACTGTGGGAAAAATTACTTACTTATTACATGAGTTCCAAGATCTATTTCCTACTAAATTTTCATAGATGAAAGGTATAGCCGGTGATTTGGGTGAAATGCAGATTCCCATGAAACCTAGTGCTAAACTTGTAAAGTAGTGGCCATACAGACTAAATCCATGGTATAAAGAGACGATGAGAGTAGGGCTTGAAAAAATGCTTGATGCGGGAATTATTGAATCTGTGGAAGAATCAAAATCGATCAGTCCTATGGTGGTCCAAGCCAAGAAGACTAGAGAGATCAAAATCTGTGTTGAATTTCAGAAGCTGAACGACGCATGTTTACATGATACTTTTCCCACTCCTTTTATAGGCAAAGTGCTTGAGATTGTTGGAGGACATGAGGCTTACTCTTTTACAGATGGATTCTATGGATATCATCAGGTTAAAATCGCTAAGGAGGATCCTCATAAAACCACTTTTGCGACAGAATGGGGTTTTTTTCAGTATACGTTAATTCCCTTTGGCCCTAAGAATGCTCTCGCTATTTTTTCAAGAATAGTTGTCGTTGAATTCAAGGAATTTATTCATAAGTTCATAGAGGTATATTTTGACGATTGGACTGTCTATGGATTAATAAAGAATCATATTGAAAATTTGAGGCTCGTGTTACAACTGTGTCGCCAATATCAAATATATTTGAATTTGAAGAAATGTATATTATGTGTTCCATTTGGTATACTATTGGGCCATGTTGTATGTAAGAAAGCTATGCTGGTCGATCCTGCAAAGATTGCTATCATTGTTGACCTCCATCCACCTACTACAATTCGATATTTGAGAACAACCCTGGGTCATATGGGATATTACAGGAATTTTATTAAAGTTGTCTATGCCCAGATAACTGTTAATTTTTTAGCATTAATTCAATATACTCTAGGATCTTTACTGAGAGAATAATATGTACAACATATCAAGTATAACAATGCATATCAATCACACCAAGCAATCAAATGAGACAATAGACACACAGAGTTTCACTGGGGAAAACCATAAAGGTGAAAAACCCCACAACTTCCTCAGAGATAGAGAGAGCAATGATACAACCAAAGTACAAGAGATAGTCTTCTCCTAGCAGTTGATCCTCCTCCTCACATGTGCACCACTTTCCGAGTGATGGAAGAGTGAGTAATGAGATGAATGAAGTAGATATCTCCCGATCTCTATTTATACTTGTCCTGTGCTTCCTAATAAACCTATGGGGCTGACTTGTCTAACTCAACCTAATAACCCCAGGTTACATTATTCTGGGCCAACCCCTCTACTAGGTGGTCTAATAACCCATCAGCAAGTTACACCACTTGCGACACTTGTCAATACAAATGATGACACTTCCATATAGAGGAATAATACGTCTCTGTAAGAGTACAATAAATATAGATGAAATACATTCCGAAGTTACATATACATCAACACTCCCTCTTAACTAGGAAGGTATTTCTCAACACAAATCTACAGGCACAAGTCTTCTTCTCTGCATCATCATCAGCGAATCATCGTCATCGTCAAATATATTGCTATCTCAATCAATCTCTGATCTACTCGTCATAGGAAGTTATACAGAGCCAGTCCTTTTTCATACTGGATGTAGGCCCACCACCTGTAGGTCTTCATCATCACTGGCCATACTGTGGAATACTCAGGACTGATTACGTGCCTCAACAAAACCTCGAAAGAGCATCCCAGGACTGATTATGAGCACACTGCTCAACCTATCGGATCTCCCAAGATCTTTTACATGTTGACCTTCATAAAACCTACTCAGAGCATCCCAGGATGTTACGAGCACACCGCTCTACCTATATGGATCTCGATAGAGCATCCCAGGCTGTTACGAGCACACTGCTCTACCTGTTCGGATTTTAAAGGATCTTTTCTATGTGAACTTTCGCAAAACCTACTCAGAGCATCCCAGGATGTTACGAGCAAACCGCTCTACCTGTCTGGATCTCGATAGAGCATCCCAAGATGTTACGAGCACACCTCTCTACCTGTCTGGATTTTAAAGAATATTTTCTGTGCGAAACTATAGCAAAACCTACTCAGAGCATCCCAGGATGTTATGAGCAAACCGCTCTACCTATTTGGATCTTGATAGAGCATCCCAAGCTGTTACGAACACACTACTCTACCTGTCCGTATTTTAAAGGATCTTTTCTATGCTACCTACACAACCTGTTCACGGCCACAGAGTATCAAACCGATACTCACCATACATCATCTTGATGTACATTATCACATGATCAACCTGATCATGATCATAGCATCAACCTGATGCATATCATCTGGAGCAACATCCTGAAGCTCATCATCTATGATCATGCTGATCATACAATGCATCCAACTGATGCATACAAAGTATCTACCTGATATATATCATCATACATGATCAACTTGATCATACAAGTATCCACTTGATACATATACAAATACATGATCTACCTGATCATACAAGTATCCATCTGATACATATACAAATACATGATCTACCTGATCATACAAGTATCCATCTGATACATATACATATACAAATACATGATCCAACTGATCATATCCCGCATCCAACATGATGCATATACATATAGATGATCCAACTAATCATAACAAGCATCCAACATGATGCATATACAAATACATGATCAAACTGATCATAACAAGCATCCAACATGATGCATATACAAATACTTGATCAAAATGATCAAAGCATCCAACTGATGCATATACAAAGCAGTAACTGGAGCATCATCTTGATGCTCATCATCCAGCACTTACATCCACGACCATGGGAAGGATCCTCCTCTCACCATGCTTGGAATGGCTCCAGCAGATGTGTCCATCACTTCTTCCTCGAAGTGTCATCGATCTGAAGAACACCAAGCCTCTCTCTAAAGTACTCGAACTTCACTTTGGCTAGTGGTTTCATCATCACATCTGCTACCTGCTCATCCGTCGCAATATACAGGAGCTTCACTACTCCTCTCTACACCATATCCCTGATATAGTGATATTTGATCTCGATGTGCTTCGACCTGTCATGGAACACCGGGTTCTCAGACAGCTTCACACAACTCTGGTTGTCACAAAAGATACCAGTAACCTCCAACGAGAGATCAAATAACTCAGATAGTAGCTTCCGGAGCCATACTGCCTCACAACTAGCAGAACAAGATGCAACATACTCTGCTTCGGCTGTACTTAGTGCTATGCAGGACTGCTTCCTTCCAAACCAAGAGATCACACCTGATCCCATACTGAAGCAGCACCCAAAAGTGCTCTTCCTATCTGCAGCACTACTTGCCCAATCTGAATCAACATAACTCTACAGGTTAAACTTTTGATTCGAATCATACTTGATCCCATAGTCAATTGTACCCTTCAGGTACCTCAGAATATGATTTACAGCAACTAGGTGAACACCTTTGGGATCCGTCAAGAACTGGCTCAATGTGTTCACCGCAAAGCAAATATCTAGTCTCATGTTCATCAGGTACATCAAGGATCCAATCATTTGATGATACATCATGACATCAACCGGATCAGATGAAGCATCACACAGAAGCTTCAAGTTCGATGCCATAGGTGTGGCCATGGCCTTGCAGTCCATCATCCCGAACCTCTTCAGGATCTCTACTGCATACTTCCCTTGTCCAAGGAAGATTCCATCTGCACTCTGCCACACCTCCATGCCTAGAAAATAGTGCATCATCCCCAAGTCCTTCATCTCGAACTTGGCACCAAGCTTCCTCTTGGTATCAGCAATCAAATTATCTTCTCCTGTAACAAACAGGTCATCCACATACAGAAGTAGTATCAATGGATTGCCTTCCTCAACCTTGTAGTAAAGGTTGGAATTTGCTTTACTCTTGGTAAAGCCCAAACTGGATAGAAAGCTGTCCATCCTACCATACCAAGTCCTAGGAGCTTGCTTCAAGCCATACAAGGCTTTCTTCAACCGACACACGTATGACTTCCTGTCATCTATCTCAAAACCAAGTGGCTGCTCCACATACACTTCCTCTTCAACTACACCATTCAATAAAGTTGTCTTGACATCCATCTGGTGTATCTTCCATTTCATCACTGCAGCCAGGGCAAGTACTGATCTGATGGAAGTGTACCTGGCTACAGGAGCAAAAGTTCTTCATAGTCTATTCCCTCTTTCTGGGAGAAGCCACAAGCTACAAATCTCGCTTTGTATTTCTCTATGCTGCCATCTGCAGCATGCTTGATCTTGTAGATCCACTTGGAAGTCACAACTGACTTCCCTTCAGGTCTTGGGACTACATCCCAAACATCATTCTTCATGATTGACTGATACTCCTCGATCATGGCATCCTTCCATTCTTTCTTTTCCACTGCTTCTTCATAACTGGAAGGTTCTTTGTTCATAATGTCATAGAGTAAGGCAACATAACTGGTGTGAGATCTAGTTCTCTTCCTTTCTTTGTGTTCTTCTTCTGGAATGCCATACCTTTCTACATCTTGAATGAGCTCTCTAGCCCATGCAGTTTTCCTCTTGTGAGAATCCTTCTCAAGGGGTGGATCTACAGGTTCTTGTCGATCTTCAATTTCTCGATCTATTTCTAGAATTGCTTCAGTCATGGTGGTATCTTGAAATCTGGTTTCCTTTGGTTCTTCATGATCTTCAATAGGTGCCTTGCTTGACTTGATGAAAGCTGAGTTTTCATCAAATGTCACATCCCTACTGACATCAATCTTCTTGAACCCTGGAAAGTATATTATGTAAGCCTTCGAGCTTTCACTGTACCCCACAAAGATACCCTTCTTTCCTAAAGGATCTAGCTTTGTCCTCTTTTCCTTTGGAATATGTGTATATACTAGACAACCAAATCTTCTGAGATGGCTGACTTCAGGCTTCTTACCAGAGAAGACCTCTTCTGGTGTCTTGTTGTCCAATATCTTGTGAGGTGTTCTTTTCTGCACATATACAGCTATCCTAGCTGCTTCTACCCATATATGCATAGGCAAATCCTGGTCGTACAGCATTGCCCGTGCTGCTTCCATGATTGTTCTATTCTTTCTTTTTGCAACTCCATTCTATTGTGTATTGTAGGGAGCATTCAACTCCCTCTTAATCCCTGAATCACTGCATAGTTTCTTGAAATCACCTGAAGTGAATTCTCCGCCATTGTCGGATCTGAATATCTTTATCTTCTTGTCAGTTTGATTCTCCATCAAGGTTTTGAATTCCTTGAACTTATCAAATACTTCATATTTGTTCTTTAAGAAGTAGACCCAAGTCTTCCTAGATAGATCATCAATGAAAGAGATATAGTATACATACCCACTCAGAGATCTGGATGACATCGGACCGCATACATCGGAGTGGATAATTTCCAAGATTCCTTTTGTTTTTCTTTCACTACTTGGAAATGCCTTCTTAATGTTCTTTCCTTTTGCACATCCTTTGCAAACACCTTCATGCTTTGACTTGATTTCATGAAGACCTTCTACAACTTTACTTGCAATTGGTAGTGCTCTGTAGTGCACATGTGCAAGCCTTCGATGCCAAAGTTCACTTGGCTCCATGGATTCATGTACCATGGCATGTTCTGGTTGTCCCTTCAATTTGTACAATCCTCCCTCTTGCTCTCCAATCACCACTGCATCATTAATAGTTTTACCCTTTGGCCACATTAGGACTTGGCCATCTACAAATGCAACCCTCATGCCTTTTGAATCCAATGCAGAGATGGAGAGTAGGTTCTTCTTGAGCCCAGGTACAAATAACACATCTTTCATCATCAAGGACTTTCTAGATTCTAGGTTGTAGGAGGCTTCCCCACTTCCTTTGATAGGATATTGATAATCATACCCAAGTTTCACCTTATGGGGTGATTCATGTTCAGATAGATTTACAAAAGATTCTTTAAACCCATTCATGTGTTTAGAAGACCCACTATCAATTAGCCAATCATTACAACCATGAGAAATAGTATCTGTGAGGGCTGAGATTAGAACATATTCATCTTCACTAGATGAGTCATCACTTTCTGCTCTAGCTTTCTCCCTAGGAGGTGCATCATCCTCAGCAACATGAGCAATATATCTTCTTTTGTTCTTCTTCTTGTTGTTGTTGAAGTTGTTGTCTTTCTTCTTCTTGGGACAATTTGAAGCAAAGTGTCCTATTTCATTACATTCGTAACATCGAACATGAGATAGATCTTTCTTCTTGTGATGAGGGTGAGAATGTTTCTTGTAATGAGATCTCTCCCTCTTAAACTTGCTTCTCTTGGTGTGAGCTGTGAGAGCTTGATCTTCATTCCCCATCTTTTCTTCTCGGGCCACAAGCCTTGCTTCTTCTTGTGAGCATTCCTCCCACAGTCTATTGAAGGAGACCAACTTCTTTCTTGCACAGATTCATTGGATAAAGGATTCCCATGACCTAGGTAGGCCATTTGGTGTGGTCATGACAACTTCACCATTATCCACTACTTCATCCACAGCTTCGGGTTATTCCTTTATCTGAGAGACCTTAGAAAAATAAGATTGAATGGTCTCTCCATTATGAAACTTTACCCCTTTCAATTGATTCTGCAAAGTCATCTTCCGATTTATGTTCTTCCCTTCAAATAGCTTGTATAGGGAATCAAACATCTCTTTGGGTGTCTTCAGAGATGACACATGGGGGATGAGATGGTTCTTGATAGAATCAACAATCATTCTTTTTTTCTTGACCAAGTTCTTTTTGTGAAGATCTTTAGCCTCTTCTCCCTCTGGGACAGGGACCTCAGAGCTTATGTAAGTATCCAACTCATTTTCTTCCAGGATTAACCCAATCCCATACTTCCATGCTCGGAAGTTATCATCCCCTTTAAGCTTATCCTCAAGCTTGGTGTGGTGAGATATCTTTAAAGAGTACTTCAAACGGAGATAGAAAAGATTTAGGTCTTACCACTTGATTTGCTGAAAACTGAATCTGGTCCCGGATTAGGGTTTGTCAGAGAAACCCTAAAAGTTCAAAATGTGAATTTCAAACTTCTGAAAGGATATAAATATGCACCTTGATGAGATGATCAGCCTAGTATATTCAGAACTTCATATCTGCAAAGTTTCACCCTTCAGAAATGCCTTTTAGTCTTCCCGGATTCACTAGGGAGGACCCTGAATTAGGATTTGAGTTTCCCGGAGCTTCACCCAACCAAAAATATCAATCCAAAGCTCTAAACTTTGATTTTTCCAAGGAGCTTCCAGCTATGTCTTCAGATTTTAGAAATTCCTATTTTTGTGGAAACCCTAATTTTTAGGGCCAAAACGGAAAGTGCTCAAAATTGAATTCTGATTGGACAGATAGATTCTCCTTGATGAGTAGAGTCAATCTACCTTACTTCTTTTCCAAAATATGTGGAGAGAAACCCAATAAATAAGAAACCCTAGTTTCTGCCACTGCACAATGTCTTCTTCTCAGGGAAGCTCTGATACCATGTAAATTTTTTAGCACTAATTCAATATACTCTAGGATCTTTACTGAGAGAATAACATGTACAACATATCAAATATAACAATGCATATCAATCATACCAAGCAATCACATGAGACAATAGACACACAGAGTTTCACTGGGGAAAACCATAAAGGTGAAAAACCCCACAACTTCCTCAGAGATAGAGAGAGCAATGATACAACCAAAGTACAAGAGATAGTCTTCTCCTAGAAATTGATCCTCCTCCTCACATGTGCGCCACTTTCCGAGTGATGGAAGAGTGAGTAATGAGATGAATGAAATAGAGATCTCTCGATCTCTATTTATACTTGTCCTGTGTTTCCTAATAAACCTATGGGGCCGACTTGTCTAACTCATCCTAATAACCCCAGGTTACATTATTCTGGGCCGACCCCTCTACTAGGTGGTCTAATAACCCATCAGCAAGTTACACCACTTGCGACACTTGTCAATACAAATGACGACACTTCCGTATAGAGGAATAATACATCTCTATAGGAGTACAATAAATATAGATGAAATACATTTCGAAGTTACATATACATCAACAATAACAATGTCGATGGAGAAGCTTCTAAAAAAGGATGCAAAATTTCAGTGGAATGAAGAATGCCAATAGAGTCTTGATATAATGAAGGAAAAGATGGTTACAACACCTATCTTAGTATTTGCTGACTGCAAGAAAGAATTTTGTATGCATGTTAATGCATCATCTATCGCTTTAGGGGAGGTCCTTACTCAACGAAGTGAGGGGTCCATTTACCACCCTATTGCATTTTCCAACAGAAAATTGTCCACTGCATAACAAAATTACACTACGATTGAAAGAGAGGGACTTACTATGGTTTATGCATTACAAAAATTTAGAAATTATTTACTGGGAGAACATTTTAAGATGTTTACTGACCACTCTATTGCTTGGGTTTTCACCCAGGCATGTGCTAATGAGCACCTACTAACTTGTAGTAGTAGTCTCAATTGAAATGATAAAAAACTAAAGTAAAAAAGTAGAATTAATCTAAGATGTGAGAAAATAAAAAGTTAATCTAGCATGTTCATGTAAAAACTTGAAAGTAAATGGTAAAGAACTCGGATCTATATGTAAAACAAATTCTTTATTAATGGAAAAAATAGCTTTACACAAATCATATTACCTCAATGGTGAGGATGGTTGAGTTGGAGCAGCTGCAAGGTTGAGATGCTCCAATGCTCCAATGGTCTCTTCTTCTCCAATGCTCTAATGGGAATCTTCAAACTCAAAAATGAGGCTAGGGCTTTCAAGAGTGAATTTGGCAGCATAAGGATAGGATGAATATGGATGAGTTTGAGCAGCTGCAAGGTTGAGGTGCTCCAATGTTCCAATGGTCTCTTCTTCTCCAATGCTCTAATGGGGATCTTCAAACTCAAAAGTGAGGCTAGGGCTCTCAAGAGTGAATTTGGAAGCATAAGGATAGGTTGAATATGGATGGATAGTGAGGAGCCCCTATCACCTTTTTATAGTTTTTTGCTGATGGCGAATACCATTATAGTTTAAGGAAACCAATGGTATTGACCAAAATGGTTTAGGTTTCTTTTTTCTCTTTTTCCCTCTTTTTTCATTTTTTGAATATATTTTATATTTTTATTCCCTTTTAATTGATTTTTGGGAATTTTGGACCCTTTTTTAGGGTTTTTTGTATTTTTTGAGGAAAATTATATATTTTGAGGGGGAAAAGATGGATTTTGGTCTTTTGGTGACCTTTTGAAGGTTTTGGAGGCTCAAATGGTGGAAAATGTGGACAAATGGGTCATGGAAATAGGGAAATGAGCTAGTGAGCAATTTTTGGGTGTTAACAGATTGCCCCCTGATGTGTGAGGGCGGGAGCTCATCGTATGGCTGATAGACATCATATTTATTTTGTCTTTTTCCTAGGGTTTGGAGGAGAGAAGAGACCGATTGGAGACTAGAACACCAGGCCCATGCAAACTGCACAAACTAAAAAATACATGTCCTCAATAATGAATGAGGAATAATCTTTGATAATGGACGAGGTGAGCATACCCATGCTCGTATCAGTACATATAAATAACAATGAAGCCCAAAAAGGGGGACCTAAACAATACATATGAACTTGTTGTGTACATCATAATGGTCCAGAGGGGACACAATGTTGGGACATACACATGGTCATACCATGATTGATCTGGAGGACTGATACACTAGAAAAGAGAAACAACTGTTCAGAATAAGGTGTTAGAAGGGTTGATGAACTGTTGAATCTGAAGGTATCCAACAACTGTAGGGACTCAATAATTGTGAGTCAAATTTTGAAGAGTATATGGAATTGTATACTCAAGGGAGTATAAAACTGGGGTACTTTTGAATACTGTCCCCAAGCGCAACCCGGATATCCATAGGAACATGAAACTAGTTGTTTCCTTAAGTAGACTCACAAATGTGCTAGAGTCAGGTAATATCCGGGGTCTTCAACATAATAACTTAAAGGACCAATACCTTGTACGAGTCTCAACGATGCGATCAAGGTGTTGACATCGAGCATGTGAGAAGAAATCATTCGGAGAGTCACTAAGGATTCCTTTCAAAATGATTCGTAGGCACTCACCACTGATGGTGATGAGTCCAAGGCACAGGGACCTATAAATCTATCCTCTGGAATAAATTGGTTGACGTCGATAGAGGGAGACTTGCAACTATTAAGGCAATGATGTTTCCTTGGTAGGAGAGTGAGGTGTACAACCGAAGTGTGATAGTACTGATGGTAGGACTGACATACTATGGGGATGGGGAAATAACTGGGGTTTTAGAGTGGGGGGGCTCAAACTTCCTTTGTTTCAGAGCATGATGACATGGTTGACCTGGCAGCATATAAAACTAACTTTAGGTATGGGGATCATAGCTTTAAGGGATCAGGGGTAAGTACTACAGATTGGAGTGACTCTGGGGAACAAGCTGATGGATGATATCAGGAGGCTCTCAAGGTGACATATTGCATAATACTCTGAAAAAAGGTGACCATAATGGGGAAGCTGCCATGTGATTAGACATGATCTGTTGTGGTGCCGAGAGGCACCGTTGGGGCCTTATTCGTGGTTTTCTTGAGCTCCAAGAAGGGATAAAAGTGTGCTAAAAAAATGGTACTATCCAGTGGATTTTTGCGAGCCCAGGACTATTCATGCTTGTGAGTGCTTTCAATTTTAAGGAGTCTGAAAGCAATAAGAAGACTCTGAATTGGTGGAGGAGTACCGTCGTGTGGATTTATATGAGCCTAAGATGGTGATTGCTCATGGATGCTTTCAATTTTAGAGAGTCTGAAAGCGGTAAGTAGACTCCATTGGTGGTCGTTTTCGTATGTTAGTCTCCAAGGCCTGAAAAAGCATAAAATGATGCAAATGGAGAACTCTTCTAGCCGATGTGACTAGAGAATTCCTTTTTCGCAATTAGTCTACAAGGTCCGGAAAAGAAATAAAATTATACTAGGTAGACGCCCTTTCAAATACTTTTAGCGAGCATGAAAGGAAGCAAGATTGCTCGATGATCTTTTCATTGTTTTAGGAGTTAGAAAAGAGCTTAATAGAAACTCCCTAGGTGCCTTTTTCGTAAAAGAATTGCTCGGCCCGAAAAAGGGATAAAATTATAGCGAACAAAAAGGTATTCGTGAGCGCGAGAAATGATCTCAAGCATTTTCATGAGCGCGGAAAACTGAATCCGGCGACATGAAAAATGTTTGAAACAGGTAATGACCGATGTAGCACGCAAATCAAGGCAATGAGTAGCATGAAAGAATGCCCCGAAAATATGGTGGTGAGAGCGAGAAATGATCTCAAGAATCATCACGAGCGTGGAAAACTGAATCCGGTGATATAAAGAACATAAAAAATGGACAATGGTCGATGTGGCATGCAAATCGAGGCGACAAGAGGCATGGAGAAGGGTGCTCAAAATGGTGTCCGACAAAAATGGAAAACTAACGCAACCATCATGAAGGTCTCGCTGCACTGAATCCAATGGTGTAAATGGTTTGGAAAACGGATGTCATAGGGCTCCGAAATGGCTGATGGAAGATTGGTCAAATGTCTATAAATAGTGAATGGACCCATGGGGACATGTGTCATTTTCACGGTTGAGTTTCACAGGAGATTTGATCTGGTCAGAGCACTTTCTTCATTTGTGGGATATTTGACCGTTGTTTTTCTGTTCCGCGAGTTCCAAGTTAGCCTATGAGCCTTAGCCTTTAATTTTATTTACTTTCAGGGGGGGTACTGGGTCTCGGGAGTGGCGTATACGCCATGTTGGCTTGCCAACGTGGAATATCGCGGCTTTCGGGCTTTTTTACATGATGTGGATCGCGGCTGTGGTGATCTGAATCATGGCTGTGGGACACCACAGTCGCGATGTGTATCGTGGTTGTGGGCTTCCACAGCCGTGATCTGGATCACGACTGTGGGCCCCCAAAGCCGCAATCTGGATCATTTGCTTGGGGAATTTTATTACATTTTTCTAGATTTTAATATTTTCTTGTTGACTTGGCAGGATGCTCAGGAAGTCGAGGGCGTCATGGCGGGAGAGAGAGATCCTGGAGGCTCAAATGGAGATCATCCAGGATGACCATCATGCGCAGGAAGCTTTAGCTTTGGGTGGACTGCTGAAGTTCGCTCAGATTCCTCTTATGCGTACAACAAACTTTTTGCTGAACAAGTTGATTGATTTCTGGGATCCGGGTATGTAGGATTTTATGGTTGTTAACACCCAAAAAATGCTCACTACCTCATCTACCCCATTACATGACTCATTTGTCCATATTTCCTACCATATTTGCCTCCAAACCTTAAAATCCCATTAAAAAGTCTCCAAAATGCCAAAAAAGCCTCCAAAAGGCCACAAAACCATTAAAAAAGCCTCCAAAAGACCCAAAAAACCCCTTTTTCCCCCAAAATAATCCAAAATTCCTCCAAAATAACAAAAACCCTCTAAAAAGGGAATAAAAAATACAAAAAAAAGAGGAAAAAGAGGGGAAAATGAAGCAAAAACCCTATACAGCAGACCTAAACCATATGGTGCCCAAAACCATGGGCCAACACTCCCTTCACACCCTCATTTCACATCCACAGTCAGAGTGTGTCAGACTTATGATGTCTATCGGCCATACGATGAGATCCTACCCTCACACATCAGGGGGCAATCTGTTAACACCCAAAAAGTGCTCACTACCTCATCTACCCCATTACATGACTCATTTGTCCATATTTCCTACCATATTTGCCTCCAAAACGTTAAAATCCCATTAAAAAGCCTCCATAAGGCCAAAAAAGCCTCCAAAAGGCCAAAAAAAACCCCTTTTTCCCCCAAAATAATCCAAAATTCCTCCAAAATAGCAAAAACCCTCTAAAAAGGGAATAAAAAATACAAAAAAAAGAGAAAAAAGGGGGAAAAAGGAAGCAAAAACCCTATACAGCTGACCTAAACCATATGGTGCCAAAAACCATGGGCCAGCACTCCACCACTAAAAACCTATAAATAGGTGATGGAGGCCCCTCATTTCACATCCACAGTCAAACACACCCTTACTCTGCCAAAATCACTCCTGAAACCCTAGCTCACCCTTGAGCTACTTTCACATTTGAGTGCCCCTTTGGCCCATTTCCAACCCTTTGGAGAAAGAGAAAGGAGCAAAACTGGAAGCTTGGAAGCAACCCTCTTAGACTGCTGCAAAGGCTTCACCAACCTCTACACCTGAGGTAATCTTTAATACAAAAAGAGAAATCTTTTGCCATATTTTCATGTTTTATTATTTATGTTAATGCTCATGCTAGGTTAAATTTCATACTGTTTTACTATTTTTATTTACTGTTTTTCTGAACTGCTACTAAGGAGTCCCTTCTCCTTAGTAGGTGCTCATTTGCACAAGCTGGGGTGAAAACCCTAGCTACAATGGTTCAAGGTGAGAGACTAGATCTTACGTTGAATGATGTTTATTTTCTGACTCGGCTACCCCGTTTGGGTGAGATAGGGGATACGTAGCCCAAGATACCGGCTGATGTTGATATAGAGGATCTCCTTGTGAGATTTTTCCATCGAGGTTCTAAGGTGCATGCCAGTGCTTTACTTGTTTGTGATTTGCGGGATCCGATGATGCAGGCGATTTTGGCCACTGTACTTAGGGTACTTGGGGCACAAGTGCCCCGCCGATTTTCGAGTGGGAAGGTGTTGATGGTTCATTGGGTGATGACTGGTACCTACTATGTCTGGGGGAATATGTTCCTTGCTTGTGTTCGTCGTGAGATGAACAAGGTGAGGTTAGGGGGTGGGGAGTTCAGCTACATATCATTTTTGTGTTGCTTCTTTTTCAAGCGGGTGCCTACATTGCGGCCTCGTGTGTCGGTTCGGGAGGGTTTGAGGAGCGAGCCATGGATGGTGCAGTGGGGAGAGATGATGCCACGGAGTGATGGGGGTGCAGTTGGACAGTTCTTCACGACTGATATGTATGAGGAGTGGGACCAGATGTCGGTTATGTTTGACGATTATCTGTACCGGGAGATGGATTTCCGGGGGGATATAGAGATGCCCCGTGCTCCAGGTCAGGCCTGGGGGCCAGATGGTACATATTTGTTTTTTTTTCTCTATCATATCATGTTTATATGTTTTGTTATGATGATGGATAGAGGTGTTTTCATTATGCTTATGTCACCTATTTGTTGGTTTGTTTGTAGATGTCGGTCCGCAGCCTCCACTGGATCATCCAGGTCGCAGGGGTCATGTGGTGGTAGTGGTACCTCCACCAGTGGTGGCACCCCCTCCTCATGCACGAGGAGTTGTACGTTGTCGAGACGATGATATAGAGGATGTATGTGAGATCTTCGAGGTGTTGTTGGATGGTGTACTAGATGATGGTTGGAGAGAGTTGGATCAGCATGTGTTGGACTGTTGTTTCGATGCTCTGCGTGAGTGGAGATCGATTCTGCGGAGGGTAGCTGTGTTGGCAGCGGAGAGGAGAGCTCGGGATAAGTATGATCCAGAGGAGGCAGACGATCGTGATGATGAGGATTAGGTTATTTGTACCTTCCCCCAAATGCTGGTGAGCATATGGGGACATTTTGTGGATATTTCGATGTACGGCTGGTGTATTTTTTGTACATTCGGGTGCTGAGGGAACTCTTAACATTGTGACTATATGATGATATATATATATGTTTATGCACATGGATGCATTTTGGTGTAGTCGTGTATGCATGTGGATGCACATCTTGTCATTGTTGTTATGTTTCGTTGCACGTGGATGCAATTTGTGTTTCTGTGTGCCCGTGGAGGCATGTTTTATGCACATGGATGCATTATTATTTTTTTGTATGCCCATGGAGGCACATTCTATGCACATAGATGCAATACTATGATGGTTGCTTTTGTTTGTTTATTTGATTTTTTTATGCCTATGTGATGCATGTTTTGATGTCCTACATGTTTTGGTTGACGTGCCAATCTAGAATGTTGTTAGCCATTTGGTCTGCTACACTATTTAGATTTCTTGGGACATGAGCGAATGAAATGGATTCAAAGTGTCTCATCATTTGTTTAGTGCGCAAGAATTTTCTAAAGACACAGGGATCGCGTACCTGGAAACAATTGTTGAGCTAGGAAACCAGAAGCTAGGAGTCAAGGAAGACGTGAAGGTGACTTATGCCCATCTGGAGGGCAGCGGTTAGGAGACTAGTCACGGCATCGTACTCAGCCTGATTATTAGTGGCAGCTCCTATGCACACTCCGTCGAGGTGGATCAACTCGTGTGAAGGGGAATAGAGTACCCAAGCTGTGGAGGTGATATTTGGAGACCAACGACTTGCACCGTCAATGAAGCCGACATAGTAGAGTCAAACAGGATCCATCTGTGTTCATGCAGGAAAAAATGAAAATGTAAGGTTTTGGAAGTTTATAGTGAAAAACGAAAAAAATGGACAATATGGACTGTGGTGTCCAGGAGATTTTTTATGGATAGAAGTCTTTGAGGTACAACCCGTTACGAGGGTTGCGCATGGGGTTACCTTCTGAGTCGGTCAAAATGTATGCCCCGTTTCCAAGGCAAGTGTGTATGATGTATGGGCCTTGCCACATGGATTCGAATTTTCCTTTGCCCATTTTTTCATGGGCTTGATCATAAACGAGTACAAGGTCTCCTTCACTAAATGCTTGTGGATGAACATGTTTATCATAACTGACGTTGGATCGGTTCTTTGCGACTTCAATTGTTTGGAGAGCTGTGCAGTGATCTTCGTTGGCTTGCTCTAAAAGAAGTAGGCGTTGTTCGATTGGGGAAGTATCCGGGAGGAGTTCGATGGTGATATGCAATGTCGAGATCTAACACTCAATTGGGAAGACAAATTCTACACTGTGAACCAAATGGAAAAGGGTGAAACCAGAGGAAGTTTTAGTGGACGTGCGGTAAGCCCACAATGCAAGAAAAAGCATGTGATACCAATTGGACTTATGTCGGTCGACAATGCGCTAGAGGATAGTCTTGAAAATTTGGTTAATAGCTTCGACTTGGCCATTCCCTTAGGTGTAGCAGGCGGAAGAGAAATGATGTTCAAACTTAAGGAGGGTTGACAATTCTCTCCAAACAGAGTCCTCAAAGTGAGAACCATGTTCTGAGATGAGTTTCTTTGGTACTCCGAAACGAGCAATAACATGGTTGAGGAAAAAGAAGGCTGCAGTGTCGGGTTTGCAGTTGTAAGTAGGCATGGATTTTTCCCATTTGGTAAAGTAATCGACGGCCACAATGATGTGTTTATGGCCGCCAGCTGATGCATGATTACAATCCATGAAGTCGATGGCCCATTTGCAAAATGGTCCAACGGTGATGACTGGATGAAGGGGGGCGGGGGGGGGTTCTTGCCTTGGGGGCAAAAAGATGGCAATTTTGGAAATGTTTGAATGCCGTGATGCAATCGGTAAATAGTGAGGGCCAAAAATAACCTGCGTGGATGACCTTTTCGGCAGTGGCCATTCCAGATAAATGGCCGCCGCAGGCGCCACTATGACAGTCATTAAGGACTTGTTTTGCTTCTTCTCAAGAAAGGCAACGTCATAGGATTGTGTCGACGCCACGTCAATAGAGGAAATTGCCTAGTAGGAGATAACGGGGAGCATGGTGGCGGATGCGGCGGCATCCGTCACGGTCGATATTTGGTCAAAACTTCTGTGTATAAAGGTAAACCAAAATGTCGTCGTACCAAGGGTCGTCTGACAAGATGATGAATAAATGGTCGTCAATTAGAGCAGTATGGATAACTAGTGATGATGATGAGGATGGTAGGTCCATAATGAGTTGAGCAAGTGCTAAGGATTTGGTTCTCTTTGGGGTTTTGAAAGTCAGGTCGTATTCTTGTAGGATAATCACCCATTTAGCTACGTGGCCTTGCAAAAGGTGACAAGTCAAGAGATAGACCATTGGGTTGGTATTTGTGACAACTATGGTATGGATGAGGAGGATGTAATGGCGCAAATTTATGCATTGAAAAGATGACGGCAAGGGCCATTTTCTGTTCATGTGGGTAGCACAGTGGTGGGCTTGATAAGGTTTGACTTACATAGTAAATGACATGCTCTTGAAGAGCAGAGTCTTCTTGGATGAGTACTCCAGAAATGGCATAATCGGATGCCGAAACGTAAGGGATGAAGTCTCTTGTGAAATCCAGAGAAGAAATCAAGGGGGCATTAGTGAGTGCTTTCTTCAGGTCTGTGTAAGCTCCTTTTGCTTGGTCGTCCCATACAAAACGGGTATGAAGGTGTAGCAAACGAAGGAAACCATGAACTGTTGTGGCATAATCGGGGACAAAATGGCGGAGGAAGTTAGACCTCCCTGAAGGATTTGTAGTTGTCTTAGTGTATGAGGTGATGGTAGATCCACGATGGTTTGGACCTTTAATGGGTCTATGGTGATCCCTTTTTCTGAAATGATGAAACCCAACAGACGGCCTGCTGGAATGCAAAAGACACACTTGAGTGGGTTCAAGCAGATTTGGTATTTGCGACAACATAAGAAGACTTGTCGAAGGTCGTCTATATGGTCAGATCGTTTCTTAGATCGAGTCGTGAGGTCATCTAGATAAACCAATATGATGTTAATCAGGTCATGAAAATAATAAGTCATGGCCCGCTGGAATGTGGCTCTAGCGTTTTTGAGATCGAAAGGCATGACACGATAGGAAAAAGTTCCCCATGGTGTGGTGAAAGCAGTTTTGTATTGATCTTCCTTGCGGATATGGATTTGGTTATACCCAGAGAAACTGTCCATGAAAGATAGGACCTCGTGCCCCACACATGCATCGATTAGCTGGTCAATAAATGGTGTTGGGAAGTTGTCCTTAGGACAAGCTAGATTGAGGTCGTAGAAATTAGTACAGACGCGAATGGTTCCCACTTTTTTATTGACTGGAACTGGGTTGGAAACCCAAGTGGTATAAGCAATAGGGTATATGAACACTACTGCTCGAAGTTTCTCAATTTCAGCCTTAATGGATGAGAGCTTAGATGGGTGAATGGGGTGTTGTTTCTATCGGAAAGGTGGTATGTTGGGCCAAGTGTTTATGTGGTGTTCTACAATGGTAGGATCGAGACCCGGCATCTCGGTGTAAGACCAGGCGAATACATCGCGAAACTCTTGGAAGAGTTTCTTATAGGCTTGGACTTCTTCTTCAGTGCATGATGCGCCTAAAGAGATCAGTTCAGGTTTTCCGGGTGTGGTAGAGATGTCAATTTTTATGATTGGCAAAATGTTGGCCATATTACCTTCTTCAAAGGCATCTGGAGCTGGGATAGGATCTTTGAACTAGTCGACCATGGTTGGTAAAAAATATTTTGATTCGACGGATAGTTGGTTGGCTGTGGTGGAGGTAGATGCCTCAGGGAGGAAGTATGACCGATGGTGTATATCATCCCAGGGGTAGTTAGGTACGGTAAGTGTTTCTAGGATTTCCTCATCACTACGGAAGTAGTGTGTCATTAAATCAATTGGTTCAAGCTTGTAGGTGAATGAAATCATATAAATGGTATTGATTTCTTCTGAAGGCGAAGATTTTGGGGGTTATATTTACTCAATGAGAGGGGGGGGATATCTCTAGGTCGGCATTATTCAATTCGTATAGAGCTACTCTATAATCTGGGAGATCACGGTAGTGATGTGAATAATGTTCGTAGATGCCGCATAACGCACAAGGGTGGTTGGTACCCAGCGATTTATCGCGAGGCTAAGGGGGTAGCTAAAGTTTGACAACTGGGATGTTAGTGTCGTCATCCAACATTTGCATATGTTCTTGAAGTGCCGATAATTGTGGACATTGATGGGTTGCATGGCCTATATCGTCGCACAAAGAGCACTTAGGGGGAACACGGATTGTTGGGGGATTCTTTGCCAACTTGGGAGTTGGTGGGGCGGTGCGGGTTGTGGGTCTAGTGGTGTAGGTTTGTGGGCCTCTGCCCCCATTGTAGCAGAGTTGGGGGGGGAGCATTACTAGATGTTGATACAGTGGTTCCAGTTGGAGGTGGTCGGTTTTGGATGTTCGCTACACCAGGTGGTGGACGGTTTGAAGTATTGATGGGTTGCACCGGTTGTAAAATGACATTCGGTGTTGGGGGAGGGGTCGGTGCAGGTAGGTACCATACAGGTAGTCCTATCGTTAACCCTAGAAGATTTAGCATAGCCATTACTGGTGTGCTAATGACTCCTGAAGGAGGGAATAAGAATGGGATAGTGTGGATCAGTGCTGCTCTGATATGACTAGGCATTGCTGGTGGTTGTGTCAGTAATGATGGCTGTTGAGTATGTGGCTGTGTGTTGTGCGAAAGTGTGCACAAATCAGATATTTTTGTTATCCGCAACAGGGGTGGGATAGATTGGAAGGTGGAGGTCATGGGAGTATCTGAATATATCCCGGGTCTGACTAAGGAGATGAACGATGTGGGTGCGCTCTAAACGGGTTGTTCGATCATAGGTAGAACATTTTTAGGTGCTGCGGGGGGCATTAGGATCATAGTATGTTATCTGGTCAATTTTGACTATGCGCCCTTCGTGGGGAAACATCATGAGGCGGAAGACGGAAGAAGCGACAACTTTCATTTTATACATGTAAGTTCATCCTAATAGGAGGTTGTAATCAAGTTGGGCATTGATGACCTCTATTTCTATGAGAACCATTTTCCCCCCAAGCTGCACAGGCACGTTAACTAACAAGCCCTGCGGTTGAGCTGAACGATCATCGTAAGCGTGCAATGCGGTGGTGGATGGCTGCAGTGTGGGGGAACCGAGTTTCTGCCAAAAAAAGTCGACATTATGCAGGTGGAGATGCCTTCATCGATGATCCATCGATGAACGACAAGGTTTCGAATGGATACAGAAACCTGAAAAGCTAGTGATGAAGGCAAACGTGGTTCGGCTTGGCCTATGTCGAATGCCATCATATGGGAGTTGTTAGGGTCTATGGCACCAATGGAGGACAACAATAATTTCCTTTGTGCAGGATAGTTTTTTAGGACTTCTGGAGTGGACATAGCAGTGGGGGACTAGGCTAAGTCTTCTACAATGTTATAGTGTGAAGTTGCACGAGCGTTAGGATTGTTGTTAATCTGTCTTAGGGGGCCGCGAGGGGCTTTTGGACCCCCTTCCATTGGCATATTAGGTATGCGTAATGTCTAATTAGTTGGAAGGGTGCTTGAGGATATATCAATAGGTGTGGTTTTAGGAGTTGAGCCGTATTGGTTTCAATGAGTTTGAATGTTGATATCATTTGATGACATCATCAGTAGATGGTGAGTGCTCAACTCTGGATGCTGGTAATCAGTTGCAGCATAGGTAATTTGCTGCTGTGGTGCAGCAGATCCTTGTGGGGGATCCAGTGGGTAGGTGTTTACTACTCCTTAGTTGGGTAGCGGTTGAGGAGGTGGCGCTGGATGTGCAGTGTGCCCTTGTCGTTGGGCATCATCAACCCAGAGTTGATGTGCTTTCTCCAAATGGGAGCAATTATATGTGTAGTGGCCATATACCGAACAAAAGGAACATGGATGGTTTGTTCTTAAGTTAGGATTTTTACCTTGTTTTGGTGGTCGATCAGGGTTTTGGTTGGAAGGGGAAGCGTTGTTATTATTAATGGGATTAGGTGGTTTGCCACCTTGGTTTTGAGGTTGATTATTTCTGCGGTTGCGTCCTCTTTCATTGTTCTATTGACCTCCTTGGTTACGCTGGTTGTTCTGGTTCTAAGGTTGGTTTTGCTGCGCATATACTTGTCCTTGGGCAGTGGGAGGATTTTGGGGTCGTGCAGGTGCTTGAGTGGGCCGCGGTGGGAAGTAAGCGGGGGGGTTTGGGGCTAGACCCGGTGCTTGTTGCGGTTGTTGGTAACCTTGAGCTATCGGAAGTACTGGGGCAGACTGTGCTGCATATTGAGGGTAATAAGCCGATTGGGATTGTGGGTGAACCGGGGTATGATTGGCCTGTTGGTTATAATATGTAGGTGGTGCATAAGCTGAGGGTGATTTCCCATAAATCTGCAGTGGACATGAGGGTCCATGAGTGTGTTTGGTGTGCATGATTGGAGCGTACGAAGTTGTTGCTCCAGAATGAGATGTATCCCTAGACAGGTCTGGGGCGTTGTTGGTACTCATCATGTTGAAAGGTTTGTTTTGTGTCATGACCTAGCCAATGATACCGTCAATGGCATGGGATGCCCCCGGTGTGTCACTCTGGGATAGATCACCATGCGGGGCATCCAATAAGATTGTGTATAAATAGCCAGACTGGGCGTAGATCAAGTCGAACTGCTGGGATTTTAAAATGGCTTCTTCTTCCGACTGGGGTCGTTCAGAAGCTACATCCTTAGCTATGAGTGGAAGGAGGGATTTTAGGAACCAATCCAGGAAGATACGGTCGTCTAGCTTGATCTTGCATAGACTACGGTGCTTATGCCACTCATGGATATGATCTGTGATATGGGTGGCCATATTCTATCTACAAGATAGTAGGATTTCTACTCCTGCATCATAGCGGACGGGTAGTTGAAAGAACTGTAGGAAAGTTGAGGCGAGGGATATAAACATCGGGTGTGTCCCATGGGGCTACTCAATATACCATTTGACTTTCGAGCCAATGAAAGTTCTTTGTAAAAGTTGGATTCGAATAGAATCATCGACTATGGAGTTTGAGGAACACCATAGGTGAAAAGACGTTAAATGATTCTTTGGGTCTTCTCCAGCCTTCCCTTCAAACTTTGGGATGTCTGACGGGATTTTTGTGGGCATGGGGAGCCAAGTAGGGTCATGTATGATGGGGTCATTTGTTAACCTTGCCAGGTCTGGTAGGTTAAGACTAGCCATAAATGGCAGACTGGCGGAGGGATGTGACATGGTTGATGGGGCATAAGTGCTAGTGGTAGCATTATGGGTTGAGCCACTACCCACAAAGGGAATATTAGTTGTAAAAGGGATGTGTCCTTTAGCTAAAGATGTGTGAGAGGGGCCAGTGCCCCCAAGTGCAACATGAGTTATAGATGGGTTTGGATTAGGTATAGTAGACCCTGGTTTTGGTATGGTAGAAGTGGTTCCTGTCAAGGGCATACCTAGAGTGTGTGTAGGTCCCATGTTGGGCATCCCTAAAGTGGGTGTAGGTCCCATGTTGGGCATCCCGAACATGGGTGTAGGTCCCATGTTGGGCATACCAGTATTATTTGTGGTGGTGGTGGAGGATGTTCCACCAACAGTCCCTACGTTGAAAGGGTTGGAAGGAATACCAGCCATGGGGCTAGATGGTGCTGTGTATGTGGGGTATTCGAATTCCGTGTTAGAATTGGATGCCATATATAGGGCGTCCAAATCAGATGACGAGGCTCTATGTCGTTGACGTGTGGAGAGTAACGAATCTCTACGTCTATGACGTGTGGTGTCAAGTGAACCAAACTGAGGGGGTTCACCCCTGAAACGTCGAGAACATCTCGGGGACTCAATGGTGACAATCGTCTATTAAAACTAATGTGTGGTGGTGAGTGGAAAGCTCGAAAACCCTAATGCAACCGTGTGTGCAAGAGGGGAGTGCAAAAAACAATGGCACTCAGGCCAACAATCAAACTCAGAACACTTACTATAACAACTGTGCTATAGTAAGTGGAGTAATAAAAAAATGTGGTCAAAATACCAACATGCAAACGGCTCCTAGAAAATAAAAAATGGTGTACTCACTAGACCAAGGGGTGGTAAAAGAGCATGCAAGCACCTTACTAAAAAGTAGTATCATTCAACAAGACGTATCCTCTGTAAGGTGGTGAAATCCAAGTAAGACAAGATGAATTGTAGAACCAAAGGCTATATATCCCCCTACCGGGAGGGACATCGGGTAGACAATCCTAGAAGATAGGCCACTAAGATACCCCGTTCATGACACGTCCAGAAAGGTGAATCTGCAGCTCTTGTTCTATCACCGTTGTACTCCCACAAGGGTGGTACAATGAGAACAATGAGTAAGTGTCCTTCAGTGATTGAATGGATTGCGGTAGTCCACTCAGGCCTCCAAAACCAGTCTGGCTACTTCGACCCTCCTAAGGGAGAGGCCTTTCCGACAAATTGGTTTGAAACCATGCCAATACGTACTAGGGGATTTTGGTACCCTAAATGTCAACCACTATGTCTCAAAATGAGAGTGAGTGAGGGGTGTTATTTGGATACTTATCCCCTCAGTCCTACCTAACTACAATATTCTTTTAGTGTTACCCAAGTGGGGTTAGAATGTTGGTTGAGTTAGATATATTTTAAGGCTCACTTTGATTTATGGTGACAGATTGTGTGCATGTGTGGTTATGTACCAAAAAATGACATGCCTCGCTTGGGTGAAAATTGACAAATAATGATTTCAAATTGCGAAAATGAAAAATGATTTAAATGTAAATGCTTTAATAATATTTTCAGAAAATAAGGGTTCTTGAAAAAAAAAATTAAGGTAAAGCAATTATCATAAAAAACGATTAAATCTCTAATGCTTCGCTTGGGCGAAATATCAAACAATTTAAAATTCTGATTTTAACTTGTAAAATATGAAATTTCTAATTGAAAAGTACTTCACTCTTTGTTCTTTCACTAAACTGAAAATGTTTAAAAATAATGTAGCAAAGCAAATAACAAAAAAAAAATATGAGTTTTTAATGCTGCAAAAAATAAAATAGTAGGCTGTCCAACAAATGCAAGGGAGATGGCTGGAAAAAATGGGCCGAAATGAGAAAACTTAGAAAAACTAATCGGACAGTACAGGACAAAATTGCGGCTGTCTATGGTGAAAGTCGCGATCTGGATCACGGCTTTCAAGCTAAAATCCGTGATGTAAATCATGGCGATCTGGGAAAAAGGCACGATGTAAATGGTGGCTCAGAGGGCGAAAGATGCGATGTGAATCGCGGCTGTCAGGCAGGACACCCGCGATGTGAATCACAGCTGACAGGTAAAAAACCCGCGATATGAATCACGGCAAACAGGCTAAAAGCCGCGATGTGAATCGCGGCTGTGGCTGCCGAAAGCTGTGATGTGCCGGACAGAAAACGTCGCCAAAAAATGAACCCAAAAAGTGAAATTTTGGGTTGTTCAGGCTGCAGAAAAGGTCAATAGCTATGGCAGTAAGATGTGGGCTTAGAAGTAGGCCAGATCTACACTATTAAAGGTAAAAAAAACTAAAAAATAGATCCAAATCAAAGATTCAAAGATTCGAAATGCAGCGGAGTCGCCAAAAACTGTTGCTTGGGTTTTCACCCAAGCATGTGCTAATGAGCACCTACTAACTTGTAGTAGCAGTCTCAATTGAAATGTTAAAAAACTAAAGTAAAAAAGTAGAATTAATCTAAGATATGAGAAAATAAAAACTTAATCTAGCTTGTTCATGTAAAAACTTGAAAGTAAATGGTAAAGAACTCAGATCTATATGTAAAACAAATTCTTTATTAATGGAAAAAATAGCTTTACACAAATCATATTACCTCAATGGTGAGGATGGTTGAGTTGCTTCAGCTGCAAGGTTGAGATGCTCCAATGGTATCTTCTTCTCCAATGCTCTAATGGGGATCTTCAAACTCAAAAATGAGGCTAGGGCTCTCAAGAGTGAATTTGGAAGCATAAGGATAAGATGAATATGGATGAGTTTGAGTAGCTACAAGGTTGAGGTGCTCCAATGTTCCAATGGTCTCTTCTTCTCCAATGCTCTAATGGGGATCTTCAAACTCAAAAGTGAGGCTAAGGCTCTCAAGAGTGAATTTGGCAGCATAAGGATAGGATGAATATAGATGGATAGTGAGGAGCCCCTATCACCTTTTTATAGTTTTTTGGTGATGGGGAATACCATTATGGTTTAAAGAAACCAATGGTATTGACCAAAATGGTTTAGGTTTCTTTTTCCTCTTTTTCCTCTTTTTCCCTCTTTTTCCTTTTTTGAATATATTTTATATTTTTATTCCCCTTTAATTGATTTTTGGGAATTTTGGACCCTTTTTTAGGGTTTTTTGTATTTTTTGAGGAAAATTATATATTTTGATGGGAAAAAGATGGATTTTGGTCTTTTTGGTGACCTTTTGAAGATTTTAGAGGCTCAAATGGTGGAAAAAGTGGACAAAGGGTCATGGATATAGGGAAATGAGCTAGTGAGCACTTTTGGGTGTTAACACACTCTGCATTGAAGTACCTGGTCAATAAGCCAGTGTTGGGGGGGAATATTTGTTGGTGGTTTATGTTGTTTCAAGAATATGATTTTGAAATTGTAGTTAATCTAAGTAGGTTGAATGTGGGTCCCGACCATCTATCGAGGTTGGAAACGGGAGAAGAACCAACTAGCTTAGAAGACAATCTCCCTGAAACATAGCTCTTTTCGGTAAGGATGGTTGATGACTAATGTCAGGATATCATGACACTATTGTCTACAAGAATACCACCATAAGGCTCCACAACCACCCAGAATAAGTAGTTAGTAGTCAAGTCCGTGGGTTATCAGTTAATCGTCGATCAGTTGTATAAACTGGGACCGGATGAAGTATTGTGTCATTTTGTTGTGGAGCATGAGTGACCAATCATATTGGTTGAGGCTCATGATCGGGTCGCAGGAGGAAATTATGCAGGAAGAGCTACAGTGCAGAAGATCTTAAGAGCAGGATTATGGTGGTCGACCCTTCACAAAGATGCGAAAGAGTACTTCCAAAACTGTGATGTGTGACAGAGAATAAGGAGGCCTTCAAGAAGAGATGAAATTCCTTTAGTACCTCATATTACACTGTAAGCATTCTACAAGTGGGTTATTGATTTAGTGGGACCTATTTACCCAGCAGGAAAGAGGACATGAGCAAGATATATTATAACTATGACAGATTATCTTACGCGTTGGGTTGAAGCAGCACCAGCTCGGGATTGTATTGCTGTGAATTTTTTATTTAAGAATGTCATTGCCGGGTTTGGATGTTTGTGCATTCTACTAAGTGACCAAGGTACACATTTTGTTAATAATACCATCGAATCTCTTACTAAATAATTCCAAGTTCATAATCACAAAAGCACCCCATATCACCCGCAGGAAAATGGAACTGTCGAGGCATTCAATAAAATTCTAGAACATGCACTCACTAAAGTCTGTAACGTGAACCGTGACGACTGGGATTTAAGAATCCCTGCAATATTATAGGTTTATAGAACAACATGTAAACGCTTGAAAAGATAGAGTCCTTTCAAGTTGGTGTATGTACATGAGGCTTTTATGACCATGGAGTATATTTTCCCCAGTATAAGGATTGCGGCTTTTGTAGGTATGTTTGATAATGGTGCTATTGAGGAAAGGTTAGCACAGTTACTTCAATTAGAGGAAGACCACTTTGTTGCAGGTTTTCATCAACAGGTGCAGAAAGACCGATAAAAGGCATGGCATGATCGTTACATCACTAAGAAACATTTCCAGCGAGGAGACTTAGTTCTTCTATACGATAAAAAATTCATCAAACACCTTGGTAAGATACAGATGCATTGACTAGGAGCATATGTTATAAATTTTATTATAAAAGGAGGCCCAGTATAGTTACAAACACTAGATGGTCAAATCCTTCAAGGATTGGTGCATGGGATTCAGATGAATCCCTATAGGGATAGTCGTTGTGTGTCGAAGTGAAAATAATTGATTGCAAGTTTATACATAGAAAGAAATAAAAAATAAAAATAAAAAATTTGGAAACCCCAAGTTTTCTTTCTATCATAGTTGCTTGTGGCGTGGATTAGTTGTGTTGATGTACAGTTATGTCGAAGCATTACAGAAACAAAAATTTACCATTGTGTCGAAGATATATTATATTGGGTACTCTAGTCAAAGTCCAAAGCTGTTGGTTGGAAACCCTAACTTCTCGAAATGTCTAAGTGCTTCTATTTGTCGAAGTTGGTAATCTGTGGAAGTGAGACTATCAAAGTGCTTTTCTTATCGCATGGAAACCCCAACATGCTAATTATATTGTCGAAGTTATATATTTTGATGAGTGAGATATTTGTCGCAGTTCTATTTATGGAAGTTCCGAAGTGACCTTACCTGTCGAAGTTGTAGTTGGGACGCAATTATTGCTGCTTTTATGATGCGTTCCGTAGTGGCACTAGTGGCATTTTCGAATTAAATGCTAAAGTGACTGACGTGTGTGAAAAATATCCGCCACTACCCTTTTCATCATTGGAGAATTTAGGACAATTAATCTATCTCGGGAATAACAAACGGATCTCATGCAGGGGATAAATTTAAAATCTTGCTCTTCCCTCACTTGTTTTTCATTGTGAATTTGAGCCATTGCAGTCATGATTAAGAAGCTAGAGCCAAACTCTGTTTTTGAGATTGTGAAGTTGTGCAATACCAAAATGCAGGTCGAATTTTCTGCAGGAAGTGAATATCAGGGATCTGTCGAAGAAGTCCCAATGTCGGGCTCCATTTCTGCCAGTTTGGAGCAACTTGAGGTAGTTTCTTCACAACTGCCACGGAATGTACCTCAAAATTCAAGGAAATCCAACCGACCTAATCCTGAACCAAGAACGAAGGCACGCCATGATGTGGGAACATTTGTGGCGGGATTTGTGACATTCTTTCTAGAGTACATGCCACCTCGTAATTCCATAACAAAACCCGTGAGGCTATAAAAGAATGCATGGTACCAAATTGATACTGTTCCAGTGCCAAAGGGAGTTATCATGCATGGAGATATACTGAAGAGCATCCATAAGTTATCATATGTTGATCATGACACCAGTAAGTTCACAGAATTCAACTATACCAATTACATGAGGCATGTTTCCAATACAGAGGGCCATCCAACTAAGTTAGAGCCACAACGGTGGGTGCTCGGTGTGGCCAGCGTTAGTCTAATACCTTTATTGCATTTACCAGTTTGGGATTGTATTGATGCGAAGTTTTTATTTAAGAATGTCATTACCAGGTTTAGATGTCTGTGCATTCTACTAAGTGACCAAGGTAAAAATTTTGTTAATAAGATCATCGAATCTCTTACTGAATAATTCCAAGTTCAGAATCACAAAAGTACCCCGTATCACCCACAGACAAATGGAACTGTCGAGGCATTCAATAAAATTCTGGAACATGCACTCACTAAATCCTGTAACATGAACCGTGACGACTGGGATTTAAGAATCCCTACAATATTATGGGTTTATAGAACAACATGTAAACGCTTGACAAGGCAGACTCCTTTCAAGTTGGTGTACGTACATGAGGCTTTTGTGACCATGGAGTATATTTTCCCCAGTATAAGGATTGCATATTTTATAAGTATGTTTGATAATGGTGCTATTGAGGAAAGGTTAGCACAGTTACTTCAATTAGAGGAAGACCGCTTTGTTGCAGGTTTTCATCAGCAGGTGCAGAAAGACGGAGAAAAGGCATGGCATGATCGTTACATCACTAAGAAACATTTCCAGCAAGGAGACTTAGTTCTTCTATACGATAAAAAATTCATTAAACACCTTGGTAAGATACAGATGCATTGACTAGTAGCATATGTTATAAATTTTATTACAGGAGGAGGCCCAGTATAGTTACAAACACTAGATGGTCAAATCCTTCAAGGATTGGTGCATGGGATTCAAATGAATCCCTATAGGGACAATCGTGGTGTGTCGAAGTGAAAATAATTGATTGCAATTTTGTACATAGAAAGAATTAAAAATAAATAAAAAATAAAAAAATTGGAAACCCCAAGTTTTCTTTCTGTCATAGTTGTTTGTGGCGTGGATTACTTGTGTCGATGTACAATTATGTCAAAGCATTACATAAACCCCAAGTTACCATTGTGTCGAAGATATCTTATATCGGGTACTCCAGTCGAAGTCCAAAGCCATTGGTTGGAAACCCTAACTTCCCGAAATGTCGAAGCGCTTCTATTTGTCGAAGTTGGTAATCTGTGGAAGTGAGACTATCAAAGTGCTTTTCTTGTCGCACGGAAACCCCAACATGCTAATTATATTGTAGAAGTTATATATTTTGATGAGTGAGATATTTGTCGCGGTTCTATTTCTGGAAGTTATGAAGTGACCTTACCTATCGAAGTTGTAGTTGGGACGCATTTATTGCTGCTTTTATGATGCGTTGCGCAGTGGAACTAGTGGCCTTTTCGAATTAAATGCTGAAGTGACTGACATGTGTGAAAAGATCCACCCTTTTCATCATTGGATAATTTAGGACAATTAATCTATATCGGGAATGGCAAATGGATCTCACGTAGGGGATACATTTAAAATCTCGCTCTTCCCTCGCTTGTTCTTCATTGTGAATTTGAGCCATTGCAGTCATGATTAAGAAGCTAGAGCTGAACTCTGTTTTTGAGATTGTGAAGTTGTGCAATACCAAAATGCAAGTCGAATTTTCCGTAGGAAGTGAATATCAGGGATCTGTAAAAGAAGTCCCAATGTCGCGCTCCATTTCTGCCAGTTTGGAGCATCCTGAGGTAGTTTCTTCACAACTGCCACGGAATGTACCTCGAAATTCAAGGAAATCCAACCGACCTAATCCTAAACCAAGAATGAAGGCACGCCATGATGTGGGAACATCTGTGGTGGGATCTGCGATGTTCTTTCCAGAGTACATACCACCTTGTAATTCCAGAACAAAACCCGTGAGGCTATAAAAGAATGCATGGTACCAAATTGATACTGTTCCGGTGCCAAAGGGAGTTGTCATTCATGGAGATATACTGAAGAGAATCCATAAGTTATCATATGTTGATCATGACACAAGTAAGTTTATAGAATTCAACTATACCAATTACATGAGGCATGTTTCCAATATAGAGGGCCATCTGACTGAGTTAGAGCGACAACAGTGGGTTCTTAGTGTGGCCAACGTAGGTCTATTACCTTTATTGCATTTACCACACTTTGGTAAATGCAATAAACGTATCTATTGAGGGTGCATTTGGTTGGAAACCAAGGTATCTATTGATACGGACCTCATTTCTCGCATTATGGGTTTACCTAAGGCTGGGGTAGACCCGTCGTAGTTTTTTGTTGTTAAAGAATGAGACCGTGACTTGGAGACAAGGATGAAGGAAAAATACAACTTGACCAAGAGAAACTAGGGCTTTGAGGTAGCCTTTATCAGCAACCAGGTTTTTCAGTTCGCTACCAACTATTAGCCACTAAGTTAGTAAGAAAGAATAGAATGAACTAGGTGACTTCCTTTGTTATTGCTGTGGCAGAGCAGTGTGCGATGGGAATTCAGATGAATTGGTTGACTTTCTTGTTAAATGAGTTCCTTGCATATGATGCGGATGCACAAGACAATGGCTCCCCTTTTACATATTCATGGTTGTTATTACTCATCTCTTCCGTAGGTTGCGCAGAGCCTGTGAACTATAAAGGAATGCATCCTATCGGTCCATGTCAGGGGTCATGTTACATGAATTTATCTTTCTCGGATACAAGAATCCGCCAACAAGAGAGTAATGTGTCGTTGTATATGTATCTTGATGCATTGAGGTACTATGTGGTTTAGATACCACGGATTGATGATGCAACGGTGGGTAAATATCGTGGAGTGGAAAAGTTCAAAGATGGTCCCCACCACATACACATACAGGCAAGAAGGGACCCACACCAACAATGGTTGGTGATGGGATTCAAATTATCCAACAATGAGGTAGAACAAATGATTCAAAAATGATCCCCAGATTGGAAAGTACCTGTAGAACCTGAAACCATATCGCTGGACCCATGACAACAGGAGCAACAGAAAGATGGTACATCTTACCAGCAGCAAAATAGCTAAAACATGCAACAAAATGAAGGGGGAGGTGATGACATAGAATATCAAGAATCCATCCAGACCCCCACTAATTCAGAAATAGGAGACAAGTAGAAAGGTGAAACTTCAATACAAGGCGCACGGAAGAATCAAAAAGCACAGTGCCATGATATTACCCAGGATTTGACAGACGATGGTATCAATATCCTATTCGACGGGATGACTGAAGTGGCAATGGAGAATAAAAGGAAAATGGAATAAAAAACAATCCAACTATTCAGTAGCGTCATCGATGTTCTGGGTACATTGTGTACGAAGGTAAAGAAGATTCGAATCTCGGCTCCATCGTAGAGCACATCAGTGTAGGTTGAGGTTGGACAAGAAGAGAAAGCATAAGACGAGGAAGCACCACTTCCCTCTGTGGAAGGGGTAGTGAATTATTTTTCTCAAGCAATTTCATTTGAGGAAATAGGAAGCAATGTCGAGCTTCCAAATTCGGGTTATGTAGACCTTAAGTTACCTGCATTACCCCTTTACATGTTGCACATGATACATGGGAGTGTTGCTAAGGAAATAAAATCAAGGGAAATTTCTCTCATGTAATATATGAAATCATATAAGAACCAGGCGACGGAATTGAAGGATCTAAATGTTGAGCTTCAGTAGGACAAGGACTTGCTGTGATAGGATAAAGACAAATTTCAGCAAGTTCTCGAAGTTGTATGCCAAGCAGTTCCAGAAGCAGAGGTTATTCAATAAATGACAACAAAAGAGAAGGTACAGTGACTAGAGATGGTCATCTCTGGATACCGTCTTAAGGTGCAAGACTTAGAAGTGAATTTGGTTCCTAGCACCCCACCTAAAGTCCCTGAGCAACAACGAGCAAAGATTTAGGAATATGTTCAAACGCTTCAGGCCACAAAATCCAAATCTATGCAAATGTATGATGTTGTGTCCCAGTCCTGGGACACCCTATTTGAGGATGTTGCGCTACAGGAGATCCAGATGCGGATAGGGGATGCTGAGGGAAAAGTAATTAGTTTAAGGGAGCAGTTGAAGACTCTCCCTCTAGTTCATAGGATGACCATGGCCAATGAGAGAAAACAATTACAACAAGAAGTTAACCAACTGAGATTGCAGCATAGGCAGGACACTGAGAGAGTTTAGACACTTCCGTCTAAGGTGTAGTGCGTATCAGAGGATATTGGAAGTCACCATACTTCCATCCAGTTGGAATTCACCAAGCTATCGAAGTGATCTGGAACCATATTACAGAAGACGTGGTGGAAACTATTGGCTAGAAGAGGCAAGAATTCCAGCAGTTGGTTGAAGCTAGCAAAAGTCATTATGAATATTTTTTTGCCGAAGCTACAGGAACCTGACTCACAACCTTGAAGTGGCTTGAGACGAGCCACATGTGAGTGTTGGGGGCCTATTGGGATCAATATTTTGGAATTATCATTTTTGAAGAAATGAGATAGTGTGGATGAAGACAAAGTGGAAGTAGTTCGATGCAAGGGTCAACTCCGACAAAGCGGCCATGAAATGAGGAAAATGGTCATGTTGATCATGTCAAAGGCCAGAAGTTGAGTTAGTTAGTTAGAATTGGTCCACATTGTAATAATGAGTTAGTTAGGAAGTTAGTGGGTTAGTGGGAGCGGGGAAAGCTGAGTGCACCCTATAAATATGTATTAAGAAGGAATTTTTGGGGTTAATGTTCAAAGTATAGTTTTGTGCTATGTAAAACATGGTGTCTTTATGTTTGTTAATGTTTTTTGGTGTGATAAGTGTTCTTTCTTCTGTTAAACAATTAATGGAATAAATGATGGAAATAACTGTATGAAGAATGGATGTGATATATTACTCGGATACAAGTTCTGAAGTCTTTCGTAGTTACGAGTCTGTCGAAGCTCGAGTTTGGCAATGCTCTGTTGTTTGGTGAAGACTTAACTAATTCATGATATATGTCGATGTGCTAATTTATCGATGTTTTGTAATGGGTTTTAATAATGAATATGTTGTTCGATGCGTATTCCTTTTCTATGTTGCATCAAGTATGGTTCCTGCAGTTCCCATAGATACTTCGGATGAGACTTCATCTGCTCTGCAGGTGATGCGGGAAGGGTTGATTCCCTTTCGGGACGGTGTTTGTGTATTGTGGAGATTGTTGGTGGATGTTAAGTGTTGAACCTTGGTCGAAGTAAAAGTGCGCCAAACTTCCCATGGAACAAAGGCCCCAAGTTAAGTTGGATCCGAAGTGAAATTGATATTATACTTCTTGTTGAAACCTTGGAGCATGAAGAATATAAGGTCCCTAACATGGAAGGATTTGTCCTATGGTCGATTTGGAACAAGCAATCCTACCATAGAGGCATTGGAGGTATAGCTTGTTACATTAGGGAGAATATATCCCCCCATACCAGGATTTTTAAAAAGACCCTTACAACCAATATATTTGGATAGATATTTGAAACATTAATGCTAAAAAAACCTACATAGCATTATGTTATTTGCCCCCTATTAATTCTCACTTTTATAAGTAAAGCAATATAGATAAAATATGTCCTTACAATAGCTTAGAAAATGATATCTCTAGTGTAAGGATGAAGGCAATATCCTCTTAATGGGTGACTTTAATGCTCACACTTCAAGTAACCAAGCTATTCTTCTAAGCAATTATTCCATCCCTAATCCTCTTTGATTATATGAAAACCTTACTCTAGATAGCCGGTACAAAAGAAGCTTTGTATATCTAGGTGAAAATTTGTTCAATTCTGAGCTAGTCAAGCTCTGTAGCACTCAAGATCTTATAATTTGTAATGGTCTAATGAAGTGGCCAACTTCTAGCTAGATGACTTGTATCCATGGGCTTGGCAATAGTGTGGTAGATTATGTCATATTCAATATTCCTTTATACAACAAACTGATAAACATAGACATCTTAACTGACCACGAGACTGACTCAGATCATAAACCTTTAATTGTAACCCTCAATTTCACCATGCATGGTTATCCTATAGAAGAAAATTCTAATGTTCAAAAGCATTTGATCTTCAATAGAAATAAGGATTATCTTTTTCTTAATGATTTAAAAAATGACTTGCTTCCTTTATCAAGTATGGACAATATAGAAGACTTCTACCATAATTTTACTAGAGTCCTATCATCTTCCATTAACAAGTTCTCCATCAAAGTTTTGGGTAAAAAGAGAAATAGAAGAACCAACCCCTGGTATGATAAAGAATGCAAAAATGCAAGAGCAATAATCAAGGAATCTATTGACAAGTCTCTAAAAATTGACAAGATAAATAGATAGAAAGTCCTAATTAAAAGAAAAAAAATCACTATATAAATAAAAAGCAAGAAAATCTTTTACACCTAAGGTAGCACTTAAGAATTATGGAGACAAACTCTAACTAGTAAAACTAAAGATAATAATAGGATTAGAAATTGCTATCTTAGAAATCTTTATGAATCCTCGGATGTCATATATAACATTCAAACCCTCTTTATAGAAGAAGAAGTTTTATTGTTAGAAGACATAGATTTTGGGGTTAAGCGCCTAGAAAATGGAAAAACTAAGGACATTGAAGGATACCAAGTAAAAATATTTAAAATTTGAGGGCCTGTTCTCGTCTCTCACATCCACAAACTCTTCAATCTAGCAATCAAGCAAGGTTTCTTTTAGATCCATGGACTCAGATCCTCATTATTCCTATTTTTAAAAGTGATGATAAAAATAATCCCTCTAATTATCGGACCATTATGATTAGCCCTCTTTTAGACAAGCTATATGGTATTATTTTGGCAAAGAAAATCAACATATGGCTAGAAAGTGAACGTAAGTGAACTAAAGGTCCGGAAGTATTTAGAAGACACCACTCAACTGTGGACCACCTCCTTACACTTGGGATCATTGCAGAGGAATGTTGTGATAGTAAATCCAATCTCTTCTACTGCTTTGTGGACTTTAGGAAATCTTTCGATACAATGCATAGAAATAACCTATGGAATAGATTAGAAGAGCTTAAGGTTCCTTTTGACTTGAGAGATTTCATGATAAGGATGTACAAGACTACCATTACCAAATTTAAGAGCATTGAGGGGTGGTTGAAAGTTATTAATTGTAATATTGGATTTAAGCAAGGTTTCCCTCTCTCCCCTACCCTTTTTGGCATATACATTGATAAGCTAGAAGGTTGTTTAGAAGAAGGAGGTTGTGCTGGAACAACCTTAGTTGGAATAGTCATCATCCTTCTTCTTTATGTTGATGATATTGTTCTTATGGGAATGTGTCCCTTTGATATTGATAAGCAATTAATAATTCTCAAGGATTTTTGCTCTAATATTTTTGCTCTAATATGGATATGACTATTAACACCGACAAAACAAAAGTTATGATTATCAAGTCCAAGAAGGTCACCTATGCTAATTTTGTATATAATAATAACAACTTGGAGGAAGTGGGTTTTTACAAAAATCTCGGAATTGATATCCATCACAAGTTCAACTGGAACTATAGCATTGAGAAAAGGATTAATAGAGGGTGGAAAGATTAGTTTGGTCTTGAAAACAATTGTAAATAAGCAAACCTTATGATGTGGGATAAAATGAAGTTCCTTTTTGAAACTCTCGCCACTCTTGTTATCTTGTATGGTTGTGAAGTTTGGGGTTGCAACATCTTTAGAGAATCCTGGAGAAAGATTGAACAAATCCATAAGCGTTTTATAACTTACAACCTCAAAATTAAAATCAATATGCCCTATCCTATTCTCCTAACAGAAGTGGGCCTTCTCCCCATCGAGAGCATCGCTATGACTAGGTACCTATTGTACAAGTACATGATAAATAACATGGGAGACCATAAAATTCCTAAAATTGTTTTAAAATCAAGTCAATACCACCTACGGCTAAAGAGAGGTTGGTAAAAAGATGTCGTGGCTTGGTTGAACCATTTGGGGATTGAAAAAAATGTCACTTTGCAAAATATCAATAACATTAAAAATATTATTACATATAAGTTTATAGAGAAATTGTGGGATGAGAAAGAATTAGAGGTTAAAAGAAAATTGAGATACTATAAGGAGGTCATTAGCCATAATGTAGAAGATCAAAAGTATCTCTCTACCTTAACTAGTTCTAAGAAGAAAAATAATATAGCTAAGATATGAACGAACTCTCATGAGCTTCATAGTGAAATAGGGCACTAGACAATTCCTAAAACACCATGCGTGGAAATGATTTGCCATATTTGTGAGACTATGAGCATTGAGGATGAAAGACACATTCTATTAGAGTCCCCTATGTGCGCCCACATTAGATTGCAGTTTCATAATCTTTATTACAATACATACCTCCCTAACCTTCTAACATGTCAAAACTATGGGGTCCTAGGAATGCTCCTTTCTAAGCTTTCTTAGTATACGAATAAAATTTTACATCAAACCAAATAATTCATTTATTTCCTCTTAAGATCCGATAGACCAAAGTTGATCTCAATGGACATTAACCACCACCACCATCATCATTATGACTCAATTAGAAAACTTTGACTTTCTTGTGTGACTGTTTGCACTGCATCACACTATTAAAGCAATTGCTATATTAATGGAAGATGTGCTAGCCCCCCATCCCTTGTACACTGTAATAATATTTATGTTGATAATGGAAGGGTTTTGAAGCTTCAATCACTTTTAGAAGGCAATAATCTTCATGTTGAAATAAGAGGATTCTAAAACTTTGGTTTATCATATTTAAATTAGATTAAAATTAAAACTCCATATATATCTTTGGAAACATTAGTTAACAAACCCAAATCAACCTATGTGGAACTCTTATTTTCAATCTAAAACACGCTGAAATGAAATAAATAAGAAGAATGCCCTCATTTGAATCCATTGATGGCATCTTGAAAAGTACTTTGCTAATGGGGACTATTGGAAAATTGCATGCCTCTTCCTCATATCTAAGAAAACCATTTCATTATCATTATTAGATAGCCACCATAGTTGGCCTTAGTGGGCATGGCCTCTTGAAAGGTACTCTGCTATCAATGCATGGCATCTTGAAAAGTACTTTGCTAGTGGGGACTCGTGGAAAATTGCATGCCTCTCCCTCATATCTAAGAAAAAAAATTCATTATCATTGTTAGATAGCCACCATAGTTGGCCTTAGTGGGCATGGCCTCTTGAAAGGTACTTTGCTAATGGGGACTCTTGGAAAATTACATGCCTCTCCCCCGTATCCGAGAAAATTCCATTATCATTATTAGAAGGCCACCATACATCGGCCTTGCGGGCCCTTGGACAATTACATCCCTCGGCCTCATACCCAACAAAGTTGGGTTATTATTTTGAGATGACCATTGTACATAGGGCATGCGAAGACTTGGAAAATTAAATGGGTCAGACTCATATCCAACAAAGTTTCTTTATTGCTATTAATTGGCCACCGTACGTAGGCCTTACTATTCCATTTGTTGGAAGGCATTTGAGGACTTAGGCCTCAATCACAACTTGTGGTTAGTGGAAGCATATCGTACCAGCCACAGTATTATTCCTTGCAATGAGGGGGATGGGGAGCATCTTGGAAAGGTGGTTTGAGTAGTTATGGGATATAAAAGTTGAATGTCTTTGGGTTTATGTGAAATGATATTTTCTTATTTCAATATAAAAATAGTCTATGAATTATATTTTATTTATAATTATAATTTATATAAAATTATAATTTATTTATAAAACTAGTCATCTCTCACATTTTCAATGATAAAGTTTTGATATTTATAAATATGGTTGCATTATTGGGACATTCAACTTCTTTATACTCAGAGTGTTTGTGATTTTTATTTTTTTTAAATGTTTATTTTTATTTTATATTTAAAGTATTTTGAAAATAATATTTTAAATTTAAGTTTATTTTATATATTGTGGATTTTTTTTCTCTTAAATATAAAAGGAAAAAAAAATATAATAATTTGTGATTTTTTTTGTTATTTTTCTTGCATTGAGAGGTTCGTTATACAGTCTAGTATGAGGGAGAGGTGTTATTTTATGTTCAACATGGAGCTGACATGTCACACTATAATAAAATAACAAAAAATTTACAATGTCGACTCTAACTTAAATTTCAAAATCATATATATATATATATATATATATATATATATATATATTCAAATTCATCAAAATTAATTGGAATATATGCGAAGATATTTGTTATTAGTTAACTAAAGTTTTCGAAACAAGATTCCAATTCAAAAGTCATTAGATATGTTTACTTTGTTTGGTTACCATGTTAAAGGATAATGTGAAATGGTAAAATTTATTATAATTAAAAACCAGTGTAGATCCATCTTAACTCTGGATCTATTGTGTAGGTGGCTCAAGATTTCGATAAACTTGAGTTCTTCCATGTTTTGAGATGACAAAATCATAGCATTGATGAACAAGCCAACAAATGCATGGGGTTGGTGAAAGGAATGTGTGTTATAAACAAGGTGAATTTCACACTTCCCCCACCCTGATGTGTAGGTTTATGATGATGCCACCTTCTATTACTAATAGTTTACCTCATGTACCAACTCAATGGAATAGGGATTTATTCACTAGCATTGTAGCATTATCAATTGGTTCATTCATCTAGTGCAAATGTTAACTTTTGGGTTTGATGGCAGTGTTGTGGATAATGTGTGGCATTAATTGGTGTGTTCCTTGTGCTTGATGGGAAACACTAACCATAACTACAAGCCATGCCTTATCTACGGTGCAAGGTCATAGGCATAATCATTTTTGCTTGGTGGTCCAAGGTAGGGTCTATATTGTTTGGTATTGTTTCAAATTTCCTGGATATTGGCTTCGGATGTGGAATTTCTGCAAATTAGAGAGTTTCCAATTTTGGGGTGAGGAAATCATGTTTCTGAGTTAGATTTGAGGCCTAGTCTATCTCTTCAAGCCAAGGGAATCTCATGGCATTACACATTATTTGGAAAGATTCAAAGTTTGCTCTCTTCATTAGGTTATTGAGGTTCTGATGCCACATAATTACCATTGTAGAATTGGGTATAATATATTAGTGAGATGGAGGATGTGAAATGGGGATTGAAATGTTGTAGAAAGGCTACATTAAAAGCACATTGTAATATTATGAGATGGAATATAAGTTGAAATAAATGGAAGGATAATTTCATTGATTAGATTCAACAAGGCATTGAAAAACATATTCTAGAAGTTCAAGAATGGGAGCAAGAGGCTAATGCCTTTATGGGAATTCAATGTGTAAAACATTTGAAGCTTTATGAGCAAGTAAACTCAGTGCAAAAGCAGGATCATTTCTTACCTTGACATTCTTTCAGATTGTTCTCAAGTTTGCATGTGACATATAGCTCCTTTGAGGGCCCCTTCCTCAATGAAAGAAAACAATGCTACTTAAAAGTCACCAAAAGGTGAAAAAGGTAAAACTACCAATTGCCACTAATGGTGAAAAAAATGTTGTATAAGGAATTATGTGTAAAATGTAATATGAGTTATGTGGATTTGAACATAATTTATTCTTGCGAATCACATACATTTATTGTAATGGTTTTTTTTATATGAGCGATAGAGTAATGCATAAATTAGCATAATGTTGGAAGATGTATATGTACATAATCATAAAAATGGCACGCCCTTCATTGGCATGGGGTGCGTAGCTGAGAAGTAGTACAATGTTCTAATAAGGTAGGTGGGTAGAAGGCCTCACACATCGATTCAATCCTATTCGGCTTAGTGGTAATTTGAATAATTGCATCACCCATGTTCTATGGAATAGTTTCGTTCTTGAAGACATCAATTACATTATTCTGACTTATGAAGTATATGATCGCAACAAAAAAACACTTTTTCATTATTTAGGTTTTTTTTGGTCTCAAAAGTGATAGCTAGGATATCAATCCCCATATCTCCTCTAGGATTTTTGAGTATCCAAGAACACCCTCGGAGCAACATTACCATGACATCTTTGATGGAGGGACCAATACAGTCATGACCCAATACAAAAGATGGTGTTGATGTTAGAGGAGACGTCATATAAGGCTGCATAAGTTTTAATGATGAAGGTGTCCCCAAGGTCATGAAAATTGTATCTTATAGCACTCACCCAATCCAAATTTTAAGAAACAAACATTGTTGAATATACCCTTTTCTTTCAAAAAAAAATATTATGAAAAATGCATAATGTTTTCATCATCTATACCAAAAAGAAAATAAAAAAAAAAATCTTAAAAGTCTTTTCACATTGACATACATTATATATTATCTCTCGATGCAACACATAAAAAAAAAATACCCACAACTTTGAAATTATAACCATTTCATATTGATATTTAATGGCCCTATAAATCTTAAAATTTTGATTTGAACTTAGACAATGTTAATGGAGGGCCAAAGCTCAAAATAAACCTTGCATTGCCAATCTCGATTATCTACTTTTCACGTGCTCGCACATATTTGGAAAAGTTGTGAAGATTTCCCATGGTTTCGATTATCTACTTTTCACGTGCTCGCACATATTTGGAAAAGTTGTGAAGATTTCCCATGGTTATTTCAATCACTTTGGCCTAAACGAAACCATAAAAAGTAACCCTTCATATATCTCCTCTGAAACATCTAGTTAACAAAACCAAGTCAACTCATGTGAAACACCTCTTCTCAATTAAAACCCATTGTAATAGATAGGGAGGATGCAAAACATTGAACACATGCCTCGCCCTCGTATTCTCTTGAAAAGCACTTTGTTAATGTGGGCCCTTGGAAATTCACTCCCAGCCCTCATATCCAACAAAGTTTCATTATTATTATTAGATGGCCACCGTACATAGGCCTTGCTATTCCATTTGTTGGAAGGCATATGAGGACTAAGGCCTCAATCACAACCATGAGTTAGTGGAAGTATTTCGTACGAGCCACAATATTACAAGAATCCTTGAAACAGGAGGGGAAACATGGGCATCATGTTGGAAAGGTGACTTATGAGTAGTTGACCATCGTTGGGATGATGTGAAATGATATTTTTTCTTATTTTAATGCAAAATAACATTAATGATTTCTATGTCTAAATTATCTAACCATATTTTTTAATTTGATCACTTGCATACATAACTGACTCTAAACTATGTAAAAGAGGCAAGTCATTTTTAATTATGGGTCAATCTCACATAATCAAAATCAATTAGCATAATAAAAATAATAATACATTAAATATTTAATGCACCTAAAAACTAAATAAATAAAAAACAAGTAAAATTAGCCGCAAAGCTGCTTATACCTACCTCATACCTTTTTTAAATGTTTGAATACAATAGTTTAAAAATGTTTTAATTTAGTAGTTATAGATAAAATAAAATAATATTACAAAATTAACAAATTTCATAAAATAAAATTATTTTACAATATTAACAAATTTTATTAATTTATTTTAGATATTATAAATGAAAACTTTATTACATATTATAAATAAAAATATACAATACTTTATAAAAATATATTATAATTTTATATAAAATATATTTTTATATTTTTAATAAATATTACATCCAGGAAAATATTTAACATTTAATAGATTAAATTATGGCCATATTTTCTCATAAATTGTGTGGCTCTATTGCTAAAATCCGAAAATATCAAATCCAATTTGTCCATTTGAAAAAGGAGCAGGGACGTGGCTCTATATAATATTGTGCACTTTTAATAAATGTACAAATGAGCAAGCCATAAATGTACAAATGAGCAAGCCTTGACAAATGTTGACGTACGTTCTATGGGAAACTGGAGCTTTTGGAGCCACGAGCAGTTGCACCTTTGGAGCCACGCGTCAGTAGAGGTTAATACTTTGCAGGTTTTGCAATAACATGTAAACACCAACGGGAGCCACGTAGCCATTAATTTCCTTCATTAATGAGCAGAGTGCGTTCACCTTTCTATCCAAGATCTTGTCAAATATCATCTGTAAGTGCTTTCTTTCTTCAATGTTCTCATTTGTTATATGATCATGGTTCATTGAATTCATACAAGTGGATGGACAAAAGATTTTCAAGTTGATATGCTTTATACATGCATTGGTACTTCTGTTAGTTTTTTGTACCTTGATATGTGTTCCCCTATTGAATCCTAGCCTAAGTCACTAAAGAGGGGGAAGTGGGACCCTCACATTAATTACACATTAATGAGACTTTATGTTTTTAAAGTCACTTTTTGTCTAAAGTTTAAGTGGGTGAGTAAATGTTATTTAAGTGAATTAAATAATGTGATGTTTTCCTCACATCTAATCTCAACCATCAGATTGAGTGATTCACCACCATTGGATTAGAATCCCATTTAGGGATTGGACAAAAAGGGAGGGAGGCTCCAAACCTATTCATTTTGTGATGTGAATGAATGAAGGAGAGAGAGAAGTCGAGAGAGCTGCTACGACACGAGTTCCAGGCAGGGCACGAGTTTCCACAGGACACCAGTGAGCTTGTCATTCCATTGGCACGAGTTCCAGGCATGGGTTTCCAGTAGTGGCTCAGATATCGAGGCATTCATTTAATGGCATTTATTATCAGCACTGTGAACAGTGAGATTAGTTGTCATCCCAAGCAATAAAATCGTGGAGGTACCATACAGCAGTCTATTCATTAGCACGCAGTTTGAGGTAGGGTCTGGGCTTATATTTCATGGCAGCTTCATATTGTTGAGGCTCAGATAATGTTATATCAATCCTTGACACTAAACCCGTGATCATCTGTCATGCTGTAAGGAGATAGCAGTATACACGGTTCTGTATGTAGTGACTGGTGCAGTGGTCCACACTGCAGTCACTTACAGCCACGGTTTTAAGGTTGGCATTTGCACTAATTTGTGTTATAGCAGCAGCAGCAGTATTTAGGGTGTTTTTGACACTAAAATCGAGGAGGATATAGCACAGGAACCAAGCTATTATTTGCACAGAAACCGAGAAGATTCTGCAGACATTTCTGGGCAACTGTTGTGCACAAAAATCGAGGCATCTGGGGTGCAGACAATGTGGAGATAAGTTGTGTTTTTCCTTGTACTGCTATCACAATTACTTTGCTGAAGAAATAATAAATATCTCTCTCTCTCAACTGGTTTTCCTCGTGGGGGTTTTTCCAGGGCTCGATTTGGCCAAAAATCTCTGAGTCATTTTCATGTGTGAATGTTGTTAAATTAATTTGCAGCCTGTTAGTAGCTTTCAGTGTGTGTTTACTGTTAAAGCATTTTTGTAATAAGTAACCTACAGCCTATGCAAAACCGGCTATGGGTGAAAACCACCTAATCTTGACATAAACCAGCAGACACTTGAAGGCAGAAAATTCTACATGGTATCAGAGCGCAAGGGGCAGAAAACAAGTTGATTTGCAGACACACATAAAAATTGCAGATCTCAGAAAGTTCAGTATTGTTACCTTCTGTTAGTGGGCAGCGTTCTATTGGGTTGATTTTCAGATGGCTACAGGTTTGAGGATTGAAGACAGGTTGAATGGGACAGAAAATTTTGTGCCTTGGAAGGCCAGAATTTTGTTGCTTTTGGAGGAGAATGAGTTATGGGTGGAGGTGGTGAGGAACACCACCACAAACCCCATTACCATTCCAGATGGCTCGGATGCTACAACTCTTTCAACCTTCAACAAGAAAGACTGTAAGGCTAGGAGAATCATACTTAATGCAGTAAAAGACCACATCATCCCTCACATTTCCCGGAAGACCAAGGCACATGAGATGTGGAGTGCCTTGATCAGCTTGTACGAGAGCTCCAATGAAAACAGGAAGATGGTTCTCAAGGAGAAGCTCAAGAGTATCAGGATGACAGGAGGAGAGGGAGTCACAGCTTACCTCACTAGGATTTCTGCAGTTCGGGATGAACTAGTAGCGGTTGGTGAAGTAGTATCCCCTACAGAGCTAGTACGCACAGCAGTGAATGGGGCTTCAAGGCCCTGGAGTGCATTTGTGCAGGCCATTGTGGGCAGGGAGAACCTACCATCTTGGGAGAGGTTGTGGGATGACTTTGTGCAGGAGGAGACCAGGAGGGGTCTCGTATAGGGCAGTTCATCAGGTGGTGTAGCAGATGAGGAGAACGTGGCTCTGACAACCAAAGGGAAGAAGAAGAAGGGTCCCAAGAAGAATGGGACCAAGGGGCAGCAGTGACAGCAGTAGCAGCAGCATCCACAGGGTGGGCATAAGAAGGACTTGAGTAAAATCAAGTGCTACTGTTGTCAAGCGTTTGGGCACTATGCATCTCAATGTCCAAACAAGAAGAGGAAGAAGGGACCGAGACAACAGACAACAGCCTCAGCAAAGATTGATGAGTTTGGTGACAGGTTTCATGTTGAGATATTGTAACTTCAAAGAATATTATATTTGTACTTTATTATTTTGGAGATGTTTCATTCCTCCTTGAAGATCTTATTGTATATCCGGAGATGTTTATTCCTCCGTCGAAATGTGGTAACATGGGTTATTAGACTTCCCTAGTGGGGGTCGGCCCTGTATGTGTTATGTGGGTCAAAGGGTTATTAGACCACCCTAGAGGGGTCGGCCCAGTCAGTTATAATAGGGTATTTAACCTAATGGTTAAATACAAGCCTACATGTACTTGTGTAAAAGATATGTCAAAGTAGTGTATAAATAGAGGAGGTGTGTTCCTCATTTGATACACTCACTCACTTGAGAGAGGCGCACTTGTGGAGGAGAGGTCTGCTATGGTGGAGGAGGATATCATGTCTTTGGTTTGAATCTTTGTATATTTCTAGTCATCTATATTGAGGAAGCTTTACTGGGTTTTCTACCCCATGAGGATTTCCCAGGATAAATCTGTGTCTCTTGTGTTTATGCTATGCTTGTTGTTTCTTCAGTGATCCTGTATATGCTATTATTATGAAATGGAATGTAATGATACTATTTTATGTCTTAGCATATTAAATTTTAACATGGTATCAGAGCTAAACTGAAGGAAGGCAAGGTATGGCACTTACGACACTTGCTTTACTTAAGACAATTTGAAGGTTAGGGTTTTATATAGCAAAAACCAGTCATCGTGGAACTTTCGCTATAAATCCATTTTGGCGAAGGTTCAGGATCTGAAACCTTTACATGTCGTAGACAACATCTCCAGGTATCTTGTGTCCAAAGGGCACCCTCAGATTCATTGTACTTTGTAAGTTCTGATCAGTACAAGTTAGGGTTTCTGCCTCTTCCAGATCTTAGTCAAAATCAGGTGACCTAGGAAAAAAGGTCATAACTTGGGCTAGGAAGCTCCAAATGAAATTTTGTAAAAAGTTATAGGTAGTACACAGACTATACTATCTCAGAAAACTTTTTCAGAGGTCGAAGCTGAACTAGTGACACGTGGCACGCTGTACAAGTTCGCTCTCCTGTTTTATCCCATAAACAGGTCACGTTACGACACTTGGCATAACTCTCTCTCAGAGATTCCAATTGATGTCAGACCTATCAGGATGGAAAGATAACAGAGCGAGCTATCTCAAGAAAAGTTTTCAGAGGCCGAAGTTCAAACAGTGACACGTGGCACGCCGTACAAGTTCGCTCTCCTGTATTATCCAATAAACAGGTCACGTTGCGACACTTGGCATAACTCTCTCTCAGAAAATCCAATTGAGGTTAGACCTATCAAGATGGAAAGATGACAGGTCAGGCTACTGTAGAAAAAAATTTCAGACCCTGTGGAGTGAAAATTTCAGAGTTACAGCAGAAAAAATCAGGTACATATTTCTGTCAAAATAGAATTATTTTTGGAGCACCTTTATTCATGGCTTCTGGAATTTAGGGTTTCGAAGAAAGTTAGAATTTTTGGAATCGGAGTCCACGGCTGAATGCTACTCAGGAAAATCGAAATTTAGAGACCAATATTGAACTTTTGGTTGGGTAGAAGACCGGGCTTCATCAAACCCTAGTTCGGGTTCCTGTCCAGAAGATCCAGAAGTTTCGAAGGCAATTTTGAGGGGTCAAATTTTGGAGATTCCAAAATTGAAGAATGCTAGTTTGATTAGCTTAGCAAGACACATTCTTCCATCCATTCAGAAGTGTGAAAGTCAAAGATTGAATTTTTAGGGTTTCTCTAGCAAACCCTAATCAAGCTCCAGATCAAGTTTCAGGGAGAGTTGAGGCTAAGGCCTTGCATAAGAAGACTACAAAAAGTCTCGACAGGTATGACTTAAGGAGGTTCAAGTATGCCTTGAAATTTGATTCTTGATTAAGTTCATAATGTGTTTGTCTTCATGTTATTTATTAGTACAATCTTGATTAATGTTATTAATTGTCTTATCACCCTAGTAACAATATGAATGCATGTGAATGATCGAAGACATTCATTTATTAGGGCTATATGATTGTACTTATGCATTATGGTGTTGTGTGAGGTTGATGTTGTCTGCTGACAAGATACAGGTCTATCACAAAAGACAAATCAAGTTCCATGACCATGACAACATGAAGACAAAGACTCACGAGGTATGTATGACTTTGTTATATTATGTTTAACCTATGAGACATGCAGGTTCTAGCTCAGGATCTCTAAATCATTGAAGAGATTGTTTAGGTATGTTGTACATAACTAAGCAAGTATACTTATCCAGGTATGTTTTCCTATGTCATGTTAGAATCTTACCTTGTGTAAGTATACTTGGTATGATTGGTTAGTAATGTTAAAATTCAATATGCTAAGACAGAAAATAGAAGCATTACATTCCATTTCACAATAATAGCATATACAGGATCACTGAAGAAACAACAAGCATAGCATAAACACAAGAGACAGAGATTTATCTTGGGAAACCCTCATGGGGTAGAAAACCCAGCAAAGCTTCCTCAATATAGATGACCAGCAATATACAAAGATGAAACCCTGAGACATAATCTCCTCCTCCACAATAGCAGACCTCTTCTCCACAAGTGCGCTTTCCTCAAGTGAGTGAGTGTATCAAATGAGGAACACACCTCCTCTATTTATACACTACACTGACATATCTTTTACACAAGTACACGTAGGCTCGTATTTAACCAATGGGTTAAATACCCCACTACAACTGACTGGGCCGACCCCTCTAAGGTGGTCTAATAACCCTTTGACCCACATAACACATACAGGGCCGACCTCCATTAGGGAAGTCTAATAACCCGAGTTACCACATTCCGACGGAGGAATAAACATCTCCGGATATACAATAAGATCTTTACGGAGGAATGAAACATCTCCGGAATAATAAAGTACAATTATAATATTCTTTGAAGTTACAATATCTCAACACTCCCCCTTAACGAGAAGGATATTATAACAGCATCTGCACGGGCAAGGAGTCATCAACATCATACATGATACATCTATAAATCATTGGAAGCTTTATCAACATCATCAGTAACTCAACAAGTTACTGGAACATCTTCAATATTGGAACATCAACATCTTCAGTACTGAGTCTTTATCTTCTGCAGTACTCAAACAGCTACAGCAACATCAATATCTGAATCCTCACGATCGTCAACATCGTCATCTCATGATCATCAACATCGTCATCACACGATCATCAGTATCGTCATCATACGATCAACAGCATCGTCATCATACGAACATCAGCATCGTCATCATACGATCAACAGCATCGTCATCATACGATCAATAGCATCGTCATCATACGATCAATAGCATCATCATCAGCATCGTCAACATACGATCAACAACATCGTCATCAGCATCGTCATCATACGATCAACAGCATCGTCATCAGCATCGTCATCATACAATCAACAGCATTGTCATCAGCATTGTCATCATACGATCAACAGCATCGTTATCAGCATTGTCATCATATGATCAACAGCATCGTCATCAGCATTGTCATCATACGATCAACATTTTCCAGGGTGATCAATTCTGCTCTCTTTAGGACATACGTCCATGGATGATGCAATCCAGTCATGTACCTTTTGAACCGAAGTCCAGGAACGATCCAGTCCTGTCATGTACCTTTTGAACCAAAGTCCAGGGACGATCCAGTCCTGTCATGTACCTTTTGAACCAAAGTCCAGGGACGATCCAGTCCTATCAATTCTCGGAGACCTCATGTCTACGGCTCAGTTCACAGGACCAAAGTCCAAGGATGATCCAATCCTTACCGTACATTTAGGACCACGTTGAAGGATGACTTAATCCTCAACCGTACATTTAGGACCACATCCAAGGATGACTTAATCCTCCACCGTACATTTAGGACCACGTCCAAGGATGACTTAATCCTCCACCGTGCATTTAGGACCACGTCCAAGGATGACTTAATCCTCCACCGTGCATTTAGGACCACGTCCAAGGATGACTTAATCCTCCACCGTGCATTTAGGACCACGTCCAAGGATGACTTAATCCTCCACCGTGCATTTAGGACCACGTCCAAGGATGACTTAATCCTCCACCGTGCATTTAGGACCACGTCCAAGGATGACTTAATCCTCCACCGTGCATTTAGGACCACGTCCAAGGATGACTTAATCCTCCACCGTGCATTTAGGACCACGTCCAAGGATGACTTAATCCTCCACCGTACATTTAGGACCACGTCCAAGGATGACTTAATCCTCCACCGTTCATTTAGGACCACGTCCAAGGATGACTTAATTCTCCACCGTGCATTTAGGACCTACGTCCAAGGATGACTTAATCCTCAACCGTCCACCAAGGACTTCATTCTCGAAGACTTACGTCTACGGCTCTTCTTTAGGACTGAAGTCCAGGAATGATCCAATCCCTTCACTTGTTCATCAAGAACTTCATTTTCGAAGACATACGTCTACGGCTCTTCTTTAGGACTGAAGTCCAGGAATGATCCAATCCCTTCACATGTTCACCAAGAACTTCATTTTCGAAGACATACGTCTACGGCTCTTCTTTAGGACTGAAGTCCAGGAATGATTCAATCCCTTCACAACATGTATAACAAAACATGTATCCTCATCATCAAAACATGTCTAACCACAACATGTATCATCATCATCAAGACATGTCTAACCACAACATGTGTCATCATCATCAAGACATGTATAACCACAACATGTATCATCATCATCAAAACATGTATAACCACAACATGTATCATCATCATCAAAACATGTATAACCACAACATGTGTCATCATCATCAAGACATGTATAACCACAACATGTGTCATCATCATCAAAACATGTATAACATACAACATGTATCATCATCATCAAAACATGTATAACCACAACATGTATCATCATCATCAAAAAATGTATAACCACATGTATCATCATCATCAAAAAACTAACATCAAAAGCATGTGTACATCTATCATCAAAAAACATGTATACATCTATCATCAAAAGAAAGAAAATAAGAGTTCTAAATCTAAATAATTCTAGGTAACTAAGTGCAGTAAATAGGTAACCTCATCATTGATGAGACAGACTTGTTATCAGATACTATGCTACTCCCCCTTTCGAGGAGGGTCCTTCTGGACTATACTAAGCTTGTCTTGGAAGTATTCAAACTTTACTCGAGACAGAGGTTTAGTCAAGATATTAGCAATCTGATCCTCAGTGCTTATATACTCGAGCTTGATAGCTCCTCTCTACACCATATCTCGTATATAGAAGTATCGGATCTCTATGTGTTTTTGACTTATCATGGAATACAAGATTTTCTATCTTGATGCAGTTTTGAATGTCACACATAATCATAGTGGAATTCATTTCTAAGTCAAACACTCCATATAATAGCTTCTGAAGCCACACTGCTTCACAGCTGGCAGAGCAGACAGCTATATATATATATACTGCTTCAGCAGTACTGAGAGCCACACTAGATTGTTCCTTGCTGAACCATGAGATCATGGCAGATTCAAGACTATAACATCCACCTGATGTACTCTTTTTGTCTGAGACACTTCCTGCCCAATCAGAATTTGAGTAACCATGTAAACGGAGTTCATGACCTCCAAGATAATATAGACCAAAATCTAATGTACCTTTTAGGTACCTCACTACATGCTTTGTAGCTATTAAGTGAACCTTTCTAGGTTCTACTAGATACTGACTTAGGGTATTTACAACAAAGCATATATCTAGCCTATTATTTGTTAAATACATCATTGGCCCAATGATTTGTCTATATAGGGTTAGGTCCACTAAATCCAATGAGTCATTAACTAATAACTTCAAGTTGGATTCCATGGGAGTGGCCATGGCTTTATACTCCAACATAACAAATCTTTTTAGAAACTTCACAGCATACTTACCTTGAATTAAAAGATTCCTTTTGGATATTGCCATACTTCTAGACCTAAGAAGTAGTGCATTAATCCGAGATCTTTCATTTTCATTTCTGCAGCCATTTTCATGACCTGTTTCTCATTCCTTGTCAGAAAGAGATCATCGTCATACAATAATGGTATGATAAGTTCATCATCCACTTAAGGTAAAGGTTAGGAACAGCTTTACTTCTGGTAAAGCCCAAGCTTTGTCATGAAGCTGTCAATTGTCCATTATTCACACTCTGCATTGAGTGATCTTCTGCATATCTATCTGTGCCATCTCTCATCAGATGGGTCTACTAATATGAGCCTCAAAGTCAGTCGAACTCTATGGTGAGTTCCTTCTTGCATCCATGTCATATGTGTATAGAATCCATATTCAACCTTGTAGCAAGGGTTGAGATCCACATCACCCATGATGATCATTAAGCTCATCAATTGACTACCGATCCTGGGAACCCATACAAAACCTAGTCCCTTGGAGCAAAACATCTCATCATGATTCTCTTCCTCTTTCTAAGAGAATCTCTTAACCACAAGCTTTCTATAGTGTGTTTGATTTGTAAATCTTTTGTTGAACATCCATCACTTGTTTAGAGTTCATCATTCATCATGAGCTTTCCTACAAATAAAAATTAAATACATGATTAGTAATAATTCATAATCATCAAATCATATTTGACATGATAACCTATTATGCATACAGATATCATTTACATAGTTATGCAACTATTTTGACCAATACTTTGGCACAACACTTTCCCATATCCTGTATGCATACAGTGGCTATCTAGATGCCTTCCATCTCTACTAGAACATACTATCGAGAGTGTGCACAGCTCTCAGCATGTCAGCAAAGAGGTTTCATTCTAGACAAGCAACAATGGAATGTTTGTCCAACTTACCAATCATATGCATATTAGTAGTATACTGTTCAATGCTTTATGAATGTTTACACTCAGCATGATATATTCTAGGAATACAAATATGCATACAAGCAATATCATTTACTATTTCTAATAACAATTCAAATACTTATCTTTTATGTTTGTGTGGTTGCCTCCCGCTTGATCTTCTGTATGTCTTCTGAACTTCTATTCATTATGTACCACTGTCTTAAGTGTACACTAGTGTCATCCTCATGATCTCATACACAAACATACATTCATTAGTATATTCTCAATATTATCAAAACATTCTAATTCTAAATAATCTTGAATATGTACAGTCATGATCATTAGTATTCAGGGTTTCAAGGAAGTCTTCTTTTACTCATGCATATTCTTGTTTGATCTAGTTAGTTAAATCATCAACCAAGATAAGAGACATAATATGCATAAACCCTTGATTACTAACCAATCATACCAAGTATACTTACACAAGGTAAGATTCTAACATGACATAGGAAAACATACCTGGATTAGTATACCTGCTTAGTTATGTATAACATACCTAAACAATCTCTTCAATGATTTAGAGATCCTGAGCTAGAACCTGCATGTCTCGTAGGTTAAACATAATATAACAAATTCATACATACCTCGTGAGTGTTTGTCTTCATGTTGTCATGGTCATGGAACTTGATTTGTCTTTTGTAATGTACCTGTGTCTTGTTAGCAGACAACATCAACCTCACACAACACCATAATGCATAAGTACAATCATATAGCCCTAATCAATGAGTGTCTTTGATCATTCACATGCATTCATATTGTTACTAGGGTGATAAGACAATTAATAACATTAATCAAGATTGTACTAATAAATAACATGAAAACAAACACATTATGAACTTAATCAAGAATCAGATTTCAAGGCATACCTGAACCTCCTTAAGTCATACCTGTCGAGACTTTTTGTAGTCTTCTTATGTAAGGCCTTAGCCTCAACTCCCCCTGAAACTTGATCTGGAGCTTGATTAGGGTTTGCTAGAGAAACCCTAAAAGTTCAATCTTTGACTTTCACACTTCTTAATGGATGAAAGAATATGTCTTGTTGAGCTGATCAAACTGGCATACTTCAATTTTGGAATCTCCAAAATTTTGACCCCTCAAAATTGCCTTTGAAACTTCTGGATCTTCTGGACAGGATCCTGAACTAGGGTTTGATGAAGCCCACCCTTCTGTCAAATCAAAAGTTTCGATCCAAGGCTCTAAACTTTTATTTTTCTTAGGAGCTTCCAGCCGTGGTTACAGACTTCAAAAATTCCAACTTTTGCTGAAGCCCTAATTTTCCAATTTTCTGATCAAAATCCCGAACTAGGGTTTGATCAAGCCCGGTCTTCTACCCAACCAAAAAATTCAATCTTGGTCTCTAAATTTCATTTTTCCTTAGTAGCATTCAGCCGTGGACTCCTATTCCAAAAATTCTAACTTTCTCGGAAACCCTAAATTCCGGAAGCCATGAATAAAGGTGCTCCAAAAATAATTCTGTTTTGACAGAAATATGCACCTGATTGTTTCTGCTATAACTCTGAAATTTTTGCTCCACAGGGTCTGAAACCCTTTTTCTGCAGTAGCTTGACCTATCATCTTTCCATCCTGATAGGTCTGACCTCAATTGGGTTTTCTGAGAGAGAGTTATGCCAAGTGTCGCAACATGACCTGTTTATGGGATAAAACAGGAGAGCGAACTTGTACGGAATTCCACGTGTCACTGTTTGAACTTCGGCCTCTGAAAACTTTTTTTGAGATATATCGACCTGTTATATTTCCATCCTGACAGGTCTGACCTCAATTGGACTCTCTGAGAGAGATTTATGCCAAGTGTCGCAACGTGACCTGTTTATGGGATAAAACATGAGAGCTAACTTGTACGGCGTTCCACGTGTCACTGGTTCACCTTCGGCCTCTGAAATTTTTTTTTGAGATAGTACAGTCTGTGTACTACCTGTCACTTTTTACGAAATTTCATTTGGAGCTTCCTAGCCCAAGTTATGACCTTTTTTCCAAGGTCACCTGATTTTGACTGAGATCTGGAAGAGGCAGAAACCCTAACTTGTACTGATCATAAATCACAAAGTACAACGAATTAGAGGCTTTCCTTTGGACACAAGGTACCTGGAGATTTAATATTCATCTTGTAACAATTTCAGATCCGAAAACTTCGCCAAAACGGATTTATAGCGAAAGTGCTACGATGACTGGTTTTTGCTATGTAAAACCCTATCCTTCAAATTGTCGTAAGTAAAGCAAGTGTCGTTAGTGCCATACCTTGTCTTCCTTCAGGTTAGCTCTGATACCATGTTAAAATTCAATATGCTAAGACAGAAAATAGTAGCATTACATTCCATTTCACAATAATAGCATATACAGGATCACTGAAGAAACAACAAGCATAGCATAAACACAAGAGACAGAGATTTATCCTGGGAAACCCTCATGGGGTAGAAAACCCAGCAAAGCTTCCTCAATATAGATGACCAGCAATATACAAAGATGAAACCCTGAGACATAATCTCCTCCTCCACAATAGCAGACCTCTTCTCCACAAGTGCGCTTTCCTCAAGTGAGTGAGTGTATCAAATGAGGAACACACCTCCTCTATTTATACACTACACTAACATATCTTTTACACAAGTACACGTAGGCTCGTATTTAACCAATGGGTTAAATACCCCACTAAAATTGATTGGGCCGACCCCTCTAGGGTGGTCTAATAACCCTTTGACCCACATAACACATACAGGGCCGACCTCCATTAGGGAATTCTAATAACCCGAGTTACCACATTCCGACGGAGGAATAAACATCTCCGGATATACAATAAGATCTTTATGGAGGAATGAAACATCTCCGGAATAATAAAGTACAATTATAATATTCTTTGAAGTTACAATATCTCAACAAGTAATCAAGGGTTTATGCATATTATGTCTCTTATCTTGGTTGATGATTTAACTAACTAGATCAAACAAAAATATGCATGAGTAAAAGAAGACTTCCTTGAAACCCTGAATACTAATGATCATGACTGTACATATTCAAGATTATTTAGAATTAGAATGTTTTGAGAATATACTAATGAATGTATGTTTGTGTATGAGATCATGAGGATGACACTAGTGTACACTTGAGCATGCACAGTGGTACAGAATGAATAGAAGTTCAGAAGACATACAGAAGATCAGGCGGGAGGCAACCACACAAACATAAAAGATAAGTATTTGAGTTGTTATTAGAAATAGTAAATGATATTGCTTGTATGCATATTTATATTCCTAGAATATATCATGCTGAGTGTAAACATTCATAAAGCATTGAACAATATACTACTAATATGCATATGATTGGTAAGTTGGACAAACATTCCATTGTTGCTTGTCTAGAATGAAACCTCTTTGCTGACATGCTGAGAGCTGTGCACACTCTCGATAGTATGTTCTGGTTGAGATGGAAGGCATCTAGATAGCCACTGTATGCATACAGGATATGGGAAAGTGTTGTGCCAAAGTATTGGTCAAAATAGTTGCATAACTATGTAAATGATATCTGTATGCATAATAGGTTATCATGTCAATATGATTTGATGATTATGAAGTATTACTAATCATGTACTTAATTTTGATTTTAGGAAAGATCATGATGAATGATGAACTCTGAACAAGCGATGGATGTTCAACAAAAGATTTACAAATCAAACACACTATAGAAAGCTTGTGGTTAAGAGATTCTCTTAGAAAGAGGAAGAGAATCATGATGAGATGTTTTTCTCCAAGGGACTAGATAAGACCATTCTCTTAATAATGTAATCAGGTTCTGTATGGGTACCCAGGATCGGTAGTCAATTGATGAGCTTAATGATCATCATGGGTGATGTGGATCTCAACCTTTGCTACAAGGTTGAATATGGCTTCTATACACATATGACATGGATGCAACTCACCACAGAGTTCGAATGATTTTGAGGCTCATATTAGTAGACCCATCTGACGAGAGATGGCATAGATAGATATGCAGAACATCACTCAATGTTGAGTGTGAATAATGGACAATTGACAGCTTCATGACAAAGCTTGGGCTTTACCAGAAGTAAAGTTGTTCCTAACCTTTACCTTAAGGTTGTGGATGTTGAACCTATCATACCATTATTGTATGACGATGATCTCTTTCTGACAAGAAATGAGAAACAGGTCATGAAAATGGCTGCAGAAATGAAAATGAAAGATCTTGGATTAATTCACTACTTCTTAGGTCTAGAAGTATGGCAAGATCCAAAAGTAATCTTTTAAATCAAGGTAAGTATGCTGTGAAGTTTCTAAAAAGATTTGATATGTTGGAGTATAAAGCCATGGCCACTCCCATGGACTCCAACTTGAAGTTATTAGTTAATGACTCATCGTATTTAGTGGACCTAACCCTATATAGACAAATCATTGGGTCATTAATGTATTTAACAAATACTAGGCTAGATATATGCTTTGCTATAAATACCCTAAGTCAGTATCTAGTAGAACCTAGAAAGGTGCACTTAATAGCTACAAAGCATGTAGTGAGGTACCTAAAAGGTACATTAGATTTTTGGTCTATATTATCTTGGAGGTCATGAACTCCGTTTACATGGTTACTCAGATTCTGATTGGGTAGGAAGTGTCTCAGACAGAAAGAGTACATCAGGTGGATGTTATAGTCTTGAATTTGCCATGATCTCATGGTTCAGCAAGAAACAATCTAGTGTGGCTCTCAGTACTGCTGAAGCAGAATATATGGCTATCTGCTCTGCCAGCTGTGAAGCAGTGTGGCTTCAGAAGCTATTATATGGAGTGTTTGACTTAGAAATGGATCCCACTGTGATTATGTGTGACAATCAAAGCTGCATTAAGATGACTAAAAATCTTGTGTTCCACGATAAGTCAAAACACATAGAGATCCGATACTTCTATATACGAGATATGGTGCAAAGAGGAGCTATCAAGCTCAAATATATATAAGCACTGAGGATCAGATTGCTGATATCTTGACTAAACCCTTGTCTCGAGTAAAGTTTGAATACTTTCGAGACAAGCTTGGTATAGTTCAAAAGGACCCTCTTCGAAAGGGGGAGTAGCATAGTATCTGATAACAGGTCTGTCTCATCAATGATGAGGTTACCTATTTACTGCACCTAGTTACTTAGAATTATTTAGATTTAGGAATCTTATATTTTTTCTTTTGATGATAGATGCATACATGCTTTTGATGATAGATATACATGCTTTTGATGTTAGATATACATGCTTTTGATGATAGATGTTATGATGAGGATACATGTTTTGTTATACATGTATAGATGATGAGGATACATGTTTTGTTATACATGTTTTGATGATGAGGATACATGATTGAAACATGTTTTGATGAAGTTCTTGGTGAACATGTGAGGGGATTGGATCATCCATGGACTTCAGTCCGAAAGAAGAACCGTAGACGTATGTCTTCGAGAATGAAGTTCTTGGTGAACATGTGAGGGGATTGGATCATCCCTGGACTTTAGTCCGAAAGAAGAGCCGTAGACGTATGTCTTCAAGAATGAAGTTCTTGCTGAACATGTGAGGGGATTGGATCATCCCTGGACTTCAGTCCGAAAGAAGAGCCGTAGACGTATGTCTTCAAGAATGAAGTCCTTGGTGGACAGTTGAGGATTAAGTCATCCTTGGACGTGGTCCTAAATGTACGATGGAGGATTAAGTCATCCTTGGATGTGGTCCTAAATGTACGGTGGAGGATTAAGTCATCCTTGGACATGGTCCTAAATGTACGGTTGAGGATTAAGTCATCCTTAGAAGTGGTCCTAAATGTACGGTAAGGATTGGATCATCCTTGGACTTTGGTCCTGTGAACTGAGCCGTAGACATGAGGTCTCCGAGAATTGATAGGACTAGATCATCCCTGGACTTCGGTTCAAAAGGTACATGACAGGACTGGATCGTCCCTGGACTTCGGTTCAAAAGGTACATGACAGGACTGGATCGTCCCTGGACTTCGGTTCAAAAGGTACATGACAGGATTGCATCATCCTTGGACATAGGTCCGAAAGAGAACTGGATTGATCATGTGATGACGATGCTGATGATCGTGTGATGATGATGCTGATGATCATGTGATGACGATGCTGATGATCGTGTGATGACGATGCTGACGATCGTGAGGATTCAGATATTGATGTAGTTGTTTGAGTGCTGTAGAAGATAAAGACTCAGTACTGAAGATGTTGATGTTCCAGTATTGAAGATGTTCCAGTAACTGGTTGAGTTACTGATGATGTTGAGAAAGCTTCCAATGATTTATAGATGTATCATGTATGATGTTGATGACTCCTTGCTCATGTAGATGCTGTTATAATATCCTTCTCGTTAAGGGGGAGTGTTGAGATATCGTAACTTCAAAGAATATTATATTTGTACTTTATTATTCTGGAGATGTTTCATTCTTCCTTGAAGATCTTATTGTATATCTGGAGATGTTTATTCCTCCGTTGGAATGTGGTAACATGGGTTATTAGACTTCCCTAGTGGGGGTCGGCCCTGTATGTGTTATGTGGGTCAAAGGGCTATTAGACCACCCTAGAGGGGTCGGCCTAGTCAGTGATAATAGGGTATTTAGCCTAATGGTTAAATACGAGCCTACATGTACTTGTGTAAAAGATATGTCAGAGTAGTGTATAAATAGAGGAGGTGTGTTCCTCATTTGATACACTCACTCACTTGAGAGAGGCGCACTTGTGGAGGAGAGGTCTGCTATGGTGGAGGAGGAGATCATGTCTTTGGTTTGCATCTTTGTATATTGCTGGTCATCTATATTGAGGAAGCTTTACTGGGTTTTCTACCCCATGAGGGTTTCCCAGGATAAATCTGTGTCTCTTGTGTTTATGCTATGCTTGTTGTTTCTTCAGTGATCCTGTATATGCTATTATTGTGAAATGGAATGTAATGCTGCTATTTTATGTCTTAGCATATTAAGTTTTAACATTTCAGAGGGAGTTTTCCCTATATGCTGGACAGAGTGAGAGAGAGAGAGTCTCCTTAGCCACCAGCATTGACATGGATTTGGAGATTGAGCACTCATTATTGACAGGCCATCAGACAAGTCCATCCACCACTGGTACGTGGTATATTGATAGCGGAGCCTCGAGACACATGACAGGTACTCGGTAGTTCTTCTCCGAGTTATCATGGACAGAGAGAGAGGTGGAGGTTGTACTTGGTGACAACACCATTGTTAGAGCAGTGGGTCAGGGGACAGTTATATTTGAGAGGGAGTCCATGAGTCCCATGACTTTGAGGGATGTGTTGTACGTCCCTGGGCTGAAAAAGAACCTTGTTTCAGTTTCCATGATCGAGGACAAGGGTCTTGGGGTGTGCTTCTCAGATGGGAGAGTGAAGGTGTTCCCCAAGACCACAGGTGTATCTACTCCCATGGATATTGGAGTTAGATGTGGACGACTATACAAGTTATTGTTTTAGCCACAGCATGCTCTAGCACACAGCAGGAGCAGCAGCAACAGGGAGTTGTGTGAGTTATGGCACAGGAGGATGGCCCATTTACATCACCCCGCTCTGAGAGTGTTGAGGAGCATGGTCACAGGTTTACCTGAGTTTGACACCGAGTAGAGTGATGTGTGCAGAGGGTGTGCTTTGGGAAAGTACACCAAGACCGTGTTTCCTAGCAGTGACACGAGAGCAACAGGAGTGCTCGACCTGATTCATTCAGACATTTGTGGTCCTATGTCCTCAGTATATTTGACTGGCCATGAGTACTATATCAGCTTCATTGATGACTACTCCAGGAAGACCTGGATCTACTTCTTGAGGAGCAAGAAGTCCCCACTTGTATTGAGTGTCTTCCAAGGGTTCAAAGCCCTTGTGGAGAAGCAGACGGGGAGGAAGATCAGGATGTTGAGGTCAGACAATGGGGGTGAGTATACCTCCAAGGAGTTTAGCGCTTTCTGCAGACAGGAGGGTATACAACGATAGTTGACAGTTCCCTACACTCCTGAGCAGAATGGAGTAGCAGAGAGAAAGAACAGGTTGATCATTGGAGCAGCGAGAGCGAGCTTCATGATGAGGGGTTACCATTCTTTCTGTGGGCTGAGGCTTGCAACACTGCAGTGTATCTGCAGAACAGGAGTCCCCACCGTGCCTTGGGGATGATGACTCCAAAGGAGATGTTTTCAGGCAAGAAGCCTGAGGTGAGCCATTTTCGGATATTTGGCTCTCTGACTTACTCTCACGTCCCCTCTGAGAGGAGGACGAAGTTCAAGCCCCCCGCAGAGAGAGGTATCTTTGTGGGTTACGACGAGACTTCGAAGGCATATCAACTTTACATTCCTGGCCAGAGGCGAGTTGTAGTTAGGCGGGAAGTAAAGTTTGATGAGGAGAGGGCCTTCAGGAAGTCGAGAGAGATGGAGTAGGGGGAGACACTAGCTCCCACACCTCAGTTGAGTCAGGCTTCTTCCACACAGGTTACAGGTCCGCAGGTTTTTGGGGTGACTGGATCAGAGGGTATAGGCACAGGTTCTACAGGGTCAGTGGTTCAGATTACAGGTACTTCAGGGACAGGTATAGGGACAGGTTCAGGGATTGGCACATGTTCAAGATCACCGATTTCAGGCTCACAGATTGCAGGGTCTTCAGGGACTAGTTCATCAACTACAGGTCCTAGGGGTGTTAGACCTCATGCTTCTGGCACGTCCTCAGATGAGGATACACCAGGTTTGAAGGAGCCTTCAAGGAAGAAGAAGCCTAAGTGGCTTCAGGACACCTTGAAGGAAGCGGAGGCATTTGGCAGACCTCAGGAGCAGATCAGGACGATTTTTGAGCCAGACAGATATGGGATGGCCCTTGTTGCGAGTCTTCGTGACTCTGCGCCTTCTACATTTGAGGAGGCTTCTCAGCATCGGGTAGGGAGAGATGCCATGATGGAAGAGTACCATTCCATCATGAAGAATGATGCTTGGGAGATTGTACCGAGACCTGAGGGGAAGTCAGTTGTGACTTCCAAGTGGCTCTACAAGGTCAAGCATGCTGCAGATGGCAGTGTAGAGAAATTCAAGGCTCGGTTTGTGGCTAGGGGGTTCTCACAGGTTGAGGAAGTCGACTATGATGAGACTTTTGCTCCAGTGGCTCGGTATTCCTCTATCAGGGCAGTGATATCGATTGCAGCAGAGATGGGTTGGAGGATCCACCAGATGGATGTGAAGACCACATTTCTCAATGGTCTACTGCAGGAGGAGGTGTATTTGGAGCAGCCACAGGGATTTGAGATACATGGGATAGATTCTCATGTTTGCAGGCTTAGGAAAGCCTTGTATGGTCTGAAGCAAGCTCCCAGAGCTTGGTACTCCAGGATAGATGCATATCTGATTTCGATGGGATTCCAGAAGAGTGAGGCTGATCCCAACCTATACTACATTGTGGTTGGTGGAGATCCACTCATTCTTCTGCTATATGTTGATGATTTATTTATCACTAGAGATGAGCGTCTTATTGCTCAGTGCAAGAGAGATCTTGCTACTGAGTATGAGATGACAGATATTGGGCTGATGCATTACTATTTGGGGATAAAGGTATGGCAGGAGCCAGGACATATTTTCCTAGGACAGGGGAAGTATGCTGCAGAGATTCTGAAGACTTTTTGGATGGACGACTGCAGGCCTATGTCTACACCTATGATCACCAACTTGAAGCAACTTCATGCTTCAGATGGTAAGTTGGTGGATCCCACTCTATATCGTCAGCTCATCGGATCGTTGATGTATCTGGTCAACACCAGGCCAGACTTGTGCTTTGCAGTCAACAGTCTTAGCCAGTTCATGGTGCAGCCTAGGAGTGTACACTGGAGTGCTGCAAAGCACATTTTGAGATACCTTGCAGGGACGGTGGATTATGGTTTGGACTACAGGGGTTTAGGTGGAGTTAGCTTGATTGGGTTCACAGATTCAGACTGGGCAGGTTGTGTGAGGGACCGGAAGAGCACTTCCGGTTGTTGTTTCAGCTTGGGCTCGGTAGCAGTGTCGTGGTTCAGCAGGAAACAGAAGTCCATTGCATTGAGTTCTGCTGAGGCTGAGTATATGGCAGCCAGTCAGGCAACTTGCGAAGCACTGTGGCTTCGTAAGTTATTGGTAGATTTATTTGATCAGCAGCTGAGGCCTACGGTGATTTACTGCGACAATCAGAGTTGCATTCAGCTCTCTGAGAATCCAGTTTTTCATGACAGGTCAAAGCACATTGAGATCAGGTACCACTTCATTCGGGACTACGTTCAGAGAGGAGCAGTTGAACTACAGTATATATCCACTGATCAACAGGTTGCAGATGTCTTGACGAAATCTTTGGGGAGGGGGAAGTTTGTCTTCTTTAGAGATAAGTTGGGAGTGGTGCGGAACACCTTCCTCGGTAAGAGGGAGTGTTAGTTTTTTGTACCTTGATATGTGTTCCCCTAGTGACTCCTATCCTAAGTCACTAAAGAGGGGGAAGTGGGACCCTCACATTAATTACACATTAATGAGACTTTATGTTTTTAAAGTCACTTTTTGTCTAAAGTTTAAGTGGGTGAGTAAATGTTATTTAAGTGAATTAAATAATGTGATGTTTTCCTCACATCTAATCTCAACCATCATATTGAGTGATTCACCACCGTTGGATTAGAATCCCACTTAGGGATTGGACAAAAAGGGAGGGAGGCTCCAAACCTATTCATTTTGTGATGTGAATGAATGAAGGAGAGAGAGAGAAGTCGAGAGAGCTGCTAGGGCACGAGTTCCAGGAAGGGCACGAGTTTCCACAGGACACCACTATGAACAATGAGATCAGCTGTCATCCCAAGCAATAAAATCTTGGAGGTACTATACAACAATCTATTCATTAGCACACAGTTTGAGGTAGGGTCTGGGCTTATATTTCGTGGCAGCTTCATATTGTTGAGTCTCATATAATGTTATATCAATCCCTGACACTAAACCCGTGATCATCTATCACGCTGTAAGGAGATAGCAGTCTGCACGGTTCTGTATGTAGTGACTGGTACAGTGGTCCACACTGCAGTCACTTACAGCCACGGTTTTAAGGTTGGCATTTGCACTAATTTGTGTTACAGCAGTAGCAGTATTTAGGGTGTTTTTGACACTAAAATCGAGGAGGATATAGCACAGGAACCAAGCTATTATTTGCACAGAAACCGAGAAGATTCTGCAGACATTTTTGGGCAACTATTGTGCACAGAAATCGAGGCATCTGGGGTGCAGACAATGTGGAGATAAGTTGTGTTTTTCCTTGTACTGCTGTCACAATTACTTTGCTGAAGAAATAATAAATATCTCTCTCTCTCAACTGGTTTTCCCCGTGGGGGTTTTTCCAGGGCTCGATTTGGCCAAAAATCTCTGAGTCATTTTCATGTGTGAATGTTGTTAAATTAATTTGCAGCCTGTTAGTAGCTTTCAGTGTGTGTTTACTGTTAAATCATTTTTGTAATAAGTAACCTACAACCTATGCAAAACGGGCTGTAAGTGAAAACCACCTAATCTTGACATAAACCAGCAGACACTTGAAGGCAGAAAATTCTACAACTTCATTATATGAATTTATATTTGAAAATGAGACTTCTATATTATTTATTAAAAAATTGTTTCACGATTATATTATAAGGAATTCTATTATTATAACGTCAATCTTGAAATCTTGTTGCAGAAAATGCCAAGCATTTACATAAGAGGCGCCAGAGGATAACGTTCCATGCTAAGGAGATTTGTTCACCAAACTCATTAACATGCTATTGAGGAGTATGGCGTTATATTTAGTTTGAAAGGAGGTCAACGGAGGAGATCAACCTTCCATGTCACGACATTGAACGATGAATATTGACATGCTATTGTATCTCAGCCTATTGAGGAATCAGTTATGAGTATTTAATAACCAACATGAATATTGAATTGGAACTGATCAATGTACAGATCGTTCCCCTGTCGCTGAACTATTGCCAAGATCAAAATTCCGGGAGCAAGGATCGTTGAAGTTAGAAGAAAATTTTACACGCAATTGAAGAAGATGCTACGACTTCCAGATCGTTGGTTGTTGCTCATCTAAATTTGTTACTGTTCTAATCGTCAATTAGTTAAACGCTACAAGAAAGCTCGGAAAAGATCAGGGCTCAAAACTCATAATCATATCATTGCACTTAAGTAATCCCCCAAAGAACCTCAACTTGGATTCCCTTGTTTAATGAAATATGTAGGTGGGTCAAGATTTCGAGAAACTTGAGTTTTTCCATGTTTGACAACAACAAATCAAAGTGCTAATGAACAATCGAACAAAGGCGCAAGGTTGGCGAAATGAATATGTGTTATAAATAAGGGGACTTTTACTCTTCCCCACCATGATGAGTAGGCTTATGATGAAAATTCCCTCTATTACTAATAATTTCCCACATGTACCACATCCATAAGAGGTAGATTTAATTCACTAACATTTTAGTATTATAACTTTACTCATTATGTTGGTGTGAATGCTAATTTTCGTACAATGGTAGTGTTGTGGACAATGTGAGAGATTAATTGGTAGTCTCCTCGAGTATGGTAGGAATCACTACACATAACAACAAAATGTGACTTATCTATTGCAAAGGGCATAGGGAGAATTAGTTTCTATGGGTGGCCTCCAAGGTATGGTCAATATTGTTTCCAAGGTGTGGTCAATATTGTTTAGTGTCATTTTGAATTTCATGGATATTGGCTTCGGATGTAGACTCTGTCAAGATTAGGGAGTGTCCAGTTTTGGGCCAAGTAAATCCTATTTCTAGTCTAGATTTAAGGCTTACCATGTCCCTCCAAACTTCCATTACACATTGTTTGGAAATATTTAGGGCTAACTCTCTTTGTTCAATTGTTGAGGTTGTGATGGAACACTGTAGAACTGGCTATTGTGTATTATGTGAGCTTGAGGATGTGAAATAGGGATTGAAATGTTGCGATAAGGATACAACAAAATGACATTGTATTATTATGAACTGGACTTTAAGTTCGAATAAATGGATGGATTAATTAATTTCTTATATTCAACATGAGAGTGGAGTCAAGGATAAGTACGGTTGATGGACATTGCAAGACATATTCTAGAAGTTTAAGAATGGGAGCAATAGGTTGACACCTTTGTGAGGATTCAACATGGAAAACATTTTGAGCTCTTTGAGCAGGTAAGCTCTTTACATAAGTTAATTGGAAATATTTTGTTCCACCTTAGTATACCTTAAGTAGTTCTCTCCACTCCTCATGTGATTTCTAGCTCATTTGAGGCCCCTCCCTTAGTGGCCTCCCCTAAGCCTCAGTAAGCATGAAGACCATACCACGCCCTCAATACATGTAACTAGAGTATGTCGTAGACTCTCTTGTTGTAGACAATTGTAATGTACCTGAACCCAAATCCAAGGCCGGATGCACCAAATCACCTGGGGGAAGGTTGAATTGAGTTATTGCACAACAGAATAAGGATAACCAAAGGTTAGGCCAGCATGCCATCAATCCAAATAAAAAAAACATTCATCCATTAAAATAAATTGCGACACTTTAAAAGCAATTATAAAAGTCCCCACAGACTCATGCAGAGGCAAGACCGTGCAAGCATGATAATTAATCAAGATTTGCATACTTATTAAACTTGGAAATTAGCCTTATTATAACATTCAAGGGTGACCATACTTATCCCAATAACACTAATTAATCATATTTACGGAATTCTTGGAAAACAATCACAAACCATAATTTTCAACAGTTAAACTATGCAAATTACGACACTTTCGTAAATCTGAACTACGACACTTCCTTTAACATTTTTGCATTACTTATCAGATCAGGTATGAAGCTAACATCTAAATCCATTCAATAATGAATAACAACATGTACAAATCATCCATCTACAACCACTAAATCATACAGAAAATTAGATCTACAACTAGTCGTTAAATTCATAACTAGATCACCTAGTAGGCACCTGAATCCCTACAAAAAAAATGGTAAACTTCAAATAAAAATCATTACAGTGTATAGAGGCTCTATACAGCCACCAAGGTTCACTTTCATGATCAGGTATATCCATAAACATGCATAAACCAATAGATCTTTCAAAGCAGACAAAACAATCCAATTTCCAAGTGGAAACTAGTCAATTAACATCAACCAAATCCGTAAATAATTCATTCGACAGGATTAAACATAGAATTCATTGATTCCCAAGGCTCACTAAATCCATCAAGGGAACAATAGCATGACATAATACAACCAAAAAACACATGGAATTCATATCCACTGAAAAAAATCCATCCAATCAAGTTTCGAAGTAGAAAACCAACAACTAGTGTTCTGTAAACACATCAATTCAATGATGAATTTATTCATAGATTAGATCAGTCAGAGATAGAGAAATTGTAGGTTAGATAATAACAAATAAACATGGATATAATATATGTAATCTACTATCAATATCAAATATAAAACAACTGGGATTTCCTGCAAGATCTCAACAGAGAACCATCCATCCCACAATCAATTCATCAGTAGAAAAATAAGTGATAAATGACCATGCAACCAAAAACGTTGGTCATCAGGTGAAATAAATGACTAAAACACCAAAAACCTTGGTCACTACAGTGTTTTTAAGTGAAATATGACCAAATTTGAGCAATTTTAAGTGATTACTATTAGTTTTTCATCATTTAATTCAATAGATCTAGGATCTTAACTGAAAGAACAACATGTACAGCATATCAAGCATAAGAGACAAGAGACAAGAGACATAAAACATTTCACCGGGGAAAACCAAGAAGGTGAAAAACCCCGCAACTTCCTCAGAGATAGAATAAGCATCAATACAAGGATCACAATGATCAAACCCAAGAGATAGATATCTTCAGCAGCATACTCCTCCTCTCTCTCACTAATGTGAAGTCAGTGAATAATAGAATGTGTAAAATGAGAGAGACACACTCTCTATTTCTACACTAACTTTCACTTGACCTTTACTCAACTAGGTCGGCCTCAACTTAACCACTTAACATAATGCAAATTGGGCCGACCCCTACTAGGGTGGTCTAATAACCCTTTGACCCACATGACTCATACAAGGCCAACCCCATCAAGGTGGTCTAATAACCCATCAAGTATAAGTTACGACACTTACAATATAACTTGTGACACTTGCAAGTACACATGATGACACTTCCAATCAAAGGAATAATACATCTCTGTTGGTAATATAATAAGATACAAATATAATACATACAATATACAAGTGAATATCTTCCGAAGTTACATATACATCAACAATTACAACTAAAAATGAAAAATGACTAAAATAAATGAGTAATTTAGTCATGTGATAAAAATATGACTAGACAATCTAAGTTAATCATTATATATTATGTCGTAATGATCAAATATTTCCCTATATTTCACACACAAATTAAGAGTTTCTATATATAATATAATATATGATTTTATAATTATATATAACATGTTTCTATATGTCTCTATATATGTCAATATTGTAATTGATGTAATGGACTTAAGTAGTTTGCAATGACTAATTAGTTTGCATTAATGACTAGAAAGGGAAGAATGGTCCATGATATTTAGCCTGCTCCATTTACTTGGGAGTATAGTGCTGATGCTCAAGAACAACATGATTCCAAAGTGTTAAAACATGATGCCATAGGAATACCTACTAAATTTTTTTGCAATATCATTCAATTTGTATCGTCATATCCAATTCGATGTGCGTCTTATCATGTCCATATCTTATTTCACCATTTTTGCTTTTGTATTATCCCTTCAACAGATCCGCAAAGTTGCATCATGTGTGTCATCATAGTGTGGTTGATTCGAGTCTTGTATATTTGTCACCTTTCCCTCTGAGTATCATCAAGTCATGGGGTTGGTGTCATTGTGTTCAGATTGTTGTGCTGAACATTTTGTTTGAACAAAACCATCGTCATTTGACCCTCTTGGTCATATGTTAAATTTTTTGGCAAGTTCATGTAATTTGCGTCATGTTAGCTAAAAATTGTCTATTTCAGAACCTCCATTAATTCTCCATATGCATCCATTCATCATGGTTTTCCTCATTTCTATGTTTGGAAAGTTCTAAAGTCCCCATCGGGTCCCTCCCTTGCAAAAAATTGCCAATATCATCCATTTTGAAACAAAACTCCTCCCTGTTTGTAAAAATATCTTCGTTCCCGTCTCCTTGCTGGTTGTGGAGCCTTATCTTCCTTATTCAAAGGTCATGTTTCAGTCGTGTCTCGATCCCAACCCATGATGGGGGTTGGGGGGGATCCCCCCCAAAATACTCGCCATCAGGGGTCTAGGGGGGGGCGACTAGTTTGGGAGCCCCCCCTGGTGGGGGTTCGAGGGAAGCACCCCTGTAGTGAAAATTTAAGAAAAAATGCCTTGTAAACTGTTGTAATTTCATAATCATGACTTGCTCAATAATGGGTAATTTATGGGACCGTGGTATTGGGTTTTCCATAGTATTTTCCCATGGTATTCTCTCTTTAAAAGGAAGGCACTATAGCATTGTAAATATCTCTATGATTGTGTGACAGAGACTATGAGAGAGTGAAGAGGAAGTTGTAGCGGATGTGCTGCAGTTTGTATCCCTTCATTTGTTGGATGGTATAATAATAAGGACTGACAATTTATGTGTGGATGTAGCCCATCTTGGGTGAACTACATTATATTGGTGTCTCTCTTGTAATTTGTTTTATGCGATTTATATTTTCATCTTGTTTACTGTAATTGCTCTGTGATCTAGTTTCTCTAACAATTGGTATCAGAGCCAAAGGTCTATTTGGTAGATAAACATGCAGGAAAGAAGGGTTCTTGGTTTGAGTGGGAGCAATGGCGGAAGAAGGAAAGTCCAAGGTAAAGAAATTTAATGGCCAAAACTACCAGTTATGGAAGATGAAAATGGGGGACTATTTGTATCAGAAGGATATATTCCTATTATTGGGAGGAAAAGAAAAACAGCCAGCGACTATGAAGGACAAAGAATGGGAGGTTCTTGACAGAAAGGAATTAGGAACAATACGGTTGTTCCTAGCTTCGTCGATGGATTTCAATATTTCAGAAGAAAAGACAATGGAGGGTTTGATGAGTGCATTGGGTAAGCTGTATGAGAAAACCTTGGCCTCCAACAAGGTATTTCTAACGAAGTGTTTATTTAATATGAATATGTCAGAAGGTGGATCCATTGTTGATCATTTAAATGAATTTAATACGATTACAAATCAACTAAGTTCTATAAAAGTGAAATTTGATAATGAGGTTAGGGCTCTTCTAATCTTGTGTTCATTGCCAGAAAGCTGGAACGACTTGGTGATGGTTGTAAGTAACTCTGTCTCTGGTTCAAACACATTGAAATTTGATGATGTTGTTGGTGTTATTATTAGTGAGGAAATGCGAAGGAAAAGCACAAGTGAGACATCAGGTAATGCATTGACCATGGAGAGCAAGGGAAGACAAAGGGAGAGAGGAAAGAGCCCAGGTAATCACAACAAGTCCATGAAGGGAAGATCCAAGTCCAGATTGGGAAAGGCAGAGTGTTGGAAATATGGAAAGAAAGGACATCTGAAGAAAGATTGCATATCTCTAAAGAAGAAAGGAGATGGACAACAGGAGACTACTCAGGAAGCAAATGTAGAAGGTGATGTGTTACAAGATGCTTTGATTCTTGCATTAGATAATACTAGTGATTACTGGGTACATGGATAATTTTAAGGACCCATACTTATTTAAAAGTATATAAACCTTGGCGAATCTTACTAATTCTTAAAATGTCAACTATAAAATATTGGTGATACTTTTCTAAAATTATTTCAATTTCTAAGGATTTTCTATAGTTTATATAATAACTTGGCGATTTTTAGAGTGAAAAAAGTTTACCCTTTCAAAGTTGGGCGAAATAGGGCTTCAAACAATGCAAATTGGCGAATCTTTTTGTGGAAAAAATCATGGAAAAATAGCCCATGGGGGGGATTCATGTCATGATGCACCCCATAGGAAATTATTTCGTGATTATGTTCCAGGCGATTTTGGATATGTTTTATTGGGTGATAATGAACCATGTAAAATGGTTGGAATGGGTGAGGTATGGATAAAGTTAAAGAATGGTGAATAGCTACTGAAAGATGTAAGGCATATTCTTGATATGAAAAGAAATATGATTTCAACAGGGAAGTTGGGATATGGTGGTTGTTTATCTACATTTGGATAAACATAATGGAATATCTCTAAAGGATCAATGGTGATAGGAAAATGATACATGATAGGTATGTTGTATTTATTTCCTCATAATACTGATTGTTATATCTCTTTAGCTTCCACAGGAACACATACAACATTGTGGCATCATAGGCTTGACCACATGAGTGAGAAGGGGATGCAGATTCTCCACTCAAGGAAGTTGCTGCCAAATCTGAAGCAGGTAAGTTTGGAATTCTGTGAGAACTGTGTTTATGGAAAACAAAAGATTGTCAGATTCCTCAGGGTTGGGGAAAAGAAGAAGACTGAAAAGTTAGAGCTTGTACATACTGATGTCTAGGGATCGACTCAAGTATAATCTCTTGGTGGCTCTCATTATTATGTTACTTTATTGATGATGCAACTAGAAAAACTTGGGTTTATTGCATTAGAAAAAAATATGATGTATTTTCTACTTTTAAGAAATGGAAAGATTTGGTTGAGAATGAGCCAGGAAAAAGGTTGAAGTATCTCAGATATGATAATGTAGGTGAATACTACGGAAAAGATTTTGATAGTTATTGTTCATACAATGGGATTCGTAGAGAGAAGACAGTCCCAGGAACACCACAAGAAAATGGTGTGTCAGAAAGGATGAACAAAACAATCATGGCTCGTGTGTAAGGTGTATAAGATTGAATGCAGTGTTTCCCTTACAGTTTTGGGAAGATTTTGTAGATACTATTGTTTACTTAATAAATAGAGGGCCTTCAAGTGCTTTGGATGGTGGTATTCCAGAGGTGTCATGAACAGGTAAAAAGGTAAACTACTCTTTTCTAATAACTTTTGGTTCTGAATCATTCGTCCATATTGATAAAGAAAATAAAACAAAGCTTGAGGATAAATTCAAGAAATGTACCTTTATTGGATACAAGGTTGATGATTTTGGTTATCGCTTATGGGATTATGAAAATAACAAAATCATTAGGAGTAGAGATGTGGTATTCAATCAAAATGTCATGTATAAAGATCAGTTGCAAGTACATAAACAGGAAAAGGAAAACACAAAGTACAGAGTGCTTGATGAAATCAAAGAAAATGAAGTTCCAAAGGTGCCAGAAAATCAAGAACAACAACAAGTACTTCAAACTCCTGCAAGTGTTAGAAGATCTATTAGGTTAAGCAGACCCCATGAATGATTCTCTCCTTCACTGTATTATTTATTAATGATTGATTATGGTGAACTAGAATGTTATGAAGAAGCAATGCAGGTATATACTAGAAAGAAGTGGGAGAATAACATGAATGAGGAGATGGAATCATTGGTAAGAAACTAGACTTGGGATTTGATTCAGTTTCCTGTAGGTAAAAGAGCATTACGGAATAAATGGGTTTGCAGGTTGAATAAAGAATATGGAGGAAAGAAGCAGTACAAGGCCAGACTTGTTGTAAAGGGGTTTGCACAGAAGAAAGGTATAGATTTTGATGAAATATTTTCTCCAATTAAAACTATTTTATGTCTAATGGTGGTAGAATATTTGCATATGGAACAGTTAGATGTAAAAACAACCTTTCTCCATGGGGATTTGGAGGAAGAGATTTATATGTAGCATCCACAGGTGTATGATGTCAAAGGGAAGGAGAATTTGGTATGTAGATTGAAGAAGAGATTGTATGGAATGAAGCAAGCTCCAAGGTAGTGGTATTTAAAATTTGACAGGTTTATGACAGAGCAAGGTTATAGAAGATGGAATTCTGACCACTGTGTTTATTTCAAGAGGCTAGATAACATAAGATATATTATCTTTTTATTGTATGTGGATGACATGCTTGTTGCAGGGTCTAACATGTAGGATATAAACATGCTCAAAAGGCAGTTAGCTAATTCATTTACGATGAAGGATTTGGGTGTTGCAAAGTAAATCTTTGGTATGAGAATAATAAGAGACATAAAAAATTGCAAATTGACATTGTCTCAAGGTGAATACATACAAAAGGTGTTGGATAGGTTTAGAATGCAGAATGAAAAACCAGTTAGTACACCTTTGTCCAGCCATTTCAAACTAAGTAAGGAGATGTGTTCCAAGACACAGGAAGAGATAGACTACATGTCCAAGGTTTCCTATTCATCAGCAGTTGGAATCTTGATGTATGCCATGGTGTGTACAAGACCATATATTGCACATGCAGTGGGAGTTGCGAGAAGGTATATGAACAACCCAGGTAAAGAACATTGGAAGGTAGTACAGTGGATTCTTAGGTATTTGAGAGGTACTACCACTCATGCATTATGTTTTGGAGGTTCAAAAACTATTCTACAAGTATATGTTGATGCATATATGGAAAGTGATCAAGATAGCAGGAGGAGAACCACAACATATGTCTTTACTGCAGGTGGAACAATAGTAAGTTAGATTTCGAAGCTGGAAAAGGTTGTTTCACTTTCAACATTGGAAGCAGAGTATGTTGTTGCTACAAAGGCTAGTAAAGAGATGATTTGGTTATAGAGGTTCATAGAGGAATTGGATAAGAAGCAGGAGAATAGTAGGTTGTACAGTGATATCCATAGTGCCATTCATCTTGCAAAGAACTCAACCTTCCATTCTAAGACTAAACATATGCAACTCAAGTACCATTTCATACGGTCTGTTCTGGAAGATGAACTGTTGAAGCTGGAAAAGATACACACTAGCCAAAATCTTGCAGACATGTTAGCAAAGGTGGTAACCAGAGAGAAACTGAGTTCCTGCTTGGTTTCAGTTGGCCTTTAAGCATGAAGGTGAAGATGACAAATTTTCCAGATCCAAGGTTCAAAGCATAGTCCACCAAGTGCAACAACGATGGATTTGTTGTGATCAGTCTCCAAGTGGGAGATTGTTGGTTATGGAGCCCGATATTCCTTATTCAGAGGTAGTGTTTCAGCCATGTCTGGATCCCAACCCATGACAGGGGGGAGGGGGTATGGAAAGGATTCCCCCCCCCCCCCCAAATAGTTTCCATGGGGGGTGTTAGTCCCCTAGATGTTCTAAGGCCGTTTTTAGAACTTTTCCTGGGAATCAATAAGTTTCATTGTTTATCTTTTTCAATAATTAATCAAAAATCATATTATTGTTCTTGAATATAATGATGATAATCAGGCTTAGTATAATGTGGGAAGCACTTTTGATATGTTAGTAAAAACTTGAGTTAATTGTGTTAATGCAATGTCATGAGAGAAGGTACTTGTTGAATGTAAATCTTTATCTCATGTATACATAAAATGTACTGAGCCAAAGGAATTCAGTAGTTATACAAAATGACCACAAAGCATAATTCAATTGTTATGAGGATAATATAAATAGATTTTATATCATGAATAATTCACAACATAAATCTTCTAGAAACAATATTTGAATCCAAGAACACTCATATTTGAATCAATGCTATCTTTGAAAATCATAGAAGACATATGAAAGAGGGATGATATCACACAAATAAAGAGTACTAACTGTGCACATCAGAGTTTTGAATCCAAAGAAACCAAGATAAAGCTTCAAGGTTCTTTCAGACTCAGTTCATTTGAAGTTATACTTCTTACAAAAACAATCGACCCATGGCTATATTGCCTTTTTCTATATATATAGCCTCTATGGGATTTAAAAAATCTACACATGGTTTGTTACAACCCAACAACTTTTGTTTGTTACTAACAAAATTAGTTACAAAAATGTTTGTCTGTTCGACTAATGCTGACTTGTTAGCTGTGGAGACTAGGGTCCTCCCTGCTGAGGTGGAGGAGTATTATGTTGTGCTGAATATGTCCCTACTGCTAGTTGCGCTAAGGACGTTCTGATCGCCACTTGTTCCATTGAAATCCTCTGTTGTTGATGTATCTACAAAACTCTCGTGGTATTTTTCCAATATTTTCCCATAGGATATTGGAAAACCCTTATTTATCTGAGGGACATATCCAGCTCAGAATAATGCTCAAAAGTGGGCTTTGGGAGAGCTATGAAAATGGCTTGAAGGCAGTTAAGCATCTCAAAATTAGTGTGCAGTTTGTCTACAAACATTCGGCCACTTAGCTCCAGATGAGTGTCTTCTAGGTGAACTTCAGAGTTCCTTGCATCTAGAATCATGGCATTGTAATGATATTTTGGGTACAAATTTCCATGTCCATCCCAAAAGGATGGGAGGCTAAGGGGAATAACTGCTTTGAATAATTCCTTGAATGAGTGAACGTCTTGCTTCAACTGGGCCACCATATCAACAACATTTTGAGCCATCATTGCTTTTGTAATCATTTTTCGGCTTCCGTGATTAATTTTGTTCTATCTTAGATGACATACTCTTGGAGCTCGTCGAAGGTTTTCTCGTTTAATAAGTCAATTACTGCTTTGGCCAAATCGGTCTTTTTGCTCATGATGTTCAGGGCTGAACGAGCGTCTTGAGTGGCGGCTTCAATGATTTCACATTGTCACATACCCTCCCATCATACCAGGCAAGGGAGGGAACATGAAAATAAATCCGGGCATCTAGCCCCATGATCATTAACATAATTCACAAAATATAAAAGAAAGGGACATAAGCATATATATATATATATATATATATATGTATGTTGTAGAAACACAACGGGATTTTAATCATCTAAATGTCTAACATACATTCAACAATTTCATGACAGCCATTAAATAAAGACATTGCAGAATTTATATAAGAGAGAGAGTACTTATATTAAAACAAAGTAGTCCCGAGCAACTGGCTATGCAACTGCAACGTTCCACCCAACCATAGGCCAATTGTGCTCATCAATCTCTCAACACAATGGCCACCCCTGAGCTGAGCATGATTCTATAAGGAAAAAGGGAACAACAGACTCACACATAGCCAAAATACACCAAAATTAGCCAAGCCAATCTATAGTTGGGTTTATCAGGCTACTAAGGCAAAGGGAGGGAATGAATTGCTAAGCTAGTGAACTCAAGCATAGAGCCATGGATACCTCTACAAGATCTATCTGGCTTGGCACCCATAATGCCTACACACCCCACTCAAGGAAGTATTCCCTTCACCAATACACAGTCCCTCAGGCCATACCTTCCATTCTAGTGTTGTCCAAGGTGTGCATAGAAGAGTAGCCAGCCCTTTTGATCTTTCTGAGAGGTTACTCCCCTCACTAGGTTTATCAAGCCAATTCTGTCCACTTCCACTCCAAATTTCTTGCTCATAGGTTCAAACCAAAGCAGGGATGCAAATAAAAGCAAAATCACAAGTGCAGGACATGTAGAAAAGCGTTTTTACAGTGGGATGCCCAAAATAGGGTTTTCATTGGCTTCAAAAAAACGTGGAAAACTCAAAAACGAAATGGAAGATGGGGAAACAACCCTGGGAGAGAAAAATCGTTTTCAGAAAACGTATATGGACATTCAATGGACAAAAACGACTTCCATAAACCCCAAAATTGTGACTCCCTTCCTCCCAGCCACTGTGCAGTACAAAAATGAGTTCCCAGCCATGGAAAATGCAGGAAAAAGATAGAAAACGTGAAGGAGAAAGCCCCATCTAGCTCATACTGCGTGAGAGAGCAAATTCCATGGGTGAAAGATGGCTTTGGGCACCATTTCGTGGGTGTTTTCTTGCCCAAGAAGCAAAAATACGAATTTCCAGGTTGATGGCTTACCCATGCACAAAATTGGCTGCCATACCTCTTCATTCCCAAGGCATTAACTACCTCAACCAAGTCTTGGAAGAATTAAATTATTGGGTGCATAAGTCAAAATGGGTAGTTGGGATTTATGGGTTTTCTCAATGAAATTTGACTTAACACTATTGGCTCAAGGGTTTGAATAATTTCCCCTACCTATTCCTTGTAAAATCACGCCCCCATCTCCTTGTTGCATTGCATAGCTAGTTGTGGGTATTTCATTAAAATTTGTATTTACATGATGTCTTAATTTACATTGTGCCTGTCCAGTACAAGAACCATAGGAATCTATTTTTAATTGCCGATAGATAAAACACTAAATCGATGGCGGCGCCTTGGCCTTGAGCTCCTCACCATGATTTAATAACGATATTTACACCATTTACAATTTTAATGCAATAGGGTTAAAATGGGGACGTGACACACACTCTTCTTGAGACACAAAGAAATGGCTCTACTGTGTGGTTATCAGGGCTGCTACTTATTCCCATATTGTGAGCTTAGTGCTTTTAAGCAGAGGATTACTTGTCAATATTATAGACAATTCCTGGACATTTTTTTGGAGATCCTCTTTAGATTGTTGTAGTTCTAAGATGGCTTGGTCCCTTTTAGCCAACTTTTCGCTCATACTGCTAAGCTCGTCGCCCTTGGATTTTATCTGATCCTGCACCTGGTTCAACTGGGAATATTTGAGACTCATCTCTGCAATCACCTGGGCTAGTTTGTTAGTAGGATATGTGAAAGAAGAAACTTGTAAAGCAACTTTCTTTTGAAGGAGGATGTCCTAATTCTTCTTTTTTAATTCATTCTGCTCATTCTCCATGGTGAAAATATTCTCTTTTATCACTTGACTATCAACCAGGGCCCTCTCCAGCTCAGATTGTATTCCCGCTACTTCGGTTGCTTGTGAATGCTCGACGGTGGGAATGCTGAGCTTCTTTTTTAGACCTGCAATCTCTTTATCTTTTTCTTTTAGAATGGCCTAAATTGAAGCCATGTCATTGGGTATCTGAACCATTTTTACAATCTGCTTCTCTAGGTTGGAAATAGTTAGCTGCTTGGATTTATTAGATAACTTCTCATTTTTTAGCTGCTTTTCTAGTCTTTGGACAACAGTCTATAATTTGTTGGTTCTCATGGTGTATTTCGTTACATCCCTATATACTCCTTTACCAATTTGTCGGTGAAGCTCCATGATATCTTTGGAAGGGAATGCATCTAAGTTGACAGTCACCTCGGTGGTTTTGAAATTTGAGGGAAATTTCTTTCCCCTATGTAGCAATGGATCTATAATTTCCATCTTCAGTGTTCCCTGTCTCAAATCCAATGCAGACAACATTCTGGACTATTGTCCTGTCTCGGGCTCCTTCTTTGGTAACAAAGTCTTTTGGAGGTCGATATTCTTGTCTTTGATTTGGGAATATAACCCAAACAAACCTGCTTTAACCAGTGAGGTGGTGACCAATGCGCCTTCTGAGGAAAGTGTCTCTTGCTTCTGAGGCCATGTTGCAGATGGTAAATTTTCCAGGATAATAGGTGCCAAAGAGGTGGGTGTTGGCTTCACTTTGTATGTTGCGCTAGATATATTTTTAGATTTTGATCTTTTTACTTTTGTTCCAATGCTCTCTAAATTCTCTTTATCGACCTCAAAGGTTGGCTCTAGAGTGCTCCTCTTTCAAAATATATCCACTTTATGAGGCGTGGGGATGACCGGTGCCCTAGTGTCCTGGCTTGGATCCAATGCTGCTTTGATCTGCTCCCAATTGTACAAGTTGGCAATCTTGTCCAACAGTGGATGTGGCTCATGGAGGTAAGATGTTTCCCTGGAAACCTATCTTTTCTGGGAGATGATCCCTTCGGGATCATATTTGCATGCAAATCTTACTGGGAAACTGAAAGCAGCTATATTTCTTCAACTACCTTCTGTGCAGTTTTGATTCTAACTTTGAACGATCCATATTCATTGGGGACTTTGAAATTCTTGGCACTATTTCCTTTCATGAAGTGTACATCATCACAATTGAATCTTTGTTGGATGTACTCCAAAGAAAAGATCCTGGGAGTCACGAACACTGGAAGTTTATAGGGAGCAAGCTATGCTCCATACACGTGGATTTCAGTATGTGCCTCAAAGAAAAACCAATCTCCAATAGATTCACTGGGATTGAGCTGGAGCAACTGTCTGCACTCTAGAAAAAATATGGGGGGAGGACAATCAAACAACACTGTGTAGACCTTGCCTACGGCATTGTATACGAACACAGAAACCTTCATATGGAGGGGTTGGAACGCCTGAATTTTGAAGGTCTTCTCGGCTGAAGTAATCTTTGTTGTGATAGATAATCATATATATGAGAAGAGAACCATATCTAAACATTTTCCTAGCTGAAAATATTTTAAACTGCAAGTGCATAGACTAGGTGAGAAAGGATGACAAGTATAACTTTACAGGAGTCTCTTGCTGAGATAAATTCATGAGAAAGAGGAAACCTAAAGCTACGTCGTCAATTACCAGGTCATGGTCATATCCGAGGACTTGGAAAATCACAGATAGTACTATTTTGGATGACTTTGCGAACAATTCAAGGTTGAACATCGACTAGGTATTAGGAAAATTGGCTCATGGTGGAATTATCATGCGGATGAAAGTATACCTACTTTCTGATGATAACTCTCTGATCTTTACTTCCAGGACTTCCTCATCAAATTGCAGACTAGTGGTGTTCTCCTCGGTATCGATTAACCCCATGATGAGCTCTTTGGTGATCGGGAAAATGATGGAACCCAATCTGGACATGACCACTCTCCTTTCAGGGGCATACCTCTCAATGCACCACTGCACTAGCTCAAGGAAAGGCCTGTCCTGTGGCAAAACCATCTTGGCCAATCCTGAGCTCCATAGATTGAAAAGGTCGTTTCCATTCTTTTCCTACTTCTCGACTTCTCTGGATAATTGATGAACGTTTGGGAAGGAAGACAATGGACCGTGAATGTCAAAATTCTCATCTCCAAGGTGATCATCCTAACTGAGAACTGTTGATGCTAAGGGATCTGCTTCGGGGGTAGAAGCATAAGACATAGAGATGATGGTAGGGTGGAGAGAACAGTGGTAAGTTATCGGCTTTGGGATACAAAAAGGTTGGTGTGAAGAATTCTAGTGGAGGAGCTCAGAGTGATGGGGAGAATATGCCTGGTAAACTCTTCGAAGGCATATTTATAGGGATAAATTTGAATATGGAAAGCTTTAATGCGAGGTGGACGTGGCACTCGAGGATTGGCTCTTTATCTAAGAGGTGGATGGTTCTTAAATGCAAGGGGAACATTTATCTCCTAAACGACGGAGGTAATGACCGTTAGGGGAGGCTTGAAGGAAATGGTGAGGAGGTTAAGTCGAGGGAAGAAGACGGAGATAAGAAAACCATGAGGGGTTTCAAGGATCAGGATAAGCAGTTTAGGAAGACCACTTTTTAGGCCCTAAATGAGCATGAGGCTGCCACGTGGAGGTGGTGGTTTTCATTCATGGGTGCATCTAGTGAGTTAAACTCTAAGCTCTTTGTGTATCCTGAAAACAGGATAGTCGTTGATCTCTCTCCTCATCCTATTTATATTTGTGTATGGTTGATGTAGCTTTATGGGTTGGGCCCCCTTTTCTGCCAGGTCATCGTCTAATGGATCCCTCCAGTAATCCACGGTGGTGGCTTCTTAGTCATTTCAGGGCTTAAGAAAAAAGGTTTGGGGAGACCGCTTTTTGGGCCCTGAATGATCCTGGAGCTGATGCGTGGCCTTGGTGGTTTTCATTCAAGGGCACCCCGAGCTCAATAAACTTCGTGCACTTCGGGCCCTTGAATGAAATATCAACCGTTGATTTAATTTAGGTCGCCATTCCGATTGGATATTTTTTGTAACTCTTCGATCGATCAATTTTAAAAGGGAAAGCTATATTTCCTTCCATATACCTGTGCCGCAACAGCTCTAACCCCTGGTTAGAAATTCATCTTTCACTACTACATATGGGCGGATTGTTCCACGAAAATTTTCCACGTTTTCAACATTCGTGGGTTAAAAAAATGTTTTTTTAACTTTTTTTTTGTACTTCTGATTATATCACCCATAACTAAAAATTTATGTTTGTTTTTAAGCAACAATGCAACCACAGCAGTGAACCTAGCCGTACACAGCAAGTACTAGTTGATGTCGGGGTACACATGTCCCATGATAGTGTGGAGCATAGTGTCCATTCTGGTATGTATGCTTTGGAAATAGAAATATCTACTGTGATTAGATATATATATTTCCTAACGTATACTTATAAATTTTCTTCTTTCAATGAAAGACCATGCAACTCAGGAGCATGAAATGCAAGAGGAAGCAACTATACCTCCAATTAACACCCCAGTTGTCACATCTACAGTGACTGGTAAAGAGAAATATTGTAATTTAAATAAAAAAATGAAATATTTATTTCAATAATAGTTCTACGTCATATATATATGCTCATTTCCGTTGTTGCAGTTCACACCCCTCCACGACTTGCTCAGCGACATACAAGAAGAGGCATAAATGAGGGCATGGAAACACAAACAATAATAGGAGATATCACAGTAAATACTGCACCATTGGATGATTGTGATACCCCACTCTCAAGTTTTTTACATGCAAAGAAACATACAACAACGAAAAAGTAGATGCAACATAAATTCATGATTTGTATTTTGATGGATGTCGATGTTGTTAGTATGAAACATTGTTAGTATGCTACATAGATAACTTTTATTTGGTATAGTTACGAGGTACTTATCTTTAATTTGATGCTCTAAGGAATTTTCCTATTTATATCTTTTATTTTCTTAGAATTTGAGTTTTAAATTTAAATGTCATCACAAGTCTGAAACATTGATTCTGTTTATATTAGATATATTATATATGTTCATCATGACTTCGATCATCATCACTCTTTATAATTTGATTACTGCCCATTACATCTTGAGGACCAATTTTAGCACAGGGACCAGAGAGGAGTGCTGAAGTTGATAGAGATCAAATTTATGTTGTAAAATCTTGTACTATTGCTTTAGCACTATTCAAAAATAGTACCACACTTCAGTTCTAATTTTTGGTTAAATGTTGACGTGGAGATCTTCAACTATACCTCTGTTATTGTTATATGATCGATATGTTTAATTTATTACATGTTACTGAAAGAGATGAAAATTATGTTATAAAATATTTTATTGTTGCTTTAGCACTGCTCAGAAATAGTACCGTTTTATCATTCAGCTGTAGAATTGTTATGTTACTGTACCTTTCTTTCATCTGTGTGTTGAATTGTTGTAGTATGTGGACTGTGTAAACCTGTTTGAGGTCTATACTTAACTTTACATCTCAAGGACCAACTTCAGCACAGGGACCACAGAGGAGTGCTGAAGTTGATAGACATCAAAATTTATGTTGTAAAATCTTGTACTGTTGCTTTAGCACTATTCAGAAATAGTACCACACTTAAGATCTGATTTTTGGTTAAATGAGATCTTCAACTATACCTCTCTTATTGTTATATGATAAATATGTTTATTTTATGACATGCTACTGAAAGAGATGAAAATTATGTTATAAAATGTTTTATTGTTGCATTAGCATTATTCAGAAATAGTACCGTTTTATCATTCAGCTGTAGAATTGTTATGTTACTATACCTTTATTTCATCATCTATGTGCTTAATTGTTGTAGTATGTGGACTATGTAAACCTATTTGAGGTTTGTACTTAACTTTACATCTCGAGGACCAACTTCAGCATAGGGACCAAAGAGGAGTGCTGAAGTTGATAGAGATCAAAATTATGTTATTAAATCTTTTATTGTTGCTTTGGCACTAGTCAGAAATTTGGATCATAATTGTGATGAAATTTTGCTTTTGTAGACCATATTCCTAAATTTAAAGGTTAAATAGGTGGCTTTTATTTTTTATATTACAAGGTACTTAATTGTTATGTGATGCTATCAGGATTGCATAGAGAGAAATGATGGATATTTTTATTTGGCATCCCACCACCCTTCCTTATACTGTGATGATGAACTTTCAGGTTATATGGAACGTCTGTACATTTGAGAGAGATATGACTGGTTGTACCTTCCCCACCTTGATTGAGCTATGATTGGTCTCGTAACTTTTTAAAAACCACCTTGTTGAAGTTTTGCTCTTATAGAGTCCTATGGTTGTTTGGCGACATTTGGAGTAACTTTTTAAAAACCACCTTGTTGAAGTTTTGCTCTTATAGAGTCTTATGGTTGTTTGGCGACATTTGGAGCATACCCTTGGTTCTAAGGGTCATGGGTATTCTACTACCCACACCTATGTTATGACCGTTGTTTATATTTTTCTTATTTTATGACCATTGTTTATATTTGTACCCACACTTCAGATCTGATTTTTGGTTTAATGTTCATGTGGAGATCTTCAACTATAACTCACTTATTGTTATATGATTGATATGTTTATTTTATTACTTGTTACTGATTGAGTTATTAAATACTTGTTGTACCTTCGCCACCTTCATTGATTTCTTATTGGACTTGTGGTACCTTCCCTAAGACTTGTGGTTAATGCGGTCATTTACCCTCCTTCATTTTTTGTATACTACCTTGTTGAAGTTTTGGTCTCATACAGTACTTGACTTTGTCGAAGTTTAGACTTTTTATGATTTAATTTATGTTGAGTTATGTACTGTGCTTGACTATCATTGACCTAATCAACTCTAGTCATTTCTCTCTCTCTCTGGTTTGTACACACCCTCTTGTAGGGTTAGCTGGTTCCTAGATAAGACTAGCCTCTCCGAGGCACAATCAGTCTTTGTTGAAAGTAACACTTTTGAGTATATTTTCAATAATGGTTTCACACCCAGCTGGTTGGTATCTTCAACTATATCTCTATTTCTATTATATGATATACATGTTTATTTTATTACATGCTACTGAATATTAGTTTATCGTTTTAGTTTGCTTGTCATTGTAAGCAATTATAATATGTTGATATGGCAGTTATGAATATACCAAAGAGCCTGTGTTAAGAACTTACTGGTTGTACATTTGGAGTGCTTGGTTACAGGAGGTAAGTATGCATGTGAAACTTAGTGATTATGCCAGATATCCAATTCTAGGAGTGGGATCTATCTCACTCCAAATAACATAAGGTGATATCCTTGAGCATATTGGTGTTTTGTATATCATGCCGTGGTAGTGTTTCTGATGTTTTCTTTTTCTTGTTGGGTGCTTGCCTTATAGACACTAAAGAAATACTGGATAGACAGGTTTGGAATCCAAATATTGAACTTGTTCGGTTGTTAGGTAAAAGTTTTGCTACACAAGAGAGAAAGGTTGCACATGAATACTTTCTTAGTTTGGAAGCTTGCAATACAATAGTCCTGGAGTATTTACCGTGTCTATTGAATTATGCTGCTCACAGATGTCTACTATTTAAAATAAGGTTTGTGGAAGACTAGAGACAGATGTTTTCTAATGTTTCACTAGTTTTTGTGAAAGTTTTTTTGAGCGTATCCAAATTCTGAATTGGAAACCTTTAGGTTTTAAGGTGTTCATGGGTCGTACTTCTAGGAAGAATGCACATGGGATTGGAACAGGTAGGTTGCTTATCTTTCTTGTAAATAGTCAGCTTTAGAAAAGGTTTTGGCTTGTACATATAAATAATTATTCCAGTCAGAGTATAATATTAAATTCAGTGCCTTCTTATGAATTTGCATGATACAGCTGATGCAATGATCTCCACTGGATTATCCAAGGTCGGATATCAGTATGTGAATATAGGTAACTTAACATATTTTCTATCTCATGTGTTTATGCATTATCAACTCTTAATTTAACATATATATAGGTAACTTAACATATTTTGTGTTTGGTACATTTGGCCAAATACAATACATGCCGTAAAACGATGCCAGGTTCACTTGGACACAAGGAACAAGATGCAAGCACGTTTGCTTCATGGGTAATTTCTTGTCAATAAATTTTCTTGTCTCTTTGATAGTTTTGTTGAAGAATGCCATCAGTGCAATACTGAAAAATGGTTGCCTATTTTGTGGAAAGGCACATGTTGCTGGTTGTGGGTATGATAAAAAAGTATTGCATGATACCTAGGTCATCCATTCAGTAGCCATTAATGAAGACTCAAGAAGAAATATAGAAGATGCATCACAATTGCGAACCTAGAATTCCGCACCAAAAGATGACTATTTGCACACCAAAATATAGGAAATTAGAACTTAGAAGTACAATCCTTAATGATTTTATCTTTGGTATCTTGAAGTACTTTTTGGTCGTGTTTTGTTGCATGTTTGGAAATATTATTGATCTTGAAAGGATTTTCTACATATTTTTCAACAACATATTTAATATTACTAGGTACATGGCATTCATAAGTGTTTTTTCTAGGGATTGTAATTGCTTGGCCACTTGTATGAAAGGTGATGCTATCTTTTCCTATCAAGAAAGGAAGATGATAGTCAACAAAATCTTGACCAAACAATAGATCAACACCTTTATCAAAACAATACCAATTTACAAAAGTATTATGCCCATTAATCATGATAGGATAATTAAGAGGAAAACTTATCATGCCTACACACCATTTAACTCTTGCAACTTTTGTTGATGTGAAGAAATTCACAAGAAGTTGTCATCTTTGCTTCACAATTGATGTACAATTGAGGGTCCTCTTATGCTGGTTCAATAGAAAAGGCTGACACTATTGGGAAATGGTTAGAACCTAGGACCAACATTTGGACATCAATCGCTTTGCCTTGGGTACTTGCAAATGTGGCAGCATTCTTGCGACCATAAATTCTGTCCAATGACAATCTAGTTTGAATACACTTGTCTCTTGGTTGCATATTAGATCAAGTGAATTCCCCCCCATAATCAAGATGCTTTGGTCTCCAATTGGGATCAAACCCCTGTACTGCTACCCTGTTGATGGTCTATAGACCAAAAGGGGCCTCACCAACCCATCCTAGTCCTAAGCTCAAAACGAAATGTCCTCACTTTTTGAAGGAAGGAAATATCTTACTTCACATCATGCAACATATATCTCACAAGCATGCTCCTACCGTGGATAGAAATCCCTATCACATTCCATGACAATGGTGACAATTACTTTGGGAATACCTTGCATCAAAAGTGAACCAAAGCGATTGTTGGGCACAAAGTGTCCCATGGTGATGGCTTAGTGAGTGGGAGATTTCCTAGTTGCATCCTTGTTAGCCATGTGATGTGGCTGAGAATACTCCTTTACTGGCTTTCTTTGGATGGACTAGGTTGGGCTTGAGATCCTCTCATTCTTGACTGCTTTACTTGCCATTCCTCATCCATATTTCAATGTTGATCTCAAGCAAGTGATGCTTGCTAGAAGGTGGATCCATGCCCTTATCCTAAGAAGAATCTTTAATAGAATGATTTGAGGAGCAACATCGACATATGGGTCTCCTCATGGCCTTGGCATTTGAGCAGTTGTCAGGGAAAAGTCTTGAGGTAGGTTAGAATTAGGCTAACCTTAGGTGCTGAACAAGGATTTCTACTAGGGTACCCCCTTATCTAGTAGTCTTGAGCTTGGTAAGCAAAGCAAGCATTCAATAAATTCAAGTATTTCACCTTCTACGAAAGTACCCCATCAACTGTAAATAACAATGTTACACAAAGTTTCCAAGATGTAGGGACGCAGGAGTGGGGAAATGCAACAAGGGGATGTGGAAGCACCCCTCAAATTCTAGGGAACGTCATAGGGGACATTGGGGTCTTCAACATAGGGGACCCTACGAGAAATACTAAGAAATTAAAATATATGAAAACTGAAACATAATAAATTGAAATATTAAACATAACAATTCACCAATAGCATTTATCATTGCATGTAACCAAAGTTATTAGGATTGGAAATGGTTAAGGTCTGACCACTATGGAAGCAGAATTGGCTGGTAAACCTATCTAATAAAGAACATATAAAATATACAAAATTTAATTATTTATATATATTCATGTACATCAATGTAAATTCAAACCATTGGACACTGAATATGCAAATTTTCCTCATGCATGTAGCATATAAGTACTATGTGTGAATATAGCAAAATGGCATAGAGTGTGAATCATGATACATATACGAAATGAAATACATAGACATCGAGTCTCTAAATAGCCTCTATAGGACAGATAACATCATGCTACAAAGGAATTCAACAATCAACACCATGAACATCAGGGTACATAGAGGGCTTGGTGCTCTTGATTAAATGCCAATTCCATATTCCCATACATGACAGAATCCAATAGAAACACTACAATCCTGTCCATATTGAAATCTTGAAAACTATTGAGTCTGCTGAATTTTGAAAGGGAAATGAAATTCTACTTTCTCCATATGAAGTTCGATGAGGTTGGAACCACTCTCAAACATCTTGGAACAATTAATGGTAATGTCCTTAAAAAATGAGACATTCCCATGCTCCCTTTTTACCAAAGTCCATCGTTTTGAACTCCCTTAGGGTCCATGGGATCCATCATGAGGCTAATATTCTCTTCATCATCAGCTACTGTCTCTGCTACTGTGTTTCTTTAGGAAATCACCATGACACTTGTATTTTGAATTCCCTAATAGCATTGACTTGATCTTCAACAAACCCTACTTCATTGTTGCTCAGTTGAGCCCCATTGGATCCAACAAACCAATGATTTACAAGGTCTGCATTGTTCTGCATAGGTGTATTCCCTACACTTGAGAGTAACCTAGATCTAGTAGAGGGCTCACTCTGCACTGCTTCAAACACAACCACTAAACTTGTGTTGTTGGGCATGCTAACTTCTTCATGATTTATAGATTCACATATATTCTACAACACACATACACATCCCAAGTGTGAGATATTATGCCATGATATGATACATAAGTGATGATGACATATTACATATACACAGTCTCGAAGTTAACTCTTCCCAAGCAAGCAAACAGTCCCGGAATGTTGAAGATTATTGAGGCAGCCTCAGGGTCATAGATGGAAGATGACTCCTTGGACATCAATGCACAGGTGTAGCTCTTGTGTTGATCCAAAAGATCTTTTACACCAGCTGGAAGTAAAATTGGAACATGTTCAAACATCCACAAAGTTTTGAAGATGGTGAGCAGCTGAAGCAGTCTAATGAAAAACACTGATTGACCAAGTGAGTAGATCAAATTGACATAACATAATTATACTTGATAGATCAGTTTTGTTAAGGTTGAATTGGACAAGTTAAGATTTGTTACTTTTAGCAAAATAATTGTTGAAAAAAATTCCTTTCAGCCTGATTTGACAAGAAGTTTGAAGTAGCATATTTGATAGGGGGAGTGTGTTTATTAAAAACTTGAAGATGAGCAGACTTAAATGAACATTATGGTGAAAAGTTAAAGGTTTGAAGAATGATGATGATGCATTCTTACCTTTTATGAATTTACTGAACTTCATCATATTAGTTAGGGGGAGCATTTATGTGATGAGCATTTATGCTTTGAAATGGTGCTCTACTATGATTCAACGATTGCCATTTAGGCTTTTTGTTTTTTTTTAACACTTCTAGGTATCATCGCAATATCGACGGATTCATGTCACGAAAGTTAATGATATTTAGATGAACAACCGTGGAACCAAAGAAAATTTTTCAATGCACTTGATGAACTTGCCACGATTTTTTGTGGATACAGAGATGAAGTTTCGAGGAACTATAGAAATGTTTCCACACAGATGCTGAACCTGCCACGAAAATTAGTGAATCTAATCATCTCTATTGCGACAAACATTCGTGGAGTTGTATAAGATGTTTCCACGCAGATGCTGAACCTGCCACGAACATTCGTTGCTATAGCGACGAACCTCCAATTTAAGTTCGTCTCTATAGACATGAAAGTTCATGGCAAGCAAAGCATTTGCGTGGAAACATATTGATGAGGGGCGTTGATATATCGACAAAACTTCGTGGAAGAATTAATTTTCCAAAAATTTGAGGACTGTTGTGAAGGTGACACGTGGCCACTAAGAAACATTGCTATTGCCATGACGGGGAATCTTCGTCCCGATATCCACGAAGTTGGTTCCACGAAAAAATGAATCCCAGATCGTTGCAATAGGGACCCAAAATCGTGGCTATTACAACGAAAAAACGTGGCAATTTTGGCATGTAGTAGTGTTTGGCTCATGATTTGTGGTGTTTCCTTCTAAGGATCGGGTCACAGATATTAGTACTAACATTGGATTTAGTGGGGATAGCCTTTTTTCTTTGGAAGAGGCTGATAACAGTAGACTAGTGCCTTTAAGGCCATTGGGTTGTGGAGTCATATCTATCCCTAACTTTTGAAAATCAAATAACAGAGAGCATGAGAGGAAATAGGGAAAACATAAATACACCATAACTTCTTAAAAGGGGAAAAGACATATATTACATAAATGATATAGTGGATAATTGGTTGAGCAGGATAGAGATCAATACTGAAAAAATTGTTTAAGAAATATCCCATTTACATGATTTCCGAAGCTTTCGCCATTGAGTTGTGCCAGTTCGTAAGTGTTATTGTTATGGATTACAACAAACTTGAATGGGACCAACCACCACTTGTCAAATTTACCATGCTTAGACCTCTCTTCCCTTCTGGCATCCCATTTCAGAACAAGGTCTCCATGTTGAAAGTCCTGAGCTATGGCTATCCAGTCAAAAGTTGCCTTAATCTTGTCTTGGTTTATCTTGGTTGTTTCATCCAGCTGCTCCCTAATCAGTTTATGAATCCTTCTCTCCATATCATTTGGTTCCTCATGCTCTGGTTGTAATAATTTCATCATTGGTAAACCCAACCCAACTGAATAGGGAGGATTGCTTATTTTCATAAACAAGTTGGAAAGGTGAAGTGCCTATAGCACGTTTGACACTGATTCTATCTTCCCATAGTGCAAATTTTAGCTAGGATTCCCAAGAATTTTTATTTGTATCCAACATATTCTTAATGATGGTCACCAAGATTTTATTAGAGGATTCCACCAAGCCAATTCCCTGGGGATAATAACCTATAGAATGAGTTAATTCAATGTTGTAGTTTTGGAAAAAACTCATCATTTTGGAAGATTTAAAATCCTGGGCGTTGTCTGTAATGATATTTTTTGGGAAACCGAATCTTGATAAAATGTTTTCTTCCAGGAAATTTATTATGATTGTATCATTGGTGTTTCTTGTTGGAATTTCCTCCGCCCATTTCGTGAAATAGTAAGTAGCTATAAGAATCCATCTGTGTTGGCCACTGGAATGGGGGTTTATATCTCCTATGAAATCAATGGCCCATTGTTGAAAAGGTGCTTCCACTTTGATTGGTTTGAGGGGAAATGCTTGGAGCTTCTTCTTTTGAGAAAATATTTTACATTATCTACATGCTCTAATGATTTTATTAGTGTTAGCGAACAATGTAGGCCAAAAATATCCAGTCGGAGGACTTTGTAGCTAGTGGCTCTCCATGCATGATGTCCTCCACACATGGCTCTGTGGAATTCTACTATTATGCCTTCAGTTTCTTCTTTGACCACACAATTCAATAAAATTCCGAGGGGATACTTCCAAAAGAGGTATCCATCTAAGATGCAATATTTGATACCCTTGATTTTAAGAGATCTTATTTTGGATTTATCTAGGTCAGGAGGACAAGTCAGATGTTGGAGTTAGTAAACAATATCCTTGTACCACTGTGAATAAATAAAATTTTCGGAAGTATTGATAGGGAGATTTTGTTGAATACATTCTTCTTCCTATCAAGAGAGTTGATCTAGCAGGTTAATCTCGAGAGCTTGATAGTTTGACTCAGCTAGGAGTTTGGCTAGTCCTATCCCTTTTACCAGCTTGGTAGGTTTTATTTCCATGTCATATTCCTTGATTTTGGAAATCCACTTTCTTCTCCTTCCTTCATTGTCTAGTTGACACAGGATGTCCTTGATGGTGCTCCCAGGGACGTAGGAAATGATACTAGAGTGCAAGACGTAGTTCCTGAATGACTTAAGATATTTGACTAGCGTATATGCATGTTTTTCCATCGTGTTGTATTTTAGCTCGGTATATGTCAATTCTCGGCTAAAAACAACGATGGGTTGTTCATGTCCTTCACCATTTTTCTGTAGGAGGACTACTGCAATGGTGAATATAAGAAACTCCTTTGTTTATTTAGGAGTGATTAAAACAAGTGATTATCCTAAGGCATCCTTTATATGTTAAAAATAATCCCTTGCAGATGTTGTCCATTTGATCTTAGCATTTTTCCGTAACATGTCAGTGATTTCTTTCATTATTTCAACAAATTTGGGAATGAACCTTCATAGAAAATTTATTTTGCCGATAAAATACTGTACCTCCTTTTTATTCGTTGGAATATCAATCATTTTTATAGCAGCCACTCTATCAAGATCTATAATCATTTTTATAGCAGCCACTCTATCAAGATCTATCTTCACCCCATCTTTGGAAACAATGTGTCCCAACAACTTTCCCTCTGTCATTGCAAAACAAGTTTTTTTGGGATTGAGAGACAAACCAAATTTTCTGCATTTCCTGAAGGTCTCCTTTAGATGTTGAAGGTGGTCTTCATCAGATTTTGAGAATACTTTCATATCATCTAAATACATAACAATAAACTTGTCATTTTCACCCATGAATGCTATATCCATGGCCCTTTGAAATGTTGCACTAGCGTTAATAAGACCAAAGGGAATTTTATCATACATGAAAGTTCCCCATGGTGTGGTAAAATTTGTCTTTTCCCTATAATCTAGGTGCATGGCGATCTGGTTATAGCTTGAAAATCCATCCATCATGGACACTCCAATTGACCCAAACACCTTCTGAAGAATGTGATCCATTTTGGGAAAAGGGTAATTGTCCTTTAGAGAGCACTTATATGGATTTTTGAAATCAACACACAAATGAATTTCTTCATTTTTCTTCCTGAACGGTACTAGGTTATCCACCCACTCTGAATATCTGAGAGGAATCATGATTTTTGCATCAAGAAAATTTCTCATTTCCTTTTCAGTTATAGGGAGTAAAATAGGAATCACCAGTCTTAATTTTTGCTTTACTGGCTTGGCATCCGGATTTAGTGGGATTCTGTGTTGTATGATAGTTGTATCATAAGTTTTCAAATATTGATATTTCTAGGGAAAAAATGTTTATGTACTCTACAAAAAGTTCTTTATACCTTTTCCTTTGTTCAATTGTCAGGGACTGTGAAAGTTTTATGATTTTTTGTTCATTATGGGTACCAACGTTCACTTCCTGTACAACCTCAGTAGTTGGTTGCACTACGGGTTTCACTGGGATATCATTCTTGTCAAATAATTTCTCTAGAGGAACTAGTCCCTTAGGGATGTAGTTATTCTTTAGTTGAAGAATCTTGTGGCCAACAATCTGTTGTGTTAATCCAGGGGTTGTTCCCTCTTTTATTTGTAGGATATTTTCCCTTTCATTTTCTTCATCACTGTCTATATTAGTACTTGAAAACTCATCCATAAGCTGCAGAAAGCGTTTGATCTGTTGATCATCCTTGAAGACTTGCCAATTTTTTATATTTTTAGGAATAGAGGGGCGATATTGCATTTCCACTTCATACTTCAACTTCGGTTTCTTGGGAGGTTTAAAAGAGATAGTTGTTAGGGCCAATGAATTAGCCTATTGGTTTCACTCCCTTGGGACAAAAGTTACAGTGAAATCATCAAAGAAATTCTCATTAAGATCCTAGAAAAGATTTCGGTATGCCCTAAGCCTTGGATGTTTCATTTGATATATACCTTTGATCTGATTTACCACCAACTCAGAGTCTCCAAATATTTCAAGCTTAGGTGATTCTCAAGTCTTTAGCGTCTCGGAGGCCTAAGATGAGGGCCTCATATTCAGTGATATTGTTAGTAGTATCAAAATATAGCTTATAAGACAACCTAATCTCTTCCCATGCTGGTGATGATAGCACTGAGCCAGCCCCAGATTCTTCTTTGGTTGAGGCTCCGTCAAAATATAGTTTCCAAACTTCATTCCGACTATCTTTGGTAGTAGGTTTAATCACTTGAGATTGCGTAATTTCCTTTCCAGATGACTCACCTAGTGACAACATATAAAAACCCATATCCTCTTCGGTTTCCTATATAAGATAATTCATAGGAATATCTTGGTCACTTATCACATAATCATTAACATAGCTTCTCTATATAGGTGTCTAATCTCCCCAACAAATACGGGTAATGTAGCATATTTCATATCCATCTGCATAGTACCTCCCAATTTTTTAGCGTAGCTTCTTCATAGAAGCATACCATATTTCGTTGGGACATATCCTACTACCACATCCATCATTACACTTTTGGCTGGTAATTGGGCGAGAGTAACTACCAAATATTTTATCATACATATACACTTCACTTTTCTGGAATCAAAACTGTATAGATCATGATACGACCTGGTAATATCCAGTCCCAATTGTTCCATGATAAATTTTGGCATCAAATTGTGAGATTCTCCAGAGTCCAGTATACAGTTGTCGAGGATTTTGTCATGTACATTTAGGGTAACATAAAAAGGAGTAGTGGGATCTTCTTTATTATTGATATGAGGACCACATTGAAAAGCTGGCGATTCATTGTTCATTATTATATAATCATGTTGGTCAATAGTTTCAACTTTGTGCAACATATTATCGATTTGTTTATGGTACAGAGGATTTTTTATTAATTCAGAAAGATGGACTGTTATTTTTAGTTTTCTCAATTCATGTTCCAGATTGAAAGGTATATGGCCCTCTTTGTGTTCTTTAGGATATAGCTCTATTTTCTTATGGGGGATGACGCTTAGCTTTGTTTGGCTATATGGAACTGCGCCTTTAGTAGTTTTGTCCTTTGACAGGTCTCTGTTCTTTAACAGGGGGGATGCTGGAGAAGATTTAGCTTGGGATGGATTCTGGGGAGAGTTTTTTGGAGGAGCATCATTCCATCTATTTATCAACTGTTGATGTATATGTAACTTCGGAATGTATTTCACATATATGTATATTGTATTCCTATAGAGATGGTATTATTCCTCTATACGGAAGTGTCGTCATTTATATTGTAAGTGTCGTAACTTATACTTGATGGGTTATTAGACCACCTTGTTGGGGTCGGCCCTGTATAAGTCATGTGGGTCAAAGGGTTATTAGACCACCCTATTGGGGGTCGGCCATGTGGGTCGAAGGGTTATTAGACCACCCTATTGGGGGTTGGCCCAGTCAGCATTATATTATGTGGTTAAGTTCGAGCCTACATGAGTTAGGTAAAAAGGCAAGTCAAGTCAAGTATAAATAGAGTGTGGGAGGCACTCTATTTACTCACTCACTTCTCACATATGCACTCAAGGAGGAGTGGCACACTTATGGAGGAGGAGGATCTGCTGCTAGGTTATGGCTATCTCTCTTGGTTGGTTGTATCATTGCTCTATCTATCTCTGAGGAAGTTATTGGGGTTTTTCACCTTTATGGTTTTCCCCAAGTAAATCTTTGTGTCTCTTGTGTGCTTGCATTATTGTCTCCATGATTGATATGCTGTAGATATGCTGTACATGTTGTTCTCTCAGTTAAGATCCTAGATCATATTGAAGTAAATTCAGAAAATTTAACATCAACTCCATCCTAGGCCTAAGATCATATATCCCATGTGACTCAACCTATACAACAATTGGTAATAAGGGATATTTATCATAGAATGAACCAGTTTATTGAGGTTTATTGTTGGCTTAAACTGACCCATAGGTTTCCAATTAGACCCAGGTTCTTTGTGGTTCTCCCTTTTGACCAACAAAACCCCTTCGCACCGGCCCTTTTGGCAACAACCTGCAAACAGGTTGAGGTCTCACCCGAGGTGTATCTTATGGGGTACTGCAGAATCAGGTTTCCACAGTAAATGATGAGTTGTTTATATGAACAAGCTGCGCAGTGCATGATAGAAGGAGTGCGTTGTGGGGCAAAGCGATGTGGCACGCAACAAGATCTACCCTGCGAGCAGTACTACGTGGTGAGGGCAACACTGCGGGCCTCACTTAAAGACTTCTTACTACTGCGAGTCTTCTACTGGAACTGCGAGTCCACCATGCTAATTCTTTACTTGGAAGATCTTGAAGACACTAAGGCACTGAAATGAATATCACTTGTCCATTCATTCAGGCACTTACTGGTTATCTTTCTAGCATTCATTCAAGGACTTAGATTATTACAACATGAACTGAAATGATAGACGTGAGTAATCGTGCTGTGTTCCTTCACTGTGTTTAAGAAAGTATTTAAACTTAAATGACTGATTCACAATCCTAACATATAATTGAAATGTTCGCTATTCATCTGTTCCCGTGGAATCTAGCATATCATTCCCAAAATTCTCCTATTGGTAAATGCATATCAAAGTTCCCCTATTACAGCATGCAAGGAAACATTCAAACATTCATTCTACTGGCAGTCTGGTCAAAAGTAGGATGCTACGTGCAACTTCGCAGCATCCTCAATACTTAGCCAAAATTGTATTTCCGAGTTGCGCTCAGCTCAACTTTCCCTGCTTGTCTCACAAAGGTGTTTCCAAAACTTTGTCTCAACCTAGGCCCAACATTTATTATGATATCCATGATTTTGGTTAGGGGGGAGTGAGATTTCATAATCATCTTTAGTGAGATGCATGATATAGGAATCTTATTCCATCCAATTAAGTTGTTCTTCGACTTCCTTGTAGATTTCTTCCTTTAGTATTTCGATTAGGTTGTTATCATTGTCTTTGACTGGTGGTCTCATTGCTTGTTCATCATTTATCCTCTCTCGATATGTCATATGAGGATTATAAGGCCTTTTGAACTGAGTGGGAGGACGAGCAAGGGATTTTCTATTAGGACTGCTATTTTCCAATTCCATTCAACTAAATTTATTTGAAAAATCTTTGATAATGTGAGTCATTTCCTCAATTTTTTTTTCTTGAGTCTTTTACTGTTGAGGAGCTACTCTCTTCTTTAGCTTTCCCTTTGTCTTTTTTCTCAGCATCATTGGTCAATTTTATCTTGCCTCCCGCCCTCATGTTTCCTTCGACATCTATAGCATCATCTTGCATTACACTAAGTGAGGGTGATCTCCTTTCTCTTAGCATGATGGAGAAATCTGATGGAAATGATCCTGCGTATGTAGATCGAGCTACTGCTTCTATAGGTTGGATATCCTCATGGATTCTGTAATAGACTTTGTTGAATATAGTAGTAAATCCTACCACGGTTTCAGAAGTGTTATTTCTTAGGGCGAAAAATTATGTTAGATAATACAAGTTATCATGCTTAATCCCCCACTTCTTGATGAAGGTGATTTCCATATTCTCCATGGTTCTGATGGAAGTGGTAGGTAGTGATCCTCCTTCTAGAGATTGGGAGAAGAATCTCATGAATACATCATCATGGTCGATAAGAATGTTATCAGTAAAATCTTGAAATCCATCTACATGATATTATGCAGATGTTCCCTTACTTCCATCATACTTGGGTAACAACTTCAGATAGTGGGTCGGCATATCATTTAAGGGTGTAGGAAATTGTAGAGGTCCATGCCGACTAGCCACCCATCAAGGTGTTCTGGGTGGTGGTGGTCCTCCACCACCTCCTCCTCCTGACATGAGGTGACTGGTAATTAATTTTTTAGATTGAGGAGTAATAAAAGATTTGAGTGTATTTTTATGAGTCGAATCTTCTCCGCCTCTGGTGGGAATAACCTGTGAGATGGGTAAACCAAACAGAGTATTGGGATTTTCAGGAGATGAATCTCTTTCAGGGGTTTGTAAAATGAACTTGGATTCAATGAATTGAGGGCCAAACAAAGGAGGAGAGAAGCTTCTTCACTGATGGCTAGGTGAAGTGGACTTATATTTTCCATGTCTATGTCTCTAGGAGACAGGATCTTGTAGGGCCACAAATTATTTGTGGTTAAGGTTCTGGTGTGTATGCCTGCATCCAGCTACCAAGTTTACTTTGGTGGAGCCTCCAAGTGGATTTCAAAACCTGTTTCCTGCTTTCTTCCACTACGAAATCAGGAGCCTATGATTTGTCGTTGTCCCTAGGGAAGATTGATATTCTTTCTTCGTTCCCCGACAACGGCGCCAAAAAAGATGTTAGTCCCAGAGACCTTCTGAGGCTATTTTTAGAACTGTTCCTGGGCATCAATAAGTTCCACTATTTATCTTTTTCAATACTTAATCAAAAATCATATTATTGTTGTTGAATATAATGATGATAATCGGGCTTAATATAATGTGGGAAGCACTTCTGATATGTTAGTAAAAACTTGATTGAATTGTGTTAATGGAATGTCATGAGGGAAGGTACTTGCTGAAAATAAATCTTTATCTCATGTATATAGAAAACGTACTGAGCCAAAGGAATTTAGTATTTATACAAAATGACCACAAAACAAAATTCAATCGTTATGAGGATAATATAACTAGATTTTATATCATGAATACTTCACAACATAAATAATCTAGAAACAATATTTTAATCCAAGAACACTTATATTTGAATCAATACTATCTTTGCAAATTATAGAAAACATATGAAAGAGGGATGATATCAAAAAAAAAAGGAGTAATAACTGTGCACATCAGAGTTTTGAATCCATAGAAACCAAGATAAAGCTTGAAGGTTCTTTCTTAAATTCCTTGATCAGACTCAAATCATCAAAAGTTATACTTCTTACAAAAAGAATCGACCATGGATAGAATGCCTTTTTCTATATATATAGTGTCTATTGGATTTACAAAATCTACACATCATTTTTTACAGCCCAACAACTTATGCTTGTTACTAACAAAATTAGTTACAAAAAGGTTTGTTTGTTGGACTAATGTTGACTTGTCGGTTGTGGAGACTAGGGTCCTCCCTGCTGAGGTGGAGGAGTATTATACTGTGCTGAAGATGTCCCTACTGCTGGCTGCATTGAGGACGTTCCGACCGTTGCTTTTGACATTGAAGTCCTCTCTAGATGTTGTATCTACAAAACTCTTGTGATATTTTTCCAATCTTTTCACATAGGATATTGGAAAACCCTTAGTTCTCTGAGGGACATATCCAGCTCAGAATAATGCTCAAAAGTGGGCTTTGGCATATCTCTGAAGATGACTTGAAGGTGGTTAAACATCTCAAAATTAGTGTGCAGTTTGTTTGCAAACATTCGGTCACTTAGCTCCTGATGAGTGTCTTCCAGGTGAACTTCAAATTTCCTTGCATCTAGAATCATGGCATTGTAATTATCTTTTGAGTACAGATCTCCATGTCCATCCCAAAAGGATGGGAGTCCAAGGGTAGTAACTGCTTTGAATAATTCTTTGAACGAGTGAACATCTTGCTTCACCTAGGCCTCCATATTGGCAACATTTTGAGCCATCACAACAAAATTTTAACCCAAAATCCGACGAAATTGACAGTGTTGTCGGATTTCACCTTTAAAATTTTGAATTTTGATCAATTTTTTTTAATTGATACCTGGAATTGTCTTATATCCAATGCTTGTTGGTTATCCGATGATAGATGTTGGATAATTGACGGGTGTCGTCGGATATCTGACATGTATATTATAATTATAACTATGGTAATATTGTCGGATATCCGACGAAATTTAAATTTTAAAAACTATAAATTATGGAAGCATTCTGATGTGTTTTCTATACAAGTGACGATTTGTGGAAATTATATTCTTCACACAGACTGTTTTCTGTAAAAGAATACACAATTATTTCAATTGTTTTTTTGATAAAAAATAGTGAAGTGTGGAGCTTTATCTTTTAAGATCGATAATATTCATTCAAGCTCTTTATGAGAAAATGTCAAATAACAATATTCCTGATCCAGATGAACAAAATCGATAATTGCTTGCTAGATTGTGAGATGGACTGAAAAGAAAGGGTGATGGGAAATGTTATTGTCCATGTAGCCAATGGAGGGGTTTTAAAAGGAGAAGAATAAAGATCACAATAGCCATAAAAAATTGTACGGAACGTGGACACGCTGAGGGGGGGCATGAATATCATCCATTTGTAAGTTTTGAATTATATATGTCTTTATATTGATTTCTTTTGTAAATGTATGTATTATTTTAATATTTCTTATATTAACTAATATCTATTGATGGTTTCATGTAATTATAAAGGAAATACCCCTACGATATATTGCTCGGAGGACGTGCTTTCAGAACAAGTACCGGAGGAACATGGAGCTATGAATAATGGAGAACAAGTTAATGATCATATTGAAGAAGATGATCATGTGGAAAAGAGAATCCATTTTACAGGTTGAATAGCTTATTAAGTAGGATGGAAATACCTGTTTAAGGTTTATGAAGATGATCATATTGATAACATAGTTGAAGATGATGGTACAAATACATTGATCCATGATACAGTTAATGTCATAATGGATGATGGTGATAATGATAATGAAAATTACGACTTTGATGATGTTCATGATTTACCTCTTCTTGAGAAGGCATACGAACCCCTTTATGAGGGCTCCAACACAAATATTATCTCTGCTATATTGTTGATAATGAACTTGAAGGTTATGAATGGTCTTTCAAACACGTCAGTCACACGGATTTTAAGGTATGTATTATATTCCATCACATATATATGATTGCGCTAAAGGTTATCATTGTTCATCTAATAATTTTATTGTTAATTCATAAGTAAAATTAATACGGATGAGATGTATTTCATTAATATTATTTATATATTATATTAACTAGTTTTTATTTTAATTTGTTGTAGCTTGATAGCTAAATTTTTGTTACCACCGTCAAATATTTTACCTCGCACATATCGAGATTTATCTGCCATCATGAAATAAATTGGAATGCAGTATGAAGCAATTCATGCATGCCCCGATGACCATGTTATATATTACAATCAACATAAATTTGAAACAAAATGTACGGAATGTCATATCAGTAGATATCGAACAAATCAAGTAACAAAAAAGGTGCCTCGCAAGGTTCTTCGTTATATTCCCATTATTCCATGTTTGCAACGACTGTCCAGGTGCAAAAACATAGCACAATTTATGGATTTCGATGCATGGAACACAAGTCAAGATGACATTATTCAAATGCCTACAGATGGGTCTGCATTTAGAGATATGGAGGAAAAATGGCCTCACTTTAAAGAAGAACCTCATAATCGTAGGATTTTTTTGGCAGTAGATGGTGTCAATCCATTTGCAGATATGAGATCCATTTACTCGGTGTGGCCTATTTTTGTTATCAACAATAACATTCCTCCATGGTTGTCAATAAAGAGGGAGCCCATAATGTTGTCAATGATTATTCCAGGTATGTGTCTACAATTTTGTTTTTTAATGTAGTGGCATCACATTTGTCGTATTTTGTTGCATAATGTCATATATATATTTTTTATTTTTCTCTTGTGCATGGTTTATATATCTAAATAGTTGTAATAATTATATTTTTATATGTTCAAATCAATCAGGTAAGTACCAAGTTAAAGATATGAATGTATATATCGAACCTCGTATTGACAAGCTACTAAAGTTATGGAATGACATCACTATGTATGACGTATCTAAACCAATACGACAAAGGAAATTTTAATTCCATGCAGTGCTTGTATGGACAATACGTGATGCCCTGGGTTAACCCATTTTTGCGGTTTGTAATTATAAGTTCCACTTTAATTGAATTTATTTTATGAACTAGTTAATATATTATGCACGCATGTTTTTTTAAATAGTCCATTCATTATATATATAATTATAATTGACATAGATAATCCATGTCTTTATGTAGGTCTTCATACAAAGGGAAAATTTGCATGTCCATTTGGTGGTCCTAATATAAAATCTCGTTGCTCAAAAAGTTTAGGAAATGAGGTGTTTGATGAGTATAGGCACTTCCCCTCTAAGAATCATAGGTATCGAACTACTGAAAAACATATGTTCAATGGGAAGCAAGAGACTGCATTAAAATCGCAGAGAATGATACCTCACCTATGGAAGTTGCAATATAATAGAAATCATAAAGGTACGTATGAATCATTGTATAAGAAATGTTATGAATTTTTTTTTATTGTGTGTTGTCTACCGTAATTGACATTGATTTTTGTAATTTCTTTATAAACTATGATTCATGATGGTCATTGTGATCATTTAGGCATTAATGGGATTTCACGAGGAATGAAAAGTTATCCTAAACAATTCAGTAGGTTTCCCTACTATGAGCACCTACAAATTGGTCATATTTTTGATACAATGCATATCGGAAAGAATGTGACTGAAATATTATGGTGAATATTGGATGGAAGGAGTGAGAAAGAAAAATGGTCAAAATTTGCAATGACATTCAAGAAGCCAACCATGCAATGAAAGACACCATTCAATTTCATAGCAACAGAGACCAAATTAATATAAAATCACTTCCATTGATGTTAACGGAGAAGCAAAGTAATGTTGTAAAAGAAGTCATGGGAAAAAATAAATTTCCCACCGGTTTTTTTTCGAACATGAAGAATATCATAACAAAGAAAGGTGATTTTGTGGGGGTGAAAACGCATGATTGGCATATCTTCATGGAGGTAATTATTATGGTATCCATATAATTGCTATATTTTTTTTATTCTAGTGCATATTGTTGGTATTTTTTTGTCTACTATTTGTAAAAAAAATAAAACGATTTGTATATTGTTATAGTATGTTCTACCTCTCTCTCTCCCAAACAACTTCGAAAACAATGTCAAACAAATTATATATAATCTTGGGAAATACATGAGGTAAATAGGGATTTTTTGCATGCTCTTAGTGTTTGTTTAATTCATTGTAGAAATTATATTTGATTTTTGTGCACTAATTCATGTTATGTAATATAATTTTATTTTTGTTAAAAGTCATGATTGGTTTTCATCACTTGTAGATGGTTTTCATCTAAAGAAATCCATAAATAAGCTATAAAGTATTGTTGGAGAGAAATTCCTCGTCTCATGTGTGAAATGCAGTAGCATATACTTTCGTCATTTTTCAATGCACAAGAACACTACCTTATACACCAAGTTGAGGAGATTGAATTGTGTGGACCTATACACTCAAGGTCCATGTGGATGGTTGAGAGGAACTTAAATTTTTGGAAGGATTTGGTTAGACAACGAGCACGTCCTAAAGGTTCTATGGTGGAGGGATATATGGTATACCAAAACATGATATATATTAGTGAATATCTTCCTAAATTAGCGTTAAAGCTCAATTTAGGTCACATTTGTGATCCAGAATCCAATAACAATTTCGAAAAGGGGTACCTAAAGGGGAAAGGTAGATCGAGGAAGGTGAAAGGTAATTATTAGCTAGTAGAGATTAATTAATATAATACATTTGAATGTTGATTTTTATGTATACATTTGACTATTAATTAATATAATACATTTGTATTGAATTTTAATTTCATTTTCATCAAACAATTGGTTGAGAGTGGGATGCACTTCATTTATACATCACAAACAATCTTGCTTGGATGAAAGTATGGATTGAACGATGTGAACAATTTGGTCATGTAATATCATGGGAAGGTGTGGCTTCATTAGTTAAAGCAGCTCATTGCAATGGAGATACCAATCATACACAAAGGAAATTGATTTAGCATATGGTTTAAAAGATAAGCAGGAAATCATATTAATCAACCACACTATTTATTTATTTTTGCAAACATAGTGATGTACACGTTGATTTTTATCCCTACAGGGAATAAACATGCACTTAATCATCAATGGATCATGATGTAATATTTATGTGTATGGCTTGTTGTAGGTAAAACACCATAAGGCTATGTGGTGCAATGGTTGTAAATAACACTTCAAAAATTTGGATGAAACGAAGAAAACATGAGATTGTGGGATATCTGCAGTCTTTGAGGTGACCAATGTTTCCTCTAGAAGTGACAGACATCCAAAACTCTCAGAAAATTGATACTATGGGTATTTGGAATATATTGTTTAGTGTGACCTTAAATCCTTCAACGTAGTTATGTTCATTGTCAAATGGTATAGGTTACGATTTAAACAATGTGATCCCGATAAAACTCCCGTTAAAACTATTATTGAACATGATAATGTATTTACCATGATTAATACAAGGTTCCTTGATCTAGGAATGGATCCCTATTTTCTTCCAAGCCAATGTGAACATGTATTTTACTCTGAGGTTCCAGGTAGAGGGGGTTGGTCATTCATTGTGAGACATGATCCAAGGGGAAGGACGGTAAAGTATAATGTAGAGAAATGTAATGAAGAGGGTCTTGAAGAAGAAGACGATGTTGAAGATGATCAAGATGAGTTAGATGATCATGTTCCAGGGGAAGATGTCGAAGAATTAGTTGAATCAAATGATGTAGAAGACAATGTCCATGAAGATGATATCAACGATGACATGATGATCGAAACTAACATCGATGACGATGATGATATAGCTAATCCTTACAATGTTGAATCTAGATCGGATGATACAGATGATGAATTGGATGAAGAAGATGATGAAGTCCATTGAAGTGTATGAGGTATGCCTTAGTATATCTACTCTATATACTTTGATTTAATATTGTGATAGAATTATTGAATTTTATTGGTATGTATAAATTAATTGTTTCTTAGTGTTTTTTCCATTTTCCTGTATGTTGGAATATGTTATAATTAGAGACATTGCTTCTTAAGTATGACAAAAAAACACAATTTTTTTTTTTTGTACATACATTTTGTCGGGTTATGGGTTATTGAGAGTGACGTGAGGGGGGGGGGGGGGTCAGATGAGCTTCCACCTTCACGTGGTTGGTCCTGTTTAGTAGAGAATATCAAGTTATTCTTGAAATAAAGAGAAGCTCAGTAAGGAAATGCACAATTATCATGCTAACCCAAATGGCGTGCTTGATCATGCACTACTACACGGGGACAACATTCAAATTTTTCAATTTGTGCTTATATGGACTGAAATTTGGCATGGTTAAACTAGACACATGCATTGATGGTGTGGGAGGGTTTTCAGACTCAAACATGATTGACACAAACAATTCAACATTCAAAAACCAAACCTATAGATTAATTAATGTACTACGCGGGGCCAATGCTGAATTTTTTTCAATTTGTGCTTCTATGGACTGAGTATGGGCTACTAAAAGCATGCATGAGTTTTTCTTATTATGATTATTTTACATGGAATAAAAAATGTGCACATTTTTAAATAATAGAAATGTGTGTGTGCATGTGTTTTTTTATCTAACCTACTTGTCATTTAAGCTACCAGGCTCAAGCCTTTCGAAGAAAGATTAAGAAAACACACACACATTCTATGATTTCTAGATGTGAGTGGGATTTTTGAAAATCCAGTTTGTCATGTCCCCAATTTTGGGCTAATTTAGTAACCATGGGTAAAAGGGGACATTATTTTCCTAGGAAGATAAATGATAATTTAATCCTGTAACTATATGATAAATTTTAGCCTAAGTTCTGTTGGAGGAATTAATTTTATTAATTTAAATTAATTCATTTACTTAATATTCCTAAAATAATTGGGCAAGTGGGCCAAGAGAGTGCCCTCATGGAGATAAGGTTTCCAAATTGGATCTAGAGACAAGAAAATAGAAATATGGCTAAATCAATTTGTGGATTTAGGAAAAGAACAAAAGAAGGAAAGGTGTAAGAGTTTCTAAAAGCAAGAAAGTGGAAACAACCAGAAAAAGCAAAAGGAAGGCACAGTTTCCAAAAAGGAGTACAGTTTACAAATCAAGCAACTTTTACAAAGCAGGAAACATATGGAGACAAAGGGGGGCACAGTTTCTAAAGGAGAAAAGCTTGTAAGACAAAATAAAGGAAAGTATGTCAACTCATGGGTGACCTATTCTCACAGGTCACCAGGCTCTTCAACTTGCTCAGCGGATCATCATGAAGTTTATAAAAGAAGCCAACCAACTCCATTTCACAAATTTTGTCATTGTGAAGTTTGTATGAGAGCTTTGAAGCTCCTCTAGGTTTGGTGATGTGCCCAAGCCACTCTATGGGTGATGTGCCCCATTCTCTCATTCTCTCTCTCTTTCTCTCTAACAGGTATTGAAGACTATTGGGCAGCCATTGAAGATCTATTTGCAGCCACTGAAGATAAGTTTGCAGCCATTAAAGTTCTGATATCAGTCCGGGGTCGAATTGCTTCAGTAGAGGTTAAGAGTTCAAGAATAATCCTTCTCATTATCCCCTCTCTTCTTCCCCATTCTTCAGTATTGCAGGGTGTTGGTGGAAGGTTTGCTCCATTGAAAGATTTTCAGTGATCAATGAGATGAAGGATCCAATGTGTGGTGGCCATATTCAGAAATAAAGTTGAACTTACAGCCATTCATTCAACTTCTATCATGTCCAAGTGATTCTAGTTCGAGATTCCCCAAGGGTGTCATGTTTTGTACTTAAAGAGGTGAAGAACTGAGGGATTGAATCTTCTTTCCTTCTGTCATTGGAGAGGATGGTTTGCTGCTGTTTTCCAGCCATCAAATATCTGTAATAAACATCTAAACTCAGTCCTAAAATATTCTCTTATTTGTTCTACTAGCTCATGTAAGAAGAAAATAGCCTGTGAGGCATTGTTATTTGCAAAGCAAGCACTAGAGGATAAAAGAATTGTTCTGAAATCTATATTGAATGTTTATTGGTCATAATAATTAATATCAAACTTAATATAATCATCATAATAGAGTTTACATTTCTTTTAAGCAGTTTACCATGTCAAAATCCAAGACTAGCTAGTTTGATGCCTAAATTTGACTAGTTTTTCCATTTTAGCTATAAAATTCATTCTGTGCACTCTTTTGTTGATCCGTCAGTTGGAGAAGGTCCTTGACACATCCTAGTATCCTTATCAATCCAAAAAATCATATTTTTAAAGCCTTTTGACCTTGCTTGGAAAGTTAAGAAAAAGACTAGCTCCACAATCCCGGAAGAGACCAAAAGCCCCAATTCTTTGCAAACTCTTCCAATACTGATTATTTATTATTATGAGCATAACCAAAAACCCATTGAATATTAGAAAACCTTTTAGCATTCCCGATCTATTTTGTATATGTGGATGTACCCAGGAAGCATTGCAGTAGGCTTCAGCGGTAGCTGATGTCCGAAACATAAATGGTCTCTGTGCTTTGTACAAAGGATCCAATTACCCACTGTCTAAGTTGCTTCTGCACATTGTCCCATATAAATTCCAGAGCTGAGATTTCATATTACCAAACTTAGTTTCAAGTCTCCTTACTCGTCACTAACTTCCTTCTATGTTCGGTGAATTGATAAAAAATGGACAAGTGAATTTAATTTAAAATTCTGAACTTGAGTTAATATCTGGGTTAAATATTTCCTTGGATATTATAGTGGTATCAGAGCACTTTCTTTGGTTCATCCTGTGGAAAGTAGTTCTCATTGGAAAATTATCTCAACACTATCTTCAAGATTGCAGATGTGGAATTAGTTCTAGTTATGGAAGATTTAGACTTTGAGTTGTATGAGGAAGAAGATTATTCTTATGAGGAGTATGATGAGTAGTATGAAGAATATTGCAGAAAGTATGAGGAAGAGAATTCCCAAGAAGTACATTCCTTGAGCATCTCCCATGAGATCATGATTGACATAAAAGACTATGGTTATTCTGATAGCCATATTCAGGAAAAAGTTGCATGTTCTATAGTCAAAATTCAACCTTCTATGGAAGAGATAATAAAAGATATCAAAGTTGCATTGGATGCATGTGACTTCACAAGAATTTTTGTATCCTATTCAAGAAGAGCCTCCAAGAATATTTATCCTAAGACAACCAAGGAGAAGTAAGACCCAAAGACCAATCATAAGATTGTTGACAGAATGGGAGTAGAATCCACTACAAGCTTCTATGTTGAGGATTTCAAGATCGCCTCAGAGGAGATTGGTAAGCTTAATGATGGTGAGACATATGTTGGATCAGATCCGAAAGAAGAACCTAAATCAGATCCAAAGTCACCACATGAGCTACATAGTGAAGCAAAAGATGACCACACATCAATTGGATGTGAACCTAGAGATGTTGATGTATATGTAACTTCGGAATGTATTTCATCTATGTATTTCATATATATTTATTGTACCCTTATTAGAGATGTGTTATTCCTCTATAATGAAGTGTCATCATGTGGATTGACAAGTGTTGCAAGTGTGTGTACTTGCCGATGGGTTATTAGACCACCATGTGTGGGGTCGGCCCTGAAATATATATTATATTGTGGATGTATCTAGATAAACAAGTTGACCCCATAGTGTAACTGGGCAAATAGGTTAAGTATAAATAGAGATCGGGAGATCTCTATTTGGATCATTTGGAAAGTCACACTTCTCTCACTCAGAAAGTGGCGCACTAGTGAGGAGGAGGATCATCTGCTACTAGGAGACTATCTCAATGTATTTTGATTGTACTTTGGTTGAGCCATTGCTCTCTCTATCTCTGAGGAAGTTGTGGGGTTTTTCACCTTAGGATTTTCCCCACGGAAACTCTGTGTCTCTTGTCTCTCATGCTTTTGATTCTTGTCATGCTTTTCATGCTTATTGTTATGCATTGATATACTGTACATGTTATTCTCTCAGTAAAGATCCTAGAGTATTGTGAATTAATGCTCAAAATTTAACATGGTATCAGAGCTAACTTGAGAAGATGACATTTTGCAGTGATGGAAACTTGAGTTTCTTGTTTATTGGGTTTCTCTCCATAGATTTTGGAAAAACAGTATAGTAGATTGACTCTACTCATTAAGGAGAATCTATTTGTCCAATCAGAATTCAATTTTGAGCATTTTCATATTTGGCCCTAAACATTAGGGTTTTCACAAAAATAGGAATTTCTGAAATCTGAATACATAGGTGGAAGCTCCTTGCAAAAATCAAAGTTTAGAGCTTTGGATCGAGATTTTTGTCTGGGTAGATCTCCGGGAAACTCAAACCCTCATTTAGGGATCTCCCTAGTGAACCCGGGAGGACAAAAAGACAAATATGAAGGGTAAAGATTTGCTGATCTCAAATTCTGAATACACCAGGCTGATCAGCTCATCAAGGCGCATCTTTCTATCCTTTCAGAAAGTTGAAATTCACATTTTGAATTTTTAGGGTTTTTCTGACAAACCCTAATCCGGGACCAGATCCAGTTTTCAGCATTTCAAGTGGTAAGACCTAAATCTTTTCTATTTCCATTTGAAGTACTCTTTAAGATGTCTCACCACACCAAGCTTGAGGATAAGCTTGAAGGGGCTGATAACTTCCGAGCTTGGAAGTATAGGATTGGGTTAATCCTGGAAGAGAATGAGTTGGACTCATATATAAAAGAAGACATCCCTATCCCAGAGGATGAAGAGGCTAAGGTATTGCATAAGAAGAACTTGATCAAGGAAAAGAGAATCATTGTTGATTCTATCAAAGACCATATCATACCTCATGTGTCTTCTCTAAAGACACCCAAGGAGATGTTTGACTCCTTGACCAAGCTATTTGAAGGGAAGAACATAAATCGCAAGATGACTCTGCGGAATCAATTGAAAGGGGTCAAGATGTTGAATGGAGAAACCAATCAATCTTACTTCTCCAAGGTCTCTCGGATCAAGGAGCAACTTGAAGCTGTGGATGAAGTAGTGGACAATGGTGAAGTTGTTATGACCACTCTGAATGGCCTACCTAGGTCATGGGACTCCTTTATTCAAGGAATCTGTGCAAGAAAGAAATTGCTCTCTTTCAGTAAACTGTGGGAGGAATGCTCTCAAGAGGAAGCTAGACTTGTAGCTTGTGAGGAAAAGATGGGAGGTGAAGATCAAGCTCTCGCATCTCACACCAAAAGAAGCAAGCCCAAGAAGGAGCACTCTCGCTAGAAGAGATCCTATCAAAAGAATAAGAAGGATCTAAGATGCTTCAGATGCAATGAGAAGGGTCACTTTTCCTCAGATTGTCCCAAGAACAAAAGGGATAATAACAACAACTACAGCAAGAAGAAGAAGGGCAGCAAAAGAAAGTTCCATGCTCATGCTGCCAAGGATGATGAACCTCCAAAGAAGAAGGCTAAGGTACAAAGTGATGATAGTGATGATGACTCATCAAGTGAAGAAGAGTATGTTCTAATCTCTGCTCTCCTAGGTACTATCTCCCATGGTTGTAATGATTGGTTGATTGACAGTGGGGCTTCCAAACACATGACTGGGTTTAAGGAATCTTTTGTAAACCTATCTGAACATGAATCACCTCATAAGGTGAAACTTGGGGATGATTTTCAATACCCAATCAAAGGAAGTGGTGAAGCCTCCTACAACCTAGATTCTGGAGAATCTTTGAAGATGAAAGAAGTCCTTTATGTACCTGGGCTCAAGAAGAACTTACTCTCCATCTCTGCATTAGATGCAAAAGGAATGAGGGTTGCATTTGTGGATGGCCAAGTCCTAATGTGGCCAAAGGGAAAGACCATAGATGATGCAGTAGTGATTGGAGAGCAAGAGGGAGGTTTGTATAAATTGAAGGGACAACCTGAACATGCCATGGTGCATGAATCCATGGAGCCAAGTGAACTTTGGCATAGAATACTTGCTCATATGCACTATAGGGCACTTCCAATTGCAAGCAAGGCTGTAGAGGGTCTTCCTGAAATCAATACCAAACATGAAGGTTTTTGCAAAGGATGTGCAAAAGGTAAGAACATTAAGAAGGCTTTCCCAAGCAGTGAAAGCAAGGCAAAAGATATCCTGGAAATCATCCACTCAGATGTATGTGGTCCTATGTCATCCAGTTCTCTGAGTGGGTATGTTTACTATTTTTCATTTATTGATGACTTATCCAGGAAAACTTGAGTATACTTCTTGAAGAACAAAGATGAGGTGTTTGATAAGTTCAAGGAATTCAAAACCTTGATGGAGAATCAAACTAACAAGAAGATCAAAACATTCAGATCCGATAATGGTGGAGAATTCACCTCAGGTGACTTCAAGAAGATTTGCAGTGATTCAGGGATTAAGAGGGAGTTGACTGCTCCTTATAATCCTCAACAGAATGGAGCTGCAGAAAGGAAGAATAGACCAATCATGGAAGCAGCAAGGGCAATGCTGCATGACCGAGATCTACCTATGCATCTATGGGCAGAAGCAGCTAGAACAACTATATATGTGCAGAACAGAACACCACACAAGATATTGGACAACAAGACACCAGAAGAGGTATTTTCTGGTAAGAAACTTGAAGTCAGCCATCTCAGAATATTTGGTTGTCTAGTATACACTCATGTCCCAAAGGAAAAGAGGACCAAACTAGATCCTTCAGGAAAGAAGGGTATCTTTGTGGGTTACAGTGAAAGCTCAAAGGCTTATAGAATATACTTTCCAGGGTTCAAGAAGATTGATGTCAGCAGGGATGTAACATTTGATGAAAACTCAGCATTCATCAAATCAAGGAAGGCACCTATCGAAGTTTATGAAGAACCTAAGGAAACTAGATTTCAAGACACTACCATCACTGAAGCAATTCCAGAATTTGTTTGTGAGTTTGAAGATCCACAAGAACCTGTAGATCCACCCTGTGAGGATAACTCTCACAAGAGGAAACCTGCATGGGCTAGAGAGCTCATTCAAGATGCAGAAAGATTTGGCATTCCAGAAGAAGAACACAGAGAAAAGAAGAGAACCAGATCACATACCAGCTATGTTGCTTTACTCTGTGACATTATGAACAAAGAACCTTCCAGTTATGAAGAAGCAGCAAAAAAGAAAGAATGGAAGGATGCCATGGTTGAGGAATACCAATCAATAATGAAGAATGATGTTTGGGATGTTGTCCCAAGACCTAAAGAGAAGTTTGTTGTGACTTCCAAATGGATCTACAAAATCAAGCATGCTGCAGATGGCAGTGTAGAGAAATACAAGGCAAGATTTGTAGCTCGTGGCTTCTCTCAAAAAGAGGGAATAGGTTATGAAGAAACTTTTGCACCTGTAGCTAGGTATACTTCCATCAGAACAGTACTTTCCCTAGCTGCAGCAATGAAATTGAAAATACACCAGATGGATGTCAAGACTGCTTTCTTGAATGGTGTAGTTGAAGAGGAAGTATATGTGGAGCAGCCACTTGGTTTTGAAATACATGACAGGGAGTCATATGTGTGCAGATTGAAGAAAGCCTTGTATGGCTTGAAGCAAGCTCCCAGAACTTGGTATGGTAGGATGGACAGTTTCCTATCTAGTTTGGGCTTTACCAAGAGTAAAACAGATTCCAACCTTTACTACAAAGTTGAGGAAGGGAATCCTGTGATTCTACTTCTATACGTAGATGACTTATTTGTAACAGGAGATGACAGATTGATTGCATATACTAAGAGGAAGCTTGCTGCCGAATTCGATATGAAAGATTTTGGAATTATGCATTATTTCCTAGGTATGGAGGTGTGGCAGAGTGCAGGTGGGATCTTCCTTGGTCAAGGGAAGTACACAGTAGATATTCTGAAGAGATTCAGGATGATGGATTGCAAGGCCATGGCCACACCTATGACATCGAACCTGAAGCTTCTATGTGATGCTTCATCTAAGCCGGTTGATGTCTCTATGTATCGTCAGATGATTGGGTCCTTAATGTACCTTACGAACACGAGACCAGATATTTGCTTTGCTGTGAACACAATGAGTCAGTTCCTAACAGATCTGAGGAGTGTTCATCTGATTGCTGTAAAGCATGTTCTGAGGTACCTGAAGGGTACAGTGGATTATGGGCTCAAGTATGAAGCGAATCAAAAGTTTAACCTGCAGGGTTATGTTGATTCAGATTAGACTGGTAGTGTTGCAGATAAGAAGAGCACATCTGGATGCTGCATTAGTATGGGATCAGGTGTGATCTCTTGGTTTAGCAGGAAGCAGTCCTGCGTAGCACTAAGTACAGCTGAGGCAGAGTATGTTGTAGCCTGTTCAGCTAGTTGTGAGGCAATATGGCTACGGAAGCTACTGTCTGAGTTATTTGATCTCCCGTTGGATGCTACTGGTATCTTTTGTGATAACCAAAGTTGTGTGAAGCTGTCCGAGAACCCAGTGTTTCGTGACAGGTCAAAACACATAGAGATCAAATATCACTATATCAGGGATATGGTGCAGAGAGGAACTGTGAAGCTCCTGTATGTTGCAATGGACGAGCAGATTGTAGATGCACCGATGAAGCCACTAGCCAGGGTGAAGTTTGAGTACTTCAGGGAGAGGCTTGGCATTCTTCAAATTGATGACACTTCGAGGAAGAAGTGATGGACACATTTGCTGAAGCCATTCCAAGCATGTTGGAAGGAGGATCCTTCACATGGCTGTGGATGTAAGCGTTGGATGATGAGCATCAGGATGATGTTCTGGTTTCTGCTTTGTATGATAAGTTGGATCATTTATATATGTATGTATGCATCATGTTGGATGTTGGATATGATCAGTTGGATCATTTATATGTATGTATGCATCATGTTGGATGCTGGATATGATCAGTAGGATCATTTGTATGTATTTTGTATATGCATCATGTTGGATGCTTGGACCATGTATCTGTATATGTATCAGGTGGATACATTGTATGATCAGGTGGATCATGTATGGTGATCTGTATCATGTATTTGTATTTGTATCAGGTGGATACACTGTATGATCAGGTGGATCATGTATGATGATATGTATCAGGTAGATACTTGATATGCATCATGTAGATGCATTGTATGATCAGGATGATCATGGATGACGAGCTTCAGGATGTTGATCCAGATGATATGCAGTAGGATGTTGCAGTGATGATGATCAGGATGATCATGTGTACATCAGGATGATGTATGGTGAGTATCAGGTTGATACTCTATGGTTGTGGATTAGGCTATGCAGATGAGCATATAATTTGGCCCTAGGAGATTTGCAGATAGTCTTTCGAGGTTTTGCCTATGGCATATAATTTGGCCCTGGGATATTTGGCAAATGCTCTTTCGACGTTTTGCTCTGGGAGGACATATAATTTGGCCCTGGGAGATCTGCAGATAGTCTTTCAAGGTTTTTCCTATAGCATATAATCTGGACCTGGGATATCTGGCAGATGCTCTTTCGAGGTTTTGTCCTATGGCATATAATATGTCCCTGGGAGATCCGACAGGTTGAGCTATGTGCTCGTAATAAGTCCTGGGATGCTCTTGCGAGGTTTTTCCATAACCATATATAATCTATCCCTGGGAGATCCTATAGGTAGAGCTACGTGCTCGTAATAGCCTGGGATGCTTTTGTGAGGTTTTGTGGTGACCACATATAATCTGTCCCTGGGAGATCCTATAGGTAGAGCTATGTGCTCGTAACATCCTTGGATGCTCTTGCGAGGTTTTGTGGTGAGGTCACATATAATATGGCCCTGGGAGATCCTATAGGTAGAGTCGTGTGCTCGTAACAACCTGGAATGCTCTTTTGAGGTTTTGTGACGCACGTAATAAGTCATGAGGATTCCACAGTATGGTTAGTGATGACGAAGACCTATAGGTGGTGGTCCTACATCCAGTATGAAAAAGGGCTAGCTCTGTAGAACTTCCTATGATGAGTAGAGTCAGAGATTGGTTGAGATAGCAGCAGCAGTGACGATGATGATGATCCTGAGAAGAAGACTTGTCTAACATATCTGTGTCGAGAAATACCTTCCTAATTAAGAGGGAGTGTTGATGTATATGTAACTTCGGAATGTATTTCATATATATTTATTGTACCCTTATTAGAGATGTGTTATTCCTCTATAAGGAAGTGTCGTCATGTGGATTGACAAGTTTTGCAAGTGTGTGTACTTGCCAATGGGTTATTAGACCACCATGTGTGGGGTCAGACCTGAAATATATATTATATTGTGGATGTATCTAGATAGACAAGTTGGCCCCATAGTGTAACTAGGCAAACATGTTAAGTATAAATAGAGATCGGGAGATCTCTATTTGGATCATTCGAAAAGTCACACTTCTCTCACTCAGAAAGTGGTGCACTAGTGATTAGGAGGATCATCTACTACTAGGAGACTATCTCAATGTATTTTGGTTCTACTTTGGTTGAGCCATTGCTCTCTCTATCTCTGAGGAAGTTGTTGGGTTTTTCACCTTAGGGTTTTCCCCATGGAAACTCTGTGTCTCTTGTCTCTCATGCTTTTGATTCTTGTGATGCTTGTCATGCTTATTGTTATGCATTGATATAATGTACATGTTATTCTCTCAGTAAAGATCCTAGAGTATTGTGAATTAATGCTCAAAATTTAATAAGAGAATGGGTGGCAGAACAAGGCACCATAGCTCCACTGTTTGAAGGGAGAAGTATGATGAAAAGGTATGGACCTCAATCAGATTTTTGTACCCATGTTCCTCTTGGAAATCATCAGAATAAAATAGAATACATTGTCAATAATGTGTGCCATGATGTGGAGAAACTAGTTCCCCGATATGAAGCATTTAATTCTCAATGCTTAGCTCCTCAAAAACCAATGATTGTGGGAACATCAGGAGACCCTCAAAGTGTGGAAGAAAGAGGGAATACCATGGTTAGATATCAGCATATTTGCAGCAGCCATGAGGATGATGAGTCACCAAATCCTTTGTTAGAAGGAGAGGAAAAAGATCCATGCACAACTAAAGATCCAACAGTCAAACATTCAATTGTTGGCAATGTGGAAGGTGAAATCACTCCCAATTTCTTCGTGGGTGATTTCAAGATAAGTGCAGAAGATATGGGGAATATTGATGATGGTATGACATATTTTGGATCAAATCCAAAAGAAGAAAATCAATCAGATCTAAAATCATCATTGGAACTTTAGGTTGAGGTGGAAGACAAGCCCAAATCAGCTGGGTGTGAACCAAGGAATTTGGGAAAGAAGCATGCTGCCATAAAAACACCACATGAGGAGGAAATTTGGGCACAAAGGTATGGCTGCAATTCTGATTTTTGCATGCCTTTGTTGCATCCCAAGATGGCAGCCACTTCTAGTGAGAATGATGGATTAGAAGATCCTTTTAGTGCCAGAATTCAGAATTGGGAGAAGGCTGAATTGCAAGAAGTAGAAGAGGAGGTTCACCCGCTAGAACTTCTTGCCCTGACTGGACCATCGAAAATGAGTGAGGAAAAAATCAAGGAGACATTGAAAAACCTCCATGAACTTAATTCTTTGATCTCTCACTACTGTTGGAGAACTACATCAATGGATGAGCAACCCTCTGTTGAAAATTTTGTGCACATGTGGGAAGTAGTAGGAAGCCTAAAAGGAAATTTCCGTCAGTTGCTTTTTGATAGAGATCACTTGCTGGAGCTTGTGAATATCTACTATAATGTTGCAATAAGGAATGATGAGGAGATCAGAAAGCTCACTCATATGTTGGAAACTACCCAGGATTCTCTGATTGGTACTCATGGTGCTTGTCAAGAATCTGAGAATCAGATTGAGCAGCTTAATGAGAAGTTGCCAGAATCACTTTTTACCTCCGATATTTCACAAAGTCACAATAACAAGGCTGAATTATTTCATGTTCCAAGGGAGGAACCTCATGAGTTGGTGGATCATGAGGAACAGTATGTTTTGTATGTGCTTGAGGAATGTGAAGACAAAGTTGAAGAAAAACAAGCACATGACCTTTTCCAGAATGAACTTGAGAGGTTCATTGAAGAAAGTCACTCTTCCAAGGAAGGGCCAGATGAGTACACCATAGATGGATCATCCATCAATGGAGAGGATACATCCACAACTTCAGTGGATGAAATGTTCAGAAGCATGGCTCACCATTCTTCATTCGCCACTTCAAATTCAGCCACAAATATTGGGAATGAAACATGGGTAAAAGGATTATTCCTATTTGTGTCACATGATGAGCAGGAGGATCCTAAAATTGAGGCTGATGGCATGTTCCTTAACCCGCAGTAGTTGAGGAAGCCCATGCATGTGTGTGCAGCCACATTTGACAAGAAGGCATCAGATCTACACTTACCTTCAATGTGTGGGTCAATTGATGGAGTTTTGCACCCTTGGATCAATGACAGAGAGTTGAGCCATTGGATGAAGAGGGGAGGATCTGTTGAGTTCCATAGATACCATGATACCTTTTTATTTGAGGGAAACATGAACATGGTTGAATTTGATACAAATTACTCTCTCTTGGACCATTCTTCTGTGAGAGACATGGAGGAGTCTTTAGAACAGTTTGGTGAGAACCAACCAGTTGATCTTTTCCCGAGGGAACCTGAGTTGTTGCTTGAAGAGAGTCACTGTTCCATGGAGAAGAGGGATGAGATGAACCCATTTGGACCAGCCAATAATGAAGAAGTTGAGGCCATAAGTTTGGTTACTAAAATTTGTAGACATACAAAGAAGGTTCACAATTCTTTCCCACATGATCTAGATTCAGCCACATCAATGAGGAATGAACATTGGGTGAAGAATTTTTTCTGGTTGATGCCACATGTACAACATGAGGATCATGTTCTATCTCTATGGGAGATAGATCTTACTGTAGAAGAGATGGTTGATTATAACTCATATAAATCAGCAAGAAATATTTCTTATTCATTCACAGAAGGGATGGATAGAGGCATCACTAAAAAGAAGAATCTGGAAGGTAAAAGTTTCTTGTCTTTCTGCAAGGAAAATTGTTTTTAATTTAGCTAATTTTTCTATGATTTCCAAGCAGCAGTAGAGACATATTTTGCAGCCATTAGATACCTCCAGTACACATTCAAACAAGGCTCGAGTGTACAAATTCATAATAAAAAATTTCATGAGCAGGAGAAATGGAGAGATTCCAACTTGGTATTGGGATCCTAGCATCCTTCAGAATGCCACATTGTTTGGAAGAATGTTGCACAATCCATGGGATCCTGGCATTCCTTGGGTTGAAATTTTTTTCCTGATGAAATTTGAGCTTTGGAAAAAGCACCACAAGCAGTGGAATCTAGACCTTCGTTTTCCTGGTGGATTTTGTTGGATGGTATTCAGATCCATGGGAGTGTCATACAAGCAATGGGATCCTGGCATTGTTTGTCTTTGGAGAGATGATTATGATCAGAGTAGTGCAGCAAAAGCATGATGGACTCTTGGGATATTTTGCTTGAGGACAAGCAATTTTGGGAAGGGAGGACTGTCATGTCCCCAATTTTGGGCTAATTCAGTGACCATGGGTAAAAGGGGACATTATTTTCCTAGGAAGATAGATGATAATTTAGTCCTGTAACTATATGATAAACTTTATCCTAAGTTCTGTTGGAGGAATTAATTTTATTAATTTAAATTAATTCATTTACATAATATTCCTAAAATAATTGGGAAAGTGGGCCAAGAGAGTGCCCTCATGGAGATAAGGTTTCCAAATTGGATGTAGAGACAAGAAAATAGAAATATGGCTAAATCAATTTGTGGATTTAGGAAAAGAACAAAAGAAGGAAAGGTGTAAGAGTTTCTAAAAGCAAGAAGATGGAAACAACCAGAAAAAGCAAAAGGAGGGCACAGTTTCCAAAAAGGAGTCCAGTTTACAAATCAAGCAACTTTTACAAAGCAAGAAACATATGGAGACAAAGGGGGGCACAGTTTCTAAAGGAAAAAAGATTGAAAGGAAAAATAAAGGAAAGTATGTCAACTCATGGGTGACCTATTCTCACAAGTCACCAAGCTCTTCAACTTGCTCAGCAGGTCATCATGAAGTTTATAAAAGAAGCCAACCAACTCCATTTCACAACTTTTGTCATTGTGAAGTTTGTATGAGAGCTTTGAAGCTCCTCTAGGTTTGGTGATGTGCCCAAGCCACTCTATGGGTGATGTGCCCCATTCTCTCATTCTCTCTCTCTTTCTCTCTAACATGTATTGAAGACTATTGGGCAGCCATTGAAGATCTATTTGTAGCCACTGACGATAATTTTGCAGCCATTAAAGTTTTGATATCATTTTGGGGTTGAATTTCTTTAGTATAGTTTAATAGTTCAAGAATAATCCTTCTCATTATCCCCTCTCTTCTTCCCCATTCTTCAGTATTGCAGGGTGTTGGTGGAAGGTTTGCTCCATTGAAAGATTTTCAGTGATCAATGAAATGAAGGATCTAATGTGTGATGGCCACATTCAGAAATAAAGTTGAACTTACATCCATTCATTCAACTTCTATCATGTCCAAGTGATTCTAGTTCAAGATTCCCCAAGGGTGTCATGTTTTGTACTTAAAGAGGTGAAGAACTAAGGGATTGAATCTTCTTTCCTTCTATCATTGGAGAGGATGGTTTGCTGCTATTTTCCATACATCAAATATCTTTAATAAACATCTAAACTCAGTCCTAAAATATTCTCTTCTTTGTTCTACTCGCTCATGTAAGAAGAAAATAGCCTGTGAGGCATTGTTATTTGCAAAGCAAGCACTAGAAGATAAAAGAATTGTTATGAACTCTATATTGAATGTTTATTGGTCATAATAATTAATATCAGACTTAATATAATCATCAGAACAGAGTTTACATTTCTTTTAAGCAGTTTACCATGTCAAAATCCAAGACTAGCTAGTTTGATGCTTAAATTTGACTAGTTTTGCCATTTTAGCTATAAAATTCATTATGTGCACTCTTTTGTTGATCCGTTAGTTGGAGCAGGTCCTTGACACATCCTAGTATCCTTATCAATCCAAAAAATCAGAGTTTGAAATCCTTTTGACCTTGCTTGGAAAGTTAAGAAAAAGACTAGCTCCACAATCCCGGAAGAGACCAAAAGCCCCAATTCTTTGCAAACTCTTCCAAGACTGATTATTTATTATTATGAGCATAACTAGAAACCCATTGACTGTTATAAAACCTTATATCCTTTCCGATCTAGTTTGTATATGCGGATATACCCAGGAAGCATTGCGGTAGGCTTCAACGGTAGCTGATGTCCGAACATAAATGGTCTCCGTGCTTTGTACAAAGGATCCAACTACCCACTGTCTAAGTTGCTGCTGCACATTGTCCCATATAAATTCCAGAACTGAAAGTTCATCTTACCAAACTCAATTTCAAGTCTCCTTACCCGTCACTGACTTCCTGCTTTGTTCGGTGAATTGATAAAAAATGGACAAGTAAATTTAATTTAAAATTCTGAACTTGAGTTAATATATGGGTTAAATATTTCCTGGGATATTACAAGTTTCCACTCTTGAGGCCACCAACTTCATGCACTAGCCTCAAGTAAAATTATTTTATCAAGATAATAAATTATATCATATATCATCTTATTAATGTTTCAAATTTGGCTTAAAACTACTATATAATAGTCTTTACCCCCATTAATTTGGGGACAAATTTGAGCACGAATATTCTCTTTATGGTTGTGTCTTATTATCTTATAATCTCTTGGTTTTTTAGATCTCAATTCCCATGCCATGGTGTAGGGATAAAAAGCGAGGCACTAGGACATAACATATATTTAAATGGGGAGCATTTTCTTCACTTGGTCATAAGCGAGGATCTGCGGATATAACCATGCTTTTGTGTTCATTTGCTTCACTTGGTCTGCGAGTAACCAGTCTGCGAGCAACCAATCGCACAACCATCCCATGAGCAGATTCAAGCACACTATCCCTCATTCCATCAAGCAAGGAGACTAGACATGTTCATTTGCTTCACTTGTTCTACAAGTAACCAATCCGCAAGAAACCAGTTCGAACAACCTGCCCGCGAGCAAAGTCAAGCACACTAGCCCTCATTCCATCAAGCAAGGAGACCAGACGATCTTGCTATCTCTCATTCCATCTAGCAGAAAAAACTAAAAGAGCGTAGTATCTCTCATTTCGTTGCACAGAGGAGACCAATCGATCATGCTAACCTCACAAGGACTGGTAAATCAATAATTTGCTCAATTTCCTAGCCTCTACCCTCGTCCAATGTTTCAATATTAATTCCATCTTAGGGTTACTAAATTCAATTTTCATTTTGCAAATTTATTAGGGTTAGTACATTCAATATTAATCCAATGGGGAGTTATCTGTTACCCTAGTCATTGCAGACCACTGCAATTAGTCTACACAGTTTTCGATACTCGATTAGGATTTGAAGGAGATATAAAACGCCTTTTGGGGGGACAATTATTCTTTGAAGGAGATATAAAATAACCCTTCTAAGCTAAATGTTGGCCCCAGATCTAGCCCAATAAATTATGCAAATAACTCTTACTGCATGTTGGATTCAAATCAGCCACCAAAACCTAGTGATATCATTTTTATATGCTGCAACATTTCCTTGTTCTTACTGCCAGCATGAAACAGTGGTGCGTTGGGACTTAAAAGGGATGCTCTACTTCAGGGTAGATGCCTTTATTTATATTAGAAAGATGAATAAAAAAGTAGGGCCAGCCTTTTGAATTAATTTTAAGGAGGGCCAACCTAACTTTTGATCCCGTATGTTTCAATCCCTCTTTATTTTGCATCCCTTACTACTACTTTATGACTGAGGCTACACCAAGGAATGTAAAAAATAGTCACTTAATGTGCTTAGAATTGTCAATCACGTTTGCTAAAACCACACAAACAAGATCAAAAGTGCTAACAAAGCCAACATAAATGACCCATAAATCATCCTCCATAGATATTTTCCCAAAAATCATGCCCAAAACTTTCTTGATCATACACATGTTTTCTACTTTATGCCCAGAATTCGAAATGAGGCTAGTTACTGTTGTTCACATCTATTAGAGTGCCTATAATTGTAGTAAGATGGACCATATATTCTCTCTAATATGTCAATAATTGCATTATGTATTCCTTCAACCTTGATAAAGTTCCTATAAGTGTCTAAGACACACCCAATTTTGACTTAATGCACCCCCATTTGATAAATATTAACCCAAGAAGAATGAATTCCCTCCATTTCATTCCCTTCATTACCTACTTTTTCAAGATGCATGCCATTTTCCTTTACATATAACTCTTTATTTGTTTCACCTTTCTTTATAATCAAATAACCTAAATAACACTCTATTGAACTATGTCTGTGTTCCTCTACTGTGCACACATGCTTCCAAGCTTGCCGTGGGAAAAGATTTTTGTGTATGCAATTTTATATTATCATGCACATGTGATGGTGTGGTACTTGATATCCCAAGAGACTTATGTGTACAACCAACATGACTCACTTAAAGAAATATTATGCTTAGAGAGCATAGGACTCCTAGCCTTAGCTACCCCTTCATCATCAGAATCTTAGGTCCACTCCTCTAAAAGCTCAAGCTCCAACCCACTCTGTAATATGTTCTAATGCTGCTAAATATTACTCTTTCATCGATACACATCATGGGAGTTGACTCTTTTGCTTTTGTTCAGGTGCAATGTAAATTCCTTTTAGGGAATGAATTAATCCAACATCAACTTCATATTCAACTTAGATTTTCACCCTATGGCAGTGACCTTAGTGTTACAACAAGAGGCATAAGATCATGTTTAAATCCATAGTTGTTGTATTGGATTAGACAACATAAAGTGACCCAATAATATGGCTTACTTTTGAAATTCTCCCCAACAAAAGATGAATCATATTTGATGTAGTTCCTATAGACATTTGTAATTTACTTGGAAGGCCATATATTCACCTTTAGTTGCACTTATCTACATATTTATGTGCACATTTCTGCATTGGAAGGTGCCCTTGGAATGTCATCACAGTTCTCAAGGGAAAAATGTGTGCACTTACTTTCATCAAGATTCCATGCCTAGGTGAATGCCCCTTTCTTTATGCTTCAATTTGACCTTTAAATAACAATCCCCAGTTTCTTAAAATCCTTACCCATGTAAGATAATATCATAAACGTTAAGGACTATGTGAGGGTCTAGAATTAAGAGTGGTGATAAGGATGTAGATCCTTACCGTTTGAATTGTTTGCTTATCCTTTGGTCCATGTAGATACCCATGTCCTTCATATTGTTGACAAATTTGAACCATTTTCTTCAATGATTGTTTTGGATGGCAATGGAAATGGCCATTAGTATACTTGTTTTCCATATTTGAATGGGTGATATGAAAACCCCGATCCATTATTTTCTTGGGATGGATGTTATATTTTAATAGATTATGTGGTGGAGTTTTATTTTATGTAGCATGCATTGGAATTAAATTGTTCTATATATTTATATATTTTCCATAAAAAACCTCTTATGTAATTCAATATATATATTTGCATGGATATTAGAAGGTTTATTATAGTAGCCATCTTTTTTTTATGATGTGACAAAAGCATATGTTTTATAGCTAGCAGCCTAGATCAGGCTTGCTGCAATTTTATTTCAAATCAGCAATGATGCCTTTAAGAATGTCTTGTAGCTTGTCATGTTGCTAGCTATCCGACCTTGTCATGTCTTGTAGCTTGTAATACCAAACTGTCTAAATTATTTTCCATTTTTGTGCATTTACTAGCAAAGGGGATTGAATGTGGAAACAACTTCATAATCTTCACGTATGTAGAGTTGAATGTGGATTGAGGGGTGACATTTTGTCAAACGGGGTTGGCAAGGTCAAATAAGAGGTAGTTACAAGGAGCTATTGCATATATTTGACCTTATTTGACATTCCATCTCTTTGGCAGGTCAAATAAGAGGTAGTTACAAGGAGATATTGCATGGATGCATGGTGACAAGTGATGGGTCAGTTTCCAACCATTGCATGGTTAACTCAATTTAGGAATGAAAACCTAGTTTAAAACCTTGTGAGGATTAGGGGATCCACATAAGCTTAAAAGACAATATCAAATTAAAATAAGGGATTGTGAAGTCACAAGGATGCCTAAGTTATTCATGTACTCATACCTATGTATGGGTTGGCCCATATGCTCCACAGTTTTTGACTACCCATACTTCATCTAAATGTTAAGGCCAATAAAACATTTTCAGGCCTCGATGTAGGTTATATTCGGTTGTTCTTTCCTTGCTAAGCTTGTTGATTCCATTAGAATTCAACAAGTCTTCAATAACCATAGCTAGTTCTCATGGTTCTATATATCTTAGCCCCCCATTGTCACGATTTTATATAAAATTGGCATCCAATATGCTAGTTTAGATGTTATATTGCTCATACTCTAGATATCGGGTGTGCTTGACAGATTCAAACCTTAATTCTTTTCCAAATTGTGTGCCAACAATTATGGGCATTAATGTATGATATTTATTTTTTTAGATTCAAACACATTCCCATGGACGATATACCTCATCACACATATACCTCATCATGACCACATGATCCGTGTGGACCCTCTTCATACAGTGATGATGAACTTTCAGGTTATATGGAACAATTGTACATTTGAGAGATATATGACTGGTTGTACCTTCTTCACCTTGGTTGATTTACTTTTGGTCCTTACACCTTGTTGTTTATTGGTCTTGTGGTACCTTGTCCTTAGAGTGTGGTTAGTAGGGACATTTCACCCATATTGAGTTGTTTGTACCACCCTTTAATGTTTTTGGTCCTTTGGGTACTATGGTTGTTTGTCCCCTAAATGACCCTAGTACACCACTTATGATTTATGTTATTATTTATGACTCCTTTTTATTTTGATTGTTATTTTATTATTTTACTTTTACTTTTAATTTTTGAATTTTTTATATTTTATATTTTATTTTTTGTATTAAGTAGTTAAGATGTGTCCTGTCAGACAAAATTGTTGGTGATCAAATCTGTGTTTTTTTGTTAACTTTTTACTTGCACTAAGAATTTTGTTGTCATCATTCTTTGTGCTTTATTTAAATTCTATTATGGATGTATTTGTCTTTGTCTAACTACTGTTGCATACAACCTTTCTCTCTCTCTCTCTTTGGTTTGTACTTACCCTTTAGTAGGGTCAGTGGGTTCCTAGTGTTGGCTGACCTCTGAGAGGTACAGTTTTGACTGAAAGTAATATTTATGATTATAAAACAAGAAGGTTCCACATTATGGTGTAAGTACCCTAAACCTATCTTCTTTACTCATGTTAATTTTGATTAACTATTGTTAGTAATTACATGTTACTGAAGATTACTTTAACACAATGAGCCAACTGGTAGTGTTAAAGTGGAAAAGTCGAAAGAGATGAAAATTACGTTTTGTTATTGTTGTACTATTTAGTTTCAGTACTTGTTTATTAGATGTAATTTTGTATTAAAGTATATTGTTTTTTTTTTTTCTTTGCATAAAACCCCAATTCTACCAAATATATATATATATATATCTAGATAGATAGATAGATAGATAGATAGTAGAGATGTTAGTTAACTAGTGGTATGGTTGAGTGTGCCAAGGATACCATTAATGCATCGTGCCCTCTTGAATACCTTGGATACTTGTGGACATAAAACATGCAAATGTGTCACAAACCCATGTTTGTGTAGGTAGACTTAAATCTCCTCCAAGAAAATTTGCGCCTTTGTGACAACTTCTATCACCTTGGAAAATTATGTGTACTGGTACGGTAACAAAGCAATAAGCTTATATAGGAGGTAAATTACTCCATGGTAGAAAGTCATTTCAACATCCATAAGACCTTACATTATTGTAGATATATTTTTATTGAAAATTTGTCTGGATATCACCTAAAGCTTTGTGAGGGAAGTGCCTAGACCCAAAGAAAATGTCCCACATGACCGTCGTCCAAGTTAAAAGGGAGCTAAAAGGGTTAATGAAGTAGTTTGAGATATCATATGAGGGAAATAATGGTATAGATTGACACGGTAAAATATCAATGGCGGAGGCAGAGTTTTGTCGGAGAGAGAAATGAGGGACATAACGCAAGCAAAAGTCGTCGAAATAGTCATTGGAGAGCTATTAAATGGGAAACAAAATCAATGGTGAAATGATTGGGTGACGAGCAGATTGACGACTCTTATGGATTTCGTGTTGCCAACATGTGTGTGGGATTGAAGCGCTTGGTGGTTGCGAAATACCAAACCGCCCTCCACGCGTCGACACCACAACATTTCGCAACTTGGGAGGGTGGTAAGAGAAACCACTTCCCGATGTTGCAAAACCACCATCGAAGAGTATAAAAATCCAAAAACACGTGAAGGTTGATATTTTTCATCGGAGCATCAAGTGATTAGGATGCTTGCGTCCAGCGAGAAGATGACAAAACATACCTTTTCAGTCTACCAGTTGCTAGGTAGGTTTTTCAAGACCCGTGCAAATAGTTTAGAAGGTTCTACATAATGGAAAGCTTTGGTGAAGTAGCAGTTCAAAGTGTTGAAGTCATAAAATTAGAAGAAGTTCTGAAGGATAGGGATGGGGATGTTTATGACACTATTATGAGCCGGGTTTCTATTTGAGAGATTAAAAATAGATTGGAGGGTTTGCAGAAACAAAATTTAGATATACATAATGTTCATGAATCCAATTTTATTTATTTATGCCCTGAGCAAACCCTAGGCTTTCCCGATTTCATTTCCTAGTGTGCTAAAAACTATTCCCAAACTGAAAAGGTGGTCATGGGTTCGTCAAGGACAAAAATCTTGTGCCCTGTTAACTCATCAGTTGTTAAGAAGTCATTAGAAGTCCCTTTGTCTTTTTCCAAGAGCCAAGAATATTTTTCCAAAGAGAATCTAGTCAATTTGTATAGACAGTCTCTCCCCAAAACCAAGCAATCTTTTCTGTCAAACTGCCTCAAACTAGACATTGCAATTGATAACACGCCTTACCCACTAGATATCACCTTTTTCAATGAAAATTCACAGCTTGTTTTATCATTAATTTCTCAATTTTTAGGGCTTGATAATGACCTAGTGGTCACTGAAGTTCAATTAAGTTTACTTTTTAGGTTGAGTTCAGATGTATCAGAGATAGAGTCCCATCAAGTCTCTTGTATTAAGTTTGATGAATTCCTAGCTAATAATATTCATTCTCTGTTAGTGAATTTCCACAGTACCAAACATTTCAGATTTCAATCCTACTTAATGAAAATGTTCTTGTTTTCAAGTGAGGGGAACTTGCATTTCCCATAGGTAGTTTTTTCAACTACAGTAGAAAACAACATGTTCAATTTTATGAATCTCATATTATCAAAGGTGTATAGGGTAATTTTTGAGGAAATTTTACCAAGAGTGCTACCAGAAATGAAGACCTTGATGCAGTTGAGTCCAGAAAAGGCAGTTGGTGACTGGTTTTTGCTAAAACAACACACAGTGATCAAGCTCTATGGTTTTGTTAAAGAGCCATATATTTTACCATCTTTCTTGAAACTGAGGGTACTTTCCTTGGAGTTCATCAGGAAGAAGTTAATTGTTGAAAATGATCATTTTTTGGCATTCAAAAAGGCTCCAGACATGAAATTCCCTTCAAAAATAGGCCCTTTCATCATTAAAAACATAAATTCTCTTTCGTTTGTATAAAAACAATTGGATATGATGAACTTTATGAAGGCCATTGCTATCAATTATGACTCACGTCATATCATTTCCCAGAGGAGGAAACAGAACAAAAGCGGGGCATTTGATCATCAAGAAGTTGAAGGATTAGCTAGAAAGGCTAATCTGTTGAAATATGAGTCTGATGTAGAGGTTTGAAAATGTTCACAATCCAATCCTTCTACATTAGCAAAATTTTCAACTGAGCTGGTTCCTACACCAAGTAAAGTTGAAATTACCAGCAAGAGAAGTTTTCATGAAACTGTTGACATGGAAGTGGAAGAACAAGGAGCAATTAAAAGGTTAAAATCAAGTCAATTACAAGATGCATTGATTATGTTAGATAGTGGAAAAGGAAAAGAAAAATATCAAGGTCCAGAAATTCAAGTGTATGATTATAAGTTTGAAGAGGCTAAGGCTACATGTGATAGTGATACGTTTCATTCAAGAGATGAATTGTATGTTAAGTATGGCCAAGACAAGTAGGTTGCATCAAATAAAAACAATAAATTGTATCCCAAAGTCAGAAATGTATTAGATTCAGAAATTACTTTAATGACCACCAGGGATCCCACAAAGAATACTCTAAATCTGGTTGTGTCATTGGATGAAAGAGTCATAGAAATGAAACTAAATTTACAGAAGATACCAGTTCCAGACAAGATCCATTTGCATAGCCAAACTGGAGAATTGATTTACATAGATTTGATGAAAGCCACTTTGAAAATTGCAAAATTGCAAAATATAGTGAACATGTTGGAAATCCAATCAAGACAAGAAAGGACATAAAATAAAGCCCATCAACAACAAATTAAGAAGCTGCGAGTTGATTTGATGGAAACCAATGATGATCCAAACAAAGGTGAAGCAAGAAAGAAACTTTTAAATGAAAAGGAGAACATTATGCAATTGCTTAAAAAGAAACTTAAAATTCCAACGACTCAATTGATTCAAGCATGTGAATTGATTTTTTTGGAGTAAGAAAGAGAATCCACGTCACGATAATTAGATGACTATAAAGAAAAGTTGATTAAATCTAAAGAAAAAGAAGTAAGCTGGGAAAAAGAGAGGTTGAGTCTCAAGACTCGAGTTGAGGATTTGAAGAAAAATTTATCAAGTGTTGTGCAGGAAAGGCAAGGAACAGGTCAAAATAGTGAAGAAACAAACACAAAAAGTCTAATTCAAGCCATGTCTCAAGTGAGCTTGAAAGAGGTAAAAATCAAAGAGTTCAAGAAAGAAAAGAAGAGGTTATAAGAAGAAAATCAGAACAAAGAGGGAGAAAGAAAAGAGCTAGAAAATAAGAATAAGGATTTGGTTGATAAAAATCAGAAATTGATATCTCAGGTAACATGAAAGCTTCCTTTGCAAGTTGCAAAGCATCTTATTTCAGATTCAATAATAAATGAAGCTGCAAAAGTCAGGCCTTATTTAAATTTTATGAAAACAAAGAGATAGTAGAAAATGACAACATACAGAGTTGTACAACAATGAGAGAGACTTTGGATAAAAATCCAAAGGAGACAACCCAGAATACCATTAATTTCCTAAACACCTTGATAGAGGATGATTTGAAGGTGTTATCCATTAAAAATAGAATAGCAATAATAACCTGGGCCAGGAGAGTTCTTGGGAAACATTCTCATGTTTAGAATGTCCAAGCTAAAGTAGATCGGATGAAGAAACAGGTGGAATCTTTCAAAAGATCATTTGCAAATCTGATTCAGAAAGGGCTTCCTTCCTTTAGGGATGAAGATAATAAGTTGATCTCCCAGAATGATTATAAGATTTTTTTGTTTGAAAACAGGATGAACCATGAAAAGTTTGAAGATATTACCCATGTATTGACAGGGGAAATTGTATTATAAAATATTGCAGACGAATTTGACATTCTAAACCAGTTGGTAATGATAGGTGCAAAGATACCTCCAGTATCTATTGCAGATCATGTGGAGATGAAGGTTCTAGTCAAAGAAATGAATAGCTATTAAATCCCTTTTAGATAGCAGTGGAAAACAGTGGAGAAGTATGGAAAAATGAAGTACAATATACACACTTGAGGATTCCTGTCCGAGCAAGAGATTTTCGCTAGTACCTGCAGCTGATAAAAAAAAAAAAAATGTTATATTTTGGAAAACTATAAATTATGTAAATTTTGACAAAAATATAATGTAATAAGTAATTCAAAGTTTACTATTTTTAGAAATAAGGAAGTTAGGTTTTTCCCCAAGAGGCCTTCAATGTATAAAAGAAAATTTTGACAATGTAATCACGGTTGGAACCCATGAAAGGAACACTCATTTTGTATCAAGCTTCTCCAAGATTGCATAGAAATTTCCTGCAAAGTTGAACACATTTTCAAAAGCAAAGATTCATGTGTTGTTTATTTATAGTCTATGATTTTCTCCTTCTCATGTGATTTGTTATTCGAGTAACCTCTCTTTTCCATTATATTTTCTTTCATGCTTAGATGAGACTTTGATTAATTCAGAATTCATGTTATCAGGCTCTGATTTATTGCATCTAAGTATTCATAATTATTCCTCTAAAGTTGATGTTGATTTCATCCACAATTGATTCCCAATGTTGATGGATTGTCACTCTTTCTTCTATTATCACTTGCAAATAAGAACTTGACTGTGAAGCAAATAGCTATCTTTCCTTGGTAAAAACCAATTATTTTTAAGCTCTTCTTACCCTTAAATTAATTTTGATTTGACTCCATTCCCAATGGTATCCATATGTTTCAGCCTTTTACAATTTTAAAGCACAATCATTTTGATATATTTCTAGCCATTGGATTTATTTTTGAGAGAGCCATCTCATGTAGGAAAAAACCCAGTTTTCCTCTTAAAGATTGGTTTGAAATAGTTACCTTGGAACTATCCTCCCACAACTAGGGGAGAAATTAACACATACCACCATTCATACCTTAACACCCAAGGGTGTCTACCTCTATGGATTTTCTAATAATATGACATGACCCATGACATAATTTTCTCATGCAAGGAAATTAATTCACATTAGAGCACCATATCATCATCCTCTTTTAGAATTGAGATCACCTTTGAATGTCCTATGTGAAATTTTTTCCCATGGTATAGATAGAACCAAACAGGTATTTGTCAGATATTTCTTCCTTGAGCGAGGGGATTTAGTTAAAACTAGATGAAAGTGAGACATCCAGTAGGTCTACAAGAGTTATATCAACTAAAGGTCAAAAAATCAGAATAAAATAACATAAACGCATGGAATTTTTTCTCGCTAAAGGGGGGTCAGGTTCCTATGATGATGAGACAATAGGCGACATCAAGGTGCCCTTGAGGTACAAGCATCTAGTGAAACAATGGGTACCCAAGGATCTTCCTCAACTAAACATAGATTTTTGTGTGAACAAGAGGATATATGGATTTGTACCATCGTCATTACATGGTTTGGGGTTGTTTTGCATGGATGGCATAAAGGTCGATTATGGAAGATGTACAAAATTGATGGAGTAGGTTGGACCCTGTTACAACTACAAATATTGGATGCGCCTAGTCCAGTATACAAGAAGTATGTGTAGATGTGGATTGTCAGCAAATTATTTACAGCTGAAAAAAAAGATCAAAATAAAGGAGCAACGTTGTACATTGACAGAAGGCCAAAAGCTTCAAGGAATATTGCGGGGTTTATAAACAGTACACAACCAAGGTCTACAATTAAGCAACCCAACTGCATATTTGAGGGGTGTGAAGGAAACCGTGTTTTTGTATGTTCCATTAAATCAATAGTTGCAGGGGAAGAATTACTTATTAATTACAATTTGAATCGAATATATACAAACACGGATACTATGGGAGTGGTACATCTAACAATTTACCCAACCTTTTATTAATGAATTTCACATCTTAAGGATTTTTCGTTAGTCTATTGTTAGAATTTCATTTAAATTTTCTATATTTACTTCATAGGGTATGGATTGGGGCATATCCCCAATAGCTGGTCATAGGAGTACAACATCCTCGAGGCAACAAGTATACATCATTGTAATAGTACAAATATAATATGAAAAAAAGAGTTTTCTTTGTTGTGTTTTTTCATGAGTATATTTGTTTGATTTATATAATGTTATTTGTATATTTGTTGCACAGTGTTGATTTGAGAAACCACCCAGCTGTTGATCAGACGATAGCAGCCTCGGGGCAACAAGTATACTTGATTGTAATTGTACAATTTAAATGCATCAAAATGTTTTCTTATTATGTTGTTTCCATCAGTATTTTGGTTTTGTTTAGCTAATTTTTTCTATGTTTTTGTTGCAGGGTGCTATAAGGGGATCCTCCCTATTAGTAGATCGGGGCAAGTCCCCTACCATTGATCAGATGAGTAGATGATCCTCGAGGAAACAGGCATAATTCATTGGAATTGTACAAATATAATATGGAGCATAATGTTTTTTTTGTTATGTCTTTTTCGTGTGTATATTGGTTTAATTATGATAATGTTTTCTACATTTTTTGGAAGGGGGACGATCGGGGCAAGTCCCCAGCTGTGGATCAGACAACACTAGCATCAAGGCATCAGGTAAACCTAATTGTAATTTTAGGAATCTATCATGATCGATATGTTTTGCTAATATACTTTTTTCCTCGGTCTATTTCTTTCACGTCAATAATGTTTTATATATTTTTGTTGCATACCACTGATTCGGTGTATGATCCAACGCCAGAGCAATCAATAGATTTTGATATGGATGAGTTGATGTGTGATGCTGACATTGGTTCTTCTCTAGACCAGATTAAGATGATATAGAATACCTTGAAAAAAAATAATGAGGATATCCTTCATCTGCCATTCATTCAGCCACAGATAGATGAGATTAGAGAAAAGGTTGATGTATTGGTAAAGAGATCTTAAGCCTTGAAAGTAAGTTGCAAAATATTGAATCATAATATTAATGCATTTAGTATTTTATAATTTTTACTTGTATATGATGGTGAACTAAAATATGGTTTGAATTGCCAAGATTTTTTGTGCCCACACACTAGTGGTCAAGGCGGGGTTGGCACTAGTGATGCTCATGGAGAATCGTCACATTAGAAAATGACTCCAAGTGCATATCATGTGCCATTTTTTTTCGACTGAATAGATAGCAACATGTTCCATGAAACCCTAGAGGCTAGTTGTGAGTGAACCCACTAGTGACCGGTGCACGCCAGATCGTGCAGAAGAAGGGGTAGGTGCAAAGACTGCTAGTATTGATATTGCTGAAGCAACATTTCCTAGATCTTCCCATGTCACTAGAACGGGTACACTATAGACTACATTTTTGGTGGACGAAGAGCTCGTTCCAAAAAATATAGAGAAGATCCTAGGTATTTATACATTGTTCAAGTTAGTGTTTATAATTTTATTGTAATATATCGATAAAACATTGTTTTTCAACTAATGATGGCATGATCGTTTTGCAGGAAATGATGTTTTTTATAAACATATTAATGATTTATCATTGGAGATATTTGGGCCCACCATATACACATGGTGGGATAAACAAAGTAAAAATTTAAAAGATGAGCTCAATATTTGCTTGGTTGGCCTGTTCGGTAACGAGACCTTTAATCGAGCTGAGGTCCTAAACAAGGTTGGACAACATATGAAGATTTTTTGAGAACAATATAGGGTTCACATAGAAAGGAAACCTAGGTATGAGCACCCTCCAATGATTCCAGAAAGAGAGTGGAAATCCATAGTGAAATATGGAAAGGTGAGGGCTCTGAGAAAAGAAGGAAAGATACCACCTGGCACAGGGAGGTATGCAATACTTTCTGCAATGTAATTCTAAACCTTATTATTATTAATTTTTAGATCAAATTTGAAACATCTAACGTATTTCAACACTCTCATAAGCTATCGGAAACATCAAATGCCACAGAGGAAAGACAAGAAAAAATTGGTCAGCACAAGCTTGGGCCTGGTGGTTATTCGAATTTAGCGGCACGAATTGTATGTATTGAAAAACCAATATTGCATCCAAATAATAAATTGCAAATTATTTATGTTTTATTATACTGCAAAAGGTAAATTCACGATGTTATGCAAATATGCAGGCCAATCGATTCAAGGAAGTGCCCACTGAGGAAGACTTGAATCTTGGCTTCCAACACGGCTTTGGAGTTGTTGTTGAACACCGAAAAATATTGTTTGGGAAAACACAGTCTTCTGGAGATCCACCTTGCACATAGGTATATAAAATCAATATAGTTTAATGAATTATTTTTACTTATGCAATCTATTCGTTATAAATATTTTCCATAAACTATTCACTCTGTTTCGAGCAAGAAAGTAACAATCCACTTAATGTCGAGGATGGAGAACAACCAATCGAAGACAATGCTTCGAATCCTGGTAATTAATTTATTCATATGCTACAATTTTAAATATTGCATTGCATATGGTGAATATTAATTGTACTTTTCCATGATTCAATTGCAGAGCATGTAGTAGGTCACACTGTATAGGATGAGCCTAGGAAGGAATACAAAGTACATGATGTGGCCACAATAGGTCAAAAAATGCCTTTGTAATTTTGTTTTTTAATGAAATACTTGTCATTACAATATCATAATATATCAATGTAACATTTTCACATTATTGCATCAATTCCGAACCTCTTGTTGCAACATCCACATCATGAGTACTATACTAGGAAGACAACACAACAAGTTGATGAACCCCCAAGAACTGAACAACAAGTTCCAGAAGATGAGTTTCTTGCTAATTTTTTCAAGAGAAAAGGATCTAAAAAGAAATGACTAAAGAAATACTATGTGTACTTATTGTTTATAATATAATGTCATGCAAAAAAAATTTCCTACTGAATGAATGAATGGTTTAATGAATGTTACCTTTTTTGAATTAATGGTAAATGTTTCTTTCATGATGAAATATGCATGTTTGCACATAATTTTTTTTTTCAAGTACATGCATTGGGTGTGGGGAATTGAGAGTGATGTGAGGGGGGGAGGTGCCATAAGAGCTTCCACCTTCACATGGTTGATCCTGTTCAGTACGTTAGAGAATATTAAATTATTCTTGAAATAAATAGGAGCTCAGTGAGATCACATAAGTGTCCAACATTAGATATTTCCTCTAGAATGTGTTACTAAACCCCCATAGTTAGTGAGTTCTCTAATATAACCTCTATGTTAGATTTTGAGGGAAGGGTTGGATGCATATATTCATGTATTATTTCTTTCAGGACAGTAGTTCCTTCGGGCTCTTTAATGACATTCTCAGGTTTCTCTTTAGGGTCTTCCTTAACTTCCTCTTCCTATGCCTTTGAGTTAACCTTAAATCTATTCGAGGATGCCTTCTTCTTCAAAGGAGACTACTGTAGAATTGGAGTGACCTTATTCCCCCTCTTACTTGTAACTTCGTTCCACTCCTCTCCTGGAGCTTCTTCTGTGTCTTGTTGCTTCCTTTTTTGGCATCATATCAAAAAATGCATGTACTCATGAAAAACCTTGCATTTGAATGGTATTTTCTTATAGTCAACAGTGTGGAGATGATTCCATCCATCCATCGACAAATTTATTGCTTCGGGGATACCTTTATCCAGGTCCACCTCTACAGATATCCTTGCATAGGAAAACATCGGGGGTTTTGGCTCTGAATTATCTATGTATTTCCCCAATGATTTCCCTATGGCTCTAATATCTTCATCGTTCCAACAATGCAAAGGGATACGAGGATGTTTTACCCACATGGGGACAGCTAAAGGGATGTCTTTCTCCATATCAAAGGAGAGGTCACATTTGTTTAAGTGCATGCCTCTCGGGCCCATGAAATAAGCTCCATTCCTGAATATAAGGTCGTGATCCTCCTTATTTTCAAAAAGAAACACAAAGAAACCCTTTCCACAAAAATTTTGCTAGACCTCCCCCTAAATAAGTGGTTACCATTTTTTGTTGAGCCATATTTCTATGGCATGCGGTGATGGCCACAAACCAGTGATGTTGGGAACTAAACCCTTTTTGCTAAAAAAAAAGGCCTTGTATTTCGAGGTTGATCATGAGGACAATTTGAATTCCGACACAACAGCTCATTTCACAAATTTGGATTCTGAAGTGGACGCAGCTTTGTTGGAAGAAGGATGAGATGTTACAATCTTCTTGAAGTCATCCTCGAGGATACAACATCGCTCCTCTGGTCCAGGGTATGGAGTAGGAGGAGGCTTCATGAAACCTAGAGACGAAGAAAACCTAGCACTTGCAGAAGAAACCCTAGAACTCTCTCCCCAAGCTCAGATAATTGTATCGCTTGCTTAATAGATTATTCTATTATTAAATTGACAATATACAATCCAATATATTTTCCATTATAATCATCCAAGATTCAACTACTCCAATTTGGAATTGTGTTGTAAATGATAACACATAAATCCTATAAATAGACAAAAGTTGCACTCATTCATTAATTATGAAGTAAAATAGTTATTCTTGATATGCATGCCATATTTATATAAGGTTTTACTTTCTTATATATATACATAAACCTTCATGTGCCACATCAGTGCTATAGACGTGACACATTGATCTCACCCACTTGGGTTGTAGAAAACACCTCTTTAGCACAATGAAGCCATAGAAAATTACTTTTGTCTTCATCATATCCTCATAAACTCAAATGCATATGATAGTTCATTTGATTGAATTGATTTGGGTACTTAGCCCTTTTTCTATATTTAGTAGAAGATTTATGCTTCTAGTTACATATGAGTTTTATATTAAATGTTTCTAACCTTGGGGGAAAAGTAAACAATTGTATTTAAAGGTTGCTTCTTAATATTTTGGGTGCATAATGTGTTTTTTGGTATTAATATTATTAATTTGTATTATAAAATGATCACGGAAAACCCAAATAGTCAAAATTTATAAAAACACATAAAATTTGTTTTAAATTGTTTTTCTAAACTTAAGTATCATGTGTTGGCACAAGGATAAGTCACAGAATTTTTGGTACAACCAACGACAAAGGGGTCAGTGACAAGGATAAAGGATCAGTCGAGGAACGCAACAAGGCGGATAAAGCGGAATTAGAGCGGACAAAGAGAAGTCATTATTTAATTAGTTAGTTAGTTAATGGGTCGTTTTGTGAAGTGGACCAAGTTTGTAATGGTCAGTGAGCCTATAAATAGGAGTAACATTGTAATCCTTTGGGCATCTTATCTTAGAAAATATTTTGCAATGATCTGATCTATTGGTCGAGGAATGTATCTTCGCATCTACAGAATTTTGATCTATCTTTCATGCTGGATAACATTTTGTATTTTGACCTGAGCTATTGAGATGGGTTTTGTGGATTTGTATCTCTAATTTGTATGACAGATTGATTTATAATGAGAATGAACGTTTGTACATAACTTTGTAAATTATGTGTTGTACTGTAGTATGATGTGTTTTGTCGCAGTATGGATAGATTTGATATGTGTCAATGATATGTGTCTCTATGATATGTCAATGAGTAGATCTGATTGATATGTCTTCGTATCCAATAATGATGTTATGAGAATGATCATTATGTCAATCTCCGGGTTATGATATCATTGAATGTGAATGATGCATGTCCTCTTATACCTGCGGAAGCATGGCTCCTGCAGCTGCCCTAGGTATCTCGAGTGAGACCTCACTTGCCCTGCGAGTGTTCCTGGGAAGGATAAACCCTTTCTGGGCTGATATCTATGGGAGTTTGTGTCGATCTTTGTTGACATAGTGTGAAGTGAACCCCTGTCGACAAATATGTGTCAAAAAATGGTTTCGTTGTCAGGACCCTAGTGTGCAAGAGAGAGGACATGCTATGGAATTCGAAAAATCTGGAGATTGAGGATTGGTTCGACAAAAAGACATGAGAGTTTGTTGAGGAAGAAAATAAAAAACATAGATGGTCGATAGAACAATGGTTGCAAAAGTACATCTATATTGATATCCATGAGGTTTTTTTTTTGCGAGGTTCCTATACTGTTGTATGAGTGGTTGGCTAACCTAAATTTTCACAAGAAGAATTTCCAAGTAGTTGAGCCAGAGCATTGGACCTGAGACTAATCCATCAATTGATTCATGTTAACAATAAATCTTCAAGGGATGTCGACGTCTCGGTAGATAGCATTTTGGAAGGGTAAATTACCGCGTTTATTGTTGACACAGTCAGGTCATACAGCGACGCAGAGAGTAAATTATTCAAAGGACCAAAAAGAAGGTACCTATTGGCGTTACCATTGTGGATTAAAATGCTCATTTGTGAAAAAGGGAATATTGAAGATGAACTCCGATGAGTAAACTCTGGTGTGCGGAGGCTATGGGTACTACATAGATGCAGGTCTGATAGAATGATGTGGGGTAGATGGAAATGAACTACGATGAAATTGTGAGGGAAGTTGTGGAAGATTGTTGTCACTTGAGAAGTGGGGAGAGGTTCCACCTGGAGAAGAAGATGAGGACTGAGAGAGAGATAGTCCTAGTGCAATCGGAACGGAGGACTGTGAAACGGGACCATAAGAGACTAAGCGAACTTATAGAAATGAAGATGATGACTAGGCTACCCTTGAACCTGAGGAGGGACAAAACCAAAGATACAACATTCCCAAAACCCCATGCACTGTGCCAAACTTTGGAGGAAGAAACACAAGCTCTTCGTAGGGTTGTCCTGTGTGTCACAATAGCAGTAACAGTAGTGGATCTACAAACACCGGTAAACAACCAAGGATGGAGGGAGACGACATGAGGTTGCCTCTCTTTCATGGAAATGGGACGGAGGATCCCAAGCAGTATTGGTTCTTATGCGGAGCAGTTTGGATAGTAAAACAAGTACAAGATGAAGCTATCAAGAAGGACAACTGGAGACAACCTTCAAAGGTCATGCGCTAGATTGGTACATGCAGAAGTTTATACAAGTCCCTGTAGGACTTCAGTAGAATACTCTGGCATAAATCAGAGCTGGGATAATCGACAAGTTTAAGAAGCCAAAATCAGAATCGCAGTACATCATGGAATTGAAGGAGATAAAGCAAGTCCCTAATGATTCGGTGTGGGAGTTTGATCAGAGGTTCAAAAATCTGATGGCTAAAGTTAGTTTTGGGATGAGTGATGTATCAGATGGATTTCCCAAATATGACCCCACAACGTACCTATTGCAGCGCAGTTGATCACAGTATTGAAGACTGTCCTCGGTTAATCGCAAAGTGGCAGATTGAGAATGCACCACAACCGCAACCAAACTTGAACTTGAATCTAGCTCAGAACATGTAGAATATATTAGCCGAGATAAGAAGTCAAATAGTAAATGTCGCAGTAGTGACCAAAGGAGGAGTTGCAACAGGAAAAGATAGGCTACCGCCAAGTGTCTGGCCCGTAATCCCGAAACAAGTACCATTCGGTGTCAAAGAAGAGAAAGAAATTTTTTGGGAAGCACGTGATTCACTACTAAAGAATAATGTTCGGTCGACACCTGTTGTCCACAAAGAACCTATCTATGGGTTGCATGGATTTTTGACCCTACAATGTCACAGAAGTCACCAGGAAAGATCAACACTTTGAAAAAATTTCTAGAAAGTTTTCTAACATTAGCAAAGGATCAGGAATCCTTAGTGGAGATAGCTTGCTTCTTGCATCGTCCGGAAGAGGGGCAACAGGATCGTGTAGTCAACTGCCTACATAGGAAGTAAATAGGAAGGGAGATGAGGATGAATGCCTAGATCGGTGCATTAGATATGGATTCCATCACTCTAGATCTAGGATCTGATGTGAATATTCCAACCAAGAAAACATGGGAAGCGATGGGGAAACCATAGCTGGTATGGTCCCCTGTGCAGCTCTGTTTAGAAAATTAGATCAAGGTTACACCAATCAGTCGGTTGCCTCATATACCAGTCAAGGTAGAAGGATTGAAGACATATGCATATTTTGATGTCATGGAGATAATTGATAACAATAGTCCATATCCTGCACTGTTGGGGATAGATTGGGCAATGGAAAATAAGGCAGTTATCAATTTTAAGAAAAGAACGATGTCTTTTGAGGATTGTGAGATGAGGGTCATTGCTCCACTAGATCCACTTGAAGGACAGAGATATGTTGAACCAATGCGAGATGAGCTCACTGTGGGATGGGAGAACATCTATAATATCTGATAAGATTACATCAATCCCATCGCCGATGGAGAATGGTGTGGATAAGTATTAGTTCAGCGTCATCGTATTCCGACGAGGCTCTAGAGAATTGGAAAAATCGGTTACATGAGGTATCATTCATGAAGTGTGTGTGGATCACTCAATCACTGCAATGGGTTGTGACATAAGTATGTGATCTACTGACATACAAATGACTTCCTAACCTAGAAAGATTCATTAATGAGTTTGAATACAAGGTATCAGAACCACAATTCCTGCTAGCATTAGATGAAGCATTGAAAGCCACTCTAGCAAGGGGGTGGGGAGCGCACAAGTCGACAATAACAAACTAGAAACAATGTCAACGACTAATGGAAGTAATATTTGTGGAAAATGACTGCTACCAAGGAAAGAAGTACGATGGAGGGATGGATCCAAGGGATCATCGGGAGAAATGCTAGCATACATGGGGATAGAGGCCAAAGAAAGAATGGGTTCATGCATTCATCCACACATTAGATGAAGTACTACGAAGATGGTACATATCAGTAAAGTTGAGATGAGGAACAACTAAATGGGAGGATATAACCATTAGCTTCAGTCGCACATTCAATTTCTCCGATGAGAATCCACTAATTGATGGCGCGTTGCAGGTAATCCGTGAAAATATATTTGAGATAGTTCCAACTGAAATACCAATGGGACCGCAATGGACCTCAACACCAAAGATGATGATGGAATGTTACAATGTTTCAGGAGGACCTGATGATGACAAAGATCCTAGAGATGTCTATGTCCTAGAATCAGAAGGAGTCATGATGTTGAAGCATCAAATATTCCATTCGACAGATTCAAGCAACCATTGAAATTAAGAAAGTGAATATTGGATCACTGGAGAATCCAAAGTTCGCTAGTATTGGAGACTATTAGGATGACACAATAATAGGGAAGGTCACCGACTTATTGCATGAATTTCAAGTTTTGTTCCCAATGAAGTTTTCTGAGATGAAGGACATTTTTGGGGACCTGGGAAAGATGAAGATCCCCCTTAAACCCGATGCTAATCTAGTGAAGCAACAACCGTATAGATTGAATCCCAGATACAAAGAATGATTAAAGGTTGAGTTAGAGCAGATGTTGGAAGCAGGGATCATTGAACCTGTGAAAGAGTTAGAATTGATCAACCCGATGGTCATCCTAGACAAAAAGACTGGAGAAATATGGATCTGCGTCGACTTAAGGAAGTTGAATGATTCATGCCTTCATGATCCATTCCCCACACCATTTACTAACGAATTACTTGAAGGAGTCAGAGGATAGGAAGTATATTCATTCACAGATGGGCTCTTAGGATATCATTACCAGATCAAGATTGTGAAAGAAGATTGACACAAAACCACCTTTGTAAGAGAGTGGGGATGCTTTCAATACATAGTAATGCCATTTGGTCTCAAGAATGCCCCTGCAATTTTCTCAAGATTAGTTGTCGCTGCTTTCAAATATTTTATTCACAAGTTCTTGGCGGTGTACATAGATAATTGGACTGTGTATGGATTGATTAAATACCATATCGAGACCCTCAGGATGATGGTGGAAATATGTCAACAACATCATATCTCTTTGAATTTGAAGAAATGTATATTTTGTGCACCATTTGGTATCTTGTTGAGACATATTGTCTGCGAAGAAGGTATGCTCGTTGAACCATCCAAGATCATGATCATTGTCAACTTACCAGCGCCTACGATAGTAAATCACCTGAGGGCCACATTGGTCCATACAAGATATTATAGAAAATTCATAAAGGGGTATGCAGGGATTACTGCAACCATTGAGAAGTTATTGAAGAAAGATGCGAAGTTTGAATGGAATGGTGAATGTCAGAAGAGCCTTGACATATTGAAGGAAGAGGTGGTTGCAACGCCAATTTAATCCTTCCCCAACTGGAAGAAATAATTCCATGTCCATGTAGATGCTTTGTCAGTCACGCTAGTGGTGATATTGGCCCATCATGGAGAAGGGTTGATCGACCATCCTATTGCATTTTCTAGCCGAAAATTGTCGACCGCAGAGAAACATTACACAACGACAAAAAGGGAAGTCTTGGCGATGGTATATGCATTACAAAATTTCTGACACTATCTATTAGGAGGAAACTTCAAGATGTTTACTAACCACTCAGCACTGAAGTACCTATTCAACAAGCCTGTGTTGGGGGGCAATATTTGTCGGTGGTTGTTTTTTTTTAGGAATTTGGCTTTGAAATAATCATGAAGCCTAGAGGGTTGAATGCAGGACCTAAAAATCTATCGAGGATTGAATCAGATGAGGAACCAAGTAGCATCGATGATGGTCTTCCTGACGCATATTTATTCCTCATTGAAATGGTCAACGACCATTACGAATAGATCGTCTAGTTTTTTACCGTGGGAAGAGCACCAGAAGAGTTCACCACGAATCATAAGAAGCAATTAGTTTCCAGATGTGCTAACTTCAAATTGATCACTGGACAATTATACAAGATGGGACCAGATGAAATTATGTGCCGATATGTCCTTCCACATGAGCAAGAAAGAGTCTTGGCTGAGGCTCATGGTGGGACCGCAGGAGGAAATTATGGAGGGCGTGCAACCACCCGAAAGATACTTAGAGTTCGATTATGGTGGCCAACATTGCATGGAAACGCAACAGATTACTCTAAGAGATGTGACGTATGTCAATGGATGGGGAAACCATCGCGACGGGATGAGATTCCATTGGTTCCCTAGTTGACATTACAAACTTTTGATAGATGGGAAATAGGATTTCTGGGACCCATTAACCCACCAAGAAAGAAGACGAGAGCGAGGTATATCATTATTGTGATAGATTATCTAACAAGATGGGTCAAAGCAGCACCAGTAAAATATTGCATAGCTATGACAACAACAATATTTATTTTCGACAATGTGGTCACCAGGTTTGGGTGTCCAAAAATATTGATGAGTGACCAAGGTACGCTGTTAGGAACCCATGTCTTTACTTTGTTAGTATATTGTTGTTGGAAGCATATGATTTGTAAGTCGTCCCGTAGTATTTGTTGATCCATAGTTTATATTAGCCCATAGTATTGACCCATAGTATTGGACTCATATGCTTTGTAAGTCATCCCATAGTATTATATGTCCCATGGTTTTGACTCATAGTATTGGCACCTAGACTTAGCCCATGGTTTGTATTGACACATAGTATTGACCCATGGTATTGGCGCCTAGACTTAGTATATAAGTGTGTGTTGAGGCCTATGAAGGCACTGTGAAGTTAATTGTATTGAGCTTGATCAAAGGAGGTTGCCCCCTCGAAGTGGCCCATGATCAATATAAAAGTGATTCTGAGTTCTATTATTTATGATATCTAATGTATTTGCATTAATTAATTATTGCAGGTTCATCACATCTGGTATCAGAGCACTTTCTTTGGCTCGTTGGGTGGAATTTCTGCCAAATTTTTTTTCTCCCATCTGTTGCAGCTTCAGATTTGGGAATAATCCCTATCCGCTTAACTGTGGGAAGTACTTGGGCATAAGCCATAAATCTCATTGTGAGGAGTACCACAGGAACACCAAAGTAGCTGGCCCATTGAGAGGACCTACGAGCAAAAAGGGCAATGACCCCTACCTGATTGACTAGTTCCCACCCGTGAGGTAAACCAAGAGCTATCGTTTGTGGCAAAGCGGTTATCAGTTTTACCTGAGCCGTGGAGTGAGGGGTAGTGCCCCAATACGCAAGCCGTCAGACAGCATTGGTGGCCAAGTGAAACACCTGAACTGTTAGGAAGCCATACATACCTAGGGTCCATATCTATTTTCAGTTGAACTGTTGCCGATCACTTCTGCTCTAGATCCAGCCGTTTTAGATCTATTCTAAAAGTCATTCTAGATCCAGTTTCCATTTAAGATCCAGCCGTTTTAGATCCCTTCCGCGTTGTTACAGATCCATCTATTGCGGATCCCTTCCGCGCCGCTATTGCCAATCCATTTAAGAAAAGAAAAAAAACTATTTTTCGGCCATATCTCCCTTGTTTCAACTATGTTTTCCCTGAAACTTCACTGACATCCCTGCAATCCCATTCTGCATATTTCATTCTTGAAGACCCTATCCCAAATTCCACTTCCCAAGACCAGAAATCCCACATTTGTCTATTTTTAGGGTTTGCCATAACTTCTTCAATTTTCACCTGATTGCCTTCAAATTTTACCATAGAGTTCCCGCTTCTGAAATCCCCATTTTTTGCTTCCCTGTCCCTTAGAAAGTGTCGAAAACCTAGTCAAACCCCAATTACCCCTCCGATTTTTTCCCAAATCCAAATTTCTCCTTACTAAATAAGCTTGTGTTTGTGTTTTTCTATCCATTCCCCCCCCCCCACAAAAAAAAAAAAATTTACTGGTTATGGTTGTCACTCGCACAGGAGCAAACACCATGGAGGAAGCACTTACAGCCATCCAAACAAAACTCCAAGATCTTGATGAAAAATTTCTCAGCCTCCATCTTCAGCATTCAGCCATGAACAATAACTGATAGCCATAATATTTTGCAGCCACCGGGTTCACTTCTTCCAGCAATCTTCATGGGCCGAAGCTTGATTTTCCTCGCTTCAATGGTACTGATCCGACTGGATGGATATACCAAGCAGAACAATATTTTAGTCTGCATAATACTTTTGATGTTTAGAAAGTTCCACTTGCATCCTTTCATTTGGAACAAGAAGCCCTTCAATGGTACCATTGGTACATCAAAGCTCATCCCGACCCAAACTGGACATATTTTTTCCAATTCCTTTTGCCATGATTTGGTCCTAGTGCTTTTGACGACTTCACAGGAGCACTCACTAAACTTCACCAAACTGGCACAGTGAGAGAGTATCAGACGGAATTTGAGAAACTAGCCAATCACACAGAAGGATTGTCTGATGAATTCTACAGGAGTTGTTTTATCAATGGTCTCAAGGATGAAATCCGCTCAGAGGTCAAAATGTTTTGTCCCAACACAATGATGGAAGTCCTAGGGTTGGCTAAGCTGGCCGAGGACAAGATCATAGCTCAACAACACTCCAAACCCACCTTTGTTCCCTTCAGAAATATGGGTTCCCAACGACCTCCCATCACGCCTGCTCCTCAACCAACTCCTATCAAGCAATTGTCTGAAACAGAGATGCAGGCACACCGAGAAAAAGGGCTTTGTTATAATTGTGATGAGAAATTCACTTGGGGACATAGATGTGTTCAACGAAAGCTCTATCTCTTGGATGTGGATTCTTCGCCTGCCTCAGCACTTGATGAAGAAACTCTAGATACAGTAGATGATCAAGTCGACATTCAACACCCTCCTGTTGACACCCCATCTCAGGACGACCCACCCGAGATCTCTCTCCATGCTGTAACCGGGGTCACCACCCCACAAACAATGCGAGTTAGGGGATACTTCAAGAATCTCCCTCTTACCATACTCTTTGATTCTGGTAGCACTCATAACTTCATTGATCCTGGGATTGCCAAACAGGCTGATTGTTTTGTCCATCCTTGCTCCAACTTTGAAGTCATGGTTGCCAATGGGGGCACCTTACCTTGCAAAGGAAAGTGTCACAATGTGCGTATGTCTATGGAAGATTATAACCTACACTCTCACATGTTTTCCTTGTCCTTAGGCGGATGTGATTTGGTTTTGGGCATTCAATGGTTACGCACACTTGGCCCCATCTTATGGGATTTTGCTGAGCTTTGGATGCAGTTTTCAGTCAATGGGTGTCACATCCCCATTTTGACCCCCTTCGCATTAAATCGCAAATGATGTAAATACTGATATTTAATCATGGTGAGGAGCTCAAGGCCAAGGCCCCACCATTAATTTAGCGTTTTATGTATCGGAAATTAAAAATAGATGCCTTTGGTTCTTGTGCTAGATAGGCACAATGTAAATTAAGACATCATGTAAATACGAATTTTAATGAAAAACCCACAACTAGCTATGCAATGCAACAAAGAGATGGGGGCATGATTCTACAAGGAATAGGGAGTGAAATTATTCAAACCCTTGATCCAATGGTGATAAGCCAAATGTCAATAAATAAGCCCTCAAATACCCATTCTGACTTATGCACCCAATCATTTAATTCTTCCATAAATTGGTTGAGGGAGTTAATGCCTTGGGAATGAAGAGGCATGGCAACCAATTTCGTGCATGGGCAAGCCATCAACCTGGGGAAAATGTACTTTTGCTTATGGGGCAAGAAAACACCCACGAAATGGTGCCCAAAGCCATTCGGAACCCAGAATCTTTCCTCCCTCATGCAGTCTGAGCTAGCTGGGCTTTCCCCATCACGTTTTTTACCAATTTTCTGCATTTTTCCATAGCTGGGAGCTCATTTTTGTGTTGCACAGTGGCTGGGAGAAAGGGAGTCTCGTTTTGGGGGTTTATAGAGGTCGTTTTTGCCCCTGAAATCCAGAAAAACGTTTTCTGAAAACGAATTTTCTCTCCCAGGGTTTATTCCCCATCTACCAATTCATTTTGGTTGCCCACGTTTTTCAGCACTTGTGTTTTGTTGTAGGGTGCATCCCTGTGTTGGTTGGAAATTATGAGCAAGAATTAGGAAAGGAAGTGGACTAGAATTGGCTTGATAAACCTAGTGAGGAGGTAACCTCTCAAGAGTATCAAAAGAGCTGGTTGCTCTTCTATGCACACCTTGAATAACACTAGAATGGAAGGTATGGCCTGAGGGACTGTGTATTAGTGAAGGGAATACTTCCTTGTGCCAGGAGTGTAGGTATTGTGGGGACCAAGCTAGATAAATCTTGCAGAGGGTGTCCATATCTCTATGGATGATCCCACTAGCTTAGCATTTCTTCCTTCCATTGCCTAACAGCCTGATAAACCCAACTGTAGCTTGGCTTGGCTAATTTGGTGTATCTTTGAGCTATGTGTGAGTCTGTTGTTTCCCTGATTCCTTGTAGAGATCATGGCCAGCTCGGGGTTGGCAGTGTGTTGAGATATTGATGATCACAACTGGCCTATGGTTGGGTGGAATGTTGCAGTTGCATATCCAGTTGCTTGGGACTACTTTGTTATAAGATAAGTATTCTCTTGTGTTAACCTTGCAATTATTTATTTGATGAATATCTTGAATGTATGATGGACATGTAATTGAAATTACTTCCGTTGTGTTTTCTTATAATTATACATTTCCATATGTCTTTTTATATTATGTGAATGCTTATTTAATAAGTTCATGGGGCTAGATGCCCGGTTTTAGCATCACGATCCTCTCCATCGCACTGGTATGATGGGAGGGGACGTGACAATGGGGCACAACACAAATTTATGGGCTTACAACTAGGGTCTCTCTGCATCATTAGTTCACATCGCCTGGCAAAAATACTTAAGAAGAATTCACATGGTGTCATCGCTCAGCTCCACTCCATTCAGATGCACCCATCAACAGTCTCCACTACTTCCTTGGATAGATATGCAGGTGTCTTTGCTGAACCAATGAGCTTGTTGCCTTCAAGAGACCTTTTCGGTAAGAATTTAGCCGCATCTACCTCTCAGCAGGAAATGATGACTATTTTGCATACAGTACAGAAGTGGCAGCCATCCCTATTGGGGAATTATTTATGTATCAAGATGATCTCCAGATTCTGGAAACTTTCCTGGAACAATGGGTCCCCTCCCCAACACACCTGAAATGGGTTATCCAACTCATGGGTTATGACTATGCGACCACTTACCAGAAGGGTAAGGACAATATGGTGGAAGATGCTCCTCCTCACACATTTGATGACCCAGTTTCTCTTACAACTATTTCTCTACTTGTTCCAAATTGGTTGCAATCTGTTCAATGGGGCTATCTCTTCTATGAACTCCATGCTTCTTCATCAGTAGGGCACTCTGGGTTCCTCAAAACGTATGACCAGGAACAATGTAACTTCTTTTGGCAGGGACTCAAAAGGACAATTCAATGGATGGTGGTTGACTGTGATACTCTCCTGGTCAACAAGGGTGAAACAACCCTCCTTTCGGGACTGCTCGAACCCTTTCCCATCCCTCCATAGATTTGGACAACTATTTCTATGGATTTCCTAGAAGTGCTCCAGTGGTATAGTACCACATCTCAAAGGACACCATATGAAGCAGTCTTTGGACAGGCACCACTAGTTCTTCTTCCATACACCTTCAGCAGCTCCCCAGTTCAGGCAATTGACTCAATTCTTCGAAACTGTGATCAGCTTCTTCTCATTCTGCAGGACAATTTTCACATGGCAAGAATTCGACTGAAACAACAAGCCAATCAGCACCATTATGAGCGCACTTTTCACATCATTGATATGGTTCTTCTTCGTCTATAGCCTTCCATGCAATCCTCCCTGAAAATCCAAAGGCACCAGTGGCTCGAAATGCAACCTGAGGATGCTACAGAGGACCCACTCCCTCAGATTCTGCATCAATTTCCACATCTAAAGCTTTGAGGAAAAAGCTTTTTCTAAGGGAAAGGGGATGTTAGGAACCCATGTCTTTACTTTGTTAGTATATTGTTGTTGGACGCATATGCTTTGTAAGTCGTCCCGTAATATTTGTTGATCCATATTTTATATTAGCCCATAGTATTGACCCATAGTATTGGATGCATATGCTTTGTAGGTCGTCCCATAGTATTATATGTCCCATGGTTTTGACTCATAGTATTGGCGCCTAGACTTAGCCCATGGTTTGTATTGACACATAGTATTGACCCATGGTATTGGCACCTAGACTTAGTATATAAGTGTGTGTTGAGGCCTATGAAGGCACCGTGAAGTTAATTGTATTGAGCTTGCTCAAAGGAGGTTGCCCCCTCGAAGTGGCCCATGATTAATATAAAAGTGATTCTGAGTTCTATTATTTCTGATATCTCATGTATTTGCATTAATTAATTATTGCAGGTTCATCACATATGCATTTTGTAAATCAAACCATCAAATCAATGACTGAGGAGTTTCAGATTCAGCATAGAAGAAGCACTCCATACCATCCATAGGAGAATGGAGCAGTCAAAGCATTGAATAAAATTATGGAGCATGCACTCACTAAGGTGTGCAATACTAACCGTGACGACTGGGACTTGAATATTCCTGCAGTATTATGGGCCTATAGAACTACATGAAAAAGATTGATAGGAAAGACTCCCTTCAAACTGGTATATGGAAAGGAAGAATTAATTCCTGTGGAGTACATTGTCCCTCATCTACGCATAGCAGCAGCGACAGGAATGAGCGACGACGAGGTGATTGTAGAAAGACTGGCGTAGTTGCTACAATTGGAAGAAGATCGATTCATAGTGGGATTTCAGCAGTAAGTGAAAAAAGACCGACAGAAGGCATGGCATGATCAACATGTAAAGGAGAAACACTTTCAGTGTAGAGACATGGCACTCATGTACGACAATAAGTTTGCAAAACATCCAAGTAAACTCCGAATGCATTAGCTTGGTCCATATGTCATAAATTTTATTACTGATAGGGGTGCAGTTCAATTGAAAAATCTAGAAGGAACACTTTTGATGAGCTTAGTGACCGGGAGCTGGCTAAATCCCTATTGAGATAGCTCGGTGCACCTCGACTGAAGAAGATAACAAGTCGACTTGAAAAAAAAAAAACTGGTACACTGTGGAGTTCAGGAGTCCATCGACAACACTGCGGCAAAGCTGTAATCCATATTCCTGGATATGAAATAGAGACAAATTTTGGATCTGTAGACACCGATGGAGAGCAAACTGGTCATATCATGCAATAAATGCAGCATTTAAGATGCGGCAGATGAAAGCACAAGTGGACGGAGATGCATTTAATGCTGCATTATTGTGCCGGATTGGGAAAATCGATGGAGGATTGCGTGAATCGACTACAGATTTGGGTAATCATTGTCTAAATTGATTCGATTGGTATAAAAGGACATGGAGGGAAAGATTCCGACCCATTGCACATTGTGAGTGTTGAAGGTGAAGAGCATTGAAAAAACCAGAGAGCGAATCTAAGAAGAGTTTTTGATAATCTGCAGGGATCTAGCAACTGTAACAATCTCACAATCAAACTCTCAAGAATATTTGCAAAGAAGAAGAGAAGCATGCACTCAATAATCACTCATAAACACAAAATAATGAACAATAATTGTATGATACAATGAATAATGAATGTAAAGAATGTAAAACAATAATCTATGATGAGTCATTATATAGGATTCGAATTACCCAAGTAGGGCATTCGAATCTGAGCTCAAAGTCTAGCTATGGAGACATCATCCAGTCGGTAGTATCAGTCATAAATGGTAAGAATCAGTCAAGTGTGTCAAACTGAGTCTAACAGAACCATCTAGCCATAAATCAAGGAATGGAGACTCTAAGGAGGGCACATGAGGTCTGTCTAGCTTGGATAGCAATGGAGACATCATCCAGTCAGTATTATGAGTCATAAATGATAATGGTCATCCAAGTGTGTCTAACTGAGTCTAACAGAACCATCTAGGCATAAATCAGGGAATGGAGACTCCAAGGGGGGCGCATGAGGCTGTCAAATAGTCAAGTGGAACTCCAGAACTAGCTAACTAGAAGCTACAAGCAGTCAGCATGAGCAATCAATGGAAGAAATACTCAATCAATGCACTAACTAAATGATAACTCCCGGTAGGTGAGATAAGGCACCCTAACTGAGTGATAACTGAAGGTAGGTGAGTAAAGGCACTCTAAATGACAGTGGTAGGTGAGAAAGGCACACTTGCCACCAACAACAATCAAGAAGGGCGCATCAAGTAGGTAGGAGGTCAAATGGGGGTTGTAAACAAGTTCTGGAGAGCTAGAAGCAAGCTCTAAGTGTTGGGAAGATCACCATGATGATGACTAGATGCATGCAGTGGCATGCAGTTTTGCATGCAGACATGCAAAATATAAAAATGATGTTGTGAATATTCCAACACCCCCCTGCAAGCTATAATATGAGATAATAACTAAAAACAGTAAAATAGGGCCCTGGTGACTAAGACCAAAGGTCACCCCGTACAATCATTCTAAATAAACTAAGTGAGGAAAGAGGGAAAATCCAGTGGGAAGAAATCCCTCCCTCAAAATAGACTGAAGGATGCTAATGAAGCATATCATCTCTCACCCCTGAAGGAGGTAAGTGTCCTTCTTCTCTGAAGAAGGATCGATCGATTTGAAATGGATCAGCATTTTTAGGAGGATGGACCCTTCCATGCTGAAAATATGACCTGGTTCTTCTATGATCATGTGGATCACCAACCAAATCACTGACAGATCGAAGTGCAATGGAAATCCATTGAGGAAGAGGAGGAGCTTCAGATTCTTCTGGATCTCTCATTCTCTCATCTTCATCATCAGTTGCTAGACCATCAGGTTCTTTTGGATCTCGATATAGCATTCCATCATCATCATCTCCATCTTCAGATTCTGAATCTAAAGTATCATGTGAATATCTATCGCTCTCATCAATCAAAGGAGGAGTAGTAGGTAAGCTATCTTTCTCAACAGAAGGAGTATCATGGAGAGGCCACTCCTCAAACTGTACACTTCTTTCCAAAAATGTGGTCATGGAAGTAGGATCAAGTAACTTGTAAGCCTTTGCATCCAATGCATATCCCACCATAATGCACTCTCTGCTTTGTGAATCAAGAGCTCTCCTTTTGTCAGCTGGAATCCTTTCCCAAGCTCTGGATCCAAACACTTTAAGATGACATACATCAGCTTTGTATCCCATCCATGCTTCAAAAGGAGTAGTATCTTTGAGTCCCTTGTGAGGAACTATGTTCTAAAGATAGGTGGCATAGTTAATGGCTTCTACCCAAAGGCTAGGGTGAAACCCTTTTGAATTTAGCATGCAGGTGGCCATTTCTTTCAATGTTTTTTTCTTCCTTTCAGCTACACCATTCCGTTGTGGTGTATAGGGAACAATATGTTGCATCTCAATTCCCTCTTCAGTACAAAAATCTCGAAATTCACCCTTAATGTACTCACCACCATTGTCAATGCGAATGGATTTTATTTTCCTATCTGAAAATTTATCTATAGAAGACTTGAAAAACTTGAAGAACCCAAATACTTCTGATTTCAATCTAAGGAAATATACCTAAGTGAATCTAGAATAATCATCAATAAAAGTGAGCACATACCTTGATTTGTTTAGAGACAGATCTGGAAATGGACCAGCCACATCACTATGGATGAGATCAAGAGGGTGAGAGGCTCTCCTATCATTTCCCTTCTCAAACTTCTTCTCAGGATGCTTCCGCATCAAACAACCATGACAGTTCCCTTTGGAAAACTTGATCTGGGGCAGCCTATCAACCATCTCCTTTGCATGCATGTCCTGCAAGTACTTATAGTTAAGATTCCCAAATCTTTCATGCCACAATCTGCTTTCTTCATTAGCATGAGTATGGAGAGATGATTGCTTCGAGAGAGGTAAGAAGTGTGAGAACTCATACAGTTTGGAGTTGTGATTTGCAAATCCCTTTGGAATGATTTCACCTGAAACCATGTTTTGTATCCCAACTTCATTTGGAGAAAATATGACTCTTTTGGGCTCTCCAATATGAGTCATTTGATACACTAAAAGTAAGTTTGTTGTAAGAGAAGGAACATAAAGCACATCAGAAAAGTAACCATAGTCAAGATTGATTCTTCCAATCCCCTGAGAGGAGACTTATGAATCATTACCCAACATGATGGAAGGGTCAACTGAGCTTTCGAAGTTGGAGAAGAGATCCGTGGAGGAAGACACATGTCTTGAGGCTCTTAAATCTATGATGAAAGAAGAATCTGTTGATGCACTTGCCATGAAGGCATGACATCTTTCTTTGTCTTTGAATCTAGAAGATTCAGTATCAGGATCTTTCTTCCTTGCATGTGCAAGTACATGAAGATTGTTCTTCTAAAGTAACTGAGACATCAAATCTATAGTCTTCCTCATGCAAGTACTCTCGGGATGAAAACCCCTAAGACAATATGTGCACTTGGTCTTTCCTATATGAGAATGCTTGGTCTTACTTGAGTTAGAAGCCCCATCTGGCTGATATGAAGCATCTGTATGCTTTGTATCATTCGATCTCTTGTAAGAAATCTTTTGCTTGCCTTTACCATTCACTTTCTCTGCAACTATAAGAGCTGAATCCAATTTGGATTTTATCATTCCCATAGAGATCAACTTATCTTCCTCTTGAGTAAGATATTGGATGAAGTCATTAAGTGAGGGAAACTTCCATCTTGGAATGGACAACCTAGCTTATTGGAAAGTAGAGACAAAAACTAAGAAGTTTTCCCCCAACTTTGAGAGAATGGAAAGTATAAGCTGCTTGTCTTCTTTCACTATCTCATATCTTTTCAACTATGATATCAAGCTTTTGAACTTGGTGAGGAAGGCATTGATAGATTCGAAGCTGTCAGGACTGAAATATATGAGCTCATTCTCCAATTTGTGTCCTTTCATATCATCTTTTTGTCCAAAAAGGGATTCACGCTTGTCCCAAACCTCTTTAGGAGATGTAAGATTGATGACATGTAAGTGAATATCTTCATAAATTGAGAGAAGGAGGAGGCCAACTAATTCATCAAGCCTATCCAAGTACTTGGACTTTTCAACTACACTGAGAAGTTCTACCATCGTTCTGTTGAGTATTCGGGTAAAGCTCTTGGATCTCATGAAGAGAGCCATCTTGGCTTTCCACTCAACATAGTTGGAAGATGTGAGCTTTAGATCCATCTCAACAGAGAAAGTCGAATAGTTGGAGAAGATTCCAAACGGGTGAATAAACCTGCAAAACAAGAGAATTTTTTGTTGATGGAGAATGCTACACTTCGACTGAACACTACCTTTTGAACACTGAGAACATAGGCTAATTCCTTCACACCTCGATAAACCTCACTGGATATCTCCAATGAATTCAAGTAATAGCACCAAGATTTGCTATGGAAACTCAGAGGATTCTGGTGCTCAAGTGAAAGATAGTTACTCAAAGAAATGCTGCAACTGCTGCAATGGCTGCAATTCGAATAGCTGCTGACTGCTCTAATACCATGTGATAATCTGTAGGGATCTAGCAACTGTAACAATCACAATCGAACTCTCAAGAATATTTGCAAAGAAGAAGAGAAGCATGCACTCAATAATCACTCATAAACACAAAATAATGAACAATAATAGTATCATACAATGAATAATGAATGTAAAGAATGTAATACAATAATCTATGATGAGGCATCATATAGGATTCGAATTAGCCAAGTAGCGAATTGAAATATGAGCTCAAAGTCTAGCTATGGAGACATCATCTAGTCAGTAGTATCAGTCATAAATGGTAAGAATCAGTCAAGTGTGTCTAACTGAGTCTAATAGAACCATCTAGCCATAAATCAGGGAATGGAGACTCTAAGGAGGGTGCATGAGGATGTCTAGCTCAAAGTCTAGCTTGGATAACAATGGAGACACCATCCAGTCAGTAGTATCAGTCATAAATGGTAATGGTCAATCAAGTGTGTCTAACTGAGTCTAACAGAACCATCTAGGCATAAATCAGGGAATGGAGACTCCAAGGGGGGCACATGAGGCTGTCAAATAGTCAAGTGGAACTCCAGAACTAGCTAACTAGAAGCTACAGGCAGTCAACATGAGCAATCAATGGAAGAACTACTCAGTCAATGCACTAATTGAATGATAACTCCCCATAGGTGAGATAAGGCGCCCTAACTGACTGATAACTGAAGGTAGCTAAGTAAAGGCGCTCTAACTGATAGTGGTAGGTGAGAAAGGTGCACTTGCCATGCATAACAGTCAAGAAGGGTCCATCAGGTAGGTAGGAGGCCAAATGGGGGTTGTAGACAGGCTCTAGAGAGATAGAAGGAAGCTCTAGGTGCTGGGGAGACCACCATGATGATGACTGGATGCATGCAGTGGTATGCAAAGCATTAAGTTTTGCATGCAGGCATGCAAAATATAAAAATAATGGTGTGAATATTCCAACAGAGTTGTAGTCACAAAGTTAAGATGGCCCACGTAATATCCAACACCAGTGATAAAGAGCCACCTAGGGCAATGGCACCAATTGTGGAAGAACAGCCAGAGATTGCATCCGCATCGGCTCGAGTATTTCGGAAGAAAAGAAGTTCCAACCAGCCAGTAGATACAGAAAGAAGAACAAAGAATACCCGTATCTTGACAAGAGAGGCGACCACAGGAGTAGAAGCATGCACTTTGAGTGTCACAAGAGAAGAGACAACAACAACAAGAGGAAGAGCCCAACAGTAGCATGATCCAAGTGTAGCGGACATTCCAAGCTATGTACCATAAAGCAGAGAAGGGGATCCATCAGTAATATTGGGGAAGAACAACGAGTACACAATAGTCAAACCAGCGACACCGAAGGGTGTCCACACTACTGGCGAAGTATTACAGCAATTGCACAAGATGAAATATAATGACCATGACATTCTCACATACTCGGAGTGCACCCAGTGGACATTCATCAACAAATTCCACGAATATGGAGGCCCAATCACCAGGGAACCAATGAAATGGGAATTGGGATTACAACAATCCGGATTGCTGTCAATCATCCACATATAACACTTTGGGCGTTCAGTGGAGGTGAATGCATGCATCAAGCAATTGCTTGCATGCTTGAACGAGGTTTATTTATGGCTTGAAACAAAGATCCCCATTGACGTGGATCTTATTGAATGAATTACTGGATTTCCCAAGGTATGGGTAGATCAATCGCAATACTTCCAGGGAAAGGAAAATGACAATAAATTGGCTGCAAAACTGAAAGCTAAGTATGGGGTGGAGAAAAGCACCCGGGGGCACCTAGTTGACATGATCAATGACCAAGCTGTTAGGATCACACCAAAATTGTTGGCTATCAAAATGGTGTGGAAGAACCATCCCAACTAGTGCACATCAGGGGTAATCGCATCAGCGAAGCAATGTGAGGCCGGAGTTCAAATGAACTGGTCACTATTTATGTTAAATGAATTGATGGAGGAAACAGTCACAACACAAGAGAAGGGTAATCCATTCACTTACTGATGGCTCTTGCTACTAATCGCTCTGGTCGCGTGTATGGAGCCACCGCAATATCAAGGAATGGAGACGAAGGAAGCTAGAGTGTGCCGAGGGGCACGGTATCAGAACTTATGGGCACTAAATGACAAGGAAAGGCGGTTGAAAACAATATCCAATTTTACAACTACCTAGAAGAGTTATGCATGCAAGCACTAAAAATCCTGCGATTGATAGAGGTCGCGACAATAAAGCATCGATGAATTGCGAGGATTGTTGTGGGGCCACAAGAAATATCCTTGCAAGCACATGGAGATCCCAAGAAGCAATGGTTGACTACATAGTATAATCTAAACGATGAATAGATGGAATCCATAGTAGAAGAATGACACAATGAATGGAAGACTCCTATCAGCGACGACCAACTGTCAGACCCGGAGGATGGGAAGCCAACAGATGCACCAAAGATGCAGACAGAGACAAAAGATTCTAATGATGAAGATGAAGATGGGGATTATCCATCAGGCACTGGAAGTCATGATGCATCAACTGACACTCTGACAGATTTAGAGGTGAAGGCACAACAACAGGAACTGCGCACAAAAAGGAGAATGGAAAAAGGCAAAGGAGGCACCACTACTAGTCTCCCCGACAAGAAAATGAACATGTTGCTCAACAAAATGGACATTGTCACCGAAAAAATAGAAACAAGGTGATGCAACACACAAATAATTATTTTCAAAAAGTGTCACAGCTACTGCAAACACTGAGCACTATGATTATGGAGACAAGGATGCAACCAGGGCTTGTGGAGCCAAGTCAATCAGAAGTGCGACGGGTTGAAATTTATATCGGCATTCAGTGGTGGATTGTAAAGGTGCTACCTGGTGCGATCACTATGGGAAACAAAGAGTTAGATGCCGCACTATGAGGAAAATATATGATAAGTATTGATCTCAACATGCTGCCTATGTTTATGCTTCATCGCACCCACATTGGGGTTAGCGAAGAAATTAATGAGCGAGAAGCATTAACACATGATCAAATGAGCAACTACAAAAGGAAGGAAAGAGATGTCGAAGTAGATATTGCATGAATCCATGAGGAAAAGGAGGAAATAATGAATGCAAGAACAAAATCAATGGAGGATAGGTGGAGACTAGAACATGCCATCTCCATGGCATGCGAGGATATGCCATAAATAGCCAAATAAATGATCACAGAGGCTAAGGAATTGATACTAGGCGCAGTTATCATGGATCTCCGCAAAGCCAACAAGGAGTTACAACTAAAGGTGGCTCTAAGGACACAACTAGACCAAGCGGAGGTGAGGAAGAGAAATATTGAGGATGTTGTGATGAAGATCGCAGAATTGGACAAGGCGGCACAGCACATTGCATAGGAGGTATCACAATTTTGGGGAAGTCTCGTGCAAGATGAGCAGTTGCACCAATTGAACGTGTAACTCAGTGAGGCAAAGGAGCAATTAGAAACACTAAGTGGATCGCTAAAGGAGATGCCCCTACTTGCGAAGATGATGAAAGTGACATATTTAAAGGAATTGTAGCACCAAGTCAACAAGGCATGGACCAGACAGCAGAGAAGAATAATGTAGTTGGATGAGTTGCAGTTGAAAGAGGAGCAACTGATAGTTGAAGCTTTTCCAGTATTGTCACAGATAAAGGAAAATTTAGAAAAAGTGCAGTAGTCAGAAAGCGAGCATCCGACGACACAGAGGTTGAGGACTGCATAATGCTCAAAGCTACAGTAAGGTAAGATGTCGACAAAATCAAAGCAGCACATGAGGATTTCAAGAAACAGGTGAACACACCAGCAGTGCCCGACTGAAGTGGCTTTAGGGCGAGCCACAAGTTTTTGTTGGGGGCCTATTGGCATAGGGCTAAGTGGCAGAATTTTTGGTACAACCAATGACAAAGGGGTCAGCGACAATGGTAAAGGACCTATCACAGAGCGCAACAAGGCAGATAAAGAAGAAGTAGAGCGGACAAAGCGAAGTCATTAGTTAATTAGTTAGTTAGTTAATGGGTCATTTTTTGAAGTGGACCAAGTTTGTAACATCCAATGAGCCTATAAATAGGAGTGACATTGTAAGCCTTTGGGCATCTTATCTTAGGAAATATTTTTCTCTGATCTGATCTCTTGGTCAAGGAATGTATCTTCGCATCTGCGGAATTTTGATCTATCTTTCACGCTGGATAGAATTTTGTATTTTGACCTGAGCTATTGAGATGGGTTTTGCAGATTTGTATCCCTAATTTGTAAGATAGATTGATGTATAATGAGAAGGAATGTTTGTCTATAAATTTTTCGACTATGTGTTGTACCACAATATGATTTGTTTTGTCTTAGTATGGATATATTTGATATGTGTCGATGATCTGTGTTTCTATGATATATCAATGAGTAGATTTGATTAATATGTCTTGGTATACAATAATGATGTTAGGATGCGAATGATCTTTATGTCTATCTCCAGGTTATGCTATGATTAAATGTGAATGACGCATGTCCTCTTATACCTGCAGAAGCTTGGTTCTTGCAGCCCCCTTAGGTATCTCGGGTGAGACCTCACACGCTCTACGAATGTTGTTGGGAAGGCTAAACCCTTTTCGGGCCGATATCTATGGGATTTTTTGTCGATCTTTGTTGACATAGTGTGAAGTGAACCCCTGTCGACAGATCTATGTCAACAACATGTACACTACATTGTGTCATACAACAATACTTTATGGTTTGTTTCCTTCCTACAATACTTAAAACTATATTGTAGAATGAACTATCCAAGGAACTATAAATAAGAGAAAAACATAAGTGAATAGGTTATTTCATTTTTTTTCCCTTAATGACACTCCTCCATTGTCACCTACCCAAATTTTGAGGATAGTTATTTTATTTTGCAAAATACTTTATGTTAATTTATAATTACAAAGTTTTGTAATTATGACCAAATCTGGTCAAAGATGACTGTAATGACTCATTATTATTATTTAATAAATTGAAATAGGATACAAACACTCAAGAAAGCTGTTACAAGAGTGTTCACTGACCCACTAGGAGGAATGGAAGCTACTAGAAGGCATGGGACAGATGGCAGCATTTGCACTCCACCATTAGCTATTGGTTATGGGAAAACTACCCCTAAAATTATGGCATTATTCTCCAGGTGGAGGAGAGAGCAGGCAGCTCATTAATGACCAGTTAATCACAAAAGGCCTAGGCAGCCTATATAAGGCAATTCGAATTGAGAAGGCAACTGTTACAATATTTTCTGCAGAAATATTCCTCATGTGCATCAGGTGATGACTGAGAGATTCGAATTAGGGAGGCTATGTGAGAGTGCAATTGTAAGTCTACAAATTATTTCTGAGAAGGAAAACCAGAGGTGTTGGTGCAGGTCTCTTTGATTGCTGAGTCTATAAGACTGGATAAACCACTGGCTGCTGTAAGATTGAGGACCTAAGGTTCTAAAGTTTCTTCCTCCTGGTGGTTCAGTGAATAGGATCGGGGGTCCTAAGGTAGGCATATTGGATTTTTTAGGAGCAGGTTGGGTGGAACAGGCTCCTTGGGTGATTTGTTTCTCCTACAATTATCAGGTTCTACAGTTTCTTTATTTTGTTTGTATTTTTCAGGAGTATGAATCTCTGCAGCAACTGATTTAGAAAATTATTAATGATCAGTAGAAATAACTACTTTTATTTTCTGATTTAATTTAGCTATTTGACTGATAAAATGACTCCTCTGCATTTTTCCCCATGCTTGAGTCTGCATTGTACTCCAGTACAAAGAGGTAGCATTAAATCGGCCAAATTTAGTAAGCAAAAGGCTAAGAGGATTATTTTAGACTCTTATAGTAAGGTTCTTGTCAAAATTTTGTCCTATATTTAAAACATAGTACACATTCCAGTATAGCATCAACCGCAGCATAGAATTCATTTAATTAATACAGGAAAGAAAAACACAGTATGTTTCTGCACAGTTCTATATATTTCTTTTAACTCTATTTTCTTTCAGCCAGTAAGCAAATGGACATCAATCTTATACATTTCATGTTTTTCCTTATCAATTGTATTTTCAAGAATAATAGCAGCTACAAGAATTAATTTCTGCACAAGATTTATATGTTCCCATTTCAATTGTATCTTTCTTAGATAAAAAAAAAAATATCGTGCAATTCAACATTTATTTCCTTAAAGTTTTCAAGTAAAGGATAGTCTGGAATTATAGCATCTGAAAAATCTTTTCTTTGCACAAAATTATTATATGTAAACCTATTATTTCATCACCCATTTCATTCCATAGTTAAAATACAAAAACTATGCATAGTAGTATCAAACCCTATGTTACCACATACCCTAGTTTCTGCAATATCCTTCTAATGCATAGTTCATAATCCTCTCGTCAAAACCTTTCATGGCAAACTTTAGACACTTCCTTTCCGAACATTAACTAGCATTTCAAAATTTCTTCAAGATAGTATTCACCACTTAGCAGAAAACACGATTCAGTATTAATATTTTTTGACAGCTCATAACCCTAGTAAGAACACATCTCATCATCACAAACATTCAAATCATCAAAACCTTGTTACACAGGTTATGTTCTGAGTACAGAGGCACTTTGCAAGACAGATAACAATCAAAAAACCATAGGTAGGATTCATTGCGAATTAAAATAGACACCGTGGCCTTCTCATTACAAAACTTCTGATAATCGAACTTATCTCAAAGCTTTCCCAGAACTTAAACATCAACAACGATGGCGAAGCTACAGGAAACTATTATTTACAACAACCATTGCTATTCATTATTACAATAACATTTATTTGCACATTTCTTAACCCTCATTTCAAAATCACAGACAACCATTGTGGTTCGGCACCACCTCAACCATTGTTCAAACAAGCTATCAAACCGTTATTCATAAGTGCAATAGAACCCTAGGTTCCTAGTCCTTTCCATTCAAAATGGATATCGGAGTTACATATCAAACCTATTAAGGTTCCACAGTATGCAAGGCTTAAACCCTTTCCAACCAAATCATTAAACAAGACCGTGGAGCAACAATAAAAAAAAGCAGGGTTATACCCTTATCAATTAGCAAGTAAACTACGATCCCAAAGTTCTTAACAAACAATGCAACCAGACATCAAAGGATCTGAAGGGCCATTTAAACCAGCGAAGATTATCCATTGTATCATATTCATCAAAATAGGACTAAAAAAAAAACTCAACACTTGGCTACAACCAAAACAAGTCGACAAGTTCCACTCTTAGCATACGATAGTCCCCATCACACCTTGCAAAAAGGGGCACCTATGAGGTTTTTCAGAACCACCAGGGCTTACCAGAAGAAGTAGAAGCATTATTCATTCTCCATGCTTGCACAGGAACCATCCTTGAAGTGGGTACCTGCAAAATTCCATTTCAAAGGGGTTAAAACAAGAAGATACAAGAAAGAAAACAAGCAACACAGTATCAATCAGTATTGAAAACATTACCTTTCTAATCAGAGCTCGGACCAGTGACACACCACACCAGCAAAAGAGTGATGAAGCCTGGTAGCAACATCAGTAACCATAATTTCAAAACCCTGAAGATGATTTCAGATGGAGAACCCGAATCCCAATTTCAAACACTCTCAGCAACTGACAGAAGAACACTTATATCTTTACAGAACTGTATCATGGCTCTTATGCACTAATGCTTAAGCTTGAAACCTGTAACTTCATCACTCAGGTCCCGGGTTCAAGACCGAGGAAGGAGTCCTCTACTCATAGAAACAATCAACCCTACTTTTCAGCTTTCAATCGGCCCTTCTCACCTCCCACTATGCGTAACAATGAACACAAGAAGGCCAAAGGTCACAAATTACCTATGTGTGTTTAGGGTTTCATCCACGAGCCTAGATCTTGCAAGTGATCGACGATGGGTAGTGGCCAATCCTGGCACGTTGTTTTCGAACCAATGATGCATTATTACCATTTAATTGCTGCATCTACCTATTGCCATGTAAGCAGACCGAGAGCTCGTGCATGGCAAAAATCAGCCTTAGGTTGGCACTCAATAAAATCACAAGCACTTGAAGATCTTACAACCAAGCTTCCACTTCATTATCAAGCTAATCAACATTAGATGCCAAGACTTGTCAATGCCAGTGGTTCGTGTCAATGCCAGTGGTTTGTGTCAAAAACCAAGCTTTATACCTTGTCAACATCGGATCATTTGTTGTTAGGTTTGACTCTATAGTTACCAATATGCATCGAATAGTTCTATTTTAGTTTTTGGCTCGTATTTCATAACTAGATGTTATAGTTATGGTTGTATCGCATCATTTATAACCTGTGCTATTATATGGTGGGAAAGGTATTAACACTTTATAATTATCAAAATGTCACTATTATAGCTCATGTTCAAACCGAAAGCAATAAGCTTAGCCATATAAATGTTCACATAGTGTTAATCTTTGGATAATTGGAGACCATATATAGAGTTAATACTTTAGCTATGCATATGTGCAATTTAAATACTATGCATATTATATATTGCACATTTTAGTATGCATTTTCCAATTCATAAAATAAATGAGAATCTATAGGCATGGATAAAAGGGTGATACACTTTCCAATGCTAAGTTCATAAGCATAATCACCATACACCCCATATGTTATCTATGTTAGCCATGTTTTTCAAAGTCTAATGACAAATGTAATACTATAGGTGTAGTTTAATTGTTGATGATATTCACTTCTTTTACTAAGTTCATAGCACAAGCACTAATCATACTCTTCATATTCAACTATGTAGCGATAATCAACATAGCATTATTTCAGTACTTAGATGACGTAATTTTATATGACAGAAGGACTTGAAGGTCAACACGTAAACTAGAATTAGTACCAAAAATATTCATACCTCCAGTACCTTGTTTCACAAGGACGTACTTAGCATTTAATTCTACCTTGGCATTGAATTGAAAGACACTTTAACATTAATGTCATAGAATTTCTTACCTGCTTTATGCACAGGGAAACGCGGTTCAAATGACTTAGTTAATCATAGCTAAGTAAACTCCGGGGTACCTAGTAGGACCCCTTCATCATCACACAAGCAAACTATCAGCTCAACATCAAAATCATCATAAAAGTACAAACTTATAACAACATATAATTATACTTAGAACTTGAGCAAATCTGTAAATTGTATTCCTTGCATAATCATCAAAAGATCCATTGTCAAGAAGTTTAGCATCTGTTTAAATCTGAATAGCAAATGAACCATATCATGTTTATTTGGGAAGTATGACGTGTCATAGTTTTGAATCATCTTAGTGAAGAAATTTATTTAATTTATATTTCTGCATTAATGACTTGATAATTATTGCTAATTTACATTTTTTTATTTTGGTAATTTTCGGGATGTTACATGTGGTATCAGAGCTCACGTTCGAACTCTAAGCCTAAAAAGGTCCAAGAAAACACGCAACAGAAATTTTCTGACTGCGAAAATTCTTACTAACTCAAGTTAAATTATTGTCATATGCAGAAAATTGCTTTTAACACTACAACAAAATAGCCCTTTAGGGGCAGTTTTGGCTTGCAGGGGTCTTGGTAAAACCCCCCCTAAATTTTTTTTCAGAACTTTGGAGGCGGTCTTTTAAAACTAGCCCTAAAAGTCATGGAAATTGGACTTTTGGGGGCGGTTTTTTAAAATCCGCCCCCAAAAGTCCTGAAATTTGACTTTTGGGGGTGGCTTTTGGAAACCCCCCCTTAAAAGCCCAATTCTCATAACTTTTGGGGGCGGTTTTTGGAAACCCCCCCCTAAAAGCCCAATTCTCATAACTTTTGGGGGTGATTTGTCAAAAGCCCCCCTAAAAGTCATGAGAATTGAACTTTTGGAGGCCGTTTTTTTGGAAACCCCTTAAAAGTCATGAGAATTGAACTTTTGGAGGCGGTTGTTTGAAAACCCCCCCTAAAAGCCCAATTCTCATAACTTTTGGGGGCGGTTTGTCAACCCCCCCCCTAAAAGTCATGAGAAATGAATTTTGTGAGGCAATTTGTTTGGAACTCCCCCTTAAAAGTCATGAGAATTGAACTTTTGGAGGCGGTTGTTTGAAACCCCCCCCTAAAATCCCAATTCTCATAACTTTTGGGGGTGGTTTGTCAAAACCCCCCCTAAAATTCATGAGAATTGAACTTTTGGAGGTGGTTTTTTTTAACCCCCCTTAAAACTCATGAGAATTGAACTTTTGGAGGTGGGTTTTCCCCTTTTTGTGAAGGGTGACTCAAGTCTCCGCCTCCCATTCCACGTCTAACAAATATTCCATTCTTCCACATATACACAACTAAATGGAGAAAGTCTTCATGCACTTCTAAAACACCAGAAAACACCAGAAAGTTTGAATTATGAATATATCATGAGATCTCGAGATACTTTGTAATGTCCCCATCTTGACCCTATTGCATTAGCATTTAATGTAAATAATGTGTACATGTGATGTATGTTTTCCTAGTGTGGAGCTCAAGGCCAAGGCCCCGCTAGTGAAAGCCCGAATTTTATTTAAAGGGCAAGTATTTGATACTTTGATACCATGTGCTCTGAATCCATGGAACATTGTAAAAGGGTGTAATTAAACATCATACAATATAAAATACCAAAACTGGCTGCGGAGGCAACGAATGAGAAGGGGCCACGTGTATCCACTAGGGAGTGGTGAGGGGGCTAAGGGAGTGAACCATAGGTTGCCATATGTCATTATGAGAACCCATTTGACTTTTCTAGATGACATTTATGCCTGTTGTAAAGAAGTGGTTGAGATGTCAGCCCATTGCTTCAATGGAGCATGGGCAACCCTAAAATTCGTATGGGTAGGTATGGGATCTGTTTTCTTGTACAAGAAGTCACTCAACCTCATGGGGGGGGGGGGGATTCATTCTCATCCCCATTCCATGGGGAAAGACCCAGCTTCACTCTCCATCCAAAAACGAGCTCCCATGAGTGAGAAAACCAGAAATCACAACTTGGAATGAACCCACGTTTTGGGAAGCCAAAAACGTCCAGAATCGGTATTAGATAGTGAAATCCAATGGGGAATCCATTGGTATGAGCCTTGGGGCAAATTTGGGAGCAATAGCTACTCCAAAATCCATGGGGAAACCCAGTTTTAATTGCCCAGAAAATCAGTGACGGTTTTGGAGTTATTTGTGACAGAGTTGTGAGAAATCCAGGAGTGGATGTATGAACAGAGGATGGGATTGCTGAGTCCAGCTTGAAGTGTATGTGGCTCTGGGATTGAGCTCAGTGGACTAGCATCCTCCTCCATCTCCTATTGCATGCTTGAAAAACCCAACTATGTGTTGGCTTAGCATGGCTGTCTGAGTGAAACCCAGACTGTGAGTGAGCCATCTAGTTCCTCCTTAGTGGATACATAGCCTGGCTCAGGGGTGATCTCTCAGTTGAAAGAATACAGGCTGGACAGAGATCTATGGTTGGGTGGAACATTGCTCTTACGTAGCCATTCGTTGGACATTTGCGTTGCAAGATAAGTACTCTCTATGGTTTACCTTATATGCATTATGTGTTTGCAGTGTGTTAATTCAGAATGGTAATTATTCATGTTAATGAAATCGATATGTAGTCTGTGCATAGCCTAAGAAGGGAATTGAACTCCCTGCCTATTGATGGCTTGAGATAAATATGCTGATGAAATCTATGTTGTATGTGTGTTGTTATGTTTAATTCCGCTGTGTTTTATTGAAGTTTGCTTGTGTATAGAGAAGTTTTTAATTGTTATGAATTTTATGAGAAAAAGAATTGGGGCTAAGTCTGCCAAAAGCCCGGTGTGTTGTTAATGTTTCCTTCCCTGCATCCAATCGGAGAAGGGGACATTACATACTTGTAGACTCACCCAGCATTGACTATTAGGTAGTGGCGATGGGTGAAGTTTTTGGCCAACTATGATTACAAGTTATTTCACATAAAAGGGGAAGAGAATCAAGTGGCATATGCCTTGATTTAAAGATGCCATATATATGCAATCTCCCAAGCTTAATAAAATTTAAGGACAATGATAGGAGGTGATCCAATGATGAAAAATGTTACCAAGAGGTGTTTCACTACAACAAATGCTATTTTGTTGTAGTGACAATTGGAAACAAGTAACAAACCCTCATGCCTTGGATACAAGCAGTAAAATTCAGTTTTGTGGAGTACTTGAGTATGTGTCAAATTTATAGTACCATTAGATGAATTAAATAACTTTAGAAAGTAATTTGCTCCTCATTTGGTGTTGTCTTTGGCATGTTTGATTTCTCATGTAGCTTCATACTTGGAACTATACTAAATAACACTCCAATGTGCATATTCATAGCTTAATGGTTATTCCTCTTCGTTTTTGGGATTTAGTAATACATATAATTATATCAACATGAATAACTGATCCAATCCTAGCTTCATGCAATCCTAGATTGAATGGTTGAGTGGTTGAGTGATACTGAATGATGCTTTTAGGGATTCAAGGCTAATAAAGATGTAGACACCTCTAAACACAATCCATGACTTCTCAAGGGGATCCTTGGCCTTAGAATAGGGATATGGGTGGAATTTGTAAGGTTTTAAGGACTAGGTATTCGTCTTGGGGCCCTAGACATGGACAAGGGAGGAAAGTTGAAGTTTAGATCCTAAAGGAACTATCTAGGAATATATGGTCAAGAAAGACACTTCAAATGACTATATAAGATCATTTGAGGGTATCCTTAACATATGAGTTGAGATATCAATTCCATTAGGAGGAACTGAGCAATAGACATGGGTCTCGATGCCTTTGACATGGTAAATGGATGAAATTTAGGCCTTAGACCCTAAAGGCACATTCTATAAACCCAAGGCCCATATCAATGGCTTGAATCATCACCGAGGGAATCTGTCACCTCCTAGTGGGGATATTAATTATATTAGAAGGCTTTGAATAATAGATATGGGTCTTAGGATTATGAACATGGTATACAAATAAAATATTGGCTTTACACCCTAAAAGAAGCTTTTATGCATAGAGGTCCAAGAACAACACCTTAACACACCACAAATAACCTTTGAAAGATACCCTTCACCTAATGGTGGGATACCGATGACATTAAGAAGTTGTTCAACATTATGTATGGGTCTTGGAGCTAAGAGCGAGGTAGGTAAGGCCAACAACAACACAATATTGAAACATCACACATGATATCCTGAGGGTATCCATGGCAACCAAGTGGAGATATGGGAACCATTAGGATTTTTTGAGCACTAGGTTTAGGTGTTGAGGTATTAACCATGGTTGGTGTAGGAAGCTCGTGCATTGGGATATATATGAAGTTTCTAGGTATATATAACCAAGAAATCCATGTTAGAACACTTCCATCATCCTATCCATGCCTTGATAATGAAGATGACTAATTTCCAATAAGTAGACACAATGCTCCAATTAGTGATCCCACATTCATATGCATTACAAAATGCCAACACAATTGCCACTATGTAGGCCACCAATACATAGTACCATTTCATAAGATGAAAAATCTATGGGATGACCCCTATGGATATAACAACAAGGGAAACATACCTAGCTCTAAGCTAGGGTATATTGTCTTTCATAAAAATCTTATTTTACTATTGCTCATCTTAGGGTATTGTTGCATCCATTACTTGTTGATTTCCATCACTAGTTACCAAGGGAAGGTCCTTTTGAATCCTCTTCTTCTTCCATCAACTATACATAGTGGTCAAAGTGATATACAATATTTTGACCCATTGATTTCATTTGCACCCTCTAGTTTGGATCATGGCAACAAAAAAAATAGAACAAAGGAAGCAAGAGGGTTTGATCCTTATTCTGTTGGAGAACACCCAAGCCTAGGGAAGACCATCATAGCCAATATGAGGATTTAAACCCTATTCCTATTCAAATCATTCTTGATTGTTATAGCTCGATAAAAGTGGTGGTTTGTTCTAATCTACTTGAAATTGAGAGGCATTTGAATAAAAGGAGTCAACCCAACTTAGTTCAAAGTTTCAATCAAATATTAAGAAATTTTGGGAAAAATTGGAGGTATTTTACTAAATAATTGTCCTAATTAAAATATATCATAGTTTTAGTTGGATACTAAAAAGTTTTAGGTAAAATTAAAAATATTTTACTAAATAGTTGGTTTGCTCGTTTAGGGGAGAATAACACTATATAAGTACCACTAGTTGCATTTGCCTTCTTTGATAATTTATGTGCATTTTGACCTTTTTCCCATGGAATATGAAGTTTCTGGTCCGCAATCAATTCCATTGAAATCCATTTGAGGACTCTTTTCAATGATTAATTACAAAATAGTGTTATAGAATCCTCGCTAGTATGATCTAGGTTGGAAGCCAAGACTAACTGGATTCCAAGCCCCCGAATGGATGGACTTTGCAAGGTTACACATACATGTTTCCATGCATTCACCTGTCAACATTAACACCCACATGCCATATTTCAACTAAATCGAAGCACTGCCTCTTCACCGGAAATGGCTCTAATAGATTTATTGATAACCCCAACACAATACTATACATGGAAGAAAATATGCCAAATTTTTCCCCGAGTGAATCACAGTAGATTTTATTCAAACATAGTTGCTACTACAATGGAAAATGGGGAAAAACCTAGTTGAGATTCTAGAAATAAAGAACCTAGTGGAATTATTGGGGACGTCAAAAAACTTTTATTGACCACATTAACACCCACATACCATATTTCAACTAAATCGAAGCACTGCCTCTTCACCGGAAATGGCTCTAATAGATTTATTGATAACCGCAACACAATACTATACATGGAAGAAATAATGCCAATTTTTTCCCCTAGTGAATCACAGTAGATTTTATTCAAGCATAGTTGCTACTACAATGGAAAATGGGGAAAAAACCAATTGATATTCTAGATATAAAGAACCAAGTGGAATTATTGGGGACGTCAGAAAACTTGCTAAAAAGGGGTGATTAAAGGAAGATTTTGATCAAATGTATACAATGGATCAACTAAAAGTAAGTCTGGACTCATGTAATTATGCTTGTCTTGTAAAATAATGTCTGGCTATCAAATCCAAGGCGATAGGAAAACAAGTGTATCTGCACATGACGTAATTAGGATTTTAGCCTTATGTCTTTTTGCAAACAAAACTTGTCACTGTGTTTATAAAATGTGGAAGCCTTGTGGATGCACACAAAATGTTTGATGAAAGCATGGTGTTACCAAACCTTTCTCCAATAAGAAACTATGAAATAATTCATTGCAACAAATTCCATGATCGGTTGTCTCTAAATGCAAATATGTGTTGTAAAGTCCATTTTTTAAATCTATTGGATTGCACCTTCAGAACTAGATAGGTGCATTAATATTGCATCTTCCTTTCAAATGTTGCTTGGCAATGAATGACCTGTAGAATTTTCCTATAAACCACCATTTGAATCTCTATAGGATGATAAATTAGTTCTATTTGGATTATTCTAGGTTGGATGATCCTTCAGATAATGATGAAAATACCTCCAACACAAAGTATCCCAATTGTTGGTTGAAGAAAAGGTCTACAAACAGTGTCCTTGCAACGCTATAACAATACCCTTTCTTGTTACTATCAACCTACCTGAAAAGGGGGGTGTAATAAGGGTACTATATAGATTATCATCCTCACCTAGTCATTATTTTACAAGCTTTCATTTTGTATGGAAACCTAGCAAGGCCATTCATTGCTTCAGATTTCAAATATCCCAAAAAATGGAGTACATCTACCTACTTCTGCAAGTATATATTTTTATTGTCTCAATACATGAATCACTATATTTTCTTCTTCATCTAGATCCTTGTCAAAAACAATCTTTAATAGTGGTACACACATGTGGAAGGCATTTTAGCCAATCAATTTGATGGATATGCTAAAAAAATCTAGTGTTGAGAGAGAATGGTTGTTCTACATCAAGGTCTAGATGAAGATGATGAGGGTCATTATGTTGTTCATCATAGGAAGTTTAAGAATATGATATCAAATGAATTCGTGAAGAAGTTGGGATTCAAGATGCATAAGAATTACTTAGTTTCATATTTGTGCCCAAAAATCCTGAAATGTCTCACGCTTTGAACCTTCACAATCCCGCTTTTACTATCTAACCAAAAACCAATTGAGAAGACTCTCCCAGTTGCTTAATATGGTTCGATGCTCATCAACATGTATGTCAAGTGCGAAAACAAGGAGGACACTTGTAGAATTTTCGATCGAATTCCTAAGTGGCATGTGTGTTCATGGACTCTGATGATTACAGCTTATGCCCTCCTTAGGAAGCCCTATATCTCTTCCACCAAATGATGGTGACATGCATCCAGCCGAATCACTTCACCTTTGCTAGCATTTTGTTGGCATGCACCACCCATCTATCTCTACAACCGGGCATGGAAATCCATCATTGAATAATAAAGAGTGGATATGAGTCTCATGTCATTATGGCGAATGCCCTACTGGATATGTATACAAAATGTGGGAGGATAAAGATTGCACGTGAAGTGTTTGACCAAATGCCTAAACGAGATGTCATATCCTGGAAAGTTCTGCTTATTGGGTATGCTCAGAATGTGTTTATATATGAAGCCCTGAAACTCTTTAAGGAAATACCCAAGAAGGACGTGGTCTCATGCAATGGAATGGTTACAGGGTTTGTGCAAAATGGGTTCATTGATGAGGCCTAAAATCTATTTGAGAAAATGTGGCAGTGGGACATGGCCTCATGGAATGCAATGATTGCAGGATTTATAGGTTGGGCTTGTTGACAAAGCCCTAAGAGTCTTTCAGGAAATGCCACAGCGCGATGCATTCTCATGGAATACAGTGATTGCAGGGTTTGCACAAAATGGGCTTCTGAACAAAGCCCTTGATCTCTTTGGGAAAATTCCTCACAGGATGTGTTTTTGTGGACTCCGATGATTGTAGGATTTTCACAGAATGAGCTTGTTGATAGAGCCCTAAAGCTATTTAAGGAAATGCGTCGGCCAAATGTGGTCTCATGGAATGTCGTGATTGCAGGATTTGCACAGAATGGGCATGTCGAGGAGGCAATGAAGTTATGTAAACAAATGCAGTCAACTGGCATGGAGCAAGACTCGAAGACATTCCCCACTGTTCTACCAGCATGCGTTAACTTGGAATATCTAGAACAAGGTATGGACATCCATGAGAAAATAATAAGATATGGATTTCAATATGATACTGTAGTCACTAATGTACTAATAGATATATATGGAAAATGTGGAAACATAGAAAAAGCATGTGAATAGTCAATATGCATCAACGAAGCATTGTCTCCTAGACAGCTATGATTGCAGGATATGCAATGCATGGTTATGGCAAGGAGGCCCTCAAGCCCTTTGAGAAAATGAAACACTCTAGCATGAGTCCAAACAAAATCACCTTTGTTAATGTTATGTCTGCCTACAGCCATGCAGGTCTAGTGGATGAGGGCTATCGATATTTCAATTGCATGCAAGAAATTTACCACATCACACCTACAATGGAGCATTACATATGCATTTTTGACCTTCTTGGTCATGCAGGGAATTTGGTTGAAGCTCAAGACCTCATAAACAAAATGCCAATAAAGCCCAATCCTGCTATCTGGATTTGTTTATTAGGTGCTTGTAGAATACATAAGAATACGAGGCTAGGAGAAAGGGTGGAAGAATCTGTTTTCAAATTGGACCCCCAAAACTCAGCACCTTATGTGCTCCTCTCAAACATCTATGCAGTAACTGGCAGGTGGGACTGTTGAAAATATATGGAAATGATGAAAGATATAGGCATGACAAAGACTCCTGGATGTAGTTGGATTGACATCAATAAGCAGATGCATGTTTTCCTAGTGGGAGATAGGTCACATCCACAAACCTGTGAAATCTATACAAAGTTGGAGAGCCTATGTTGGGAGATTAAGTTGGCAAGGTATATTCCTGATAAGAGCTATGTGTTGAATGATGTGAAAGAGGAGGAGAAGGAACAAATTCTTAACCACCATAGTGAGAAGTTAGCAATTGCATTTGGGTTGTTGAACACACCCTTGGAAACAACTATTCAAGTTATCAAGAACCTTCAAGTGTGCAATGACTACCACACTACAACCAAGTTCATCTCCAAGATTGTTGTAAGAGAAATCATAGTGTGGTATTCCAATCGGTTCCATCATTTCAAATATGGGAAATGTTCTTGTGGGGATTATTGGTGATGGTACGTAAAGAAACAAACTATAACATAGGCTTAGAGCATGCTACAGGGATGGGTTGAGTTATACATGTTGTGGAGAAGGCAATCCCATGGAGCTGGGGGTGAATGAGGGGGGTCACAAGGAAAAATTAAATTTGCTTCTGAAAAATTAAAGCTCCTACCATATCTGCATTTCTTTCAACCACTTGTGGGATATAGGGGTTGCCACTTCTCTTTATAGTTTAGAATATTACCATGGGCACATGAATGCCATCCCTATTTTCTATTGCTTTATTTTATTCTGCATCACTCACTATGATTTTCACAACCCATGATCAGATGCTTTTATTTCCTTCCCCCTTTCCATGAGACCAAAATAATAGCTTCATTAACCAAACTCCCAATATTTTTTCAACATACCGGTGAGAAAAAATAGAAATCCCACTCATTGGAACCATAACCTTAGAGAAAGTTGTCATCATGCAACATAAAGTAGGGCTCTACTTCCAAACACAAGACAAGTCATGCCATACGTATTTTATAACTGACTGCACTCGAAAAACTAGAATCTCTCCTTGAGAATAAAAGAAAGAATTATCAAAAATTCATTATATCCCTCAAGGGGAAGGAAGAGGTTGTGCTTTCTTAATGTTTGTATAGTAAGAATGACAATTTGACAATGCAGTTTTTTTGGTTAGAAAGAATTGATGTATTACATTCTTTTCTTCACTATTGTTGAGTGCTACTCTTCCCTACAAGAAAAATTCCATGCTACCAAAACAACCATAGGCCACACTCCCTACCCTACTCCTTGAAATTATTAGTGAGAGGAGATTTAAAAGTTGAGAGAGCCCCCCTCTATAAACAAAAATGATATGATGCTAGTATTTCATTATAGCATGCTCAAGAATGGTGTCAAACTTGTATTGGCAGTAAGCAATGATTACAAAGAAATATGCATTAGTCTCTAATTTTTTGTAAGTTTGTGCTCCACTTATTAGTTTCAGCTACAGCAGTCTCTGATAGTTTGTAAGTTTCTGCTTCCAACCTTTCCAAATTTATTTAAAATAATGAGATACTATATTTTTTTATAATTCCAAAAATGACACTTTTGTTGCTCAAAACTCTGAACAAAGCTATCTTAGTGTCACAGGGAGAAGTAAAACAAGTTCATTCTCTAAAATTATAGCATCATAGTTTTCTTCCATCATTTTGTAATTGATCATGAGGGCACTACCTAGATGCATTAATTGTGCATCATGAAAACAAAATGCAATATTAGACACAATTAGTTCACCATAAATGGTCAAATGCAAGTTACTTATTTGTGTCAAAAATGACATTGCTTGAAAGCTAAGGTCACCCAGTGCCAATCAACTACATCGGTGAAGTGGTCCATGAACAGTTTCCACCACAATATCCTATGGAATGGCCCAGCTAGAATCAATATATTGTTAGTATGGTGGGAAATCATAATGAGATTTATCATTTGTATTGTCTAGGTCTTCGCATTGGGAATGGAATTGAATTCCTCTTTAGGTTTATTTGATTTTTCCTGAATATGTTTTAAATGTTCCAATAAGCAACCCCTCTGGGAAGCTGAGTCCTGTAACTACCCGATTTCTCATTTCATAGATCATGTCTCTTTTAAGATCCAAGTTTGTGAAAGGGACTTCACAAGAAATCTGAAGTCAATGTGTGGTCATTCAAATTTAAAATAGCAGGCAATGTGTTGGTTGTAGGAAATATCGAGTGTAAAGTATCATCTTCAGCTTGTTGGTTCCTTTTGCATGTCACCCAAAAATATTTTATATCTCTTTGAAGTATTTATTCACCATACTGTAGGAATTACGGACTCCTGAGAAATGCATACAAAAACTACTACTCACATTAGTTCTACACATTTTGGACACTGAAGGTTTTGCTCTTGTGGTCTAATTTTTCATGTCAGTATTCCTAGTTCTACTTCTGTTCAATCCCTTCCAACAGTTGCTCACAGGTCTCTTTGATGCATTGGCTGCAACAGATAACCATAGCTTTTGATGGAGCTCTAGTCAGCAAAGATACACACTAAAAGCCTGATTGCACGTTTACCACTAGCTCTGGCATCCAAGGCTTTTATGTCTTTTTCAATTCGGTTTCCAATGGCTTATAGAATCATTCAATATTTTTTCTTTTTACATGGAGTCTGGGTGGGTTTTGTACTCAGCTATCTGCTTCTTGTGTTGCCTCTTTCCACAAGTAGCCTCAGTTTCATATAGTTCATTCAATTCTTTTCCGCTTATTTTTATATCCATGGAAGGAGTGTCGAGGCTAACTGAAACAACATTCTCTGTATCAACAAAATCATTGCCCTGCTGCTTTGCAATACATTTAGAAGGGATTTTCAGAGGTTTCCTGCCAAGGATTCTATCGGAATCATCTTTCGTGACTACACCTTCCCACTATTAACACTCTTATCTGTTTATTAGTAATTTAGTATGCTTTGATGTGCCCCTCGGACCTTTCCCAAGTGTTAGTTTGCCATCGGTTTCACCTTTATCCTTCTTTGCTTACATTTCAGTTTTGATTCTCTTTGACTTCTTAGAAGTGGAATTTGGAGAGCTTATCACAACTTTGTCATCTAAAAATGGTAGTTTCAGCAGTTCACCAAAGAAACCAATATCACAGCCATTACTTGAATGTTGTCGATTCCTAATCTGTACCATTTGTTGATCTCAAGAGTGACACTCCCAAGCCCTTGAAGAATACAAGGATTCAACTCCACCAGAGAATCTTTCTTCACCGCTCCAAGCTAAAGCACACTTAGAATGGCCATTGGCATAACCAAGGGACATTTCACATGGAGAGATTTCTTGCCTTCTTTGGAAAGAAAAGCGTTTCCCTTTCTTTTTTTGTTATAGGTTTTCTTACAAATGGCTTGGATGTATTGGTATATTCAAAAGAAGATGATAACCAAGAGGCATTTCACATGGAGATATTTCTTTCCTTCTGTGGAAAGAAAAGCAATTTCCTTGCCTTTTTTGTTATAGTCTTTCTTACAAATGGCTTGGATGTATTGATATATTTTCTTGCCTTCTGTGGAAAGGAAAGCGATTTCCTTTCTTTTTCTGTTATAGTCCTTCTTACAAATGGCTTGGATGTATTGGTATATTCAAAAGAAGATGAACCTTCTGATGAGGGTACCCTCAGCACTGAGAAAGGAATTTGCTTCTAAAAGACCAAAGTTTGGTGTAATGTCATCAGGAAGCTGAAATTGCTGGTATTGAATTTCATTGTCAGAAGCACACGAGGTTGTGACATCACTTCCATGTTGGAAAGATGCTCCAATCCACAGAGTTTTGATATATGCACTGATCTTCCAACAACATTCCATTCATAATAAGTATCCATCTCAAAAGGCCTGTAGGATCCTCAAAATTTTTCCTAAAAACAAATATGAGAAACCTTCATACAGTGGTGTCAATACTAGAAATATATCTTAGAGATCAGCACCATGTTTATAATGAGGTCTGCACCATTAGTATCTACAGCATACTAACAGCCAGGCACTGGATATATACTGAAAACTTGTCTTTGCTTTTCCAGCCACAGGATCCTACAGAACATCATCAGACCTTCATACAATATCAGCTTCGTTGCCTGTCCTTGGATTCTTTAGTTCTTCAGGCCCCTTCTGGAGTTTCAGATCTACTTTATTACTATTGTTTCAGCCCTCAGATCTCTGCCCAAAAGTGCTAGCAAATAGCTCAGATTGCCCAGGCTTGACATTTAATGTTGTTAACTGCTGCAAAAGATCAGGAACAGGTCTCAACATGCCCAGGTTTTGGAGATTAGTTGTTGTTATGCATCCCAAACTGCTACAGGAAACTTGATTGGGACATACTGAGAGCTGATTAATACAATTCTGAACCATAAAAATGTATTCTGGGTACAAGGCCTTCCTAAAATCATGAAGACCTCCATAACCAATGGGCTTTTCCAAGTCGGACAACTGCTCGATCAATTTAAGAACAAATTCATTTACAGCTGGGTCCTCAGGTGCCCTTCCTCTAGAAATTATCAATCCATCGTACATGTATGCATTAATCTCACCAAAAGATAATGTGGCCTCTTTCATTGCATATAATGTTGAGTGATGCCTTACTGTTGCTAGGAATGCACCCAGAAGTGCCCAGCATCTGGAATTGATGACCTTGTACTATTGTTTACTACTATTGTGAAGCACGAGCAACCCCAAAACATTCCTATAATGAACCCAGAACTGCCTTCTTCTGCTACAGGATTCAAAATGTCAATTTTTGCAGTAGACCTCTGTCACCATAATTAAAAAATTCTCCCTATCACCCCCTTGCAAAGCTGGGGGTAACACCGAGCCATAAATGATAAGTTTGAGAGATTCAGATATTCATTTGGATTTATGGTCAATACTGTGGCCATCAAGGGTGAGTGCTAGAATGATTAATGATCACTCGTTATTATTGTAGTGTGTAATATAAACAGTAGGAGCACAATAGAACTTTAGCAGAGACAGTTAGTATCGTGGCATCAAAATTGCATATGAGAGACATAGAAATTAAGATTATTAGACAGAGGGCTACGGAGCAACATGAGGAATCCAAGAAAGAGGTATGGTTAATTGATAGTTGAGACTTGAGCATATGGGAGTCGAAACATAGCTGGCTAAATTAGTTGAGTATAATTTTATGTGAAGCATAATTTTGATGAAAAAATCAAATATGTTCAAGTATTTATATTTTATTGCAGATTGATATTTTGGTTTTTGAGGTTCTCATGAGTGCTATGCTAATTGAAATTTTTGGGCAGACAGACTATTTGGAGCAAAGTTATAGACAACAAATTGATCTGTTGAATGAAGATATTGCAAAAAGAGAATTAGAGATGGAAAAGATGCAAGGGGAGTTCGAGAAAGGACACTTGGATCGTTGCCACCAACTTGAAGTTGACTCTGCCAAGCTCCCAAAGGCTATACAAGTTATGAATGATGAACAACAAGAAAAACAGATCAAGTAAATTTTCCTCCCATTCTGGACCCTTGTTCGACTTTCATTTATTTCCTCTTTCAAGGAAATAACTTATTATGTGTCATCAGTATATGCACTGAAAGCTTTTTTCCCTTCAGTTCCTAAATTCTAAAGTAGGTAAATTGTCAGAGCCAGGATAGATATCTTGGATAATGGCCTGTGGGACTGTCTATTTGCCACTGATCATATGTTTGAGCATGATACACTGCACCTTCTCAACATGCACCCAAGGTCCCAATCATTGGAAGATAGATATGGGCCCCAAACCTCTACCCCATAAAGAACTTTGGTTTGATGATGGTGTCCAAAAAGCACATATGTAGGGATGTACTACAAATGCAAATGAAAACATTGGTGCTCGAGAAAGGCCAAGGAAACAATCCCTTGCAGATTTTGTGTTAGAAAGCAGGCTTCATGGTGAATCAAGGGCCTATGAACTGGGAACCCAAATCTGTGTAGGTTGTGGTAACCTCCAGTTCACCCTTGTGGAAAAGGAAGTGGATGTTCTCTAGTGATTTCTTGTAGGTCTTGAAAATTCCGACCTTGGATTATTAACTGTTTGCTTAAGATCACAAAAGTTTGTGAGAACATCCAGCTTCCTTTGGATGCCCTTGAGGGACGAGCACAAAAGGACCGCGTCATCTGCAAACAAGAGTATGGAAATCAAGACATGGTGTAGGCTGCGACCATTATCTATGTGTGTGTTCCCCCTAAGAAACATCCCTAGCTCTTCAATGTAGACCACAAGCTATTGATGTATATGTAACTTCGGAATGTATTTCATCTATGTATTTCATATATATATTTATTGTACCCTTATAAGAGATGTGTTATTACTCTATAAGGAAGTTTCGTCATATGGATTGACAAGTGTCGCAAGTGTGTGTACTTGCCGATGGGTTATTAGACCACCATGTGTGGGGTCGGCCCTGAAATATATATTATATTGTGGATGTATCTAGATAGACAAGTTGGTCCCATAGTGTAACTGGGAAAACAGGTTAGTATAAATAGAGATCGGGAGATCTCTATTTTGATCATTCAGAAAGTCACACTTCTCTCACTCAGAAAGTGGCACACTAGTGAGGAGGAGGATCATCTGCTACTAGGAGACTATCTCAGTGTATTTTGGTTGTACTTTGGTTGAGCCATTGCTCTCTCTATCTCTGAGGAAGTTGTGGGGTTTTTCACCTTAGGGTTTTCCCCATGGAAACTCTGTGTCTCTTGTCTCTCATGCTTTTGATTCTTGTGATGCTTGTCATGCTTATTGTGATTGTTATGCATTGATATACTGTATATGTTATTCGCTCAGTGAAGATCCTAGAGTATTGTGAATTAATGCTCAAAATTTAGCACAAACAATATGGGAGCTAGTGGGAAACCCTATTTGACCCTACTAGTGCTCCTGATGAAGTAAAAAATCCCTTTGGTTTGTGGAACCGTCATACAAGTATGTCATAGAGACTAAAGATGACCACAATGAAGGATTTAGGGAGACCAATGTCTCAGAATCTCTAGAATAGGGATGTGCTTGGTATTGACTCTAAACCCGTTAAAAAGTCTACAAAAAAACATAAGACTTTGGAAAACCTCTACCTAGCCTCCTTAATATAGCATTGAGTCTGAAAATATGATCCACCTTTTGAAACCTTAAGTTCCCTACAACCTCGAGTATGTTCCTCTTGAAAAATTTTACTATCCACATATTTAGAACTGTGGCATAGAGTTTGGTAAAATTGTTCCTAATAATGATGGTCTTGTAGTTGGGATTTAAAGTATTGTTTGATTTCAAAATTGAGTGGATGACGTATTGTGACCATGATGGGGGGAGCTTGAGCAAACTACTTGGTTGAAGAGATCTGCAATGTGGGATGTGTCAACACTAGATTTTACCTTATAAAGCTGAGTGTTAATCTACAATACATATTCATCGATATCATTTGGGGTGTCCCGTGTCCTCATGTCAAGTGACTTAGGTGGCAACCTACTATATTTCTAAATTTAATCCCAAATCGTTTTTACCTATTAGTTTCCCATCTGATGAGCTTTAATTAGAAAAAACAAATGATAAAAGATCTGCATTTCACTTGTGCATGTACATTCCAATTTTGGACCATATGTACCTTTGTAAATCTTCTTCTACTATGCTTGCTTACTTGTCTTCTTATGTTTTACTTGTATTTCATGAAGGATTTCATAACTACATGAAGATCTTTCCATCAAGGACAATGACTATAACAATCCCATGATATCAATGGCATCATCAAACCTTCTTGGTAAGATTTTCATATCAGCTTTGTTTCTTGAACATGTACATCATAATTCATCCATTTCAAGCACTTTTTGCATTCTCATGAAATGCCATTGAACTGTTCAGAATGACACTTGTTCTTGGTCCACCTAGTGCTAGAAAAACTACCTTGTTGACAACTATGTCTAGAAAGTCAGATCGTTATCTGATAGTGAGTTTAAATTCTATACTGTAAGAAATGTAATCTAGCTTTTAGATATGTGGTTGGACAAATTCAACATTGTTCTTTATTGTTAGATGTGCCCAATTTATTTTTAGTGTCTTATATGATCAGTGATAGTTCCAATTCACTAGTTCTGCATTATTGTTAAGAACTTGTACTGGAACAATGATTAGACTATTTACATCATACTCAGTCTTAACTTTTCGGGATTATTAAGTGAGTTTAGACGGTTGCTTGTGTATAAAGATGAAATTTCTATTTGTTTGTTGTCATCTTTGGTTTGGTTTTCAATTTGGCATGATGTTATTCATTATATTACCTCTCCCACATTGCTTCTGTTTCCAAATAAGTGCGTGTTATTTTACTTAATTTTTTTGTTTGGGCAATTGGTTAATGTCTTTGGACCTCTGCACTCTCTGCTAAGCTACAACACATATTCTCTCTCTCTCTCAGGTATGTTTATGCTCACAGGTAAGGACCAGACTTTTTCCTTCTGAGAGATCTTCCTCTGAGAGGCTAGATCTGATCTAGAAGTCAATTTTTCTAAGTACAAGGAAGGTTCACTCAATCAGATAAGTTACTCGACCTATTTTGCTTTGATAATTAGTTTTACTTACTACTGTACTATTGTTTATGATTTCACTGTATTGATGAGGTTGTTGAACTTTAACACAGTGACCCTTGGGTAGTGTTAAAGTTGAAAGAGATGAAAATTATGTTTTAAACTTCAGATCTAATTAAAACAAAAACTACACCAGAAAAAGCCAAACTATGATTTAATTATCAAAGCGAAAAACTCCAGAGGGTCTGATCTAAGGGCCAACAGCAGGAGAGCCAATTGTACCAATTGTTTGCATGCCTAGCAATGCCTTCCTTGAAGATACTGAATGTTGAAATGAAGTACCCTGAATGGATCCTTGTTTCTGTCGCGACTGGTGAGATGTGTATGGCGATTGTATATTTGAAAGTTGATCTGTTTATCCAAAAGGGGCCATGGGAGGATGGCCAGTTCCCTTAGGTTGTCCAATCATGCTTCCCCTTGGATGTTGTTGCATATTATAGGTCATGTACCAGATCATTTGAGAGGTCTATTGAAAAATGGTCCTTAATATTAGAGCCTCTTTAGAATTTTGCAATTCTAGACTCCTTTGAATTGTTTTCCCTCTTGAATATTGATTGAAGTGATGTGATACCAATCAGAATCAACCTTGAGGTGATATGGTGTGCTTGATTAATCTCTTTTTTGATGGCTAGATATCTTTATATATCCACAGGTGAAAATGTTATCTTGTGAATAGACATAAGCTTTGGATCCTCATATTGTAAAGAAGAGTATAGACCAATATGTTGTTTTCTTTAATATTTTTGTACAGAGGTGTAATATGACGTGCTTTGTTGTATCTTTTTGTACAGAGGTGTAATATGACATGCTTTGTTGTATCTTTTTGTACAGAGGTGTAATATGACGTGCTTTGTTGTATCTTTTTGTACAGAGGTGTAATATGACATGCTTTGTTGTATCTTTTTGTACAGAGGTGTAATATGACATGCTTTGTTGTATCTTTTTGTACAGAGGTGTAATATGATGTGATTTGTTGACATCCGACATTCATCTACAAGTGGTATCAGAAGAATGTATAAATGGACAACACAGCTATTTAAATTTGATGGTAGCAGTGATTTAATTTATTGGTGGGTGTGTTTATTGCAAATTCAAGCTCGCTGCATTCCAAAGATGACTTGTAAGGTGCAAACATGTACCAAAATCTTTGTGAATTTAGAAGCAGATCTTGTGGTCAAGTCCTTGGCTTGAGATATTAGCACTTTCACTTTCTGGTATTACCATATTTGAAGCCTAAAGGTTCTGCAGGTTATGTGCCTGTTGGCTTTGTGGTTAATATACTTATGAGGCTTATGGGTTTGTACTAGTGTGATGTATTATCAGCAACCCTACTAGAGTGTGATCCTATTGCGTGAATATTGTCCCTACTGGAGTATGGTCTTATTGTGTGAGTATTGTCAATATGCGGCAATGTTGTATGCTACTGAATGTTATTAGGGTTATATACTATACCACTAGGATTTAGGGGAATGGGTACTAATTAAAATATGTCAATGATAATATTTTTTGGTGATAGGAAAAATGTTGGTACCTACAATTCCTGTCTCTGGATGCTTGTTTTTGACCATCAATATACCTGAGTGATTGATAAGTTACAGAAAAGGAATCCAAGAACCGATTTGACAGTGATAATTATTTACAAGTGGTATTGGAAGAGTATAAATTGACAATAATGTTGTGGCAATCCAATTTGTTGGCCTATGAGAAGCTTGTTCATAGATTGGTTGAATCATTTGTCCAATTGTTTTTCTGTAGGTTGTTCATTTACTTGGGTTCTTTCTGTATGAGCTTCTAATATAATGTTCAAATTTGTGGTTTTGCTTTCAAGCATATTTATCATCAACTTGGGTAAGACTTGGGAAAAGCTGCAGATTACTGCAAGAATAATTGTTGCAATAGAGAACCCTCAAGATATAATTGTACAATCTGAAAGCCCATATGGTCAGTGAGCAGTTCTAAAATTTGCTCAATTTACTGGAGCTCATGCAATTGCTGGTAGGCACACTCCTGGAACATTTACAAATCAGATTCAGACATCATTTTTTGAGCCTCGTCTTTTGATTCTTACTGACCCAAGGACTGATCATCAGGTAATGGGTTAAGTAATTGGTGATTTGAATAATTTAACTTTTAAGTCTATTACATGTTGCTTCATATTTTAAACTTTTTAAAGCTTCTATTCTCACAACCATCATTTTGCTGCCTTGTAGCCTATAAGAGAAGCAACCCTCGGTAATATTCCAACCATTGCCTTTTGTGACATTGATTCTCCAATGAAACATGTTGACATTGGTATTCCAGCGAATAACAAGGGCAAGCACATTATTGGTTGTCTATTTCGGATGTTGGCAAGGATGGTCTTACAGATGGGGGGAACACTTGCCCCAGGTCGTAAATGGGATGTCATGGTAAACTCAAGTCCATGCCAATGAATATATTTCATTTATGGTTTACAGATCATTGTACATGAACAATTTTATGACAACTTGGTGCCTAAATTCATTTTTATTCTTTTTTTGCAGGTATACGTGTTCTTTTACAGGGAGCCAAAGGAAGCCAAGGAAAGACAAGAAGAGGAGGTTGCTCAAGATGAATATGTTCCTACCTTTACCCTTGGAGCAGAGAAATGGCCTATAGAGGTTGCTGATGCTCAGTGGGAATCTGAGGCTATTGCAGCTCCTAGTATTGTACCTACAGTTGCTGGTGCTGATTGGATGGCTGCTCCCAGTTAGTTTCTTTTTGTTTTTCAATGTGATTGTTATAATTTTCCAGGCTTGTCAAAGATTTTGGGGTTTTTAAATCTTTAAAAGACAGTAGTTTCTTTTCTTTTGAATTTTAAATTTTTAAACTTGAATCCTTAAAATTTGTGTTCTCTGGGACTACACTTCTTCAGAAGCTGTTAGTTTTTTTTCCCTTTATTTTTAGGTTTTAAATTTCCAACTTTAATTAAAGGATGATATTTTGGACATGTGGACTCTTCCCAGTGTCTCTCTTAATTATAATTTTGTTTAACAAGTCTATGTTTTTGTGATCAATTCCCAATAAGGAGCACATCTTTGTCGGTGTCTTGTAGACCCAGTGTTGATATCTCTGCTCCTCTTAATTCTTTTGGCCTCTTACAAAGACAAATCAGTTCCCTATCCACCATCTACAACCTTCAATAATTGACAAAAACCAAGGCTATAATCTTCAACTTGTCAAAGAGTGCTCTCTCCACATTTCATTTCTACTTCCAAAGGGATCACCACGACCTATGTTCTACTTATAGTTCTAGTTCATGTGGCCATGTTTTAACATGCACAAGGCCTCCAATGATGACTTAACAAGAGATGTGGATTCCTTGCCATCCAATGCTTCCAAATCTATGCTAGTATGTCTCGTCCAAGATGCACCTCTTGGATGCAATCTTCAAACCCATGGTCCTTTACAATCCAGAGATCTGGTGTCCAACCTTCACAGTGATTAGGCTTGGCAATGAGAGAATCCAAACCTTATTTCTAAGACACGTCATCTAATGCAAAAGGAGTGTCTCCCGCCACATTGTTCAAGTAGAGTTCAAAGCCCATCCCTTTAGACTTGAGGTCATCTTCCATTTGGTATCTTTCATTCATAGAGTAGGATCTTTGGGGAATTAGTTTCTAGGAGGAATCAATATCCCTATTTTGCACTTTGTGCTTCTAAGGCCATCACCTCAACTACCCTCCTAGGTGTGCATACAATTGGGCTTTCAGGATTCTTAAATGTAATTGGAAATGTCTTATCATCTAAGCAAGACTTGAATCAAGCGATTCATGAGGACACTTATAAAACCACCTGGATCCTACCTTCAAAGGGTCCAGACTTAAAGACAATTTTTTACCTAGAGCACTTTATGAAGCTGAGGAATGACCTTATTGTCTTCCCTCCTTACACAACATTCATTAGATGCATGCCCTCAAGATTTCCCTGGGTCATTTTTGGTGGGTCCTCATAGATATCCGGTTGAGATCGATCAACACCTTCAACATTGCAATGCAACTTATAGGGGTCTGATATGAACGTACATCTTTCTCCATCTTCTCTCACCACCTCAACCAATGATGCTTTGCTCTCTTTAGAAAAGAGGTTTGAGCATATATTATAGATCTCGATGTATATGAGTCATACCTCAAATGAAGGCCCTCAGAAGGATCACCCAACTTTTTCAACTTCTACGACGATTTGTGATTCCAAAGCACAAGTCATACACCATGATACCAACAAGAAAATAAACTCAAATCAACCCCAAAGTCATGCTTCCCCCATACTACTCACTAGGTTCTCAGAACATTTTATTGAATCATATTGCGCTATATGGAGAGGTCAAATACAACTACTAGTAAAACACAACTAGTTTAGATCTATCTTTACCCCAGTATAAGTACTGAATGAAGGTGAGTTCATTAACAATTTTATGATTTCTTGCATTTCCTTTCATTTTCATTGGATTAGTATAATCTTGTAATGCTTTTATGGTTATGGTGTTTAGAACTTTTGAAGTATACCCTGTGGATCTAGTATATGATCAATGTTAATTATCTGTAAACGAGGGACTTAATCCCAATTTCTTTACCAACATAGATCCTATGTGAAATTACTTATGTAGATTTTTGTGGTTAGACATCTTTGGGGTCTCTTCAAATAGTTCCAAAAGTTAAAAGGAGCTCTAGGCTTATTATGGTAGATTTTTGTGCTTATCAATGTGTTTTGAAAAATAAATTGGATTTTAAGCATGGTTGTCTTTGGATATTATTGTCTTTTCTTAGAATTACAAATGATGCAATATTGGTGTTCATATTCTCCTCTCCCCAATTCTGAAAGGGTTCTAGCTCAATGGAAGAGCGCCTGCCTTACAAGCAAGAGATTGGGGGTTCGATTCCTCTGTGCCCTATTGATATTGCAATATTAGTATTTTTAATAAAATATATTTTATTGTGATTTATTATGGCTATAGAGGGGGTTTCAAACCATCTTTGTATGTTGCTACGAGGGGGCTTATAAACCGCCTTCATATGTCACTACGAGGGGGGTTATAAGCCACCTTAATATGTCACTACGAGGGGGGTTTGAAATTGCCCTTGCATGTTACAATGAGGGGGGTTTAGAACCACCCTTATAGGTACCTACGAGGGGGTTTGTAACCTCCCCCAAAGGTTTGTAATAAGAAATTTTAGGGGGGGTTTTGAACCGCTCCCATATGCATTTACGAGGGGGGTTCCAAACTGCCCCTATAGGCCTCTACGAGGGGGGTTTCAAACTACCTCTATAGGCCTCTATGAGGGGGGTTCAAAACCGCCCCTATAAGCCTCTACGAGGGGGGTTCTAAACTGCCCCTATAGGCTTCTACGAGGGGGGTTCCAAACTGCCCCTATAGGACTATACGAGGGGGGTTCATAACTGCCCCTATAGGCCTCTACGAGGGGGGTTTGAAACCGCCCCTATAGTCTTCTACGAGGGGGGTTCCAAACCGCCCCTGTAGGTTTGTATGAGGGGGCTTATGAGGGGGGTTCACAACCGCCCTCGTAGGTCTCTATGAAGGGGGTTCAAAACCGCCCCCGTAGGTCTCTATAAAGGGGTCTATGAGGGGGGTTTAAAACTTCCTCCGTAGACCTCTACAACGGGTGTCACAAACCGCCCCCAAAAGTCACTTTTGGGGGCGGTTCTAATCTCGTCAAAAATGGCCCTTAAAGAGAAAAACTTTTAACATCGGTGCCTTTAGGGGTGGTTTTGCCAAAACCGCCCCCAAAGCCAAAACCCCCCCCATAGGTCACTTTTGGCGGCGGAAAAAAACCCCCCCTAAAGGCCAAAAATGTAGTAGTGTAAGTTACAGGTATGGAAGGATCAACTGAACATATGGAGGATAGATTTCCACCAAACAACCATAGTACGGGATGACAATTTGAAAGAGAAGTCCATGGCAATCTGAATGACAATTCATCAAAGCTATTACGTGCCTTTCAAGAATTGAAAGCGGAGATAATATCAATAAAGCAGGACAATGAGTGAATTCTAAAAACACAAGAGGAATTAAAGAAAGTATTATTCGATCAATACCCAACAGATGAATAGGATAGAGAAGTTGAACATACTTCCAAAACTGAAGACTTACCTTATGAGGGCAAGAGTAAGCAAGTAAAAACTGATGATGAAAACAACAGCTCAACATCGTCAAGAACTGCCAAACACCCATGTAAAAAGAAATGCAACTATTCTAGTGATAGCGGTGAAGGAGGTTACAAGCCAAAAAGGAAAAGCCATAAACAGTACAAACAGATATCTGGGGAGTTCAAGAAAATCAAACCCCCGACTTTCAATGGCGAAACAGAGAAAGGAGAGACAGCTGAGGCATGGCTGTCCGGCAAGAAAAAGTATTTTCAGATCTATGATTACTCAGAATCCTTAAAGGAAAAAATGGCAATTTATAACCTAACTGGGAAGGCAGATATTTGGTGGCAGGATCTCAAAAGAGTAAAATGCATAAAGGACAGAGAGGTGAGTTGGAGTACTTTTAAAAGATACTTTAAAAAGAAATTCTTATATGGGCAGTATTATGAAGAAAAATCCAAGGAATTCTAAGATCTAAAGCTGGGAATGATGAACATGAAAGAACTGAATATCAAGTTTCTAAATTTGCTAAGGTATGTGCCATACTTGGTGGAAGAAAAACTGAAGGTTCAAAGATACCTGAGTTTCCTACCCTTTAACATCAAGGACAGAATAGAGTATGATAACCCAAAAACGTTAGAAGAAGCCATGAGGAAAGCAACTTTTTGCTTTGATTAGAAAAGGAAAAGAGAAGGAGTATCTAGCTGGAAAAATCATAAACCCAGTAACTTTGAGCAGAAAAAGAAAAATTTCAGGTTTAATGGAAATTCTGGTTTCCAAAAGAAAAATTTTCAGAATCGAAATTTTCAAGGGAACAGTTCCAGAAATAATCAACAGCAGAAATTTACAACCCCCAAAAATGTTCCCAATGTTTCCAGAACCAATGAACAGAAGCCACCTATAAAATGTTTTGAGTGTCAAGGTCCTCATTATGCCTCAGATTGTCCCCTTAGGAAGCGGTCAGCTAACCATATTCACTCCATACAATCTGAAGCTATTGCAGGAGATTTGGCAAGAGAAGTACCCAGAATTAATGCAGTATTAGACAATCGGCAAGCAAAACACCAAGTCTCAATGGTAGAGGTTGAAGGTATGCTACAAAACCATCCAGTTTCTATTTTGATTGATCCAGGTGCTAGTCTGAGTTATATATCACCAGATATTGTAGAAAGTTGTAAGTTGAAAACATAAAAATTTCAGTAAGTCCTGCTTAGTTAGACTAGCAACAGGAACGAAAAGAAAAGTTTCTGAATTCATGAAAAGTTGTGTTTTATCTATGAATCAGCTAACAACACAGATCAAGTTAAATATTCTACCTTTAGGATCATATGACATCTTAATTGGAATGGACTGGTTAGAATCCCATCATGTCATCCTAAATTGTTATGATAAAAGTTTCACTTGTTTGAATGATGAAGGAAGGATAGCAAAAGTGAAGGGTGTTCCTAGAAAGACATCCCTTAGACAAATTTCAGCTATGCAGGTAAAGAAAGTAGTTAGAAAAGGGTGCCAAATGTTTGCAGTAAATGTAGTAAATGAGGATTTATGTACTACAACAGAAAAATTGAAAATAGAAGACATACCTGTCCTAAATGAATTCCAAGATGTTTTCCATGAAGAGATTCTAGGATTACCTCCTAAACGAGATCTAGATTTTACTATTGAGTTAATACCTGGTGCAGTGCCAAATTCCAAAGCTCCATACAGGATGAATATACTAGAGTTGAATGAGTTAAAATCTCAGCTGAAAGAACTGATTGATAAAAAGTACATAAGACCCAGCGTGTCTCCTTGGGGAGCACCGGTCATTTTTAAGAAGAAAGATGGCACCTTAAGACTTTGCATAGATTATCATCAACTGAATAAAATGACGATCAAGAATAGATACTCATTGCCCCGCATTGACGATCTATTTGATCAGCTGCACAGAGCAACGATATTCTCAAAGATTGATTTACGATCAGGATATCATCAGGTTCGCGTGAAGGATGAAGACATTTTCAAAACAGCCTTTAGAACTCGATATGGACATTATGAGTTTCCGGTCATGCCGTTTGGGTTGACTAATGCCCCGGCAGCATTTATGTGCCTAATGAATAATATTCTACACAAATACTTGGATAAATTCACCATTGAGTTTATCAATGACATTTTAGTATATTCTAAGAGCAAGGAAGAGCATGATGAACATCTGCGTATCATTCTGCAAGTTCTGAGAGATCACCAGTTATATGCTAAGTTTAGTAAGTGTGATTTTTACAGAGACAAGATTCAGTACTTAGGACACATAATCTCCAAGGAAGATTTCAGTTGACCCTGCTAAGATAAAATCCATTAATGAATGGCCAGTCCCTAAAGAAGTGTCGGATGTACAATCATTTATGGGTATTACTGGATATTACAAAAAATTCATTGAAGGGTTGTGATGAACCTGCAATAATTAATTAATGCAAATACACGAGATATCAGAAATAATAGAACTCATAATCACTTTTATATTGATCACGGGCCACTTCGAGGGGGAAACCTCCTTTGAGCAAGCTCAATACAATTAACTTCACGGTGCCTTCAATGACCTCAACACACACTTATATACTAAGTCTATGCCCAATACTATGGGTCAAAACCATGGGACATATAATACTATGGGACGACTTACAAAGCATATGTGTCCAATACTATGGGCTAATATAAACTATGGATCAACAAATACTACGGGACGACTTACAAAGCATATGTGTCCAACAACAATATACTAACATAGTAAAGAGAAGGGTTGACACGAGTTCCTAACATCCCCTCTCCTTTAGAAAAAGCTTTGTCCTCAAAGCTTTGGTTGGAGAAATTGCTGCAGAATCATAAGGAGTGGTTCCCTGGTAGCATCCTTGGGTTGCATTTCGGACCACTGACGCCTTTGGAGTGTCAGGGAGGATTGCTTGGAAGGCTATAGACGAAGAAGAACCCTATCAGCTGCGTGGAAAATGCGCTCAGAATGGTGTTGATCGGCTTGTTGTTTCAAGCGAATTCTGGCCATGTGAATATTGTCCTACAGAATGAGAAGAATCTGATCGCGGTTGCGAAGAACCGAGTCAATTTCCTGAACTGGGGAGCTGCTAAGGGTGTATGGAAGAAGAACTGGTGGTGTATGTCCATAGACTGCTTCATATGGTGTCCTTTGAGATGTGGTATTGTACCACCAGAGCGCTGCTAGGAAATCCATAGAAATAGTTGGCCAAAGCTGTGTAGAGATGGGCAAGGGTTTGAGAAATCCCGAAAGGAGAGTCATTTCAACCTTGTTGACCTAGAAAGTATCATAGTCAGCCACCATCTGTTGAATTGTCATTTTCAGCCCCTGCCAAAAGAAGTTACATTTTTCCCGGTCATACATTTTGAAGAACCCAGAGTGCCCTACTGATGAAGAAGCATGGAGTTCATAGAAGAGATAGCCATGTTGAACATATTGCAACCAATTTGGAACAAGCAGAGAAAGAGCTATAAGAGAAACTGGGTCATCAATTGTGCGAGAAGGAGCATCTGCAACCATATTGTCCTTACCCTTCTTGTAAGTGATCGCATAGGGATAACCCATTTCAAGTGTGTTGGGTAGGAGACCCATTGTTCCAGAAAATTTTCTAGACTCTGGAGATCAGTATTGATGCAGAAATAATTCCCTAATAGGTATGGCTGCCACTTCTGTACTGCATGCAAAATAGCCATCAGGTCCTGCTGAGAGGTAGATGCGACTAAATTCTTACCGGAAAGGTCTCTTGAAGGTGGCAAGCTCATTGGTTCAGCAAAGACACCTGCATATCTATCCAAGGAAGTAGTGGAGACCATTGATGGGTGCATCTGAATGGAATGGAGTTGAGCGATGACACCATGTGAATTCTTCTTAAGGATTTTTTCCAGGCAATGTGAACTAATGATGCGGAGAGACCCTGGTTGTAAGCCCATTAATTTGTGTTGTGCCCCATTGACTGAAAACTGCATCCAAAGTTCTGCAAAAGCCCATAAGATGGGGCCAAGTGTGCGTAACCATTGAACACCCAAAACCACATCACATCCTCCTAAGGACAAGGAAAACATGTCAGAGCGCAGGCTATAATCTTCCATAGAGATACGCACATTGTGACACTTCCCCTTGCAAGGTAAGGTGCTCCCATTGGCAACCATGACTTCAAAGTTGGAGTAAGGATGGATAAAACAATCATCCTGTTTGGCAATCCGAGGGTCAATAAAGTTATGAGTGCTACCAGAATCAATGAGTATGGTAAGAGGGAGCTTCTTGAAGTATCCCCTGACTCGCATTGTTTGTGGGGTGGTGACACTAGTTACAGCATGGAGAGAGATCTTGGGTGGGTCGTCCTGAGATGGGGTGTCAACAGGTGGGTGTTGAATGTCAACCTGATCATCTACTGTATCTGGAGCTTCTTCATCAAGTTCTGAGGCAGGCAGAGAATCCACATCTAAGAGATAGAGCTTTTGTTGAACACATCTATGTCCCCGAGTGAATTTCTCGTCACAATTATAACAAATCCCTTTTTCTCAGCATGCCTGCATCTCTGTTTCAAACAAATGCTTGATAGGAGTTGGTTGAGGAGCAGTCGTGATGGGAGGTCATTGGGAACCCATATTTCTGAACAAAATAGAGGTGGGTTTGGAGCGTTGTTGAGCTGCGATCTTGTCCTCTACCAACTTAGCCAACCCTAGGACTTCCATCATTGTGTTGGGACAGAACATTTTGACCTCTGAGTGGATTTCATCCTTGAGACCACTAATAAAACAACTCCTGTAGAATTCATCAGACAATCCTTCTGTGTGATTGGCCAGTTTCTCAAATTTTGTCTGATACTCTCTCACTGTGCCAATTTGGTGAAGTTTAGTGAGTGCTTCTGTGAAGTCATCAAAAGCACTAAGACCAAATCGTGGCAAAAGGAGTTGGCAAGAATCTGTCCAGTTTGGTTCGGGATGAGCTTTGATGTACCAACGGTACCATTGAAGGGCTTCTTGTTCCAAATGAAAGGATGGAAGTGGAAATTTCTGGACATCAAAAGTATTATGCAGACTGAAATATTGTTCTGCTCGATATATCCATCCAGTCGGATCAGTACCATTGAAGCGATGAAAATCAAGCTTCGGCCCACGAAAATTGCTGGAAGAAGAGAACCCGGTGGTTGCAAAAGATTCTGGCTGTCGGTTATTGTTCATGGCTAAATGTTGAAGATGGAGGCTGAGAAATTTTTCATCTAGATCTTGGAGTTTGGTTTGGATGGCTGCAAGTGCTTCCTCCATGGTGTTTTCTCCTGCGTGGGTGACAACCATAACCAAGATTTTTATTTTTTTTTGGGGGGGGGGGATGAATAGAAAAACACAAACAAAAGCTTATTTAGTAAAGGAAGATTTGGGTTTGGGAAAAACTCGGATGGGTAATTGGGATATGACTAGGTTTTGGACACTTGCTGATGGACAGGGAAGCAAAAAATGGGGATTTCAGAAGCGGGGTGAAAGAATGAGAAAATTTGGTAGAGAGCCACAAAGAAGCAGAATTAGGAAAGGAACACGATGGCAAAAATTGAAGGTGTTTGGGTGAAAATTGGAGTTATGGCAAACCCTAAAAATAGACAAATGTGGGATTTCTGGTCTTGGGAAGTGGAATTCGGGATAGGGTCTTCAGGAAAGAAATATGCAGAATGGGATTGTAGGGATGTCAGTGAAGTTTCAGGGAAAACAAAGTTGAAACAAGGGAGATATGGTTGAAAAACAGATTTTTTTTTTTTTTTTTAGAAATGGATCGACAATAGCGGTGTGGAAGGGATCTGCAACAGATGGATCTACAATGGCATGGAAGGGATCTAAAATGGCTGGATCTGAAATGGTGACTAGATCTGGAACAACTTTCAGAATAAATCTTAAATGGTTGGATCTGGAGCGGAAGTGATCGGTAGCAGTTCAGCTGAAAATAGATATGGACCCCAGGTATGTGCGGCTTCCTATCGGTTCAGGGGATTCACTCAGCCACCAATGCTGTCTGACGGCTTGCATATTAGGGCAGTACCCCTCACTCCACGACTCAGGTAAAACTGATAACTGCTTTGCCATAAATGACAACTCTTGGTTTACCTCACGGATGGGAACTAGTCAATCAGGTAAGGATCGTTGCCCTTTTCACTAGCAGGTCCTCTCAATGGGCCAACTACTTTGGGGTTCTTGTGGTACTCCTCACAATGATTTTTAGGGCTTATTCCCAAGTACTTCCCACAATTAAGTGGATAGGGGTTATCCCTAGATCCGAATTTGCAACAGATGTGAAAAAAAAATTTGGCAGAAATTCCACCCAACGAGCCCAAAAAAGTGCTCTGATACCAGATGTGATGAACCTGCAATAATTAATTAATGCAAATACACGAGATATCAGAAATAATAGAACTCATAATCACTTTTATATTGATCACAGGCCACTTCGAGGGGGCAACCTCCTTTGAGCAAGCTCAATACAATTAACTTCACGGTGCCTTCAATGACCTCAACACACACTTATATACTAAGTCTATGCCCAATACTATGGGTCAAAACCATGGGACATATAATACTACGGGACGAATTACAAAGCACATGCGTCCAATACTATGGGTCAATACTATGGGCTAATATAAACTATGGATCAAGAAATACTACGGGACGACGTACAAAGCATATGCGTCCAACAACAATATACTAACATAGTAAAGAGAAGGGTTGACACGGGTTCCTAACAAGGGTTTTCAAAGATTGCAAACCCCATAATGTCCTTGCAGAAGAAAGGAAAGAAGTTTGTATGGGATCAAAAGTGCGCAGACAGTTTTAAAAAGTTGAAAGAATTACTGACTACAACGCCTATATTGAGGATTGCAGATCCTACTAAGGATTTTGTACTATGTACGGATGCATGTAATGATGGACTTGGAGGATTCCTAACACAGGAGGGACATGCTATAGCCTATGAATCTAGAAAGCTGAAAATACATGAGAAGAATTATTCTACTTATGATATGGAATTATTAGTAGTAATTCATGCTTTGAAAATGTGGTGCCACCACCTTATTGGCAGAAAGTTTACCTTAATGACAAATAACATGGGGCTGAAATACTTACTAGATCAGACAAATCTGAATGCTAGACGGGCTAGATGGCTAACTTTTCTGAGTGAATATGATTTTGAAATTAAGCACATTAAAGGGAGGGAGAATAAGGTTGCTGATGCGTTAAGCCGTAACACAAGAATAAATTTTATTTCAGCCATCAGCACATACACAATAGACTTGGAAAATCATATTTTTGAAGGGATCAAGATGGATGAGGAGTACAGAAAACTACATGAAAGGACAAGCAGGAAACAATTCTGAAAATACTATGACAGATTACAGTTTGAAGGAAAATAGATTGTTGTTGTACAAAAACAGATTGTATGTACCCAACATACCAACAGTGAAGATTTTGATTCTGGATGAGATGCACAAAAGCCACTAATCTTGCCATCTAGGTTATTAGAAAACCATCACTATGTTACGAAAGGAATACTATTGTCCCAGAATGAAGGATGAAGTAGTAGAATATATAGCTAAGTGTTTTGACTGTCAAAAAGTAAAGGTGGAACATCAGCATCCTACTGGATTATTACAGCCATTACCTATACCTAGCTAAAAATGGGAAATCAAAAGTATAGATTTTATCACTGGGTTACCAAAGAATCAAAGACAGAATGACTCCATCATGGTGGTAGTGGATAAACTTAGCAAGGCAACACATTTTATTCCTGTAAAGACTACTCATAAGGCTCCAGACATCGTAGAAATTTTCATGAAGCAGGTTTTTCAACTACATGGGATACCAAAGGTAATAGTTTCAGACCGTGACTCAAAATTTACAGGAAATTTTTGGAGGTCCTTGTTTAAAGGGTTGAATACAACCTTAAATTTCAGTACCGCATTCCATCCCCAAACAGATGGACAGACAGAAAAGGTGAAATAGATTTTGGAAGACATGCTAAGAATGTATGTTAAGGATCAACCTGGTAAATGGGAGGACTATCTGCATTTAGCAGAATTTGCATATAACAATCACTACCAAGCATCAACCAGGCTTAGCCCGTTTGAAATTCTTTATGGTAGGAAATGTAACACACCAGTTTCGTGGATTGATCTAGTTAACAGGGTTATTTTAGGATCTGAATTGTTGCAGGAGTTAGAACTAATTGTGAAATAGGTATAAGGAAATCTAAAAGCTGCCCAAGATAGGCAGAAAAGTCAAGCAGACCTTAAAAGAACTCATAAAGAGTTCCAGGTTGGTGAGCATGTTTTTCTTAAGGTAAGGCCGAAAAAGAGTTCCTTGAAATTGGGAAGCTGTGCCAATCTAGCACCTAAGTATTGTGGTCCTTTCGAAATTTTATCAAGGGTTGGACCCGTGGCATATCAATTGGCCTTTCCCTCAAACCTCAAAATACATAATGTTTTTCACATTTCATTGTTAAAGAAATATGTACACGATGCTACTCATATTGTAAATTGGAATGATGTTCATGTGGAATAAGACAGTGATTTTCCAGTGGAACCAGACTGTATCCTCAGAAGGAAGGAAACTTTACTCCGGAATCACACCATTGGGCAGGTAAAGGTGCAATGGAGGCACCTTAGCCCAGCGGAGGCAACCTAGGAGTTGGAAAGTAGTATGCAGGCAGCATACCCAACTCTATTTCGGGAACACTCAAAGAGTAAATAAACAACATCGAAGATGATGTTGACACTTAAGGGGGGGTGTATGTCACCTACCCAAATTTTGAGGATATTTATTTTATTTTGCAAAATACTTTACATTAATTTATAATTACAAAGTTTTGTAATTATGACCAAATCTGGTCAAAGATGACTGTAATGACTCATTATTATTATTTAATAAATTGAAGTAGGATACAAACACACAAGAAATTTGTTACAAGAGTGTTCACTGACCCAGTAGGAGGAATGGAAGCTGCTAGAAGGCATGGGACAGATGGCAGCATTTACACTCCACCACTAGCTGTTGGTTATGGGACAACTACCCCTAAAATTATGGCATTATTCTCCAGGTGGAGGAGTGAGCAGGCAGCTCATTAATGACCAATTAATCACAAAAGGCCTAGGCAGCCTATATAAGGCAATTCGAATTGAGCAGGCAGCTCTTACAATATTTTCTGCAGAAATATTCCTCATGTGCATCAGATGATGACTGAGAGATTCGAATTAGGGAGGCTATGTGAGAGTGCAATTGCAAGTCTGCAAATTATTTCTGACAAGGAAAACTAGAGGTGTTGGTGCAGGTCTCTTTGACTGCTGAGTCTGTAAGACTGGATAAACTACTTGTTGTTGTAAGATTGAGGACCTAAGCTTCTAAAGTTTCTTCCTCCTGGTGGTTCAATGAATTCGGGGGTCCTAAGGCAGGCATCTTGGATTTTTTAGGAGCAGGTTGGGTGGAACAGGCTCCTTAGGTGATTTGTTTCTTCTACAATTATCAGGTTCTACAGTTTCTTTATTTTGTTTGTATTTTTCAGGAGTATGAATCTCTGCAGCAACTGGTTTAGAAAATTTACTAATGATCAGTAGAAATAACTACTTTTATTTCTAATCTAATTTAGCTATTTGACTTATAAAATGACTCCTCTACATTTTTCCCCATGCTTGAGTCTGCATCATACTCCAGTACAAAGAGGTAGCATTAAATCGGCCAAATTTAGTAAGTAAAAGGCTAAGAGGATTATTTTAGACTCTTATAGTAAGGTTCTTGTCAGAATTTTGTCCTATATTTAAAACACAGTAAACATTCCAAGATAGCATCAACCGCAGCATAGAATTCATTTAATTAATACTGGAAAGAAAAACAAAGTATGTTTCTGCACAGTTCTATATATTTCTTTTAACTCTATTTTCTTTCAGCCAGTAAGCAAATGCACATCAATCTTATACATTTCATGTTTTTCCTTAGCAATTGTATTTTCAAGAATAATAGCAGCTGCAAGAATTAATTTTTGCACAAGATTCATATGTTCCCATTTCAATTACATCTTTCTCAGATAAAAAAAAAAATTGTGCAATTCAACATTTATTTCCTTAAAGTTTTCAAGTAAAGGATAGTCTAGAATTATAGCATCTGCAAAATCTATTCTCTGCACAAAATTATAATATGTAAACCTATTATTTCATCACCCATTTCATTTCGTAGTTAAAATACAAAAACTATCCACATTAGTATCAAACCCTATGTTACCACATACCCTAGTTTCTGCAATATCCTTCTAATGCACAGCTCATAAACCTCTTGTCAAAACCTTTCATAGAAAACTTTAGACACTTCCTTTCCAAACCCTAACTAGCATTTCGAAATTTTTTCAAGACAATATTCACCACTTAGCAGATAACACGATTCAGTATTAATATTTTTTGACAGCTCATAACCCTAGTAAGAACACATCTCATCATCGCAAACATTCAAATCATCAAAACCTTCTTACACAGGTTAAGTTTCAGGTACAGAGGCACTTTGCAAGACAAATAACAATAAAAAAACTATAGGTAGGATTCATTGCGAATTAAAATAGACACCATGGCCTTTTCATTACAAAAGTTCTGATAGTCGAACTTATCTCAAAGCTTTCCCGGAACTTAAACATCAACAACAATGGCGAAGCTACAGGAAACTATTATTTACAACAACCATTGTTGTTCATTATTACAGTAACATTTATTTGCACATTTCTTAACCCTCATTTCAAAATCACAGACAACCATCGTGGTTCGGCACCACCTCAACCATTGTTCAAACAAGTTATCAAACCGTTATTCATAAGTGTAAGAGAACCCTAGGTTCCTAGTCCTTTCCATTCAAAATGGATATCAGAGTTACATATCAGACCTATTAAGGTTCCACAGTACACAAGGCTTAAAACCTTTCCAACCAAATCAGTAAACAAGACTATGGAGCAACAAAAAAAAACACAAGGTTATACTCTTATCAATTAGCAAGTAAACTACGATCCCGAAGTTCTTAACAGATAGTGCAACCAGACATCAAAGGAACCGAATGGCCATTTAAACCAACGAAGATTATCCACTGTATCGTATTCATCAAAATAGGACTAAAAACAAAACTCAACACTTGGCCACAACCAAAACAAGTCAACAAGTTCCACTATCAGCATACGATAGTCCCCATCACACCTTGCAAAAAGGGGCACCTACAAGGTTTTCGAGAACCACCGGAGCTTACCAAGAGAAGTAGAAGCATTATGTGTTCTCCATGCTTGCACAAGAACCATCCTTGAAGTGGGTACCTGCAAAATTCCATTTCGAAAGGGTTAAAACAAGAAGATATAAGAAAGAAAACAAGCAACACAGTATTAATCATTATTAATCATTATTGAAAACATTACCTTTCTAATCGGAGCTCGGACCATGTTAAGATTTAATATGCTAAGACAGAAAATAGCAGCATTGCAATCCATTTCACAATAATAGCATATACAGGATCACTAAAGAAACAACAAGCACAGCATAAACACAAGAGACACAAATCTATCCTGGGAAACCCTCATGGGGTAGAAAACCCAGTAAAGCTTCCTCAATATAGATGACCAGCAATATACAAAGATGCAAACCAAAGACATGATCTCCTCCTCCAACATAGAAGACCTCTCCTCCACAAGTGTGCTACTCTCAAGTGAGTGAGTGTGTCAAATGAGGAATACACCTCCTCTATTTATACACTACTCCGACTTGTCTTTTACACAAGAACACGTAGGCTCGTATTTAACCAATGGGTTAAATACCCCACTACAACTGACTGGGCCGACCCCTCTAGGGTGGTCTAATAACCCTTTGACCCACATAACACATATAGGGCTGACCCCCACTAGGGAATTCTAATAACCCAAGTTACCACATTCCGACGGAGGAATAAACATCTCTGGATATACAATAAGATCTTCACGGAGGAATGAAATATCTCCGAAATAATAAAGTACAAATATAATATTCTTTGAAGTTACAACATCTCAACTCTCCCCCTTAACAAGAAGGATATTATAATAGCATCTGCACGAGCAAGGAGTCATCAACATCATACATGATACATCTATAAATCATTGGAAGCTTTCTCAACATCATCAGTAACTCAACCAGTTACTGGAACATCTTCAATACTGGAACATCAACATCTTCAGTACTGAGGCTTTATCTTCTGCGGCACTCAAACAGCTACAACAACGTCAATATCTGAATCCTCACGATCGTCAGCATCATCATGACACGATCATCAGCATCGTCATTACACGATCATCAACATCGTCATCACACGATCAACATCGTCATCTAGATCAACACGATCAGCATCGTCACATCATCTCGATCTATAGCATCTGGATCATATCGATCTACAGTATCTGGATCATCACGATCTACAACATCTGGATCATCACGATCTACAGCATCTGGATCATCACGATCTACAGCATCTGGATCATCACGATCTACAGCATCTGGATCATCTCGATCTACAGCATCTGGATCATCTCAATCTACAGCATCTGGATCATCACGATCTATAGCATCTGGATCATCTCGATCTACTGCATCTGGATCATTAGTATTAGTATCCACACTAATACATCTATCATCAAAAGCATGTATTCTCACTAATACATCTATCATCAAAAGCATGTATTCTCACTAATACATCTATCATCAAAAGCATGTATTCTCACTTAATACATCTATCATCAATAGCATGTATTCTCACTAATACATCTATCATCAAAAGCATGTATTCTCACTAATACATCTATCATCAAAAGCATGTATTCTCACTAATACATCTATCATCAAAACATAGCAGCATACTCTGCAACACACACGATCATATTACAGGATGATCAATCCCGCTCTCTTTAGGACATAGGTCCATGGATGATACGATCCAGATCAATCCTTATCACTTTAAGACAAGTCTCATGTTTAGGGACGATGCAATCCCATCATGTACATTTTGAACCCAGTTCATGGACGATGCAGTCCTCTCACGTACATTTTGAACCAAGGTCCAAGGACGATGCAGCCCTATCTTCAATTCTCGGAGACATCCGTCTAAGGATCAATTCTGGGACCTAAGTCCGGGGAAGATACAATCCCCTACCTGTTCATTCAGGACTTCATTATTGGAGACCCAGTCTACGGGTCAATTCTGGGACCAGAGTCCGAGGACGATGCAATCCCCCACCTGTTCATTTAGGACTTCATTATCGGAGACCCAGTCTATGGCTCAATTCTGGGACCAGAGTCCGGGGATGATACAATCCCCTACCTGTTCATTCAAGACTTTATTATCAGAGACATCATGTCTACGGCTCAATTTTGGGACCTCAGTCCGGGGAAGATACAAGCCCCTACCTGTTCATTCAGGACTTTATTATCGGAGACATCATGTCTATGGCTCAATTCTAGGACCTCGGTCTGGGGAAGATACAATCCCCTACCTATTCATTCAGGACTTTATTATCGGAGACATCATGTCTACGGCTCAATTCTGGGACCTCAGTCCAGGGATGATACAATCCCCTACCTATTCATTCAGGACTTTATTATCGGAGACATCATGTCTACGGCTCAATTCTGGGACCTCAGTCCGGGGAAGATACAATCCCCTACCTGTTCATTCAGGACTTTATTATCGGAGACATCATGTCTACGGCTCAATTCTGGGACCTCAGTCCGGGGAAGATACAATCCCCTACCTGTTCATTCAGGACTTTATTATCGGAGACATCATGTCTACGGCTCAATTATGGGACCTCAGTCCGGGGAAGATACAATCCCCTACCTGTTCATTCAGGACTTCATTATCGGAGACATCATGTCTACGGCTCACTTTAGAACATGTGTTCAAGGATGATACAATCCCTTTTCTTTCTCGGAGACATCTGTCTACGGCTCTCTTGAGGATGATGAAATCCTATAATGTCCACCAAGGACTTCATTCTCGAAGACATACGTCTACAGCTCCCTTGAGGATGATGCAATCCTATAATGTCCACCTTGGACTTCATTCTCGAAGACATACGTCAACAGCTTTCTTGAGGATGATGAAATCCTATAATGTCCACCAAGGACTTCATTCTCGAAGACATACATCTACAGCTCTCTTGAGGATGATGCAATCCTATAATGTCCACCAAGGACTTCATTCTCGAAGACATACGTCTACGGCTCTCTTGAGGATGATGCAATCCTATAATGTCCACCAAGGACTTCATTCTCGAAGACATACGTCTACAGCTCTCTTGAGGATGATGCAATCCTATCATGTCCACCAAGGACTTTATTCTTGAAGACATATGTCTACGGTTCCTTTTAGAACATGTGTTCAAGGAGGATGCAATCCCCTTGTCACCTTAGACCCTGTCTAAGGACCATCCACCAACCTCTCTATTGGCATCACTAATATAGGTATCCTCATCATCGACCTCACTGTTGATGCAGGAAATCTCATCATGAGTGATCACATCACTCCCCCTTTTGAGGAGGGTCCTTCTGAACTATATTAAGTTTGTCTCGGAAAACTTTACTTGAGGTAGAGGTTTGGTTAGTACATCGAATCGGTAGAGGTTTGGTTAGTACATTGTAACTTGTTACAATTTCGAACTTTAATTCTTTTCTGCACCATATCTTGTATATAGAAATGTCATATCTCTATGTGCTTTGACTTATCATGGAATACTAGATTCTCTGCTATTTTGGTACAACTCTGTTTGTCACATAGGATCACAGTTGGGTCCATTTTTATGTCAAACAATTCTAAAGCCATATGGATTCACAACTAGCAGAGCAAGCAACCATGTATTCCGCTTGTGATGAGAGCCACACTAGATTGCTTCCTTCTAAACCATGAGATCATGGATGATCCCAGACAATAACATCTTCTCGATGTGCTCTTCCTATCTGATACACTTTCTGCTCAATCAACATCTGTGTAGCCATCTGAAGTCATGATCTCCAAGATAACATAGATCAAAGTCTATTGTATCCTTTAGGTACCTCATCACATGCTTTGCAACTAACAGGTGAACACATCTAGTTTCCACTAGATACTGACTCAAGGTCTTCACAGCAAAGCATATATCTGACCTAGTATTCGTTAGACACATCAATGACTCAATAATTTGTCTATACAGAGTTATATCCACTAACTCTGATGAGTCATCTTCTAACAGCTTCAGGTTGGAATCCATGAGAGTGGCCATTCCAACACATCAAGTCCTTTTAATATTTCTCAGCATACTTTCCCTGGTTGAGAAAGATTCCTTCTGATCCTTGCCATACTTCTAGACCTAGGAAGTAATGCATCAATCTGAGATCTTTCATTTTCATTTCTGCAATGAGTGATCTTCTGCATATCTATATGTGCCATCTCTTGTTAGATGGATCTACTGATATGAGCCTCAATATCATTTGAACTCTGTGGTGAGTTCCTTCTTGCATCCATGTCATTTGTGTATAGAAACCATATTCAACCTTGTAGCAAAGGTTGAGATCCACATCACCCATGGTTATCATTAAGCTCATCAATTGATTATCGATCCTGGGAACCCATACAGAACTTGATTCACACTTTTTCTTTAATTACACCATTAAGAGAATGGTCTTATCTAGCCACTTGGAGCAATCATCTCATCATGATTCTCTTCCTTTTTTTTTTTTAAAGAGAATCTTCTAGCCACAAGCCTTCTATAGTGTGTTTGATTTGTAAATCCTTTTGTTGAACATCCATCACTTGTTCAGTGTTCATCATTCATCATGATCTTTCCTACAAATCAAAATTAAGTACATGATTAGTAATACTTCATAATCATCAAATCATATTGACATGATAACCTATTATGATACAGATATCATTTACATAGTTATGCAACTATTTTGACCAATACTTTGGCACAACACTTTCCCATATCCTGTATGCATACAGTGGCTATCTAGATGCCTTCCATCTCTACTAGAACATACTATTGAGAGTGTGCACAGCTCTCAGCATGTCAGCAAAGAGGTTTCATTCTAGACAAGCAACAATGGAATGTTTGTCCAACTTACCAAACATATGCATATTAGTAGTATACTGTTCAATGCTCTATGAATGTTTACACTCAGCATGATATATTCTAGGAATACAAATGTGCATACAAGCAATATCATTTACTATTTCAAATAACAACTCAAATACTTATCTTTTATGTTTGTGTGGTTGCCTCCCGCTTGATCTTCTATATGTCTTTTGAACTTCTATTCATTCTGTACCATTGTGCATGCTCAAGTGTGCACTAGTGTCATCCTCATGATCTCATACAAAAACATACATTCATTAGTATATTCTCAATATTATCAAAACATTCTAATTCTAAATAATCTTGAATATGTATAGTCATGATCATTAGTATTCAGGGTTTCAAGGAAGTCTTCTTTTACTCATGCATATTCTTGTTTTATCATAGTACTCTTCTGGTTAATTAAGTCATCAAGATAAGAGACATAATATGCATAAACCCTTGATTACTAACTTTATGAATAAGCATAACCAATCATACCAAGTATACTTATATAAGGGATCCTAACACAAGGTAAGATTCGAACTTGACATAGGAAAACATACCTGGATTAGTATACCTGCTTAGTTATGTACAACATACCTAAACAATCTCTTCAATGATTTAGAGATCCTGAGCTAGAACCTGCATGTCTCATAGGTTAAGCATAATATAACAAAGTCATACATACCTCGTAAGTAGAACAAAGATTATGGATGAGTCTTTGTCTTCATGTTGTCATGGTCATGGAACTTGATTTGTCTTTTGTGATGTACCTGTATCTTGTTAGCAGACAGCATCAAACTCACACAACACCATAATGCATTAGTACAATCATATAGCCCTAATCAATGAATTTCTTCGATCATTCACATACATTCATATTGTTACTAGGGTGATAAGACAATTCTAACATTAATCAAGATTGTACTAATAAATAATATGAAGACAAACACATCATGAACTTAATCAAGAATCAGATTTCAAGACATACCTGAATCTCCTTAAGTCATACCTGTCGAGACTTCTTGTAGTCTTCTTATGTAAGGCCTTAGCCTCAACTCCCCCTGAAACTTGATCTGGAGCTTGATTAGGGTTTGCTAGAGAAACCATAAAAATTCAATCTTTGACTTTCACACTTCTGAATGGATGGAAGGATGTGTCTTGCTGAGCTGATCGAACTAGCATACTTCAATTTTGAAATCTCCAAAATTTGACCCCTCAAAATTGCCTTCGAAACTTCTGGATCTTCTGGACAGGAACCCAAACTAGGGTTTGATGAAGCCCACCCTTATGTCCAATCAAAAGGTTCAATCCAAAGCTCTAAACTCTTATTTTTCTGAGGAGCTTCCATCCGTGGTTACAGACTTCAAAAATTCCAACTTTTGCTGAAGCCCTAATTTTCCATTTTTTTGATCAAAATCCCTAACTAGGGTTTGATAAAGCCCGCTCTTCTACCCAACCAAAAAATTCGATCTTGGTCTCTAAATTTCGATTTTCCTGAGTAGCATTCAGCCATGGATTCCGATTCCAAAAATTCTAACTTTCTCCGAAACCCTAAATTTCGGAATCCATGAATGAAGGTGCTCCAAAAATAATTTTGTTTTGACAGAAATATGTACCTGATTGTTTCTCCTGTAACTCTAAACTTTTCACTCCACAGGGTCTGAAAACTTTTTCTATGGTAGCCTGACCTGTCATCTTTCCAATGCAACAGGTCTGACCTCAATTGGATTTTCTGAGAGAGAGCTATGCCAAGTGTCACAACGTGACCTGTTTATGGGATAAAACAAGAGAGCGAACTTGTATGGAGTGCCACGTGTCACTGGTTAAGCTTCAGCCTCTGAAAAAGTTTCCTGAAATAGTATAGTCTGTGTACTACCTGTCACCTTTTACAAAATTTCATTTGGAGCTTCCTAGCCCAGGTTATGACCTTTTTTCCTAGGTCACCTAATTTTGACTGAGATCTGGAAGAGGCAGAAACCCTAACTTGTACTGATCATAACTCACAAAGTACAACGAATCTGAGGGTTCCCTTTGGACACAAGGTACCTGTGGATGTAATTTACGACCTGTAAAGGTTTCAGATCCTAAACCTTTGCCAAAATGTATTTATAGCGAAAGTTCCACGATGACTGGTTTTTTCTATATAAAACCCTAACCTTCAAATTGTCGCAACAGAAGCAAGTGTCGTAAGTTCCATACATTGCCTTCCTTCAGGTTAGCTCTGATACCATGTTAAGATTTAATATGCTAAGACAGAAAATAGCAGCATTGCAATCCATTTCACAATAATAGCATATACAGGATCACTGAAGAAACAACAAGCACAGCATAAACACAAGAGACACAGATTTATCCTGGGAAACCCTCATGGGGTAGAAAACCCAGTAAAGCTTCCTCAATATAGATGAACAGCAATATACAAAGATGCAAACCAAAGACATGATCTCCTCCTCCAACATAGAAGACCTCTCCTCCACAAGTGTGCTACTCTCAAGTGAGTGAGTGTGTCAAATGAGGAATACACCTCCTCTATTTATACACTACTCCGACTTGTCTTTTACACAAGAACACGTAGGCTCGTATTTAACCAATGGGTTAAATACCCCACTACAACTGACTGGGCCGACCCCTCTAGGGTGGTCTAATAACCCTTTGACCCACATAACACATATAGGGCCGACCCCCACTAGGGAAGTCTAATAACCCAAGTTACCACATTCCGACGGAGGAATAAACATCTCCGGATATACAATAAGATCTTCATGGAGGAATGAAACATCTCCGAAATAATAAAGTGAAAATATAATATTATTTGAAGTTACAACATCTCAACAGACCAGTGACACACCACACCAGCAAAAGAGCGACGAAGCTTGGTAGCAACATCAGTAACCACAATTTCAAAGCCTTGAAGACGATTTCAGATGGAGAACCTAAATCCCAATTTCAAACACTCTTAGCAACTGACAAAAGAACACTTATATCTTTACAGAACTATATCATGGCTCTTATGCACTAATGCTTAAGCTTGAAACCTGTAACTTCATCACTCAGGTCCCGGGTTCAAGACTGAGGAAGGAGTCCTCTACTCATAGAAACCATCAACCCTACTTTTCAGCTTTCAGTCAGCCCTGCTCACCTCCCACCAAGCATAACAATGAAGACAAGAAGGCCAAAGGTCACAACTTACCTACACGTGTTTAGGGTTTCATCCACCAGCCTAGATCTTGCAAGTGATCAACGGTGGGTAGTGGCCAATCCTGTCACATTGTTTTCAAACCAGTGATGCATTATTACCATTTAATTGCTGCATCTACCAATTGCCATGTAAGCAGACCGAGAGCTCATGCATGGCACAACTCATCCTTAGGTTGGCACTCAATAAAATCAGAAGCACGGGAAGATCTTACAACCAAGCCTCCACTTCATTATCGAGCTAATCAACATTAAATTCCAAGACTTTTCAATGCCAGTGGTTCGTGTCAAAAACCAAGCTTTATACCCTGTCAACATCACATCATTTGTTGTTAGGTTCGACTCTATAGTTACCAATATGCATCAAATAGTTCTATGTTAGGTTTTGGCTCGTATTTCATAACTAGGCGTTATAGTTATGGTTGTATCACATCATTTATAACATGTGCTATTATATGGTGGGAAAGGTATTAACACTTTATAATTATCAAAATGTCACTATTATAGCTCGTGTTCAGACCTAAAGCAATAAGCTTAGCCATATAAATGTTCACATAGTGTTAATCTTTGGATAATTGGAGACCATATATAGAGTTAAGACTTTAGCTATGCATATGTGCAATTTAAATACTATGCATATTATATATTGCACATTTTAGTATGCATTATCCAATTCATAAAATAAATGAGAATCTATAGGCATGGATAAAAGGGTGATACACTTTCCAATGCTAAGTTCATAAGCATAATCACCATATGCACCATATGTTATCTATGTTATCCATGTTTTGCAAAGTCTAACGACAAATGTAATACTATAGGTATAGTTTAATTGGTGACGATATTCACTTCTTTTACTAAGCTCATAGCACAAGCACTAATCATACTCTTCATATTCAACTATGTAGCGATAATCAACATAGCATTATTTCAGTATTTAGATGAGGTAATTTCATACTACAGAAGGACTTGAAGGTCAGCACGTAAACTAGAACTAGTACCGAAAATATTCATACCTCCAGTACCTTGTTTCACAAGGACGTACTTAGCATTTAATTCTACCTTGGCATTGAATTGAAAGACACTTTAACATTACTATCGTAGAATTTATTACATGTTGTATGCACAGGGAAACATAGTTCAAATGACTTAGCTAATCATAGCTAAGTAAACTCTGGGGTACCTCGTAGGACCCCTTCATCATCACAAGAGAAAACTGTCAGCTCAACATCAAAATCATCATAATAGTACAAACTTATCACAACATATAATTATACTTAGAACTTGAGAAAATCTGTAAATTGTATTCCTTGCATAATCATCAAAATATCTGTTGTCAAGAAGTTTAACATCTGTTTAAATCTGAATAGCAAATGAACCGTATCATGTTTATTTGGGAAGTATGACATGACATAGTTTTGAATTATCTTTGTGAAGAAATTTATTTAATGTATATTTCCGCATTAATGACTTTATAATTATTGCTAATTTAATTTTTTTTTATTTTGGTAATTTTCAGGATGTTATATCCATAGACACATCATCATGCTCCATACCATGACCCTCTTGTAATTTGGTTGATATGCTTATGCCACAGTAGTTTTCTACTCTATTTCTTCTTCCCCGACCTTCTCTTTTATTGAACCAATGGATAAAATTGGGTGACCACTGACCTATCTTTGGTTTGTAATTTTTGTCCATGTGTTATAAGATTTATTATTATATAGCATATACATATGCTTGGATTTCATTCCATACTAACTGTCCCGCTCTTTTTCTATCACTAGCAAAAAAAAATATTGATGTCTCTACATGCCCAATACATTGCAAGTCTAACACTCTTTTATAATACTTTGTTAATACACCACCACACATACATTTTAATATAATCCTTATGTGAGTAGTAGTAATTTTAACTCTACTATCCCATTTGTAACTCTCTGCGTTGAGGCCAACTCCATAGAGTCATTCCTAGTTCTCTATATGTTTTAATCGCTTTCCCCTTTTTGTTGCAAATGCTTCCAAAAACACACTTGGTTTATGTCAATTTCACATGTTCAGGAATTCCTTTGACCTAAGGTCTAAGTCTAAGGGGTTAGCTGTTTTTCAATTCTATAATTAAAATTTGACAATAATTTGTACATTTTTTACCTTTTTATTTCAAAATAAATAAAATCATGTTAATGAGTCCTAGTTGGTTGGTAAAGTGTAGCTATGATTATTCTCTTTGACAAGGTTCAAATACCCTCGGAGACATGTTCTCCCTTTTGGACCACTACACCTACAAAAAATAAATTCATTTATAATACTTGGGTCCAAGTGAAATTCTTGGGTCTTCGATAGAATAGACACTTGTTAGTTGTGACCACTTAGTAAAAGGACCATTACCTAAGCATGTAAGATAAAATATAAAGGATCAACTATTTTTCAAAGCCATACAAATTTGATAATATTTTTTACATTTTTTACCTTTCGATTTCAAAATAAATAAAATCATGTTAACCAGTCCTTGTTGGTTGGTAAAGTGGGACTATTATTATTCTCCTTCACAAGTTTTAAATATATCTAGATACATATTCTCCCTTCTTGACCACTACACCCCCTAAAAAGAAATTCATTTATCATACTTGGGGCTAGGTGAAGTTCCTGGGCCATTGGATATAATAGAGACTTGTTAGTTGTGACCCTTAATAGTTGAAGGAACACTACCTAAGCATGTGAGACGTAGTCTAAGGGGTTAACTATTTTTCAAAGTCATAATTAAAATTTGATAATAATTTGTATTTTTATTACCTTTTTATTTTAATAAATAAAATCATGTTAATGAGTCTTGGTTGGTTGTTAAATTGGGGCTATTATTAGTATCCTTGAAAAGTTTCAAACTCCATAGAGACATGTTCTCCCTTATGTACCACTACACCTTTGTTGGTTTATCCAGCAATATTGAGGGGGGGGGGTTGGTGAATCAGTATTGCCTTCTTTTTATTTTATTAAAACAATTAGTATTTAGAACAAAATATGCTATGAATCAAACAAGCAACGACAGAGAATTTTATTGTGGAAACCTCTAAGAGCAAACCACAAAATCAAACTCATTAATAACATGATTTCTACAAAAAAAAAAAATCTACTACAACAAAAAGGATGCATCAACATCCCAGTTTTATATCTGCACCAACAGATAAGGATGCTACAACACCCCTGTTTTCCAGCTACTACTGGAAGGAGGCTACAACCTCCTTAACAGGCTTCAACTTGCCCCCAGCACCACCCTGCCTCCCTAATATTTATAACTTCACAATTTTTTTTTAATTCATCAATTCTACCTCTGGAAATTCTTCATGCTTCTTGGTCTCTTCTTTTCTTACTATTGCTACAATCTGCACTTTTGAGACGCTTTATTCTAATTCAAAACTTCATTTAAATACCTCTTATATTTCAAGTCGCACCCCTCCATTCTATGTCTTTCCAATTCGTGCCTTTCCAAATATTTGTTTATTAACTTCTAATTTACATCTCTGTTTATTATTGATTTTTAATTAATTAATTAATTAAAACATCTGATCATTCTTTAACATCAATGCCAACACATATTTTAACATTCTCCCCCTTTTGCATTGATTGCAACACCAAATATAGTCTCCCCCTTTGACAACAATGACAAAAGCCCCCTTTTGACATCTCCCCCTGTCAACCTATCCCCCCCTGACAAGGTATTATCTTCTTTTTATCTATTGTAAGGAGATTACTCCCAATTTTTGTCTAAGATACTCTGAAGGCTTCTTTGGGTAATGGCTTAATGAAGATATTAGCTATTTGTTCCTTTGTATCAATATATTCCATTTTGACAACCTTTTGTGACACTTGATCTCTTAGAAAGTGATATTTTATTGGAATGTGCTTAGTCTTAGAGTGCATGACAGGATTTTTTGATATGTTTATGGCACTGGTATTATCACACTTTATCACTATGGGATTCTCATACTTCACAAGTATGTCTTCCAATGTCTGCTTCATCCAAATGAATTGAGTACAACATAATGCAGCATCAATATATTCAGTTTCTGTTGTAGTTAGTGCAATGGAGGGTTGTTTCTTGCTTATCCATGATACCAAATAGTCTCCCAAGTAGAATGTTGATCCACTGGTAATCTTTTGGTCATCAACACTTCCTTCCCAATATGCATCAGTGAAGGATTTTAAAGTTAAGTCTTGGCCTTTTGGGTACCATAAACCATACTCCATAGTACCTTTCAAATATTTGAGAATTCTTTTTACTGCTGCTACATGTGTTTCTTTGGGGGCTGATTGGAATCTAACAACCAATCCTACAGCTTGCATCACATATGGTCTTGTAGCTATCATATATATCATACTACCTATAATAGATCTATACATAGCATGATCCACTTCCAAATATTCATCATCTTTGCTTAACTTACAACTAGTGATCATGGGGGTACTAATAGGCTTGAATTCTTCCATCTTAAATTTTTTTAGCATCTCTTTAATGTACTTGGTTTGAGAAATGATGATCCCTTTTTCTGATTGAGTGACTTGTAATCCTAAGAAGAATGTTAGTTCTCCCAACAAAGACATTTCAAAATATTTCTTCATATCTGAACCAAGTTTTACACTCGGGACTTGTAGATCATTTCCAAATATGATGTCATCAACATAGATAACAACAATGATCATATTCTCATTTTCAAATTTTATGTAGAGATTACTGTCAGTGGCCCCTCTTTTGTATCCCTATTGCTTCAAGTAGTTTTCAAGTCTTGAGAACCATTCCCTCGGATCTTGTTTGAGACCATAGAGTGCCATTTTTAGTTTGAAAACATAATCCCAGTTTTCTTATAAGAGAAAACCTTTAGGTTGTTCAATATAGACTTCTTCTTCAATATTTCAATTCAAAAATCCAGATTTAACATCCATTTGGTATACTTTGACATTTTTGTAACATGAAAAAGCTAAGAACATCCTGATTGCTTCAACTCTTGCTACAGGGGCAAACATTTCTTCAAAGTCAATACCTTCCACTTGAGCATACCCCTTGCATACTAGTCTGGCCTTGTTTCTTATTACTTTACCATATTCATTTTACTTGTTCTTGAATATCCACTTGGTCCCAATCACATTCTTGTCTTTAAGTCTTGGTACAATTTCCTAGGTTTGGTTCTTCTCTATTTGGTCCAGCTCCTCATTCATAGCTTTGGTCCAATCATCACTTTTTCTAGCTTCTACAAATGTTATAGACTCTACTAGCGAAAGTAGTGCTTATTCTTGATCATATATTAACTTTCTTTATTGTTTTAACTCCAGTATTTATGTCACCAATAACTTGAATTTCAAGATGATCTCTTTGAATTCTTCTTGATGGTTCTCTTGTATCAAGTCATGGAGAATCTTCTTTGTCATTTTATTGAGATACCTGATCTTCCTTTCCTTCTTGTTCAATTTCTTCTTCATTTTTGAATCATCTTTCCTTTGTGAGTCTTTTTTTGTCCTTATCATTATTTGTTATCTCATCATCTTGTGTTCTAGTTCTTCTTGGCTTCATGTCATCTATTCTTACATCTGCACTTTCTATGATCTTGTGTAGTCTTTGATTGTAACATATGTATTCTTTCTTGGTGGATAAATATCTAGAAATATTCCCTCATCAGTTCTGGAGTCAAACTTACCAAGATCATCCTCATTCCTCTTTATGTAGCACTTACTACCAAACACTCTGAAATATTTAACAGAGGCAGGTCTTCCATACCATAGCTCATAAGGATTCTTGTCATAATTTACTCTGGGTTGTCCTCTATTGAGTATATAAACAATTGTATATATTGCTTCTCTCCAGTATGCATCTGAAATTTTTGCTTCATTAAGCATAGTTCTGGCTACTTCTTGTACTGACCTATTCTTTCTTTCCACGATGCCATTTTGTTGAGGAGTTCTTGGAGATGAAAATTGTCTTTTAATCCCATGGGTTTCAAAAAACTCATTGAATTCATTTGAGTTAAACTCTCCTCCATTATCTGACCTTAAACATTTGATTTTCATATTTGTCTCATTCTCAACCATTTCTTTACAAATTTTAAACTTCTCAAAAGCTTCTAATTTTTCTTTGAGGAATGTCACCCAAGTCATCCTTGTATAATCATCAATGAACAACATGAAATAAGATTCTCCTTGCAAGATTTTAGTTCTTTTTGGTCCACAAAGATCAGTGTGAACTATTTTCAATGGCTGTGAGGATGTATATTCCTTGATTATGAATTTGGCTTTAATTTCTTTCCCACATTGACAATGTTTACAGACTGAATTTTGAGGCTTCACAATCTTTGGCAAGTCTCTTACAACTTCCTTCTTACTCACCTTTATAAGATTGTCAAAATTCAAGTTTCCCATCCTTCTATGTCATAGCCAACTTTCATCGATTAGACTCATGTGGCATTGCTCTTCATTTTCTAGGATGTATACATTACTTGAATTCCTTACAGCAAGCCCAATAAGTTTTCCTGAGTTTTTCTTCCTGATTTCACATTTCTAGGAATCAGATATGCAGATGTGGCCTTGATCACATGTTTGACTCACACTAAGAAGATTAGTCTTTAAATATTCTACTATCAACACATTTTCAGCTCTGATTTTATTTCCGATAGCAATTGTACCTTTTCCAATTATCTTAGAAGACATATTGTCTCCAAAAGTGACTTTTCCCTTTTGATCTCTTCTTAGGCTTATGAACTTTTTTGGATCTCCTGTCATGTGTTTTGAAAATCCACTATCAACATTCCATATATTTTTCTTTTCTGTTGCACATAGAGCTATCATGGATTTTGTCCTATCTACTATTTCCTTTTTCTTCCAGACCTTTCTCTGCACTTTGTCTTGAAACCTTTTGGCAATATCATTTTATATAGGAGTCATCAGTTTGCATTCTCTAACTATGTGTCCATGGTTATTGCATTTGTAACATTCTATATCATATCTTTGTAGAGGTGCAAAGGAGTTATGGTTTCCTCTTCTTTCTTTTGGATAATTGTTAGATGTATTCTTCTTATGAAAATGAACCTTTCCATATGCTTTGCAATTCAGGGATTTATGTCCAAAATTATTCCATGAGTAGCAGTTACCCAAAAATATCTACTGATATCTGCTTGTCATTGATCTTCTAGGCACCATATTTGTCTCATGTAAATGAGGATTAGATTTCTGACTATCCCATGTTTTGGTTGGATTCATAAGTGTAGAAGCATAAATCTTTTTGTTATATCCTAACCTAGTTTTGTCACTTGATGGTATTTGGGAACTTAGGATGTCATCTAGAGTCTTTGAGCTCTTCTCAAATTTTTTTTTAATAGATTTCTCATAAAGTTTCCTTTTAAGCTGAATAATTTTTGCTTCAAGTCTTTCAGATTCTTGCATTCTTTCTTTGAGTTGCAATTCTAGGTTCTCTTCTATCTTCTTAGCCTCTTGGAGTTGGATCTTCATATCTACAATGATTTGGATTGACTCCTTATCTCTTGTCTTTTGTCCCTCTTCATAATCAACTAGTTATGTTCTTAAATATTTAATATTCCTTTTACTTTTTATCAATTCTTCAAGAGCACTTATGAGTTTGACCTTTAGGTCCACCTCTCCTTCCATATCTAACTCATCATCTGGAGCTTGAGTTTCTATTCCCATGAATAGAATTTATGTTTCCTCATCTTCTTCTTCTTCATCTTCACTATCACATAGTGTAAAAGATCTTATTCTTCCCATTTAACTGTAATATTTTAGGAGTAGGATCACTCAGTAGCAACAGACCTCACTAGAATTCATGCATGCAGTGCAGAAAGAAGAAGAAGAATTATTGAATCAATAAACACTCATTACACAGAAAATGGAGAAAACTGTTGTATCATACATCGGCTGTAAGTTGGCACTCTGGATAATGAATAATACTAAATACAATACAATAATTTTCAAGAGAATTCAAATAGAGCTAAGGTCATTCGAATTCATCCTCAGTGTCTAGCTTGGATAACATTGGATACATCATCCAATTAGTAGTATCAGTCATAAATGGTCAATAGTCAGTCAAATGAGTCTAACTGAGTCTAACAGAACCATCTAGGCACAAATCGGGGGATGGAGACTCCAAGGAGGGCACATGAGGCTGTCAGAAGGTCAAGTGGCAGTCCAGAACTAACTAACTAGGATCTACAGGAAGTTAGGATGAGCAATTAGTGGAAGAAGTGCTCAATCAATGCTCTAACTGACTATTAACTCCTGGTAGGTGAGAAAAGACGCACATGTCATGCAAGTGATTAAAATAAGGTGCATCAGGTAGGTAGGAGGGCTACCGGGGACTGAAGACAGGCTCTAGGGAGTTGAAATTAGTATCTAGGTGCTAGGGAGACCACCAAAATGATGACTAGATGCATGCAGATGCATGCATGATGACTAGATGCATGAAAAATGCATGCAGGCATGAAAATATGAAAAATGATGGTGAGAATATTCCAACACTCTCCCTCAAGTTATACTATGAGGTAGTAACTGAAACTGAAAAATAGGGCCATGGTGACTGAGAGCAAAGGTCACCCCGTACAACAATCTAAATAATAAAAGAGGAAAGAGGGAAAACCCAATGGGAAGAAATCCCTCCCTCAAAATAAACTAAAGGATTGTAATGTAGCATGTCATCACTTACACCGGAAGGAGGCAAGTGTCCTTCTTTTCCAAAGAAGGATCGATCGATCTGAAATGGATCAGTAATGTGAGAATGATGAAACCTTCCATTCTGATAATCTGATCGGGTTCTTCGTTGATCAGTTGGATCACCAACAAGATCACCAACAGATCAGAGAGTAGTGGCTACCCATCTCGGAAGAGGAGGATCATCAGGTGAGAGATCATCTGGTTATTCTGGAACTGGATCTCCCATTTGCTCATCTTCTGAATAAGTTGCTAGATCTTCAAGTTCTTGTGGATCTGGATCTAGCATTCTCTCTTCATCATCATCACTCTAATAATCTGAATTTGAATTGTCATGTGATGAAGATTCACTCTCTTGGAGCCCATCAAGCAGTGGAGGTGTAGTAGGTAAGATGTCATGCTCAACAGGATGAGCATCATGAAGAGGCCATTCCTCAAACTGTACACTCCTATCAATAAATGTATTCATGGTAGAGAGATCAAGAAACTTGTAGGCCTTTGCATCCAATGCATAACCCATGATAATGCACTCTCTGCTTTGTGGATCAAGGGCTCTCCTTTTCTCATTTGGAATCCTTTCCCATTATTTGGATCCAAACACTCGAAGATGAGACACATCAGGTTTGTATCCCATCCATACTTTGAAAGGAGTAATGTCTTTGAGTCCCTTGTGAGGAACTCTGTTCTGAAGATAGAAGGCACAGTTAATGGCTTCTTCCCAAAGACTAGGGTGCAACCCTTTCAACTTTATCATGCAGGTGGCCATTTATTTCAATGTTTTGTTCTTCGTTTCAGCTAAACCTTTCTGTTGTGTTGTATAGGGAACAGTATGTTGCATCTCAATTCCCTCTTCAGCACAAAAGGTTTCAAAATCACCTTTAATGTACTCACGTCCATTGTCAGTGTGAATGGATTTTATCCTCCTATCTGAAAACTTCTCTGCATAAGAATTGAAAAACTTGAAGAATCCAAATACTTCTGATTTCAATCTAAGGAAATATACCCATGTGAAGCTAGAATAATCATCAATAAAGGTGAGTATATACCTTGCTTTGTTTAGAGACAGATCTGGAAATGGCCCAGCAACATCACTATGGATGAGATCTAGAGGATGAGAGGCTCTCCTTGCCTTCCCCTTCTCAAATTTCTTCTCACGATGCTTTCCCATCAAACAACCATGACAGTTGCCCTTGGAAAACTTGATCTTGGGAATCCCATCAAACATCTCCTTTGTATGCATGTCTTACAAGTATTGATAGTTAAGATGCCCAAATATTTCATGCCACAATCTGCTTTTTTCATTGGCATGAGTGTGGAGAGCATATTTCCTTAAGAGAGGTAAGAAGTGTGAAAAATCATACAACTTCAGTTTATGATTTGCAACTCCTTTTGCAATGTGGATATGGATACCATGTCTTGAACTTCAACCTCATTAGGAGAGAATATCACCCTCTTGGGATCTCCAGTGTGGATCATCTGATATACAGAAAGTAGATTAGCAGTGAGAGTGGGGACATAGAGTACATCGGTGAAGTATCCATGATCTAACTTAATTCTTCTAATCCCTTCAGAAGAGACTTTAGAATCATTCCCCAACATAATGGATGGTCTAACAGTAGCTTCGAATCCAGTGAAGAGATCCTTGGAGGAAGACATGTGTCTTGAAGCTACAAAATCTATGATGAAGGAGGATTGAGTTGATGCACTTGCCATGAGATCAAGGCATCTCTCTTTGTTCTCAGATGTAGATGGTTCACTCTCTTTATTCCTAGTACATGCAGGTATTGGGAGATTATTCTTCTCAAGGAGTGAGGCCATGATATCTATGGTCTTCTTCATGCACGAAATTTCAGGATGGTATCCTTGATTACAATATGTGCAGTTGGATTTTCCCTTCTGAATGTTCTTGTCCTTCTTAGGATTCGAGGCTCCATCTGATTGTATGGGAACCTCCTTTTGATTTTGATCATTCAAATTTCTATCAAAAAAAAATTTGTTTCCTTTGCCATTCGCTCTTCTTGACTCAGTGGCTGCAAGAGAAGAATCCAACTTGGTTTTTATCACTCCCATGTGCACTAGATTATCCTCCTCAAGAGTGAGATATAGGATGAAGTCTGCAAGTGAAGGGAACTTCCATTTGGGAATGGAAATATTGGTTGAATGGAAGTTAGAAACAAACACTGAATAATCAAGGCCAAGCTTCGACAGGATGGCAAGGATGAGTTGTTTGTCCTCCTTCTCAATCCCATACCTCTTCAACTATGAAATCAAGTTCTTGAACTTATTCAGAAACTCGGTGATAGTTTCTAAACTGCTTGGGCTCATGGAGATGAGCTCATTTTCCAACTTTGGAACCCTCAAATCATCAATCTGACCAAGAAGAGATTTGAGCTTGTCCCAAATCTCCTTTGGAGTCTTCAAATCAATAACATGAAAGTGTAGGTCATCAGAAATGGAGAGTAGAAGCAATCCTACTGCTTCATCAATCTTGTCTAAGTACTTGGATTTCTCTACTGCACCAGTGGGATCAACTGCAGAGCCATTCACTACTCTGGAAAGACTCTTCGACTTCAAGAAGATGTCCATTTTTTCCTTACATTCGAACTAGTTGAATGAATTCAACTTGAGATCCATGATACTGTAGAATTCGAAGCTATATTCCTACAAAACAATGAGAATTATGAAAAGAAGATCTATTGCAATTCGAATTGAACACTACCTTAGGACACTGAGCACATATGACTAAGTCCTTCAGACCTGGCTATACCTCACTAGATTGCTCCAATGAATTCAAGGTAATAGCACCAGGATTTGCTGTGGAAGCTCAGAGGCTTCTGGTGCTTAATGAAACATAGCTGCTCAAGGAATTGTTGCAACTGTTGCTGCTGCAATTCGAATAGTTTTGTTTAGCTCTGATACCATGTAATATTTTAGGAGTAGGATCACTCAGTAGAAGTAGACCTCACTAGAATTCACTCATGTAGTGCAAAAAGAAGAAGAAGAATTACTGAATCAATAAACACATCACACAGAAAATGGAGAAAACTGTTGTATCATACATCAGCTGTAAGCTGGCACTTTGAATAATGAATAATACTGAATACAATACAATAAATGTCAAGAGAATTCAAATAGAGCTAAGGTCATTCAAATTCATCCTTAGTGTCTAGCTTGGATAACATTGGAGACATCATCCAATCAGTAGTATCAGTCATAAATGGTGAATAGTCAGTCAAATGAGTTTAACTGAGTCTAACAGAACCATCTAGGCACAAATCAGCGGATGGAGACTCCAAGGAGGGCGCATGAGGCTGTCAGAAGGTCAAGTGGAACTCCAGGACTAGCTAACTAGGAGCTACAGACAGATAGGATGAGCAATCAATGGAAGAACTGCTCAATCAATGCTCTAACTAACTGTTAACTCCTGGTAGGTGAGAAAAGGCTCACATGTCATGCAGGTGAGTAAAACAAGGCACATCAGGTAGGTAGGAGAGCTACTGGGGGCTGAAGACAGTCTCTAGGGAGATGAAATTAGGCTCTAGGTGCTGGGGATACCACCAAAATGATGACTGGATGCATGCAGATGCATGCATGATGACTAGATGCATGCAAAATGCATTCAGGCATGCAAATATGAAAAATGATGGTGAGAATATTTTAACATAAACTTCTTATTGTTTATTGCGGTGTTCTTCTTGAATTTCTTAGAGGTTTCTCTATCATCACTATCATCTTGTTTGGGATAGGGACATTTTGAGGCAAAATGCCCAATTCTTCCATAGTTAAAGCACTTCAAGGGTAGCTTTCCTTCGTACTTGCCAGTACCTTTCTCAAGTTTCCTAATGAAAATAGATTCTTCATCATCTAAGTTCTCAGAGTGGTTTTTGGGTAATGCTTCACATTTCTTTGACTCTTTAGTGGCTTTAAATGCTGCTATTTTCTTGATGGTTTATTCTGTTTTGTTCTCATCTCATAAGCAGTGAAGATTCGATTTAAATCATCCACTGTTATAAATTCAAGATCATCTCGATATTCTACAGTAGACACTTTTGATTCATACTTCATTGGTAGTGTTCTTAGTACCTTTTCAACAACTTCTTTCTCCTGTATTTCTCCTACCAGGCCTCTGATAGAATTGACAATTTCATCTACTCTTAGAAGATATTCTGCAATGTTTTTCTCCTATGTCATTTTTAAACTTTCGAATTGTCCTTTGTGTGTTTGGAGTTTGGATTTTTTTACTTTGGTAACTCCTTCATACATATTTTTTAATTTATCCCAAGCATTTTTGGTTGTCTTACATTGCATGACTTTGACAAACACTGAATTTGACAATCCATTCAAAATTGCATTCAATTCTTTTGCATTGGCTTCATATTTATCTTGTTTATCTTTATCTGTAGGTGGATTGTCTGGTATTTTATAATCCTTTTCAACAACATTCCAAAATTTGCATCCAAGAGATAAAAGATGGCATCTCATTCTTACACTCCAGTATGCATAATTTTCTCTTGTAAATAATGGAAGTCTGTTAGAAGCTAAACCTTCTTGTTGATCCATAGTGTTTTAATAGGATCTTCCTTCCAGTGATTAAACTCTATTGAAGGATCCTACTCTGATACCAATTGTTGGTTTATCCAACAATACTAAGAGGGAGGTGAATCAATATTGCCTTATTTTTCTTTTATTAAAAAAATAGTATTTAAAACAAAATATGCTATGAATCAAACAAGAAACGACAGAGAATTTTATTGTGGAAACCTCAAAGAGCAAACCACAAAATCAAACTCATTAATAAAATGATTTCTACAAAATTGTTTTCTGCTACAACAGAAAGGATGCATCAACATCCCAGTTTTCTATTTGCACCAACAGATAAGGATACTACAACACCCATTTTTTCCAGCTACTACTAGAAGGAGGCTACAACCTCCTTGGAAGGATTCAACTTGCCCACAGCACCACCCTGCCTCCCTGATATTTATAACTTCACAATCTTATCTTAATTCATCAATTCTGCCTCTGGAAATTCTTCATGATTCTTGGTCTCTTCTTTTCTTACTGCTGCTGCGATTTGCATTTTTGAGACACTTTCTTCTGATTCAAAAATTCATTTAAATACCTCTTATATTTCAGGTCGCACCTCTCCATTTTGTAACTTTCCAATTCGCGCCTTTCCAAATCTTTGTTTATTAACTTCTAATTTAAATCTTTGTTTATTACATATTTTTAATTAATTAATTAATTAAAACTTTCGATCATTCTTTAACATCAATTCCAACACATATTTTAAAAAATCCCACAAAAGCAAGCCATTTATCATACTAGGGGCCACGTGAAATTCTTGGGCCATTTGATCGAATAGACACTAGTTATTTGTGACTAGTTAGTTCAAGGACCACTACTTGAGCATTTAAGAAGTAGTCTAAGCAATTAAATATTTTTCAAAGACTTAATTAAAATTTGATAATAATTTGGATATTTTTTACCTTTTTTATTTAAAAATAAATAAAATCATGTTAACGAGTCCTATTTGGTTGGTAAAGTGGGACTATTATTAATTTCCATGACAAGGTTTAAATATTCCTAGATATATGTTCTCCCGTGTTGACCGTTGCACCCCCACAAAAGAAATTAATTTATCATACTTGGGTCCAGGTAAAATTCTTGGTCCATTTTATAGAATAGACTCTTGTTAGTTGTGACCACTTAGTTGAAGGACCACTACCTGACCATGCAAGATGAAATATAAGGAGTTAACTGTTTTCATAGCCATAATTAAATTTTGATAATAATTTGTACATTTTTACCTTTTTATTTAAAAATAAATAAATCATGTTAACTATTCCTGATTATTTGGTAAAGTGAGACTATTATTATTCTCCCTAATAAGGTTGAGATATACCTAGAGACACGGTCTCCATTGTGGATCATTGCATCCCCATAAAATCAAGTCATTTATCGTAATTGGGTCAGGTGAAATTATTGGAACATTTGATAGAATACACTTGTTAGTTGAGGCCACTTAGTTGAAGGGCCACTACCTGAGCATGTAATTTGTACTTGTTTCATTATGATGAATTATCATACTAGGAAAAGAGTCACTTGCTTCTGTTGACCAAAGTCATCCTTAAAACAATGTCCCCTTTAGTGTTTTTAGATATTCATCTCTCATCTCATATATTGGTTGTGCCATTTAAATTTTATAGTGCCAAATTTAATGTATCCTTCTATATATAAATGTGTTACAACTTCAAGGCTATCTTGATCCTCTTTAGCTATGTGCACACTTCCAATTTTCTTTCAAAATCACACTCTATGATTTCTATTTGTAGGATGAAGGTGGGTTTGTTAGAATTCCATGTAGATGAAATTAGTTCAAAGTGGCATCACCTCTCATTTACTAAGGCCAATTCACACGTTAAACCTAGATCTTTCAAGTCTTGAGAGGAATCAAATCACTACTACAATTGGGTACAAATTCCAACATTTTGACAAAAATCCATTTGTAACATCGGATTATTTTTTTAAATTACACCTTTTGTTTCTCCTTTTGTCCCTAATGATCATCACAATTGGGACAATACCTTCACTATGTCGTAAATACGATGTTCCATCGTTGTACTTTCAATGTTTGTGACGTTAGACTATATTAAATAATTGAAATAAATTAATTAGAAAATATTTATTCATTTTTTTTTATCTTTTTGTCCCTGGTGATCATTGCAAATGCGACAATACCTTCATTATTTTGGAAACATGACATTCCACAGTCATAATTTCAATGTGTGTAAGACTAGACCGATTTAAATAATTTAAAACAAATAAATTTAAAAAAATAATAAGTTAGGAAAATTTCCCAACTCCATCCACCTCTCTGAAATATATTATTTAATCAAAATCAACAAGGGATTATAAAACCATCCCCTCTCTTCATTCTATTCATTTTCACTTGGGAATATTTCTAGTTTGGTTTTTTGTTAGGGTTTCAAGGGTTTCATGGCTTCAACCTATGGTCCTAGTTATTCCCCACTTCATTACTCCTCAAGTTTAGATTTCAAGTTTTAAGGGAATCTCTCTCTTTATGCTTTTGTCTTTTTTCAGGTGGTCTATGAAAACTTGGTTTTCATGTCCAAATCAACTCAAAGTAAAAAAAAGATCTCGTATCTCCTTTTTTCCTAATCAAAGTTTTTTTAATCTTTAGATTTTTGGGGGGGGATTTTTTAAGAATATGTTTTTAGGAGTCAAGTTATTGATCTGAAGCTTGGATTCCAATGAATAAATTCTGGTAAAAAACATTCTTTCTCCTTTTTTGGTTTCTTAATAAGATTTTTTTTTTAATCTTCAATTTTTTAACAAAAAAAATTGTTTTTGAAGGGTTGACCCTTAGGGCTCGACACCCTCCTTTGTGGCCATGGCCAATTTTGTTTTTATTAAATTAAAAACACAAAACAAAACAAGAGAATTTTGGATTTTCCCTTCCCACAGGGGCTCAACCATATGTAGTTGCAAATCTTATGTGGTCGTCGCCTCATAGGGTTGAGTCCTTGAGACCAGCCTAGAGCTTATGACTTCGTAGGACACGGTCACGTAGGGGTTGAACCTACATGGTCATGGACACCAATCCATGCAAGGATGATCCGTTGTGGTTTTGATTTCACAGGGTCGATCTTTTATGGGTTGGCCTGTCAACCATGGCCGCCAAGCTGACCCACGAGGGCAATTCCAATTTTGGTTTTTGTTTTAATTTTTTTAATACATACATACATGCATGTTTTTTATTTTTATTTATTTAATAAATATTTTGTTTATAATTTTTTTGGTTAATCTATTTTTTTGTTTTTTTCTTGTTTTTTTCTTGTTTTTTTAATAAGTTCAAAAATTAACTATTCTCATTATATTAACCTTAAACATCAAAGACTTGATTAGTAAGACTATATATATAACTTTAATCTAGAATATCGAACATATCTCTCTATGTTAGCTACTGTAAAGAATAAAAGCAACATTACTAAAATAAGATCAAACTCTTAGGAGCTCCATAGTGAAATAGAGCAATGGACAATTTCTAAAATGCCATGGGATCCATAGTGAAACAAGGCATTGGACAATTTCTAAAATTTCATAGGATGAAATAATTTGACAACTTTGTGATTCCAAGGGGGTTGAAGATGAAAATCACTTTCTCGTAGAATGTCCTATGTACCTGCATTAGAATGCAATTTCAAAATATTTGTTACAAAACTAACTCCTAACCTTTTAATTCATCACAACTATGGTGATTTAGAAATACTTCTCTTAAATATTTTCGAGCATAGAAATAACTTTTTTAAGAAAACCGAGTGACTCCTTTACCTTCTTAAGTTCCAATACTAGACCAAAGTTGGTCTTAGTGGATATTAATAACTAGATCATCATCATCATATATATATTATTTCACATACATATATAAGGATAATATTATTTCAATACTATTGCATCTAACTTTAAAATTTGGATTATCTTTATTATCATTGTTTACTTCTTTTTTTCTTTCTTAAAAAAAATAAATTTAAACTTTCCTTCTATAATTCTATAGATATAATGTATAATAATTTCTAAAGGAACTAAATATGAATGTAATGGAAATGTTCAAAATTTGAATATCATTAAGTTATGGTGATTTCATTTTTTCCAATAACTACAAAACATATACTACAACCATAATGCCAATACATTGATGGAGTAAAAAGCTACAACCATATTAAGAATGAGTATTACAACCATAAAGTCTATACTCACCATCATGTGTTCATACTTTCATGGAGTAAAACACTACAACCATCATCACTCAATTTCAATAATAGAAACTATAACCTTAAATATTTAGAATGATAGCTAAGAAGTTGTAGTTTTACCTTTATGTCTCTAAATTGTCGATCTTGAGACAATGATGCTTGCCACTAAAATTTCAGAATTATGATGTAAAGAGAGAAAAAAATTGATGTGATCATGACACGTCGTAGTAATGCGTCGTTGCAAAAGTGACAATGTTTATGGCGAAACAATATTTCAACATTTTTACAACAACAACAAAAAATTGACACTTTGATTTTCTATATTTTGTCACTTTTGCAACAGCAATGCAAAACAAAACATTTGAAACAATGTTGGAATTTGTTCCCAAATGTAGTAGTGAATTTATTGAGGTGTAATTTTTTTTTTCTGTGTAAAAAAATTAAGATAAAAAAATGTAGAGCTCAAGGAATTTGATCTCTCTCTCTCTCTCTCTCTCTCTCTCTCTCTCTCTCTCACACACACACACACACACACACACACACACACACACACACGTGCGCACGCTACTTGATAGATCCAAGTTTAAGATAAACTATGTCGGTTTTAAAAAATTTATCTTTTATGTGAAATAGATTTAGTTAACTTTGTTTTTATCACCACGTATGTTATGTACATGAAACCATATTTCCTATACTATGTTGTAGAGCACCTTGCTATTCTCGATGCAAAAACATGCATTCAAACACCAACACACAAAACACTCTTGTAGGGTAGTCAAGAGGCAAAGTTGAATGCAATCTAAGTTGTTTTAAACTCTAAAACCAACTACTAGAAAGGAAATTAATTTGTTATATATATATATATATATATATATATATATATATATTGGTGAACTTGAGTTTATTCTTTATGATTACTAAGTCTCCTTAATGAGTGTGGAATAGATTTTAAAATAAGCCTTAGGTTAGTGATATTTTTTTGTTAAACTCAAGTTAAAGATGTTGTCTTAAATTAGAAATTAATATACAATTATCAACATAAGTCAATGTTGAAATTCAATGAACAACAAAGCAAGACATGCATGAAAACAAAGTAAAATGTAGTTGTATAATGTAAACAACAATTATCTAAGACAAAGAACTAGGAAGCATGAAAACAAACAAGCTTTTAAAATAAAAAGCAAGAAAGTTAAGTGATGATGAAATGTTGCCTAGAAAAGATAATATTTATTGATATAATGTCTAATTGGACAACCAAATAACAATAACATAAACATGTTTGATGATGAGTTAGGCTCCCAATAAGTAGGATGCTTCTGAAACCATATGCCACTTGTAACAACACACACGTCAAATAAGTGAAACCTGATATAGCAAGGAATATTTGAGGAATCAACATCTAGATTGTCTAAAAAGAATCTATAAAAATGGTTGTGTTATTCTTTAGGGTATGAAAAAATGTATAACCATGTATAGAAATATACATACCTTCTAAAAAAGCACTTGATTTCACCCTAATGCTTAGTATCATAAACCATCCTACCATTATATGCATTTGTCATGCTATTGGAGAAGTTAAAATAAGATGAAATCACATTGTACTTGTTGAACTCAAGCATACATGTGCTTTTACCTTATCTTCTTACTTAGGTATCCTTCTCCTCCTTTTATAGAAGATAGGAAGGGCACAACTTATAAGACATAATTGCCTCCTAAATTTGTTTAAGAAATAAATTAAGAGAATTATAATAATATGTGTTTGGATGGATGCTAGTTGGAAAGTAACATTGGTCAATATGGGTTTATGTTTCTAGGCAAACTAAGGGCCCAAAAATTCAACTAGTATGTGCATTCCCCTATCCTCAACACGATAAAGAATCGAATCTTATTCAAAAAATAATTTTTTGTATCATGCAATTTTCCATCAATTGAATTCATTATAGCCAAAATAGGTAGCAAAGAAAATATTTATCTATTTTTATATTAATCAAACACACACACAAAATGAAAGTTGACTATCAAGTGTAGCATCTCCAAATATTATAGTCTTCAATAAGTTGATGTCTACTCATATTGTTCATTTTCAACCATCAAATGCATCAAATATGTCTAAAATTCTGCAACAAAGACTCTAGGAAACCACTCTCGATAAATATGAATGTAGGCATATTTATTGAAGTAAACAATTACAACCCCATTATAAGTAGGAATTTATGTCCACTTAGGGATATCATCCACAAGCTAGGCTGTAGCTTTGCCTTAAAATACTAGAGTAATGCCAAAATAACTTTCTTTCCAACCTTATATTGCATTTCCATAATTATAATCAATCCAACATTCAACTCATGTAGTCATAAACTTGACACCATGCATCCATCCCCACACCATGCATGTTATAGGTAACATTTTCAAAAAAGCTAAAGTATCTAAATGGTGACAAAAATGTGCATAAGGTAAAGAGACATGGATGGATTGAAAGCAAATGAGTGAGAGATAACCTTGTTGGAATGCATCTACCTTAAACTATCTATGACATCAAATTTTGACATCATAATCATGCATTCCATTGTTATTAACAAGATCAAACCTTGAACTATGGTAACATTAAGACCTTCCTAAAACCAACATTTCCTATCCTTAAAATCCTCTAATTCCATGATATAACAATCCTGACATATTAACCTCTTAACAAAGTGTTGTACCATAATAACATAAGCAAGAACATATCATTCTAAAGGTTTTAAGGCCAATAGAGTTTCGTCGTTGTACTCTTATATTTTCATCATTGTACTCTTATATTGAGTGTGGCTATCCAACAAGACAATATCATGCAACAAACATACTATCACAATTTTCTCATAACTTCAACCATGCATATATTGTTGAATTTGAATAACATGCAATCAAATTATATATATATAGAGAGAGAGAGAGAGAGGGGGAGGGGTTCAAGTAGTGATCCATACTATACTTGTAAATAATAACTCTTTACTAATTTCAAGCAATCACAAGGTCTTTGGACTTGCTTATATTTGTAACATGCAAGTATAATATTCATTTATGAATAGCAATTATATTAGGTAAATCACAATTATATACATATCACTCATTCAAACTACTCTACAATCAACCTCTTCACATATATATATATATATATATATATATATATATATATCCCAAAAATCTATGCATGCCTATATAAACCAGCAATCACATTTACTTCAAGGCTTGGGCTTGTTAAGTATTTGGCCGATCAAATAACAGAAATCCAAATACTCAATGTAGGGTTTGAATTCTCATGTAAAATAAACAATTGGATTGTTGTCACCATATCCACTATAAACCATCTCCAACATTTTGTGATTCGAAGATAACCATGCAACCTATGTTACGAGAAATAGAATGAGAAACAATATCGTACCAAAAATTAAAGTAGGGGGTTTCACATATAAAGATTGAGGAGAGAGAGAAAAACAAAAACAATAAACTTCACATAACTATTTAAATAGATTTCAATATGTTTAAATATTCTTTATTAAATCAAAACCATTTAAAACATCATGAATTAAAACTATCATAAAAAATAATTATTTTAATAGATTTTATAATGTTTTAAACCAAACTTATCTCACTAAATTCTAGCATTTGATAATCCTTCATTAAAAAATTAATAAAAAATTTAGCAATCCCTCGTAAAATAACTAATAGAAATTTTGGCAACCTCTCATAAATTTTTAACTTAGTAGAAATTTAATAGCTTATTCAATTTAATAAAAATTCAATAACTATTTTCATTTGTTGTTTTTTATTATCCGGATAAATTAGTAATTTTACGAAGAATAGTGAGCCATCGTCACTTCATTACAGCTTCAAACACATAAAAGAAGTATATGGTGTTATTCTCGAACAGAATCCCAATGGGAAGATCCACACATCCCTCAACACCCCTTGGAAGAAAACCGTAGAAGAAACTATGATCATTTAGCTTCTTCTCTTTTTAACGGTTTCATACGCTTAAAAAATTGAGACGACCATTCAAAATGGTGTTTTTTCGTTCCGGCTCGTTTCTTAGACATTTTCATTTTTTATGGGAAATCAAATTCCCTCTCTGGTTTCTAGTAACATACCATACAATATTGAAACTACATATCATGGCCTCCAATAGATCATTGCCATGATAATGCACACAAGATAAAATATTGCGACGCAAATATCAAAGTTGCCAATGATTGGGCATTAAACCATAACCATCAAGCTCATACCCAAGAAAAAAATGATTTGCTAAGGAACATTGTTAGTGAGTTTTTGGGTCAAGTTTGGGCTACAAATTATTGCACCGAGAGGCGCTCTATAGCCGAGTATGGAGGAGATCTTGTGAGTCAAGTGTTTGTCGAGTAACAAAATAATACAAAGTAAACAAAAAATAATAATACAAAGTAAAAAGTAATAAATATTATGTCGTCCACAAACAAAAAAAAAATAATACAAAGTAAAAAGTAAATATGAGACTTAAACTAGAGACTTTAGAGCTTAGGATTAGGTGGCTCAGGTATTGCACTCAAGGAGCTATTCAAGGAGATGTTTGCACCTATGGAGATTTGATCCCTCTCGACGCTTGATAGAGCCTAGGATTTGGATCTAGGCTGGTGGGTAAGGTAATTAAATACCCATGCTTCTATGGAGTCCATGAGTTAGCAAGGAAACACTTGAGTGATGCACTTATGGCTATAGAGAGTAGCCATCCATGCCCTTCCATCCATAAAATATCAATTATACAATTCAAAGGGTAATAACTAAGACAATAATGAAAAGAGAGCTTGATAACTAAGGGTTGGGGATGGGAAAAGATTACCCTAGTTACACATCCATTCACTACCTTGCAAATATAACGTCTCCATTTTGACCCTATTGCATTAAAATTGTAAATGATGTAAATATCGTTATTAAATCATGGTGAGGAGCTCAAGGCCAAGGCCCCGCCATTGATTTATTGTTTTATGTATCAGCAATTAAAATCCGTGCATATGGTTCTTGTGCTAGACAGGCACAATGTAAATTAAGACATCATGTAAATACAAATTTTAATGAAATAACCCACAACTAGCTATGCAATGCAACAAAGAGAATGGGGCATGATTTTTATAAGGGATAGGGAGGGAAATTATTCAAACCCTTGAGCCAATGGTGTTAACCCATGTGTCAATGAGAAAACCCATAAACCCTCAACTACCCATTTTGGGTTATGCACCCAATCATTTAATTCTTCCAAGAGTTGGTTGAGGCAGTTAATGCCTTAGGGATGGAGAGATATGGCAGTCAATTTCGTGTATGGGAAAGCCATCAATCTGGGAATTCGTATTTTTGCTTCTTGGGCAAGAAAACACCCACGAAGTGGTGTCCAAATCCATCTTTCACCCATGGCCTTTGACCTCTCACGTAGTTTGAGCTAACTGGGACTTTCCCCATCACGTTTTCCACCATTTTCCTGCATTTTCCATGCATGGGAACTCGTTTTTGTATTGCAAAATGGTTGGGAGGAAGAGAGCCACGATTTTGGGGTTTATGGAGGCCGTTTTTGTCCCTTGAATGCCCATAAACGTTTTTTTCTGAAAACGATTTGCTCTCCCAGGGTTGTTTTCCCCCTTCTCCCATTTCGTTTTTGGCTGCCCACGACTTTCTGAAATTGGTAGAAACCCCATTTTGGGCATTCCACTGTAAAAGCATTTTTCTACATGCCCAACACTTATACTTTTGCTGTTATGTGCATCCCTGTTTTGGTTTGAACCTGTGAGCAAGAAATTTGGAGTAGTAGTGGACATAATTGGCTTGATAAACCTAGTGGAGAAAATAACCTCTCAAGAAGATCAAAAGGGCTGGCTACTCTTCTATGCACACCTTGAACAACACTAAATTGGAAGGTATGGCCTGAGGGACTGTGTAGTAGTGAAGGGAATACTTCCTTGAATCAGGTGTGTAGGCATTGTGGGGAACCAAGCTGGATAGATCTTGTAGGGGTACCCATAGCTCTATGGTTGAGCTCACTAGCTTAGCAATTCTTCATTTTCCATCTCCTAGCAGCCTGATAAACCCAACTGCTGATTGGCTTGGCTAAATTTGGTGTATTTTGGATATGTGTGAGTCTAATGTTCCCTTCTTCCTTGTAGAAATCATGCCCAGCTCGGGGGTGGAAGTTGTATCAAGATATTGATAAGCACAATTGGCCTATGGTTAGGTGGAATGTTGCAGATGCATAGCTGGTTGCTCAGGGACTACTTTGTTTTAAGATAAGTACTCTCATGTGCTAATTATGTATTGTTTTAATTGATGAATGACATGAATATCTTGAATGTATGATGAATGTGTAATAGAATTTAATTCTACTATGTTTTCAAATATTTATGCATTTGCATATGTCCATCTTCATTTTATATGAATGTTTGTTTACTAAGTATGGGGCTAGATGCCCGGAATTAGAGTGATGTTCTCTCCCATGTTGGTATGACGGGAGGGGACGTTACAGAATGGTATCAGAGCCATAGGCTACAGCATTGGGCCTCTATGGGCCAAGTATGATCACAGTTACAAGGGAAGATCTCCTTCTAAACACCACAGATTACCATGTTGGACCTCAACAGGCTAAGGTTGAACAGTTTGCAGAGTTTGCAGAGGAAAAAGTGACCTCCTGTTGAGTAATAATCATCACAGAAAGAAAGGAAAATTTGGAATTTCTCTAACTATTTTTTTGAGTTTTCTACTAAAGCTAGGCTAACTTTCTGCGCACGCGGTGGCGAAAGTTAGACTAATTTTCTGCGCGCGCGGCAGCGAAAATTGGGCTAAATTTTTACGATGCAGTTGATGGGTTTAGAGCTAACTTTTGGGACTCTGCCGAACAATTTTAGCGTTAATTTTTACGACGTGCAGCGGCAGAATTAACGTTAAATTTTGCGGTACAGCGGCAAAGTTATGTTAAATATCTATGGCGCGCGGTGGCGAAAATTAAGCTAATTTTCTGCGTGCGCGGCGGCGAAAATTAGACTAATTTTCTGCACGCGTGGTGGCGAGAATTGGGCTAACTCTTGCGACTCTGTCGGCAAAGATAAGCCCAAAAGTGCCGCAACGGTCGGCGAAATAGTTGTTAGACTCTGGGCCGAAGGGAAGCGGTCGGAAGTCGCAGAGTTGGCGGTTGGAGATTTTAATGATAATTTTTGCAACACGATCGGTGGAGATGTTGCTAATTATGTGCCGAAAGGGAAGAGAAAATCCTAATTTTTTTTTTCTAAGTGTTTCGAAATTCTTCTTTTTGCCTAAAGGCTGTGTCGGTGAAGTTAAGCTTAAACTTGTGCATGGCGGCAGAATTAACGTTAACTTCTGCGTGCGCAGTGGCAGAATTAACGTTAACTTCTGCGTGCGCAGCGGCAGAATTAGCATTAATATCTGCGACGCACACGACGACAACATAGCGATAGGAGCCGCAACACCCACGGCAATTTTAAGGATAAAATCTGTGACGTGTGCAGTGCACGGCGGTGAAAATAACCTTAACATCCGCGACACGGGCGGCACTTTTTAAGCTAAATTTCCTTGACAATGGCGGCCATTTTTAACCTTAATAATTGCACCAAACAGGAAAAGTCTATGATTGGACAAAGTTGTCAATATGGGATTTCCCCACATGCATGCAAATAATTTATAGCATTATAATGCAGCTAACAGTTGTGTTTATAAACACATTTTGCAGAATTATAGTCACATCAAAGCAGCATTCCACATAGGTGCAGTTGGAAAGTTCTGGTCTTGGTTGGGCCAAGAATATCGACATCATGCATGATGCACAAGATCCCTATGAGCCTAAGACAGATGCCATGGGGGAAAATATACATGTTGAGAATGCTGAAACAGAATCCAATGGGAAAAGAAATCGAGAGACTTCCCCAGATATTGCAGCCACCATGAGGAGCCTAAGGGTGGAGTTGCAAAGTTGCAAAGAAGATAATGAAAGGATGATTAAAGCTCGGGAAGAACAAAATCAGTGAAATGTAGCCATGCTGCAGAGTTTGACAAACATCCAAAGGCAAATAAACTCTGGGCATCAGACATCAAATCCAGAACGGAGTCGGAGTAGTTCAAAGATAAATCCCCGCAAGAGGTCCAATATCTCAAGAAGAGTTTCTAGAGACAAAACCTATACTCCAGAAATATCTTCTAGTGGATCATCTGACTCTGAAGGATCCATTGAGAGTTCAAGCTCTTCCTCTCACAAGAATAAGAGAAAGAAGCATTACAAGAACAATTCACACGAGGAATTTAAGAAGGCAAAACCTCCTACATTTGATGGAGAGGTAAAGTCTGGTCAAGAAGCTGAAGATTGGCTTCTTGGGATGAGAAAGTATTTCCAAGTCCAAGACTACTCTACAAATATGAAGGCAAGGGTCACCATCTTCAACTTGAATGGAAGAGCATCTATATGGTGGGAACACATTAGGCAAGTGAAGAAGATCGATGAAAGAAAGATTGAGTGGAAGCAGTTCAAGAAATACTTCAAGCAGAAGTACCTCTCTGATAGGTACTATGATGACAATATCAAAAAGTTCCATGAGCTAAGATTGGGACAATTGACCATGGAAGAATATGCAAACAAGTTCTTGGAGTTGCTGAGGTATGTCAGGTATATTCGAGATGATAAGGTGAAAATTCAACGTTTTCTAAGTGGGCTACCTCGGTCATATAAAGATAGAATTGAATTTGATGAGCCTCGAACTCTATAGGAGGCAATAAGGAAGGCCAAGTATTGCTATGATCAAAACAAAAGCAAACTTGATTTCCGTAAGGCATGGGAGGACAAGAAGAATAAGAAGTTTGACCAAAGGAAGAAAGGTTTCAAACCTCCTCATATCAGAAATCAGCAAAGGCAGCCATCACAGGTTGTGACTAAGCCAACTAGGATGATGGGAGACAAGCCAAGAGAACCACTTCAATGTTGGGGTTGTGGAGGAGACCACATGCTTAGGAACTATCCACATCAGAATGGGAATGAAAATCAAGTTCACAACATCCAAGGAGTTGAAACTGTGGGTCAAGTGATGAGGACAATTCCTAGAATCTATGTAGCACTAGACGATCACCAGGTAGATCATCAATCAATTATTGTTGAAGTTGAAGGTAAGATTCCTAAGCAATCTGTTTCTATTTTGATTGATCCTGGATCTACTGACAGTTATATCACTCCTAAAATTGTTGAGATTTGTGCTTTTAAGAAGTCAAAGCAAAGTAAATAATGGTTAGTTCAACTAACTACTGGAACCAAGAGAAAAGTCAGTGAAATTGTAGAGAAGTGTCCCTTAGAGATGGACGGGCTATTCCCTTATGAAAATCTGAATATTTTGCCACTTAGTTCCTGTGATATTCTCATTGGAATGGATTGGTTAGAAGCGCACAGGGTTAAACTTGACTGCTACAATAAAATTTTTGAATCATAGACGAAGAAGGAAACCTAAGGGTTGTAAAAGGCATTCCAAAGGTGACTTCTATTAGGCAGGTTTCAGCCATGCAACTGAAGAAGTTCTATAGAAAGGGTTGTCAATTGTACGCAGTCCATGTTTTGGAGGCAACGAAAAATGAAACTCCTATGTTAGAGTACTATCATGTATTGCAGGAATTCAGGGATGTTTTTCCTGATGAGATTCTGGGACTTCCTCCAAAGAGAGACATTGATTTTATAATTGAACTTGTGCCAGGAGCAGCACCAGTGTCTAAAACACCGTACAGGATGAGTACACCGGAATTGCTAGAATTGAAAATGCAATTACAAGAGTTGTTGGAAAAGAAATATATTAGGCCAAGTGTGTCCCCATGGGGAGCACCTATTCTATTTGTGAAAAAGAAAGATGGAACACTCAGGTTATGTATTGACTACAGGCAGTTGAACAAGGTCACTCTGAAGAACAAATACCCATAGCCCTGAATTGATGACCTTTTTTATCAAATGAGAGGAGCAAATGTATTTTCAAAGATCGACTTGAGGTCTAGTTACCATCGGGTAAGAATGAAAGAGGAAGATATTCATAAGACAACGTTTAGAACAAGGTATGGACGCTATGAGTTTGTAGTGGTACCATTTGGTCTCACAAATGCACCAGCTACATTCATGTGTCTCATGAATAGTATTTTTTTGCAATTATTTGGACAAGTTCGTTCTTGTATTCCTAGACGACATTGTCATCTATTCTAAGAATGAAGAAGAGCATGAAGAACATTTGAGAATGACATTGCAATTGCTAAAGGAGCATAAGCTATATGCAAAGTTAAGCAAATATGACTTTTATAAAGATAAAATTCATTATTTGGGTCAGATTATCTTAGACAAAGGAATATCTATGGACCTTGAGAAGATTGAAGCCATTATGAATTGGCCAACTCCAAGGAATGTGACAGATGTGAGATTTTTTATGGGCCTTGCTCGTTACTATAGGAGGTTTATTGAAGGATTCTCCAAGGTTACCAACCCGATCACTTCTTTGCAAAAGAAGGGGATAAAGTTTGAATGGTCACCAAGATGTGAGGAAAGTTTCCAACGGTTGAAGAATCTTCTTACGAGTGCACCAATTTTGAAAATTGCAGACCCAGAAAAAGACTTTGTGGCATGTATCAATGCATGCAACCAAGGACTTGGAGGAGTTCTTATGCAAGACAACCACGTGGTATGCTATGAGTCGAGGAAGTTGAAGGAGGACGAGAAAAACTATGCTACTCATGATTTAGAACTTGTAGCCATAGTACATGATTTAAAGATGTGGAGGCATTACTTAATGGGCAGGAAATTTGAGCTAAGGACAGACCATTGTGGTCTGAAATACTTGTTTGATCAGCCAACTTTAAATGCTAGGCAAGCTAGATGGTTGGAATTTTTGTGTGAATTTGATTTTGAGATCAAACACATAAAATGGAAAGAGAACAAGGTGGCTGATGCACTTAGCAGGAAAGTACATGAAATGCATGTGGCAACGCTTAGCAATTGCCAACCAAATTTGAGGCAACAGATTGTTAACCATATTGTTGAAGACGAAGTGTATGTGCAGATAAAGGACAAATTGCAGCAGCAAGACCTTGAAAAGAAGTATGAAGGATACCATTTGGAAGAAGACGGACTTCTTACTTATAAGAATAGAGCCTATATTCCAAATATGGCAGATTTGAGGAGGATTGTTATGGATGAAATCCATAAAGCTCCATACTCCAGTCATCCAGGATATCAGAAAACAATTGCTACAGCAAGAAAATATTATTTCTAGCCATGAATGAAGAAGGATGTCGCTGAAGACATTTCCAGGTGCATGAAGTGTCAGCAGGTGAAGGTTGAACACCAACACCCAGCAGGTTTATTGCATCCATTTCCAATCCCATAATGGAAATGGGAAGTAATTTCCATGGATTTTATTACAGGATTGCCAATGACTACGAGACAACATGATTCCATCATGGTGGTGGTGGACAAGTTAACAAAGGAAGCACATTTTATACCGGTTAAGTCCACACATAAAGCCGATGCCATTGCAAATATTTTCATGAAGGAAATTTTCAGATTACATGGATTTCCTAAGGAAATAATTTATGACAGGGATACCAAGTTCACTTCCAATTTTTGGAAAGGCCTCTTTGCAGATTTAGGTACACAGTTGAACTTTAGTACCGCATACCATCCTCAAATAGATGGGAAAATGGAAAGAATAAATCGGGTGCTTGAAGACATGCTTCGCATGTATGTAATGGAAAAACCATCCAAGTGGGAGGATTATCTACACTTGGTAGAGTTTTCATATAACAATGGGCAGCAAGAATCATTGGGAATGAGTCCATATGAGGCTTTGTACGGCAGAAGGTGCAGGACACCAGTGACTTGGGACAATCCAGTGAACAGCATTGTAATTGGGCCAGAATTGCTTAAGGAAATGGAACAAGAGGTTGCAAAGATCAGGCAGAATTTAAAAACAGCCCAGGATAGATAGAAAAGCTATGCAGATAAGCATAGGGTACTTAGGAAATTCAATGTCGGGGATCATGTGTATCTTAGAGTGAAGTCAAGGAAGAGCTCCTTGAATCTTGGGAGTTTCTCCAAGCTATCACCTAGATATTGTGGGCCATTTGATGTGCTAGAAAGAATAGGGCCAGTTGCATATAGACTTGAATTTCCTGCTAGCACTAGAGCTCATAATGTGTTTCATGTCTCTTTACTTAAGAAATATGTACATGATCCTAACCATGTGATTAATTGGGATGTGATCCAGGTGGAACCCGAGGGAGAGTTCCAAACCGATCCATTGCGCATCCTATACAAGAAGGTAACAATGCTCTGGAACTGAGCCATCGGGCAGGTAAAGGTGCAATGGAAGCACTACAGTCCCGATGAGGCTACATGGGAGCTGGAGGATGCCATGAAAGTGGCATATCCATTTTTGTTCAATTTTGATGAGCACTGAGGATAGTGCTAATGTAAGGGGAGGGGAATGTAACGTCCCCATTTTGACCCTATTGCATTAAAATTGTAAATGATGTAAATATCATTATTAAATCATGGTGAGGAGCTCAAGGCCAAGGCCCCGCCATTGATTTATTGTTTTATGTATCAGCAAGTAAAATCGGTTCATATGGTTCTTGTGCTAGATAGGCACAATGTAAATTAAGACATAATGTAAATACGAATTTTAATGAAATAACCCACAACTAGCTATGCAATGCAACAAAGAGATGGAGGCATAATTTTTATAAGGAATAGGGAGGGAAATTATTCAAACCCTTGAGCCAATGGTGTTAACCCATGTGTCAATGAGAAAACCCATAAACCCTCAACTACCCATTTTGGGTTATGCACCCAATCATTTAATTCTTCCAAGAATTGGTTGAGGCAGTTAATGCCTTGGGGATGGAGAGATATCGCAGTCAATTTCGTGTATGGGAAAGCCATCAATCTGGGAATTCGTATTTTTGCTTCTTGGGAAAGAAAACACCCATGGAGTGGTGCCCAAAGCCATCTTTCACCCATGGCCTTTGCCCTCTCATGCAGTTTGAGCTAACTTGGACTTTCCCCATCACATTTTTCACCATTTTCCTGCATTTTCCATGCCTGGGAACTCATTTTTGTATTGCACAATGGCTGGGAGGAAGAGAGCCACGATTTTGGGGTTTATGGAGGCCATTTTTGTCCCTTGAATGCCCATAAACGTTTTTCTGAGAACGATTTGCTCTCCCAAGGTTGTTTTCCCCCTTCTCCCATTTCGTTTTTGGCTGTCCACAATTTTCTAAAATTGGTAGAAACCTCATTTTAGGCATCCCACTGTAAAAATGTTTTTCTACATGCCCAACACTTATACTTTTGTTGTTATGTGCATCCCTGTTTTGGGTTGAACCTATGAGCAAGAAATTTGGACTGGTAGTGGACATAATTGGCTTGATAAACCTAGTGGGGAAAATAACCTCTCAAGAAGATCAAAAGGGCTAGCTACTCTTCTATGCACACCTTGAACAACACTGAATTGGAAGATATGGCCTGAGGGATTGTGTAGTAGTGAAGGGAATACTTCCTTGAATCAAGTGTGTAGGCATTATGGGGAACCAAGCTGGATAGATCTTGTAGGGGTACCCATAGCTCTGTGGTTGAGCTCACTAGCTTAGCAATTCTTCCTTTTCCATCTCCTAGCAGCCTGATAAACCCAACTGCTGATTGGCTTGGTTTATTTTGGTGTATTTTGGCTATGTGTGAGTCTAATGTTCCCTTCTTCCTTGTATAAATCATGCCCAGCTCGAGGGTGGAAGTTGTATCAAGAGATTGATAAGCACAACTGGCCTATGGTTGGGTGGAACGTTGCAGATGCATAGCTGGTTTCTCATGGACTACTTTGTTTTAAGATAAGTACTCTCATGTGCTAATTCTGTATTGTTTTAATTGATGAATGACATGAATATCTTGAATGTATGATGGATGTGTAATAGAATTTAATTCTACTGTGTTTTCAAATATTTATGCATTTACATATGTCCATCTTCATTTTATATGAATGTTTGTTTACTAAGTATGGGGCTAGATGCCCGGAATTAGAGTGATGTTCTCTCCCATGCTGGTATGATGGGAGGGGACGTTACAGAATGGTATCAGAGCCATAGGCTACAGCATTGGGCCTCTATGGGCCAAGTATGATCATAGTTACAAGGGAAGATCCCCTTCTAAACACCACAGATTACCATGTTGGGCCTCAACAGGCTAAGTTTGAATAGTTTGCAGAGTTTGCAGAGGAAAAAGTCACCTCCTCTTAAGCAATAATCATCACAAAAAGAAAGGAAAATTTGGAATTTCTCTAACTGTTTTTCTGAGTTTTGTACTAAAGCAATGGCGGCAAAATCTAGGCTAACTTTCTGCATGCGCGGCGGTGAAAGTTAGACTAATTTTCTGCGCGCGCGGCGGCGAAAATTGGGCTAAATTTCTACGACGCGGTTAGCGGGTTTAGCGCTAACTTTTGAGACTCTGCCGACAATTTTAGCGTTAATTTTTGCGATGCGCGGCGGCGAAATTAATGATAAGTTTTGCGACGCATGGTGGTGGAATTAACGTTAAATTTTGTGGTGCAGCGACAAAGTTATGTTAAATATCTGCAGCACGCGGCGACAAAAATTAAGCTAATTTTCTGTGCGCACGGTGGTGAAAATTAGACTAATTTTCTACACACGCGGCGGCGAGAATTGGGATAACTCTTGCGACTCTGTTGGCAAAGACAATCCCAAAAGCGCTGCAATGGTCTGCGAAATAGCAATTAAGCTCTGCGCTAAAGGGAAGCGGTTGGCGGTTGCAGGGTTGGCGGTCGGAGATTTTAACGATAATTTTTGCGACACGATAGGCAAAGATGTTGCTAATTCTGCGCCAAAAGGGAAGAGAAAATCCTAAATTTTTTTTCTAAGTGTTTCGAAATACTTCCTTTTGCCTAAAGGCTGTGTCGGCGAAGTTAAGGTTAAACTTCTACGTGCGCGGCGGAAGAATTAACGTTAACTTCAGCGTGCGCGGCGGCAAAATTAACGTTAATCACTGCGACGCATGTGGTGGCAACTTAGCTATAGGAGCCGCGCCACCCGTGGCAATTTTAAGGATAAAATCTGCGACATGCGCGGTGTGTGGCGGCAAAAATAACCTTAACATCCATGACACAGGCGACACTTTTTAAGCTAAATTTCCGCGAAAATGGCTTCCATTTTTAACCTTAATAATTGTGCCAAACGGGAAAAGTCTATGATTGGACAAAGTTGTCAATATGGGATTTCACCACATGCATGCAAATAATTTATAACATTATAATGCAGCTAATAATTGTGTTTATAAACACATTTTGCAGAATTATAGTCACATCAAAGCAGCATTCCAGATAAGTGGAGTTGGAAAGTTCTGGTATTGGTTGGGCCAAGAAAATCGACATCATGAATGATGCACATGATCCCTATGAGCCTGAGTCAGATGCCATGGGGGAAAATATACATGTTGAGAATGCTGAAACAGAATCCAATGGGAGAAGAAATTGAGAGACTTCCCTAGATATTGCAGCCACCATGAGGAGCCTAAGGGTGGAGTTGCAAAGTTGCAGAGAAGATAATGAAAGGATGATTAAAGCTCAGGAAAAACAAAATCAGTTAAATGCAACCATGCTGCATAGTTTGACAAACATCCAAAGGCAAATAAACTCTGGGCATCAGACATCAAATCCATAAGGGATTCGAAGTAGTTCAAAGATAAATCCCCGCAAGAGGTCCAATATCTCAAGAAGAGTTTCTAGAGACAGAACCTATACTCCAGAAATCTCTTCTAGCGGATCATCTGACTCTAAAGGATCCATTGAGAGTTCAATCTCTTCCTCTCGCAAGAATAAGAGAAAGAAGCATTACAAGAACAATTCACATGGGGAATTTAAGAAGGCAAAACCTCCTACATTTGATGGAGAGGTAAAGTCTGGTCAAGAAGCTGAAGCTTGGCTTCTTGGGATGAGAAAGTATTTCCAAGTCCAAGACTACTCTGGAAATATGAAGGCAAGGGTCTCCATCTTCAACTTGAATGGAAGAGCATCTATATGGTGGGAACATATCAGGCAAGTGAAGAAGATCAATGAAAGAAAGATTGGGTGGAAGCAGTTTAAGAAATACTTCAAGCAGAAGTACCTCTCTGATAGGTACTATGATGACAAGATCAAAGAGTTCCATGAGCTGAGATTGGGACAATTGACCATGGAAGAATATGCAAACAAGTTCTTGGATCTGTTGATGTATGTCAGGTATATTCGAGATGATAAGGTGAAAATTCAACATTTTCTAAGTGGGCTACCTAAGTCATATAAAGATAGAATTGAATTTGATGAGCCTCGAACTCTAGAGGAGGCAATAAGGAAAGCCAAGTATTGCTATGATCAAAACAAAAGAAAACCTAATTTCCATAAGGCATGGAAGGACAAGAAGAATGAGAAGTTTGACCAAAATAAGAAAGGTTTCAAACCTCCTCATATCAGAAATCAGCAAAGCCAGCCATCACAAGTTGTGACTAAGCCAACTAGGATGATGGGAGACAAGCCAAGATATCCAAAGGAGCCAAGAGAACCACTTCAATGTTGGGGTTGTGGAGGAGACCACATGCTTAGGAGCTGTCCACATCGGAATGGGAATGCAAATCAATTTCACAACATCCAAGGAGCTGAAACTGTGGGTCAAGTGGCAAGGACAATTCCTAGAATCTATGCAGCACTAGACGACCACCAAGCAAATCATCAATCAATTGTTGTTGAGGTTGAAGGTAAGATTGCTAAGCAATCTCTTTCTATTTTTATTGATCTTCGATCTACTCACAGTTATATCACTCCTAAAATTGTTGAGATTTGTGCTTTTAAGAAGTCAAAGCATAATAAATCATGGTTAGTTCAACTAGCTACTGGAACCAAGAGAAAAACCAGTGAAATTGTAGAGAAGTGTCCCTTAGAGATGGATGGGCTATTCACTTATGCAAATCTGAATATTTTGCCACTTGGTTCCTATGATATTCTCATTGGAATGGATTGGTTAGAAGCACACAGGTTAAACTTGAATGCTACAATAAAACTTTTGAATGCATGGACAAAGAAGGAAACCCAAGGGTTGTAAAAGGAATTCCAAAGGTGACTTCTGTTAGGTAGGTTTCATCCATTCAGTTCTATAGAAAGAGTTGTCAATTGTATGCAGCCCATGTTTTGGAGGCAATGAAAAATGAAACTCCTATGTTAGAGGACGATCATGTATTGCAGGAATTCAAGGATGTTTTTCCTGATGAGATTCCAGGACTTCCTCCAAAGAGAGACATTGATTTTACAATTGAACTTGTGCTAGGAGCAGCACCAGTGTCTAAAGCACTGTACAGGATGAGTACACCGGAATTGCTAGAATTGAAAATGCAATTACAAGAGTTGTTAGAAAAGAAATATATCAGGCCAAGTGTGTCCCCATGGGGAGCACCCGTTCTATTTGTGAAAAAGAAAGATGGAACACTCGGGTTATGTATTGACTACAGGCAGTTGAACAAGGTCACTGTGAAGAACAAATACCCATAGCCCCGAATTGCTGACCTTTTTTATCAAATGAGAGGAGCAAAGGTATTTTCAAATATCGACTTGAGGTCTGGTTACTATCAGGTAAGAATCAAAGAGGAAGATATTCATAAGACAACCTTTAGAACAAGGTATGGACACTATGAGTTTGTAGTGGTCCATTTGGTCTCACAAATGCACCAGCTACATTCATGTGTCTCATGAATAGTGTTTTTTTGCAAGTATTTGGACAAGTTCGTTCTTGTATTCCTAGATGACATTCTCATCTATTCTATGAATGAAGAAGAGCATGAAGAACATTTGAGAATGAATTTGCAATTGCTAAGGGAGCATGAGCTGTATGCAAAGTTAACCAAATGTGACTTTTATAAAGATAAAATTCATTATTTGGGTCACAATATCTCAGACAAAGGAATATCTGTGGACCCTGAGAAGATTGAAGCCATTATGAATTAGCCAACTCCAAGGAATGTGACAGATGTGAGATCTTTTATGGGCCTTGCTAGTTACTAGAGGAGGTTTATTGAAGGATTCTCCAAGGTTGCAAACTCAATCACTTCTTTGCAAAAGAAGGGGATAAAGTTTGAATGGTCACCAAGATGTGAGGAAAGTTTCCAACGGTTGAAGAATCTTCTTACGAGTGCACCAATTTTGAAAATTGCAAACCCAGAAAAAGACTTTGTAGTGTGTACCGATGCATGCAACCAAGGGCTTGGAAGAGTTCTTATGCAAGACAACCACGTGGTATGCTATGAGTCGGGGAAGTTGAAGGAGCACGAGAAAAACTATGCTACTCATGATTTAGAACTTGCAGCCATAGTACATGCTTTAAAGATGTGGAGGCATTATTTAATGGGCATGAAATTTGAGCTAAGGACAGACCATTGTGGTCTGAAATACTTGTTTGATCAGCCAACTTTAAATGCTAGGCAAGCTAGATGGTTGGAATTTTTGTGTGAATTTGATTTTGAGATCAAACACATAAAAGGGAAAGAGAACAAGGTGGCTAATGCACTTAGCAAGAAAGTACATGAAATGTATGTCGCAGTGCTTAGCACTTTCCAACCAGATTTGAGGCAGCAGATTGTTAACCATATTGTTGAGGACGAAGTGTATGTGCAGATAAAGGACAAATTGCAACAGCAAGACCTTGAAAAGAAGTATGAAGGATACCATTTGGAAGAAGACGAACTTCTTACTTATAAGAATAGAGCCTATATTCCACATATGGCACATTTAAGGAGGATTGTTATGGATGAAATCCATAAAGCTCCATACTTCGATCACCCAGGATATCAAAAAACAATTGCTACAGCAAGAAAATATTATTTCTGGCCAAGAATGAAGAAGAATGTCGTTGAATACATTTCTAGGTGCATGAAGTGTGAGCAGGTGAAGGTTGAGCACCAACACCCAGTAGGTTTATTGCATCCATTGCCAATCCCAGAATGGAAATGGGAAGTAATTTACGTGGATTTTATTACAGAATTGCCAATGACTATGAGACAACATGATTCCATCATGGTGGTGGTGGACAAGTTAACAAAGGCAGCACATTTTATACCGGTTAAGTCCACACATAAAGCCGATTCCATTGCAAATATTTTCATGAAGGAAATTTTCAGATTACATGGATTTCCTAAGGAAATAATTTATGACAGGGATACCAAGTTCACTTCCAATTTTTGGAAAGGCCTCTTTGCAGATTTTGGTACATAGTTGAGCTTTAGTACAGCGTACCATCCTCAAACAGATGGGAAAACGGAAAGAGTAAATCGGTTGCTTGAAGACATGCTTCGCATGTATGTAATGGAAAAACCATCCAAGTGGGAGGATTATCTACACTTGGTAGAGTTTGCATATAACAATGGATAGAAAGAATCATTGGGAATGAGTCCATATGAGGCTTTGTACGGCACAAGGTGTAGGACACTAGTGACTTGGGACAATCCAGTGAACAGAATTGTACTTGGGCCAGAATTTCTTAAGGAAATGGAACAAGAGGTTGCAAAGATTAGGCAGAATTTAAAAACAGCCCAGGATAGACAGAAAAGCTATGTAGATAACCATAGGGTACTTAGGAAATTCAGTGTCGAGGATCATGTGTATCTTAGAGTGAAGTCAAGGAAGAGTTCCTTGAATCTTGGGAGTTGCGCCAAGCTATCACCTAGATACTGTGGGACATTTGAAGTGCTAGAAAGAATAGGGCCAGTTGCATATAGACTTGCATTTCCTACTAGCACTAGAGCTCATAATGTGTTTCATGTCTCTTTGCTTAAGAAATATGTACATGACCCTAACCATGTGATTAATTGGGATGTGATCCAGGTGGAACCCGAGGGAGAGTTCCAAACCGATCCATTGCGCATCCTAGACAAGAAGGTAACATTGCTCCGGAACCGAGCCATCGGGCAAGTAAAGGTGCAATGGAAGCACTACAGTGTCGATGAGGCTACATGGGAGCTGGAGGATGCCATGAAAGTGGCATTTCCATTTTTATTCAATTTTGATGAGCACTAAGGACAGTGCTAATGTAAGAGGAAGGGAATGTAACGTCCCCATTTTGACCCTATTGCATTAAAATTGTAAATGATGTAAATATCGTTATTAAATCATGGTGAGGATCTCAAGGCCAAGGCCCCACCATTGATTTATCATTTTATATATCAGCAATTAAAATTGGTGCATATGGTTCTTGTGATAGATAGGCACAATGTAAATTAAGACATCATGTAAGTATGAATTTTAATGAAATAACCCACAACTAACTATGCAATGCAACAAAGAGATGGGGGCATGATCTTTATAAGGAATAGGGAGGGAAATTATTCAAACCCTTGAGCCAATGGTGTTAACCCATGTGTCAATGAGAAAACCCATAAACCCTCAACTACCCATTTTGGGTTATGCACCCAATTATTTAATTCTTCCAAGAGTTTGTTGAGGCAGTTAATGCCTTGGGGATGGAGAGATATGGCAGTCAATTTCATGTATGGGCAAGCCATCAATCTGGGAATTTGTATTTTTGCTTCTTGGGCAAGAAAACACCCACGAAGTGGTGCCCAAAGCCATCTTTCACCCATGGCCTTTTCCCTCTCACGCAGTCTGAGCTAACTGGGACTTTCCCCATCACATTTTTCACCATTTTCCTGCATTTTCCATGCCTGGGAACTCGCTTTTGTATTGCACAATGGCCGGGAGGAAGAGAGCCACGATTTTGGGGCTTATGGAGGCCGTTTTTGTCCCTTGAATTCCCATAAACGTTTTTTCTTAAAATGATTTTCTCTCCCAGGGTTTTTTTCCCCTTCTCCCATTTCATTTTTGGTTGCCCACGATTTTCTAAAATTGGTAGAAACCCCATTTTGGGCATCCAACTATAGAAACATTTTTCTACATGCCCAACACTTATACTTTTGCTGTTATGTGCATCCTTGTTTTGGTTTGAACCTGGGAGCAATAAATTTGCAGTGGTAGTGGACAGAATTGGCTTGATAAACCTAGTGGAGAAAATAACCTCTCAAGAAGATCAAAAGGGCTGGCTACTCTTCTATGCACACCTTGAACAACATTGAATTGGAAGGTATGGCCTGAGGGACTGTGTAGTAGTGAAGGGAATACTTCCTTGAATCGGGTGTGTAGGCATTGTGGGGAACCAAGCTGGATAGATCTTGTAGGGGTACCCATAGCTCTATGGTTGAGCTCACTAGCTTAGCAATTCTTCATTTTCCATCTCCTAGCAGCCTGATAAACCCAACTGTTGATTGGCTTGGCTGATTTTGGTGTATTTTGGCTATGTGTGAGTCTGTTGTTCCCTTCTTCCTTATATAAATCATGCCCAACTCAAGGGTGGCAGTTGTATCAAGAGATTGATAAGCACAACTGGCCTATGATTGGGTGGAACATTGCAGATGCATAGCTGGTTGCTCAGGGACTACTTTGTTTTAAGATAAGTACTCTCATGTGCTAATTTTGTATTGTTTTAATTGATGAATGACATGAATATCTTGAATGTATGATGGATGTGTAATAGAATTTAATTCTGTTGTGTTTTCAAATATGCATTTCCATATGTCCATCTTCATTTTATATGAATGTTTGTTTACTAAGTATGGGGCTAGATGCCTGGAATTAGAGTGATGTTCTCTCCCATGCTAGTATGATGGGAGGGGACGTTACAACAAACATACGCAATGAAAATTAAATGCTAGTTTTCTTTGTGTAAATCTTACCTCCTTCCCAATGTTTGAATTTGGTGCCAAATCTATGATTGGTTTGACCTCCATGAGTAATTTGAGGGATAAAGGATATAACCAGGTCAAAATTCCTTCAAAAAAAACTACTTACACTATGCAATATGGGTATCTAATGGAGATCGACCCTCAGTCACATTGATAGAAAACTTATGCAATGGAGAGAGGAAGGATGATATTAAGAAAACAAACTGAGCCTCTGTTATAATAGTAGCAATGTGTACGAGAATAATAGTTTGGATGGATGTCGTTCATTATTAATCATTGAGTCAAAGTCTTAGGCATGACCTTAGCCCTTAAAAATATAAGCTTGAAATCACTTAGGCCTTGAGCTCTTATGTTCTTCACTATAACAATAACAAAGGACCTTTGTGCACAGACCAAACTAACCATTTGTAATCGTTGGTATACCATATTGCAATGTAAATAAAGATAAGGGACCATCAAATCATAACAACTTGTAAACCATCATCAAGAAGACCATGCAATAATTCCACTACTCATGTATTAATGTTTCACGTGTATTTTATAGGTATCATGTAACCACTGTGAGTGAAATCGTAGCTTTGTATAATCATCACAAAACTAAATTGCCATAACCATAACATCATCATTAGCATGGAACCATCACAACCATCATCACCACGTGAACAACAAATATAAATTCAAATCATCATAATGAACAAGATTTCCATAACCACATAAGCCTTATCACTATGGTGCACACTTGCTAGTCAACCCATTGGTATCATGTTTAAAAGATGATCGACAAGGAAATTAAAACAATGGCAAGATAAAGTAATTCAAATGGTTAGGGTGGTTAATTTAGCATTAAGCATAAGGACATTTTGCAAGACTTTTTGATCATATATAGGTTGATCAAAAAATGGGTAATGAAATCCTCCTTTTCTTCATACATTTTTAGGTTATTGATTGAGGTGTATGGAGGAATTGCATAATCCATGTGCCTAAGGTTAACAAAAGTTTTAATACTTCATATACAAACTTTGTGAGGCTTTCATCCAACTCCACCTTAGTCATATATTCAAATAAATTCCCATCGTGACATTTTCTTTCATATTCAAAATTGTAGGTTTTGATTACAAGACAAGAGAAAAAAAATTTGTCTTTTTATACCAACTTACAATGCTACTATACCCAAAATGTAATTGCCAATTTCACAAAAAAGAAAAAAGGAGTAAACAAAATATAATTCAAATTCATAATAATGTAAAAAAATAAAGGTAGAAAAAAATGTGGGGGCACTTGCACACCCAAGAGAAAATTCCCCTTACAAATTTGAATAATAAAGATGGATTTATCTCTAAATTAATTAGTTGATTTTATTGATAACATGATAAGAGTTAGAAATGAGATGGGAAACCTACTTATATTAAAATGAGATTGAAATACTAACCTAAGGCTCAAGTTAAGAAAAGTTGCAATGCCCTTCTTAAGCATTTCCTTGTCATTTTCCTTCCAATGACACTTTTATGCCTATTTTCAATGACTTGTTTGAACTTTCTTTGACTCTCATATCACCTTCTATTAGGGTTTTTTGGACCTTTCCTTATCCCTTTCCCTCTAATGGTTATTATAGAGATATTTTCAATGACATTTTAGAACTTTATTTAACCATCAGATCGGATCACCTTCTATGTTGCTTCTTAGACCTTTTTTTTCCTCTCTCCTTTCAATGTCTTTTTTGAGTTTATTTCCAATGATGGTTTTTTACTTTATTTTGCTATCAAATCACCTTCAATCAGGTTTTTTTGGACTTTTCCTTGAGTCTTTCCTTTCAATGGACCTTCTAGGCTTATTTTTTATGACTTTTCTAAAGTCCATAAGATCATCTTCCATTAGGTGTTTCTAGACCTTTTCTTGATGGTTTTTTCAATATATTTTTTATTTCTTTTCTAAACTTTCTCTAACCATTAGATCACCTTACATAGGGGTTTCTAAGAATTTTCTTTGTCTCTTTCCTTCGGTGGATCTTATAGTCTTTTTATGACCTTTTCTTTTTCCTTTCCCTCTAATGGATTAGTTCATTCAACCTCTAGATCACTCTAACCATTTTTCATCGAGGTACCCCAATTACTCTAGGTAAATCTTTTACTCCAAGTAAATATATTGAAGGTCAATTGCCTTCTTCTATCCTAACCCAAGATGTGGATTTTGTCAATAAATTTTCCACAATAAACAAATTTTAATGTTTGTAGTTAAGGTGAGGAAGTTGGTGCCATGGACAATCTATATGTCTATGTAATGTGGAGAAGTACTTTTTGATTTAAATAATAGCAAAAGTATAGTTTTTTCTTCTTGAAGAAGGTGAGGAAGTTGGAAAAAATGATGGACTCATAATCACCATTTTGTTTGTATGAGACCTTATTGTGTGTTGCCTTCAATTTTTTATGAAAAAGTACAACCCTACAATAAAATGATTGTTTTCACTTGGTTTTATTTTATTGCGTCTCTTCAATCTTGTTATATTTGGAAATGGATGTATAGTGATACTATGCATGCACATACAAATATAAAATGTTACATCTTCTTTGGATTTATATATTTTATACAAATTGAGAAATTCTTTTATTGAAATCTAAATATACATTGTAGCAATTCAATCTGACACATTTGAAATAAAAATTAACACTTTTGGAATGAAAATTCACACTTTCAAAATCGAAATTATTTGAAATTACTTTCAAAATCTAATATTGCATTTTAAAAAGACTAATATTCACACTCTTAGAATTGAAATTCACAAATTTTTAAGATAGATTTTTAATCATATATTCAAATTTAATGAAATATAAATGAATAATTTATATACATTATTTACATTTAAAAAAAAAACTCTAAAATCCAAATCTTCACTATAATAACATCCCTCCTAACTTCAATAATTATTATCCTAACTTCAATAATTATTATCTACATCTTGTCTCAAACTACCTTATTAGTTCCTGCCAGCAGGTGGAGCATGGACAATATAAATCATTTGAGTAAAATTGCATTAGTTTTGCACTTTTTTTTGACATTTTATCCTAATTTTGTAGGGTTATTTTCGGTTACAACCAATCAATGGCTTGAGAGTTTTATTTAGCCTCATATCGAGGCCAAGGCTGCAGGTGGCAAGGCTGCAAGGAGCGTGGCAAGCAGGGAGAGCAAGGTTGCAGCGAGCGTGGCAAGCAGGAGAAACAACGATTTCATGAGACCAGAACGTGACAATTAGGGAGGCAGGCAGATGATAGAATAAACATATCTCCTTCCCTCGATTCATATGGTCATGTCTGCTCAGCGTGGAAAGCTTGAACGGGTACCGTAATGCCTTGGCTTCCTGTCGCATAGCCTGTGCTTCGGGTGATTAAGTTGTGCATTAATCAGACCACCCACTGAAGAAGAGGCTTCCACCTCTACATACAAAATTTGCTTCAGATTTGACTTCACCTGTTTGGCATCCTACATTTGCTTTTGCGGAAGTATTTTGTCTATCTGAATTTGTAGAGTTAGCAAGAGAGAAAGCTAACCTGTTTGGCATCCTACATTTGCTTATGCGGAAGTATTTTGTCTGTCTGAATTTGTAGAGTTAGCAAGAGAGAAAGCTAAAATGTTGGACTTATTATTGGGTTGGGCAGGAGTGGTCGTCTTTATTCACGGAGCCAATTTCTTCTTCGATTTTTTTTGCAAACATGTTGCAGTGAGGGCTTTAAGGTGAGATCTTATTTTTTCATGGTTCACATATATAATTTTATATTCAATGTTGTTATTATGTTACTGGGGATATATATTCATCAATGAATTTGGTATTATGTTGTGTGTATGTGTGTTTTCTGATTATAGGAGTGTTTGAAGACACTAGAGTATATACACATGAATAATTTGGCCCTCCTGGTAAACCCCTTTCGTGTCACCAATCATTATTTCAACATTTCGTTCTAGCCCTTTGCTGAAATTTGATGTCAAATAAATCATCGTTGTAGCAAAAGTTGCAGGCTGAGATGGATAAATTATCTTCTAAGAAAATATTGGGTTTGATGTTATAATTATCACCAGGACTGCTTCAGTGTAGCAAAAGTTGGAGGCTGAGATGGATAAATTATCTTCGCCCTGATCTGAAACGAGGGCACTTTTATGAAGACGAAGACGATCTTATTCTCAAACTGCACGCCCTCCTTGGAAATAAGTACATTTCAAGAATATAATTGTCTGCCTTGTTTAGTCCCTTCCCTCTATTACTTTTTTGTTAATACATTGTAACTGAAGATAATCACTGTTTCTTTTTGTATTCCGGTTTCATTTTTAGGTGGTCTTTAATAGCTGGGCGTTTCCCAGGACGAACGGATAACGAGATAACGAACTAATGGAATTCACATATGAAGTGAAAACTTATCAGCATGGGGTCGATCCGCTGACCCATCGTCCATTTCAAAAGAATTATGTCCATCATCCTTCTCCTCCATGGAATGTTAGAGCGGGCCTCAAACAGAACGTTTGCAAGGGATTGTACAAGATTGTTTTCGTTGCCCGTCAGAATTACGTGTCAAATCCGAGCAAATTTCAAATGCGGCAAGCGGACTAGCGCCGGATGAACATCCCCACCTGAATCTGAACCTGAACCTGGAGTTGTCGATAAATCGCTCGTCAATTCTCGCACCTGGGAAGGACGTTCGTTGATCATTCCGAGCAATGTCAGTGAAGAGGGAAGGATTATTTATGTCATTATGGAGACTTTCGCCCTCCTCCTCCAATGCTACCGTTGAGATGACATAAATGTCACTTTTGCGTTCAGGAAAACCCAACGGGGCAATAACAAATAGCTTCAATCTTCTTATCATTAAATTTTATGTACTTTGCATTCATGGATGCTTAGAATTATTAGTTTTATTCCCCGAGCCTCTTCTCTACGTTTGAATTGTATATGGAATCTTCAAAATCCATTTTCATGCTCAAGCCTAAAAACTGCACCAACAACATAAAACATATTCTAAACTAATTGATAGTAAAAGCTCTTATTTGACATTGTAGATTTTCGTCCTCAAGCCTAAAAACTGCTCCAATAACATAAACCATATTCTAAACTAATTGATAGTAAAAGCTCTTATTTGACATTGTAGATTTACTTTCAGTATATAAACACATTTTATTAAATATATTAATTTATTTACTTCATTCCTTTAATGGACTTAGCTTCTTTACAACTTTATCTTGTTTTAAAATAAAAATACCATAAAACATACAAACCATTTTTACAAGTGAAATGAGAACTTCAACAACTTTTTCATGGAGAAGTAGTTGTCGAAGAAAATAGCAAACTCTTGCCATATCTAAGTTATAAAAATATGCTATTAGAATTCCAAAAGTTCTATATAAAGCTCGAGGATGGAGTGGTAATCATAACATCTCAAACAAAATTCCAATCTCTTTATCTCTCAAACACACAAAAAATCCAATGCCTTTATCTCTAATAGCATTTTTTAAATGGAAATTCAAGAAATTTTAGGCTGAGCATAGCCTCAATAACGAAATAATAGACGGATTAGGTTCAGATCTCTTCCGAAGTCTTTCTTTATTTTTTTTGAGCTTGACTGAAAAAGGTTTAAAAAGCCACTATCAAATTTTTTTGAAATTTTAAGCTGAGCATAGCCTCAATAACGAAATAATAGACGGATTAGGTTAAGATCTCTTCTGAAGTCTTTCTTTCTTTTTTTTGAGCTTGACTGCAAAAGGTTTAAAAAGCCACTATCAAAAAATTTTGACTGCATACATTGCAGCAAGCCTTGATGGCCATTAACTTTATAATCTACAACTCTGATCTATGTAGCAATATACAGTTACATTTTCATGATAATCAAGGAATAAATAATATTATACCTACATAAAGGAAGATCAACTGCATGGAGTAGCCTTTGCCATCTATTGTCAATTTACAAACAACATTCTTATATCCTTTGAGCCATTAGAAAAGGAGATGATATCCATATTTACATTTACAAATTTACTCAAGTGAGTCACTGAAATGGTGTAGTTGGAAGTACGAAAGTAAAGAGGGAGAGGCTTGTAACTTGCCTTGGACACTTCTTGTTTAAGTGGTTGTTGTTTTTAGTTGGAAGCTTGTAATGCATGGAGAAGTCGTTGTTAGGGTAATTGGTGCACCTCACAACACTGGGGACTACATAATCCGTGTGCCCTCCATCATACTGGCCAACATCATCAGCAGTAGCATTAGCAGAAGCTTCTTTTTGTTGTTTCCTTTTCAAGATATAAGCACAACATAATATACCACCCATTGTATAGAACTAGATGATCTTTCTCCTATCCATGTGCTTCCAATTTTGATTGATACCTCCGGTCCTCCACTTGCTCCATGCAAGTATACTACAAGGGTGTAGGGGATATGGATTCCAGTGTTGGTTCGTCATTAGAGACTAATACTTCTTCTTCAGGGTAGTATTCAAATATGGATTTCTAGATTCTTTTGAAAAAGATTGTAAACCTCCAATTGTGACCATGCAAGTGAGAAAACTAAAACTTTGACAAGGGATGAAGAATGAGGGATAACGAACCATGTACGAGAGGATATGTTAAAATGGATAAAGGGGGAAACCAAAAATATCACAAGAAATTGAGAGAAAGAGAAAAAGAAAAAGGTGATTGAGAGAACTGATCAGTCAACAGAGGAAGCGATAGACTCAGGTTGACATATTTCCAATTTAATCTCTGGTTGCTTATTGTCTAGCCTCTCATTTCTTTCACCATCATTCCTCTCACCAGTGAAACTGGAAAATGATTGCAGAATCCTTGCACTTATTTAGCTTAAGAAACGACCTGAACTATGGTTGGAATCCTCAGTAGATATGTCAGCATAACCAGTGAACATGCAAATCATGCGACAGAAAAAGGCTATAAAACAAACAATTCCAAGCACTAAAACAGTGCCAAGCACTAAGTAAAGGCTATTTTTAAAATTTAATTTTATATTATTTATTTATTTTTAATATTTTTATTCCCAGCATCCATTTTTGAGGTTGTAAAACAAACAATTCCAAGCACTAAAACAGTGCCAAGCACTAAGTAAAGGCTATTTTTAAAATTTAATTTTATATTATTTATTTATTTTTAATATTTTTATTCCCAGCATCCATTTTTGAGGTTGTATTGGTTTTTTTTAATATTTAACATTTTTTAATATTTTAATGAAAAATTTATAAAACTGTTTTTTAAGATTTACATATGTTTATGTTTTTTTTAAATTAATTAATAACTTGTAATTAATATATATATATATATATATATATATATATATATATATATATATATATAATCAAAATATAAATATACATTATAAAAAAACTCGACTATTTTTTAAGATTTACATATGTTTATGTTTCTTTTTAAATTAATTAATAACTTGTAATTAATATATATATATATATATATATATATATATATATAAATCAAAATATAAATATACATTATAAAAAAACTCAGAAAAGTAGTAAAAAAACCTCTTAAAGATCTCATAACATATTACACACCCAAATATAAGAAGAACAAAATCAAATTATAGCTAAAACTTAATAAGGCTGTATGAAATTACAGCTGAAACTTAGTAACTTAGTAAGAAGTAAACTAAACTAAATCTGTTAAACTCACATGTATAAAAAAAACTGCATATGTTTCATATGTTCTTAATAGAAATAGGGATGTGTTGAACTTTTTCAAAGTTGTGTCACTATGTCTTACTTTGAAAGCATAGCAGCAACAGTCTTTAGTTGAGCTTTGCTATCACAGTTTGTTACACGCAGCTACAGGAATACAGAATAGTGGGACATTTGTACTTCATTGTTCATTGGTGTTCATTGTTCAGCTACCCATGTTTCTATATCTCTTGGACTCGGCCAAAGACATGTAAACTTCCCTATCAAAGCAAGTTTGTCTAAAACAAAGACTTGTTTCCTTAGTTTTAAGGATTGAAGATCCAATTAAAGGATAACAAATATCTAATGCAATGTTTAGGTTCTGTTGGTCAATTTTACACTGACCAGAGCTTTGAAATCTTCGACTTCCAAACTAATATTTTTATCTATTATTCTATTTGCAAGAACCCCTTCCACAAAACATAAATTTAGATAAATCCAAGAAAACAAACATAACTTGGCATTTCTATAATATGAATTTTATGACTTGGCAGGGACTTGAAGCTCTGCTTCAATGTTATAATAACATCTCCCACTTCACTTCCTCCTTTATATAAATAACACTCATTTAAGTAGAAATCAATTTTAAACAGAAAAAGACTAAGCATTATACTGCCAAGTGTCTTTTCTTTGGGTTGAGAGTGACATGAAAATAAATATTACATAAAATATATGTTGCCTTTTACTTTCGAGCACATGAACTAACTACTAGAGTGACTATTCGAAGGCTCATAAAATGTTTTTGTTTGAAAGGTCAAGGTGCGATTCCAATGCAATGGGTGGATAACGGGATTTCCCTCTTTTTCTAGTTAGTGGGAAGAATGTTTGGTACCACTTTTATCAAACATGGATAGTCGTTGTAATGGAAAAAGTATGTTTTTTTTTCCAATGAAAAATATAACTTACTATTAATAATGCGAAATAGTAAATGTTCCACATGTCATGTAATTAAACAGTCTCACTATTTAGCATAAGTAGCATTCGAAAATTACATCCCCTGGGCACAAGTTATACCTATCCCATAAAAACATAAAATATCAAGTGTCATATCTGTCATAATGATCATAGGTAACAACATTTACTCAGTGCAAATATAACTGCACAAAGACGAGTCCACCACCAGTCACAAAGGGGCACATCCCAAGTGCTACAAACCATCGAAATAACACATCAAAAAATGTCATCAGTGCAGGAGCAAATGGCCAATAGATATATAACCCATAATGGAAATAGTGCCGCAAAAAAAAGTTCGGATCAACAAGATGTTGATGAAGATACCCTATAAACCTGCATAAAAGTATGTCAAGGAAAATAATATATAAACCGCCAGCATAAACATAAACCACCAAAATATGATAACCGCGCCAAAAAGTCAAGACCAATGCATGTCAACAGTGCCACAAGAAAAAAAGAGGTCCCCATGCCACTCCTCCCACCGAATAATGCCCACCAGAGATGATAAGGCCACCTTAGAGAGCAGATTAGCCTCCAAGTTAACCTCACGGAATATATGACTGAAGTGAGTATGATGAAAAGCCTGGATAAGCTCCCTTACTGACACCAACCAAAAATTGAGAAGCAATACCTTGAGTGAAGAATTACCCCAAGGCCCAAGAAATGATAGATAAGGAGTCTCCAAAAATCACAAGAGACGTAATCTACCTGGATCGAGCAAAAAACAGGAGAAGCCAAAGAGCACACAACTCACTACGTGTGTTGGATCCAGGCCCGAGATTAATCCATATACGATAATAACAATCCGTAGATAGATGAAGCATTGCACCAGCACCACACACACTCGGACAACCAACCGCAGCCCCATCAAAAAAACCACAGGGATATACAAAGACCGGAGGGGTCAAACGAAGTCCAGGATTCACCTGGTAATTGTTTGGACGATCCCCAACATTAGCAGATAGGTTTATATATTCCTTAAAGGCAGCCATGATACTCCCACTGAGCCACTCCAAATGTGGACACTTACCATCAAAAATAAGGGCGTTACGAGCCTTCCATGCCTCCCATAGCATAAAACAAGGCAGCTCCATCTTAGAGGAGGAATTGTGATTCCAGAATCCAAGACAGTCAATAAGTGTAGTGGAGGGCCATAAAACCTGTAAACCAGAAGAGCTAGCAATGATTCCCCAAAGATCCTGAATAAAAGAGCAAGTGGCGATAAGGTGATCCACAGATTCATCATGAAGGTGACAGAAAGGGCACCATCCAGGGCTCTTGAACCCATGCCGACACAAAAGTATGTTACTTTATTAACTCGTGAGATTGGGAAATGTTATTAAATAAATGAGTTTTCCAAGTCTTAAGTATTTTATGTGATATATATATATATAGATGTTCATACATATTCAAGTAACATTATAAAGATGTTCTTCATTTGAGTAGCCATTCAAAAGTATTATAGGATTAAAATTCAATTTACTACCAGCCTTACAAGTTCCTTCAAGAATATTTAGTATTGGCATCTCAAAATTGAAAAACAATTTACAAGACTAAAGTTAGATTAGTTAAAAGATACAATGTTGTAAGTAAATGTGCAACCATCATCCTATTCAATATCAACTTAAGAGAAGAAAACAAAAGATCCCTCGGATATTAGGACCTACTCCATATATTCTTCATAGAACAAAGTGCCTTCTGGAACATCTATAGATTTCTTAGACAGCTCATCAACGATTGAGTTGTATTCCATGTAAATGTGTGTGATAGAAAGATAAAAGAAGAAGGAATCAATAATTTGATTTGTTGGCACTAGTGTTCCAATGATAAGATTTGCAACTTTGGCAAACCATTGGCCCAATTGATAATAACTTGTGAATCGCCAAATATCTAGATAAGCACAATGCCATTAATTAAGAAAAAATGTAGAAGACCCCAAAGAGTCGATAATTCCACTCTAGATTTGAACCCAATCCACAACTCAGTTATAACCTAAAATTATTTTCCTCATTTATTCTTAGGTACATCCCTGTACCACATTGACCCTTCTGAGTTGCATCATCGAAGAATCTTACAATAGTATGAAAAGACATAGTGGGAGCAAAAGTTAGTCTTGGGTTTTTAATTTTTTCACCTATATAAAATTATTTGTATAGCCCTAAAATTTAAAAACTATTGACATCAACATTTGGCATTTTATTTTCAAATATGACATTGTTCCTCGATTTCCAGATGCCCCAACATATAAAAATTGGAAGAGATTTATGATTATGAACTTTCTCAATCCATGTAACAAAGTTTTCTTCAATAGTAGATGATCCCCATTCCAGAGAGATCTGTAGTTCATCGGAAATGACCTTCCAAATATTTTTGCAATAATCACAATGAACCAAGAGCTGAAGAACACATTCACCATCCCTTTTATAGTGAACATATATATTTAAATATGTCTATCCCATTATAACACGATTATTCCATGTCAATATGCAATTATCTAAGCAAAGCCATAAAAATCATTTAATTTTCATAGGGATATTAAACTTCCATAATTTTGCATAGCACCATTTGTACTAACCTTCATAATTCAACTAATAAATTGCCACATATGCATCTTTGGCACTTACTCTACCGGTTGAACTATTCAAAGTCCAAGCAATAGTGTCCTCCTCTTCATTTAATATGATACATGTTCTGGTTAGATTATTGATGTATGAGTTACATTCATCATCCCACTGAGCCTACAAACCCAAGTCTTCATCCAACATCTAGTAGGAACTAGAATCCTTCATCCAATTTGGTCTTCTGATATGTGCAAGAGTACAAAAATCAAATTCTGCTAAAATTTCATAAGAGAATTAGATAAGATATATGAATTATCCCCTCCAATAAATGGATCCACTCAAATTAGAGCTTGAGACCCATCCCCAATTCTCCAAGATAACCAATTACTAAGCCAAGGAAGAGCTCTAATAAATCCATTCTAGAAGTTTGAGACCCCCTTTGTAGATTTTATGGGATTCTCGAGCCAATGGACTATAAAGTTATCTTTTATATATTTAGGCTTGATTACATATCTCCAAAGACCAGTGCCAAAAATACCTCACCAAAAATTTTTCAAGAACAAATCCTGACTAAACCAGAGGAAATTTTTAATATCTCATCCTCCCATATTCTTTGGGAGAGATCACATGTCCCATCTAGCCAAGTGCATTTTTTCCCTTTTATCAGAACCAAACAATAGAAAGTTAAATATTTTCCTTCTAATAAAATTCCAAATTGTATTTGACTCTTTCGCAAGAGATAACCAATATACATGAATCCCAACAAGAATAGATTTAACTAAGGTGATTCTGTCCCCCAAAGATAACAACCTATAGCACCAATTTCCTAATATTTTTCCACTTTCTTTACTAGCCACATCCAATATGCATTCTTATAATTATTGGGTTTCAGATAATATCCTAAATATTTAAAGCCACCCTCAATGCCCTCTGATCTGAATGGAAAAAGTTCAGCAATATGGGAAAATGTATCATCTGAAATAACATTTTTTAGGAAACAAGATTTATTGGAAATCACCTCCATACCATTCGTAGCAAAAAATAAAGATATGATCTTTGAGAAAGTCTCATAATCCTTCACCGAACTCTACCAAGTAACACCGCATCATCAACAAATAACAAGTTTGTAATCAATTGAGAAGTTGAAAGCTTGATACCTGACAATCATCCTTCAATCTTGGCTGCATTTATCATCCTACTCAGACCTTCAATAACAAACATGAACAATAGAGGGAAAAGCGGGCATCCTTGCCTTAATTCCCTGGAGCACTTAAAAAAAATTGTAGGAGATCCATTTACTAGTACAACAAAGCAAGAAGAGGAGACACATGCCATGATCAAATCCGTCACTAACAGTGGTAGACCAATTTGGAGAAGTAACAGTCTCAAAATACCCAATTTACTTTGTCATATGTTTTAACTAAGTCCATCTTCATTATTAATGCATCCAATTTCTTGATCTTTATTGAATGAAGGCGTTCCTGAGTAATCCCAATGGAATCCAATATTTGCTTATTAGCCAAGAAACCGAAGTGTTCCTAGGATAAAACCTCAACCAGTTTAGGTTCCTACTAGAAATTATTTTAGTAATTATTTTGTATACAAGATTACAAAGGAATATAGGTCTATATTCTGAGAAGGTATTAGGTTTATCAAATTTCAGAATCAGAGCAATAAAAGTGGATTTAATAGATCCTAAGACATACCCTTGTGTATGAGACTGCTTCACCACCTCCAAAAGTTCCTCACCCATTAAATCAAAGAAATAAATGAAAATTTCAACAAGCCACCCATCTTTGGAAAACTGTTTTAAAACTTTCTCAATTTCTTCTAATGAGACTCCACTTCCAATTTGTTGTCCTTCTTCTTTAGAAAAAAGAGTTGGATAGTGTCGAATTAACTTTAGTTGAGAACCAATATCATTGCAACCGGGATCTTTAAAATGATGTGCAAGGTATTCCACTACATTATTTTCCAAGTCATACTAAGAGGAGAACCAATTCCCATTTCAATCCTTTAGGTCCCATATAGTGTTCAAAATTATTCTATAGTTTGCATACATGTGAAAGAACTATGTATTATTATCTCCTTGGGAAAGCCATACTGCCCTGCTTTTCAATCTTCACATCTCCTCCTCCATATTAAGTAATTTTCCTTTTCTAGTCTCCAATTTAGATAATGTAGCTTTTTCCTCGAAAGTGAAAGACCCTGTCCAATCTCCTCATAGATCTTTCCTAATAAATCCTCAATATCAGCCAGTTCCTGAGAATATTTTTGTTTTGTTCCTTTTCCCAAAGCATAACAACATTTTTCAAACATTTATGTTTATATGATAACCTTTCCATGGCACCTGCTTCCTCTGGGGAAATAATAGAGTATCTTATCAAGGCACACAAATCCTCTTCAACAATCCACCCATGATTGAATTTAAATGGATATATAGGAATGGTAGATTCCCCAACAAGTTGCAGGCAAATAAGATAATTATCAGATATAGAAGAATTAATAAGCCAAGATATATACTTGCTCAGAGAATCAACAAAATATTTAGAAACCATAAATCCCTCCAATCTTGTACTAATGCTGACAACACCAACTCTACCATTTCTCTATTAGGATATTCATATACTCCATCCTAGTCCCACCAGTATTTTGATCATTTACATTTTTAGTCATGCATGCACTTTTAGGGTTTGCATGCATCATTTAGGGTTTGCATGCATTCCAGTCATCAGTCCAGCACCTAGCCCTCAGTTAGCCGTCCCCCGGGAGCTTCTCTCAGATCATTTTTAGCCCTCCTAAAGCTTAGTGCACCCTTCCTCCTTGATTTAAGGAAGCCACTCATCCTCTCTCACCTGCCACTCAGTTGCACTTCAATTATCTTCAATTGTCTTTAGTTCTTTCCTTGATTTAAGGCTAGACTGACTCTCAACTGACTGTATCACTCCGATGGACCTCCACTGAGACTTGACTGCCCATTCTGACTCCAGTTAGCTCCTCATGCGCCCTCCAATGAGCCTCCTTCATTCGGTTAGTGTCTCCATGTGCCAGTTGCATTCAGTTACACCTACCAAACTTAGTTAGACTCAGTTTGACTGATGGTTGACAGTTACTTGAGCATTGATGACTCCATTGATGATGATGAAGACTTCTAGTTGTGCTCTGATGACACTCCAGTGATCCTTTGATCACTCCATGAAGGCTAATTCGAATTGCCACCTTAGGCATTTGAATTCCTCATGCATTGTATTATTTATTTGTCCATTTGTGATTAATGAATTAGTGTGTGTGAAGTATTTTTGCTTCTATCCAAGTTCTACTGTATTATTATTCTGTTGCTCATTATACTGCATTGAACACTCTTCTTCTATTTTCCTGCTTAATCATAATTATTCTCTTGTGAGGTATACATCATCTCTTAGATTTGTTGTGAGGATTTTCACATGGTATCAGAGCATGTTGAGAGTATTTTTTATCTCCATTCTTGAGATTTTTTTGCAGGTTATTACCAAGATTTCGAGTGCAACAGTTTCTGCATCTTTGCAGTAGTAGCAGTTGCAGATATTCTCTATTGTTTTTGCAGGTCTTCTACAACTTTCATGTATTCAAAAGAAATCTATCCTCCTCCATTCAACTATGATCCTCTTTCTCCATTCAACTATGATGAATGGAAACCAAAGATGATATCACATTTGAAGATAAATGGTCTCTTTGATTATTGTTTTGAGAGAGAGTTCGAATTCTCTGAAGAAAAGATTGACTGGTTAAATAATGGTGACAGAGCCATGGGAACCATGATGCTTGTTATGTCTCGATGCTTGGTACATCAATTCATTGATGATGTTGAATCTCCAAAAGAGCTATGGGCCTACCTGGATGAAATATTTGGCAGACAGAATGAAGGGATTGGTCCAAACCCCTTCGAGAGCAAGCCCAGTGATGCATTTGCTCCCCTTGATGGTCTCTCAGATCATGAACCAATATCCTTTCATATTGAAGTTGTCCACAAAGAACTTGCAGATTCTACACTCATGCTCCAAATTTCTTCTCTTTATGTGCCAACTCACACTCTAGATATTGCACAAGGTCCTAAATCCTCTCTTGCACCAGAGTCTGTTGGTTTGCATCATGATCACATGATTATTTCGGAGGTCAAATATGCTATTAGAGGTGTTAACACCCAAAAAGTGTTCACTACCTCATTACCACATTATATGGCTCATTTGTCCATTTTCCTACCATTTTTCCCTTAAAATCCCAAAAAAATCCCATTAAAATGCCTCCAAAAGGCCTAAAATGCCTCCAAAAGGCCACAAAACCATCAAAATAGCCTACAAAAGGCTAAAAAACCCCCTTTTCCTCCAAAAATAGCAAAAATCCCCTAAAAAGGGAATAAAAAATATAAAATAATGAGGAAAATGAGGAAAAAACCCTATACAGCTGCCTAAAACCATGTGTTTCCCAAAACCATGGGCCAGCACTCCACCACCAAAAAACTATAAATAGGTGATGGAGATCCCTTATTCCACATCCACAATCACAAGCACCCTTACTCTGCCAAAATCTCTCTCGAAACCCTAGTTCACCTTTGAACTATTTTCACCTTGAGAGCCACCTTTGGCCCATTCCCATCATTGGAGAAGGAGAAGGAGCATCTTGAAGCTTGGAGCATCCTCTTGGACACTGCAAAGGGCTTCATCAAACCTTGACACTCAAGGTAACATTAATAGAAAAAGTCATTCTTTTCATTTGATGTTTATGTTTCATGCAATATTTTAGAAGTAATTTAATTGTTGTTTTAGCTTAATCATTTAATCATTATTGAACTGCTACTAAGGAGTCCATTCTCCTTAGTAGGTGCTCATTGGCACAAGCTAGGGGTAAAACCCTAGCTACAAGAGGTAATGGATTCACTCTCCTTAAGCAATCACCTCTTATTTACTACTATATGATCATTATTCAATGCTTTCATAAGGTTATTGAAGAATATGGCCATTGCCATTCGCTTGGGATAATTTCTCATGCACATCATGGTTTTGATCTCACCCCTATTGGTTCAAAGGAGATCTCAAGAAACCATGGCCATTCGCTTGGGTTAATTTCTCATACATTTACTGGTTTTGATCTCACCTCTTATGGTTCAAAGGAGATCTCAAGAAACCATGATTCAATTCTTGGATCTAATTTGGATTCTAAGCAATTACTACTTGGGATAATTTCTCATGCATATGATAGTTTTGATCTCACCCATGCTAGTTCAAAGGAGATCTCAAGAAACTATTCTTCAAGTCTTAAATCTGATTTGGATTTCAAGCAATTATTATTATTTGATGGTTCCTTTTGGCATAATCTCACCCATGATGGTTCAAAGGAGAAGACAAAAGACTATCTGCATATTCATGTTTTTGATCCTACCTCAACTGATTCGAATCACAGGTTCAAGGATCATCCTCATACTTTTGGATTTGTTCTCATCACATTCGATCTGAAGAGCAAGTACAAGCACATGCTTTTTGAGCATGATCCACTTCTTCCCAAGAAGAAGATACCTCCAGACATATGACCAAGCATCACACCTGCTTGAGTTTGGAGCATTTATTTTTTATGTGTGTCTTACAGTCTGTTTTGAGGGGGGGGGGTATTTTTCCCATGAAATTTTCCCCACTTCCTTGGTTTATTGACTATTATTATTCATTGTATTGGATGACCTTTGGTCTTAGTTACCAAATCCCAGGATGGATTAAGGGGGGGTGTTAGGATATTCCTATACTCCATCCTATTCCCACTAGTATTTTGATCATTTACATTTTCCGTCATGCATGCACTTTTAGGGTTTGCATGCATTTGCATGTAATCCAGTCATCAGTCCAGCGCCTAGCCCTCAGTTAGCCAGCCCCCGGGAGCTTCTCTCAGATCAGTTTTAGCCCTCCTAAAGCTTAGTGCGCCCTTCCTCCTTGATTTAAGGAAGCCACTTGTCCTCTCTCACCTACCACTCAGTTGCACTTCAGTTATCTTCAGTTCTCTTCAGTTCTTTCCTTGATTTAAGCTTAGACTGACTCTCAACTGACTGTATCACTCCGATGGACCTCCACTAAGACTTGACTGCCCTTTTTGACTCCAGTTAGCTCCTCATGCGCCCTCCACTGAGACTTGACTGCCCATTTTGTAACATCCCTAAAATTCACTCCTATTGTTATTATTTTGTAAATGTAAATAAGAGTTTTGTAAATGGCCATGGTGAGGATCTCAAGACCAAGGCCCCACCAATGGACCTCGAGCGATTTATATGTTTATAAGTCTTAGTTTAAGCCTAGAAGGTTAAAAGATGTTAATTGCGACTAAACGATAAGTAACCTAATGGATAGTGACTAGGAAGCCATGTGATCGGTTGACCATTGTTGATGTATATGTAACTTCGGAATGTATTTCACATATATGTATATTGTTTTCCTATAGAGATGGTATTATTCCTCTATAAGGAAGTGTCGTCATTTATATTGTAAGTGTCGTAACTTATAGTTGATGGGTTATTAGACCACCTTATTTGGGGTCGGCCCTGTATAATTCATGTGGGTCAAAGGGTTATTAGACCACCCTATTAGGGGTCGGCCATGTGGGTCAAAGGGTTATTAGACCACCCTATTGGGGGTCGGCCCACTCAGCATTATGTTATGTGGTAAAGTTCGAGCCTACATGAGTTAGGTAAAAAGGCAAGTCAAGTCAAGTATAAATAGAGTGCGGGAGGCACTCTATTTGCTCACTCACTTCTCACACATGCACTCAAGGAGGAGTGGCGCACTTATGGAGGAGGAGGATCTGCTGCTAAGTTGTGTCTATCTCTTATGGTTGGTTGTATCATTGCTCTATCTATCTCTGAGGAAGTTATTGGGGTTTTTCACCTTTATGGTTTTCCCCAAGTAAATCTTTGTGTCTCTTGTGTGTTTGCATTACTGTCTCCATGATTGATATGCTGTAGATATGCTGTACATGTTGTTCTCTCAGTTAAGATCCTAGATCAGATTGAAGTAAATTCTGAAAATTTAACATGGTATCAGAGCTAGCCTAAAAGAAGGCATGATATGGCATGTATGACACTTGTTGCACTTACGATGCTAGGGCTTGATATAGAAAAAACCAGTCATCGTAGAACTTTCGCTATAAATCCGTTTTGGCGAAGTTTTCGGATCTGAAATTGTTACAGGACAAAGATTAAATATCCAGGTACCTTGTGTCCAAAGGACAACCTCTAATTCGTTGTACTTTGTGATTTATGATCTGTACAATATAGGGTTTCTGCCTCTTCCAGATCTGAGTCAAAATCAGGTGACCTTGGGAAAAAGGTCATAACTTGGGCTAGGAAGATCCAAATGAAATTTTGTGAAAAGTGACAGGTAGTACACAGACTTTAATATCTCAGAAAACTTTTTCAGAGGCCGAAGTTGAACCAGTGACACGTGGAACTCCGTACAAGTTCGCTCTCCTGTATTATCCCATAAACAGGTCATGTTGCGACATTTGGCATAACTCTCTCTCAGAGAGTCCAATTGAGGTCAGACCTGTTAGGATGGAAAGGTAACAGGCCGAGCTATCTCAGAAAACGTTTTTAGAGGTCGAAGTTAAAACAGTGACATATGGCACGACGTACAAGTTCGCTCTCCTGTTTTATCCCAAAACAGGTCACGTTGCGACATTTGGCATAACTCTCTCTCAGAGAATCCAATTGAGGTCAGACCTGTGAGGATGGAAAGATAACAGGTCAGGCTATCTCAGGAAACGTTTTTAGACCTTGTGGATCAAAAGGTTCAGAGTTACACCAGAAACAATCAGGTACATATTTCTGTCAAAACAGAATTATTTTTGAGTACCTTCATTCATGGCTACCGGAATTTAGGGCTTTGGAGAAAGTTGGAATTTTTGTAATCGGAGACCACGGCTGGATGCTACTCATAAAAATAGAAATTTAGAGACCAAGATCAGAATTTTTGGTTGGGAAGAAGGCCGGGCTTGATTAGACCCTAGTTCGGGACTTTGATCAGAAAAGTGGAAAATTAGGGCTTCTGTAAAAATGGGAATTTTTGCAATCTGTGACCACGGCTGGAAGCTCCTCAGAAAAATAGAAGCTTAGAGATTTGGATCAAACCTTTTGATGGGGCAAAAGAGTGGGCTTCATCAAACCCCAGTTCAGGGTCACGTCCAGTGAATTCAGAAGTTTCAAAGGCAAAATTGAGGAGTGAAACTTTGCAGTTTTCAAATTCTGAATATACCAACTTGATCAACTCATCAAAGCACATATTTCTATCCTGTCAGAAGTTTGAAATTCAAAGTTTGAATTTTTGGGGTTTATCTGACAAACCCATATCCAGCTCAAGGTCCAGTTCTTGCAAATCAAGTGGATTGGGTTAATCCTAGAAGAAGATGGATTGATCATCTGCATGAGTGAAGAAGTTCCTATTTCAGAGGGAGATGAGGCTAAGGCCTTATATAAGAAGATTACAAGCGATCTCGACAGGTATGACTCATCGAGGTATGTTTCGATATTTGTCCATGATTAAGTCTATGGTATGTTTGTCTTCATGTTATTACGGTTAGTACAATTTTGATTTTAGATTTGTCGTATCACCTTAACAAAATTATGAATGCATGATAGAAGATATTCATTGGTTAAGGTGTTGACACTTATGATTGTACTAATGCATTATGGTGTTGTATGAAGTTTATGTTGTCTACTAACATGAAAGGTACACCAAGGAATACAAATCATGTTCCAGTTCAAGAACATATGATCATGATAACATGAGGACAAAGATTCATCCATTGTCATGGATCTCATAGAAGATCCATTTACGAGGTATGTATAACTTGGTTTTGTAATAGTTATCCTATGAGATATACAGGTTACTAGCACAAGTCATTGAAGAAGAACAAGAAGACATCATGTGAGTATGTTAGACATAAATAGCTAGCATGCTAATCCAGGTATGTTTTTCCTATATCAAGATAGAATCCTACCTTGTGTTAGGATCTTATACTGTTGTTGATAATGATTATTCATGATGGTATAGGTTTGAACAATCACAGGTTTTATGCATTTTATATCTCTTATCTTGATTGATGATTCAACTAACCTGAAGAGTCATAGGTTTGAGTAATTATAGGTTTAGACATGTTATGTTTCTTATGATTTGACTAACCATAAGAATCCTACATAAACCTTGAATGCTAATGCTTATTATTTCTGTTTGAAATGATCATGACTATACATGTTTTAGATTATTGTGTTTTAATAGTATACTAATGAATGTATGGTTTTATATGAGATCACAAGGATAACACATTCATGATACTAATAAGCATGCATAGGGACCAAGGATGAATATGAGATTCAAGAACATGTAATCCAGGAAGCAAAGATCAAGAGGGAGTACACTCCAATGGTTTATGCAAGGATGCAGATATTCAGAGGGAGTTGTCCATCTCTCTACATTCCACAACAGAAAGGTGTAGAAGAAGCTACTTCAGATTAGGACTCCAGCAGCTCCTGTAAAGAAGCAAAGACTCAGAGGGAGTCCACCCAACAAACAAACAAAGATAAGTATTTTAATTATCATTTCTTGCATATGTGTTTGTTTAAGTAAAATTGTTCAATGATGTATATGCTCATGTTCCTAGACTTAGGATATGTATTGTGCATATTAGAATAGTTGCATTGATGAACAGTATACTACTAATATACATGGGTAAGTGGCCTATGGCACTGTACAACATTCCATTGCTACTTATCTAGAATGAAACCTCTTTGCTGACATGTTGGGAGTTGTGCACACTCTTAACAATGTTCTGGTAGAGATTGGAAGGCATCTAGAAAGTTACGGGATATGGATAAATGTTGTATTGAAGCATTGGCTAAGATAATTGCATGACTGTATGACATATTTATTTATGTGTAAGAATTTGTTCTGAAAACTGTGAGATGTTTTCTAATCATGCAATTTAACTTGTTGTGTAGGAAAGATCATATGCCATCACCTACAAAAGAAGAACTACAACATTTGTTCAGCAACAAAAATTATCTATTGAAGATATTGAAGTTCCCAGGATACGGGAAGAATGCCCGTATCCATCGATCATGAAGAATGATGTTTGGGATGTAATCCCAAGACATGAAGGGAATTTTGCTATGACTTCCAAATGGAACTATCAGATCAAGCATGTTGCAGATGGCAGCATTGAGAAATATAAAAGTGATGAAATAGAAGATACACCAGATGGATTCAAGACAGCTTCCTTGAATGGTGTAGTTGAAGAAGAAGTATATGTAGAGTAGCCACTTGGTTCTGAGACACATGATAGGAAATCATATATGTGCAGAACTTGGTATGGTGAAGATAGATTGATTGTCGACACGCAGCGGAAGCTTACTACCGAGTTCGAGATGAAGAACTTGGGGATGATGCACTATTTGTTTTTGACATGGTGGTGTGGCAGAGTGCAGATAGAATCTTCCTTGGACAAGGGAAGTATGCAGTAGAGATCCCAAAGAGGTTCGGGATGATGGATTGCAAGGCCATGGCCACACCTATGGCATCAAATCTGAAGCTTTCATGTGATGCTTCATCTGAGCCGATTGATGTCTCTATGTATCACCAGATGATTGGGTCCTTGATGTACCTGACGAACACAAGACCAGACATTTGCTTTGCTGTGAACACATTGAGCCAGTTCCTGACGTATCCGAGGAGTGTTCACCTGGTTGCTGTAAAGCATATTCTGAGGTACCTGAAGGGTACAGTGGATTATGGGCTCAGGTATGAGGCGAATCAAAAGTTTAACCTGCAGGGTTATGTTGATTCAGATTGGGCTGGCAGTGCTGCAGATAGGAAGAGCACATCTGGGTGCTGCTTCAGTATGGGATCAGGTGTGATCTCTTGGTTTAGCAGGAAGCAGTCTTGCGTAGAATTGAGTACAGCTGAGGCAGAGTATGTTGCAGCCTGTTCAGCTAGTTGTGAGGCAGTATGGCTACGAAAGCTACTGTTTGAGTTATTTGATCTCCTGTTGGATGCTACTGGTATCTTCTTTGATAACCAGAGTTGTGTCAAGCTGTCCGAGAACCCAGTGTTTCATGACAGGTCAAAACACATAGAGATCAAATATCACTATATCAGGGATATGGTGCAGAGAGGAGCTGTGAAGCTCCTGTATGTTGCGACAGACGAGCAGATTGCAGATGTGCTGATGAAGCCACTAGCCAGGGTGAAGTTTGAGTACTTCAGAGAGAGGCTTGGCGTTCTTCAGATCGGGAACACTTCGAGGAAGAAGTGATGGACACATTTGCTGAAGCCATTCCAAGCATGTTGGAAGGAGGATCCTTCACATGGCTGTGGATGTAAGCGCTGGATGATGAGCATCAGGATGATGTTCTGGTTTCTGCTTGGATATGATCAGTTGGATCATTTTTATGTATGTATGTACGCATCATGTTGATGCGGGATATGATCAGTTGGATCATGTGTATGTATTTTGTATATGCATCATGTTGGATGCTTGGACCATGTATCTGTATATGTATCAGGTGGATACATTGTATGATCAGGTGGATCATGTATGGTGATATGTATCATGTATTTGTATCAGGTGGATACATTGATGATCAGGAGGATCATGTATGATGATATGTATCACGTAGATACTTGGTATGCATCAGGTAGATGCATTGATGATCAGGAGGATCATGTATAATGATATGTATCAGGTAGATACTTGGTATGCATCAGGTAGATGCATTGATGATCAGGTGGATCAGGTATGATGACATGCAGCAGGATGTTGCAGTGATGATCAGGATGATCATAGATGATGAGCTTCAGGATGTTGCTCCAGATGACATGCAGCAGGATGTTGCAGTGATGATCAGGATGATCATAGATGACGAGCTTCAGGATGTTGCTCCAGATGACATGCAGCAGGATGTTGCAGTGATGATTAGGATGATCATAGATGATGAGCTTCAGGATGTTGCTCCAGATGACATGCAGCAGGATGTTGCAGTGATGATCAGGATGATCATAGATGACGAGCTTCAGCATGTTGCTCTAGATGACATGCAGCAGGATGTTGCAGTGATGATCAGGATGATCATAGATGATGAGCTTCAGGATGTTGCTCCAAATGACATGCAGCAGGATGTTGCAGTGATGATCAGGATGATCATAGATGACGAGCTTCAGTATGTTGCTCCAGATGACATGCAGCAGGATGTTGCAGTGATGATCAGGATGATCATAGATGACGAGCTTCAGGATGTTGCTCCAGATGACATGCAGCAGGATGTTGTAGTGATGATCAGGATGATCATAGATGATGAGCTTCAGGATGTTGCTCCAGATGACATGCAGCAGGACGTTGCAGTGATGATGATCAGGATGATCATGGATGCATCAGGATGATGTATGGTGAGTATCAGGATGATACTCTATGGCCGTGGATCAGGTTGTGCAGATGAGCATGTAATCCGGTGCCCTGGGAGATTTGCAGATGGTCTTTCGAGGTTTTGCCTATGGCATGTAATATTGGTGCCCTGGGACATCTGGCAAATGCTCTTTCGAGGTTTTGCTCTGGGAGGACATGTAATTCGGTGCCCTGGGAGATCTACAGATAGTCTTTCGAGGTTTTGCCTATGGCATGTAATAGCGCCCTGGGATATCTGGCAGATGCTCTTGCGAGGTTTTGTCCTATGGCATGTAATAGCGCCCTGGGAGATCCGATAGGTTGGGTTGTGTGCCCGTAATCATATATGTATATTGTATTCCTATAGAGATGGTATTATTCCTCTATAAGGAAGTGTCGTCATTTATATTGTAAGTGTCGTAACTTATAGTTGATGGGTTATTAGACCACCTTATTTGGGGTCGGCCCTGTATAATTCATGTGGGTCAAAGGGTTATTAGACCACCCTATTAGGGGTCGGCCATGTGGGTCAAAGGGTTATTAGACCACCCTATTGGGGGTCGGCCCACTCAGCATTATGTTATGTGGTAAAGTTCGAGCCTACATGAGTTAGGTAAAAAGGCAAGTCAAGTCAAGTATAAATAGAGTGCGGGAGGCACTCTATTTGCTCACTCACTTCTCACACATGCACTCAAGGAGGAGTGGCGCACTTATGGAGGAGGAGGATCTGCTGCTAAGTTGTGTCTATCTCTTATGGTTGGTTGTATCATTGCTCTATCTATCTCTGAGGAAGTTATTGGGGTTTTTCACCTTTATGGTTTTCCCCAAGTAAATCTTTGTGTCTCTTGTGTGTTTGCATTACTGTCTCCATGATTGATATGCTGTAGATATGTTGTACATGTTGTTCTCTCAGTTAAGATCCTAGATCAGATTGAAGTAAATTCTGAAAATTTAACAACCATATCATGACTTATCATATTCGATTATGATGAGTGGAGATATAAGTTTATCCTAGTAGAATTAGTTAAACCCTGAAAGATAAAATTAGTATCTTGGGAAAACAAGAGGATGGGTGAAATGTTTGAGACACTTTGAAATATAACTAAGGTTATATAAATTATATATATATATATATAATTAGAAATATTATATATATATATATATATATATATATTGGGTTGTATATATATATATATATGGTGTTAGAATAAGTTATTCTAAAGTTAAAAACCCTTGGATTTATTAATATGGATCGCAATAATTCTTACCTTGCAAAATTGACATATTAAATAAGTATAAAAATATGAATATTATAGTAAAGGATTACTATAATAATTTAGGTGGAAAAACAATAAAACTTCTTATAGCTTAGTTGTAAACAATACACGAGATTTTTTTTTATATATAGATATGTGGATAAGGCTCATATAAAGAATATATTTTATTATTGGAATTAAATCCTTGTTAGAGGTTGAGAATCCAAAGAGATTTCGACGCTAGCATAAACTGTGGATGGTTTGTCTCCTCCCATTAAGAATGAAGGGAGTTAGAGTAGAGAGTGGAAGTTAAACGTGGTGGTGGAAACCCGAGTGATGGAGTGTAAATTAAACTAAGCCACCACCCGGTTTCCATGCTAAGCAGCCATCACCCGATAATCGTGGGAAGTTAAACTGATCGTATGGGAGTTTCAGCTTAAGATGGGCATACTATTTTTTATAGTAGTGGAGTTTAAAATTTATCAACACTTGTTGTTTGCATCTTGAGAAAATTATGGAAGTGGTCTCCCTGGTGGAGCACTTACCATCGCCAGCCACCACTACCTCTACTTTAAGAAGGCACCTGAGTACCTACGAGGGGGGGGGCATATAATAACCAGGACGTTGGACGGCACTCGGGGAAGGAAAAGGAGGATCGGGAGGAGAAAACGATGGGGAAGGAGCTGCATGGATAAGCCGGGAGAAGAGCAGGACTCTATTGAATACAGTCATCTCTGTAAGAAAACGAGTAATCTCGGTATGTAAATCCCTGGATGCTGATGTTTAGGGATAGAGGTATTTGTATGGCTACCTTATTTTTCCGTTGCATCTTCATACATCAGGTTATGGATCACTGTTTAGTTTTTCTAGTGGTATTTTTGGTTTATATGCATCTATGTGAAAGGAAAGCTGAATACTAGATTCCTTAGCCTATTTCCTGTTGTTATTTTAGTATTGTTATTTTTTTTACAACGCCTCTGTTGATTTGATCGGACAACACACCCAGATCTAGTATAGATCTATGTTTAGGCCAGTACATAACTGTTTTGATCTCTTTTTAATTCGTGGTTGATGCTACTGAATGTGTGGTGATCCCTGGCTAAAATGTCGAGAGACCTCTGCGGCCTTTTACTACAAGGAATGCAGTTGTTTATATCTTGAGGATAGTATAGATTCCTAGGGTGTATTGCGACAACGTTTTCTGACATATATCTCTGCGAATGCAGCACCGAACCATGGTAATATAATATATTTTATGTTGATGTTATATATACATATTAAGACAAAAACGAGATCGGCATAATTAGTATTGATATTTATATATATAAAAATACTAGGGAAACTAAGATCGATGTAAATAATGAGGATAATCTCGCGCATGTTGTACCCTTACCGAATGATTATTGTTATGGAGTAGAGTTTTCGGATAAGTGTCCCTGCATTTTATTCTATCTCCATTTCAAAGAAAAATCGTGATTTCGGAGGAAGTCTCTGTCTAGTTGTCTTGATACAAACAGAAATCGCATCACCATTTAGATAACTAGTTTGTTAATCTTCGGAGTACGTTGAGCTGCCACGAAACCGGGGTCTTGTTCATGCAGTTTTATACTCTGATTGTCATTTACTTTCCTTGTATTTTGTCTCTGCAAAAGGGGTATAAAACCCCGGCGAGAAGAAGGAGGCGGTGTCTCAAATGATAGAATTTTGGCCTTGAACTACGAAGGGCGGTCACCAATCTCATTTCCCAGGTTTGCTTTGCTATGTTCTCACACCACTGATTCATGAATAGTCGCAATTAATTTATGTTCTGAGATGATATAGAGGTTTGACGGATCAACTCTGTGGAGGAGTTGTTCTTTAGTATTGAAATGTTGTACTCATTTAATAGCTGCGATGATTGAATCTGTTGCGCCTCATCGGTGTTCCCAATCTCTTGCGGATTCAAGTGAGTAACCTCATCGGTGTTCAGAATCTCTTCCAACTGTTTTTGATAAGGGTTGTCTGCAGTAGAGTCTTGTGTTAAATGTTATTTAACTCTAAGTATAGGTATGCCATAAGTTTTTCAGTATTACTGATATCATGATTTCATATTATACTATATTATCCAAAATATATACCTACATTGGAGAGCGACTCGGCCTCCATTGGAGGATCGTTATATTATAGAAGGAATGTCTACAACCATAGTCTTATATATTTTAGTTATTTTAAGTTGTTGACAGTTCATCGGATGCATCCTTCTGACCCAAACCGAGTTTTGAATGATACAGTCTTTTAAATAAGTCTGGTTTTTCCTTATTTATCTATATGATTCTTGTCTTCTAAGTTCGGTGACCTCCATGACTTCACCCACTTATTAAATTTATATAATGGTTGACCCTTATAATTATAATAACTCATATTTTGTTCCATGGATGGAATATTTATACATGGTTCTTATTTTATTTTATTTTATATATATGTAGTAGTTAAAAAGAGAATACTAATCGTATTTTCTAAAGTCTTAGAAATATTTTTCGATGCACTTTATGGTTAAAAAATATATATATATCCCTAAACCTTCTTTTTATGTAAATTCAAAGAATGATTAAGGAAACTTTTGGTTTACATTATCTTTGTTCTTTTACATATGAAAAGTAGATTTAGCAAGTAGGATAATACTTAGAGTACAAGATTATGCTACCCTTTTTACAAATTAAAGGTGTAGAGTAGAATTTATTAGAGAATAAGTATATTAATACTTAACCACTCTTTGACATGGAGAAAAAGGGGCATTTCTCCTTTTACTTAAATAAAGATATGAATACTCATAAATAAAGAATGTTTGTTTGCTAATGGTAAGACCCATTAGCAAATTCCATGCCAAATACCACACAATTCCCACTATGGATTCCTTCCTATCGCACCAGAGTGAAAACCCATCAGTGCTTAACCAGTACACAGGAACTCCACCAGAATGGTTCATGCACAATTCACCATTTCATTGACCACAACCCAACAGTCAATCACAAGTTTATTCCACAACAGAAATTACCACTCGACAATCCTCACAATTCAAAGGGATTAAATAAATGTTTACAGGCATCGAGGAAAATAAGTTACAGTCAATTCCATTCCAAACTACACAATTCCCACTTTGGTTTCCTTCCAATTGCACCACAGTGAAAAACCATCACTGCTTAACCAGTACATGGGAATTCCACCAGAATGGTTCATGCGCAATTCATCATTTCATTGACCGCAACCCAACAGTCAATCACAATTTTATTAATGGTTCAAGAATAAAATGAGTTTATCCAATACCGTTTAGAAATTGGTTCATAGGTCCTGGTTCACCTCCACCCAATCTTCATCGCTTCACGGACTCATTTTCCGTAAAAATTATTTATCTCCTATGTACACTCAGAACACCCACCCGTGCGGATTCTTTTTTCGAGATCAATGAATAGTAATGAAATTTCCATTTGCATGCATTAATTTTGTGCATAGCAAGATGGAACCACGTGGGTTCTCCAAGATACCCACATTTCCCCATTTTATTGTTTTATTTTTATTTTTAAAAATAAAAACATATAAGCTCTCCCCCTAATCCCACTTAAACCCATTTAAATAATAATCATGATTTAAATCAAGTTTTAAATTAATTAAAGGGATTAATACTTAATCATGAATTATGATTAACTTTAGGGACTTAAAGGTTTAATGTGGTCATATCATGGTTTCCCTCCTAGGATATTCCAACCCCCTTATTGTCTGTGGTGTATATACAAGTCCCCGACCTCTTCAGCGTACTGCCTCAGCACAGCTAGTTGTGTATTTTTAGTATAATATTTACAAAATATACATTTTCTCTTCCATACAGGAATTTGCATATCAATGTTTGCATCATATATATGATCAATTCAAGGGTATCATCCAGGGGTATTACATTCCCCTCCCCATTAATTTCAACACCATCCTTAGTGTTCCTTTGTCCAAACAAATGAACAAAATTTTCCATACTTATTTACAAATGTACAATTTCCAAAACAACAAGATGGGAATACTCTTACCACATCTTATATTTCAATCCAAATTAAATCCTTAGTGTTGTAATGGGTCCATTGGACCCTTTCCTATCCTTTGGCCCTGCTCTTGAAAGTCTTGCTTCTGCTGAGCAATGTACAAATTGGGTGCTCTTGAATTTCCAAATCTGGTTATGCCTTCAACTTCATTCATGTTTGCTTGCTACTCCTCTTGGTGATTATCCAAGGTTGAATACATGCGAGGTACATTTCTAGCTACATATTCCATTGTAGTAGCTTCCTATACCATGTTTATACTGGCCTCTTAATTCTTTCTTTTCTCCGAGCAGCCTCTGACATAATGTTCTCCTCTGTAGTTCTAGCATTTTACTTGAAAGAATGATCTTTGTCCCATTGACTATGCCACTTTCACTTCACTTTTGAGAATTGGAAACTTGAAAGGATTAAGTTGGTCCTCCTTATCATCAAAATGTTTAAATTCTTTTTCCTTCGTATATTTCTTCTCTTTTAGCTTATCGTTCCTAATTTTATGTTCAACCTATCTACTCTTACCCTGTTCATGAAAGCACTTAGCCTTTCGAACACATTCTTTCAAGGTTTGGGGCTCATCATAAGAGATCATATCTTTATATAATGCTGGTAAACCACCAAAAAAATGTTGAACTTTGACCTTCTCATCCCGAATGAAGTCAACATAAATCAAAAGTTCCAAGAACCTTCTCACATATTCTTCCATTGATTTATTTCCTAGGCTGACTTCAAAGAACTCCTGCATTTTCTTATCATAGTACTGCTGGGAAAAATATTCATGCTTGAATAATTTCTTAAATTTCTTCCCTGAAATTTGTATTTCATCCAACCTTTCTACATGTTTCCCCTGAATATTATAGATGGAAATTCTAGCATCTTGATTATCTGAATAATCATGCAATTTCAAATACTTCTTCATCTCTAGAAGCCAAATCTCTGCAACTTCATTGGATTTTTCACCATTAAAAGTGGGAGTTTTAAGCTTTCCAAGATCTCCCTGAAGTGCGCTTCCATCTCTTTTTCTCTTATGATGCCTTCTAGATAGATTTTCATCGATTTCATCAAACAACTCTTTTCCATGTTGGATTTCGAGTGACCGAGGACCAATATGTTGCTTATTCCTACACTCAACTTTACTTATTGGATACCGGTAACACTCAGGAAATCCCCGACTTAAATATTTCTCTTCTTCCCTTTCCTTAAAAGAATATGCTTGCTACATTTTCTTTTGTAGTTGTATCAAACTTTGCATCACTTGTACATTCATCTGACTTTGCTTCTCCAGGCCTTGGAGGATTCGATCATTCCAAGTCTGTATATTCTTCTAAGTATGATACACTTCCACTTCTCCCATCACTATCTAGTGACCATTGGATTATTTCTTTTGATCATCCATTCTCACTTCTTCAACAAAGTGAGACATTTCTGGGCTTTCTTCCATTCTTTGTGTTCCACTATCCTATAACCTGGAAACTGAATTCAATGGAAACAATCCAATCTGTAGCTTTCAACCAGGGGTTGTTCATTTTGGTTAGTCCACATAAATAGTAATAATGCACATTCATCTCAGCTAGCTTTTAATTTCATAATTTAACATAAGTCTGGTAGCATTATCAATTCATACATCATCTCACATCAATCATAGTGAAAAAAATCCAAACATTCAAACCCAAACATATGAATGCAATTTTCAAAGAGAAAAATGTTTAACTGCATTCAAGCACTTCATACATTTCCCAGAGGCTAATTGTTGAAACCTTAGCTCTGATACCACTTTGTAATGCACCCTTCATTACACTAGACTTAACACACAATATTTTTTTTTAAATAAAACATATATGCATAATAGCCACATGCATAATGCTTATATGCATTCTTATGACAAATGCATATTAAAATGCATAATAACAATGAGTAAATAGTGGAAGCTTAAACTATTTCAAAAGACCTTTGAAATATTATATCAAATTCATAACAAATGCAGAACAAATAAAATCATATTAGCAGAAGCATAATTATCTCCATGAGTAACACTTTTCACACATATTAAACTTACACCGTAGTTAGTACACATACTATATCTTCTATTAATATACATTAATAAACTAAGGTTTGGAAGGAAACACTTCCAATCCTTCCTTATAAATAATTTCTTTAAAATAATTGCACATCAAACGTTTTATTGAGATCTGCGCAATAAAAAAATACTTGCGTAGTAAAACGGTCCTGCAAAGTAAACCTATCTGCGTAGTAAATACTAACTTAAGGACTATGTAGAATGATTCACCAAAAAATGAAATAAATGTAATAACACTATATGCATAGCTATTCTTCAAGTTATGTAATTCCCATCATTTTCATTTGAACAATAACCCAAAATATTCATTTAAACCTACTACGCAGTAAGTTATGTGCAATAAGAATTGTGCATTAAACATTAACTGTGCAGTAAACAATAAATTAAGCCCTACGTAGTAATCTTCACAAGAAAATGGAACAAATGCTAATAAAGCTATATGTGTAGCTAATCCTTAAGTTATGTCATTTTCCCAAATATTATAAAAAAGAAAAACATTAATCCAACATATTTATTAAATTAAATTTACTATACAGTAAGAACTGTGCAGTAAGAACTATATCATAGGAGCTAATAAGTACTAATATTTTTAATGCACCGTAACCATCCAATGCAAGGCACAATATACAAACCTTAGCATATGGTAATTATTTATATTTTAACTATCAAGCATAATGGGTCAAACCCATATTCAACATAAATATTTAAACTTCTTTAACTAAATATTTCAAACAATTCATTTATCTCTTTAGCAACAATTATTTCTCATTTATATGAAAAACAATAATTAAACTCTTCAACATATTTTAACACAAATTTCATTTAAATTGTGCAGTAACTAGTAATCACTACTGGGAATTACTATGATAAATATTTAATTGCGACAAGCATCCAAGTTATAGAGGAAATATAATGAAAATGAATAGAATTTCAACTTAGTTATCCATTCATAAACTTTCATTTTCATGATTATAAATTTTAACAAACATGTTGTGCAATAAAACTTGTACCCATTCCATCTACATGAATTTTAACCAAGCAAAACATGAAATCATTCCTTGTATCCAAACTCTGAAAATATAAACAAGGAAAATCATATAAATTTTTACTGGTCATCAATTAAATAACATCTTAGGAATTAAAACACCATTTACAGGGATTAAAAACTTATCTGGAAAAATATTTGAAATGGGCAACTAGCTCCGTGTGAGGCATGCTCCACCCAACTATAGGTAATTTTGTTTGTTCATCTAACAGAATACCACCCCTGAGCTGGGACTTGTGAATTCACCAAGAGACTCTCCCCTTAACCTGAATTTCATTCCACAACAGGAATTATCACTCAACAATCCTCACAATTCACTGGGATTTAACACAGGTTTACAGGCATCCAAGAAAATAAGTTACAAACAGTTCCGTGACGAACCACACAATTCCCACTCTGGCTTTCTTCCAATCACACCATAGTGAAAACCAATCAATGCTTAACCAATACAAAAGAATTACACCAGAATAGTTCATGCACAATTCACCATTTCATTGACCACAACCCAACAGTCAATCACAATTCCATTCCACAACAAGAATTGTCACTCAATTCCATGCCAAACCGCACAATTCTCACTCTGGCTTCCTTCCAATCGTACCACAATGAAAACCCGTCACTTCTTAACCATTACACAGGAATTCCACCAGAATGGTTCATGCACAATTCATCATTTCATTGACCACAACCCAGCAGTCAATCACAGGTTTATTAATGTTTTAGGGAGAAAACAAGTTTAGCCAATACTGTTCAAAAATTGGTTCACCTCCACCCAATCTTTGTCGCCTCACAGACACCTTTGTCGGTTTTCTTATTTATCTCCTATGTACACTCAGAACACCAACCCGTGCAGATTCTTTTTCTAGGATGAAGAAATAATAATGAAATTTCCATTTGCATGCATTAGTTTTATGCATGGAAAGATAGAACCACATGGGTTCTCCAAGAGACCCACGTTTCCCCCTTTTTTTTTAAATAAAATCATATAAGCTCTCTCCCTAATCCCACTTAAACCCATTTAAATCATAATCACGATTTAAATCAAGTTTTAAATTAATTAAATGGATTAAGACTTAATCATGACTTAGGATCAATTTTAGGGACTTAAAGGTTTAATGTGGTCATATATTGGTTTCACTCCTAGGATATTCTAACCCCCTTACTATCTATGGTGAATACACGAGTCCCCAATCTCTTCAGCGTACTGCCTCAACACAAGTAGTTGTGTATTTTTAGTATTAATATTTACAAGATATACATTTGTTTTGCCATATAGGCATTTGCATATCAATATTTACATTATACATATGATCAATTCAGGGGTCTCAGCTAGGGGTATTACATAAAAATTTGAGTAAACACCGAGGGGGTTTTTAATACCAATGTTCTTAATACGAGGAGGAGAACCATCTCTTCCCAAAGTCGTGCTAATATCTCGAGATACCATAAAACCATAATTTGAAACTCGAGGAGAAGATACAGGAGAAAGAAAAGAATCCCCTCCGATGAAACTAGGACTCATAGACAAAGGATAAACCTTATCACAATCCAACGAAATATTAGAAGAGACCAAACAATTTTTAATAACTTGTCATTGCTCATACCCTCCAAGCATTGAACTGACCCCGGGATCAACATTGCTAGAAAACAAAGCTATAGTTTTAGGAGGAGGATTTTACAAAGTATGAGAGCCAGGGTTATTATTACCTTCTACCAAATCCAAATCCTAACTTTTACACTCCAAACCCCAACCCTTAAGCAAATCATTCCTCTTATAATCTTTCTCTATAGAGTTAATAACACTTAATTCATCGGAAGAAATTCCTTTGTAAGGCATGGGAGAAGAGGGTTGCGGCATAGCTAATTCATGAGCCCCTGTCTTGACCATAGATGTGTTAGGAGGATCCAAATAGTATAAATTAATAGAAGGAAGGTCACCATCAACAGAAGCAAAACCAACATGAGTATCTTTGTCCTTTGTCGGACCAGTTTCCCCATCAAAGTCCCCATCCCCTGAAACATAAGAAATCCCTGGGCATTTTGCATGAAGTTGACTTATTCCTCTACAACGATGGCAATGAAAGGGAACATTTAAATAATCATGGCATTGCATGAATGCCCATTCACTCAACGCAATTTCCACATCCGTCGGGATCCCCAAAGACACATCTAAATCCACCATAACTTGGCACCATTAGTTTGTCCTCAAAATGGAGCATTTTTTCATGCAGAGTAATATTTTTCCCTAATTTGTTCCCTAGGTCAAAAAAACATTCTTAGTCCATAGTTGAATTGGAAACCTGGAAGGAGAAGCCATAAGTGACACTTAACCACCTTTTCCTTCAAAGGATTGAAACATGTATACCATCTACTAAGAACCAAAGAGCCTCTCCCGATCACCCAAAACCTATACTGCATATTTTGGATATCTTCATCCTTTAAGAATAGGACAATAGAAATCCATTGGGAAGAATGCTCACCCTAGGGATATAGTCCAACTCCATACGCCATTGCTTAGATACCCATTTATTTAGGTCAATCATGTTCATCTTAATATACTCAAGATGTCCCACCAATGCTCTGTGAGACAAACTCTCCATGTGATCCATATTAACATATTATCCCAAAAGAAATAACCCCTGACCCGATTTAACCTTAAAATCCTTCGGACGATGACAATTCCTGGCCTTGATACCCGACAAAACCCTCAGGTCCTTCCAAAGACTATTATCCACACCAAATAAAGGAGGATACGAAGGCCCTTCAAGTGGATGCTTTCACCTAAAATCAGAAATTAGGGCTTTATCAGTAGTAGGAAACCCTAAATCATTCTTATCTAGTGATTTTCAGGACTTTGGGGGAATGATCAAACCATAATCAAATCGAGAATCAAGGGATTTATCATCCCTATAAAACCCTAACTTGTTCCTTTCCAGAGATGTTCGAGCCTCTGAAGGAATGCCTGAGCCAGATCCATGGTGAGAAAGAGATTTTCAAAAAGGGGAAGAATGAGGGTTTGCAATGTGGTCCAAATGCGAGTCCACACTCGTGCCACCTGGCATTGAGGAATTATTCTTGGCATAAAGTGACATACCAACTCCCGACTCATAACCACAAAACGAGCAATAGAAAATGGCTACCAAGGAGGGGATAAAACCAAAACAACACACAAAAAATTGCAAATGAAACCATGAACCTTGATAGCCCCACAATATGACAAACTACAACAAAAAACCGCAAAGGGGAACACTATTGAAAGGGGAAACAAGAAAGCAGTTGGAGAAACAAAAACTCATCATAAACTAAACCACTTAGTTAAATGAAATATAAAATAATTCCCACATTTTTAACGTGGTTGGTACTAGGTTCTCTTTCCAAAGAAAATTGAACTCCATGATTGTAGTCACAACACACCTAATCATCAATAAAAACAAAAAATGAGAATAAACCCTAACTAGGATTTCACATAAATGCTCCATCAAAAGATATGTTTCCTCCATACAAACGTACCATAGGAGCATGTACTCATCGCCATCCTTTATCCATTAAAGTGTGACAATACCTTACCAAACCCCATAATACCCTACATGCTAATAACACTCGCTACTCCACACACACATACAAAATATAATATTATAAAATATATATATATTATTGTTTTATGATTAGTTAGAAAGAATAATTTGGTTTTTGATATTTAATAATATAGTTTTTTAAGAAGAATATATTTTGAGGAAATTTTGTAAGTATTTTTTCATTTTAAAGATGATACTCATAAATTTGATTTCCTCAAAATTCAAAGCTTTATAAAAGTAGAAATAAGTTTAAAGTATCACTTACTAAACTTATATAAAAAATAAAAAATAACCCTAATCTATTTACTCATTCAATATATATATATGAAAAGATTCTTATTTGTGAAATAAGATAAAGAAATACAACCACAGAATCCAAAAGACGTAACCAATATATTTGAAACGTAAAGATGGAATATATTGACATTTAAATGTTAATAGTTTCATGTTTGATCAATTTTAAATTCATTAAATTTTATTTTTAAAATTATACATTTATCTCACACATTTTTATATAAAATTTATTCAAACTTCATATTATTATTTTTATATAAATTTTAATCTTAAGCTTTAAGAAAGACTCATTAATCACAATAATATTTTGTTTGTACCATTATTAATATAATTATACTATAAATTTTATATAGTCTGGTCATCCAAGGAATGATCATATTTGAGGATAAGTATGGAAATTATTAGATTTAATATTTTTTCATGCGAGGGGTTTGAAGAAATAAATATTGTAATATGTGATTAAAAAGGGTGCATTGGGTTTAGTAGTTTATGACACATTTAGAAAATATAAAATGTTTTGTTTAGCAATTTTGTTAATGGTAACATGGATGAAAGGAAGGTAAGCCTAGGCTACAATTGGGAGGGGGATGAGGGGGATTTGGGGTGGAAATTTTTGTAGAAGGTTTTGTGAATATAAAATGTTTTGTTTAGCAATTTTGTTAATGGTAACATGGATGAAAGGAAGGTAAGCCTAGGCTACAATTGGGAGGGGGATGAGGGGGATTTGGGGTGGAAATTTTTGTAGAAGGTTTTGTGAATTTAAGTGTTAGGCATATATCAATTGGAAGGAGTGTTTTAAGATTTTTTTTTTTTATTTCTAAGCGATTTTGGTCAAACGTGTAAAGGATGTAAGTGTCAAGGGTATTAAGAAGAGTGGATTTTTAATGGATGTAGGAGATAAAGTATTAAGAAGAGTGGATTTCTTAATTGATGGTGATGAGACGTTGTATAAAAGAAATCCTTATTGTTAGTTTTCTTCTCGTATACTTGTTGGGGAAAGTGTTCATTGTTTTTATGAGTGACTAAAACATCAATAAAAGAGATGTAATGGTTGGTTTTAATTTCCATAGTAAATTGGATGTCCTTGGAGAGATTATTGATGTGGTTAAGGGAGCATTCAAGGTTTTTAGGTCCATGAGGTCAAAAAACAAATGTGTGGTTAAAAAATCATTTCTAGTGTTTGGGTTCAAGAGGGAAACTATTAAATGATTTCTTCTCAAAATATTTTGTGTATAAATTAGCAACAATATGGGATAAAGGGCAGCGCATTGCAATTCCTTTGATTTGTTTGTAGAATTATCCTTGGAAACTAAAGAAACTTGTAGATTCAACATAAATTTTACAAGTTTCTTTAGTTTCCAAGTAGAGTTCTACAAACAAATCAAAGGAATTGAAATGAGCTCCCCTTTATACCATATTGTTGCTAATTTATACATGGAGAGTAGTAAGGAGGTTGTTGAATGCTAAACAAATGGTGCATTGAAGAAAAAAAAGACTAAAATTGAGCACGATGGAAGCGTATTCCCTTTGTTGTGATGGATGAGTATGGTTTCAATTACTATTGTGAATATATGCCTTGAGCAGGTAGTTTTGATTAACAAAATGGTGTTGGAATTTTTATTGTTACTCTTAACCTACATTGTGTACATAAAAGCTAACTAAATAAATTTTATTAAATTGAATTTTGGCAAGTCATGTTGCATAAGCAATGGTCGTAGCTCCTTTTCATGGAGTCATAAAAGGCACTCCTACATAAATTGATAAATATAGAAATCAATGTATATGGGGGTAAGTGAAAAACTTGTTAATTTTTCTCACCTTAAGGAGCATGCAAGTTCCTCATATATTTTTTCCAAAATGAAACTTTTAGTTGCTATGGTTCCCATTTATTTTCCTTTCATTATGTTTTCTTAAGTGACAATATGTACATCACATGATTTGTTGAATAGATTTATTCCCATTATTTTTTGCATCATTCTTTATTAACATTTTTCATTTTATTTCATTGGTTTTCCTTTTCAAGAACAATCCAAGTTTGGAATCCTTACATACAAATAAAGAAGACGTTATGAAACAAATTCCCAAAAGAGCATAAATAGACAAGAGTAGTTCACGCCTTACTAATGAAGAAAATAGATAAATAGCAAGCCTCTTCGAGGGGGAAACCTCCTTATACAATGTATTGAATACACAAGACAAGACAAGATAAGATGATTCAAATGAAAAGGTCTCCTTTGTATATATAGGCAACAAAGAAGTACAATTACCACTAGTGGAATCAAGCCGACATCAATAATATAACAATATAATATAAAGTGCCCAATTTAGGGTGGAATGGGACACAATTTAGGGCTTACTAGAAGGTTGTTAAGTACAAGGTTTCTCATTTAGTTCCAAGTTCTCTAGGTCCAATAGCCAAAGTTTTCATGAAAATGAATAATGAAGAAGTTCCCTCTACCAAATTTCTTAATGTAAAACTAAAAACCCGATTGAAAATTTTCAACTCCAAAGACAATATTCAAGGCAAAGCTTAGTCATATTTAGATCAAATAAATTTATGTAAATGGATCATGCCTTATGAAATCTGGCATGAGATAAAAATATATGTATTGATGGATTAGTACATGGACCAACACAAATAAAATATAATGCATGTTTTTTAAGGATTACATCTTATGAAAAGGAACTTGGACCATAACAATTATGTTTCAAGATTGAACCTTCCACAACCAAGAATAGACATGGTACTTAAAATGGTGCGAGGATATACTCTCCAGTCATTTAAAGTACTTGCACTTGATGTTCCAATCATGCGTGATGTACCCTCCATGACGGGTGTCCATATCACTGACCATCAAAGGATATTGTGGGATGGGGTATTCTACCTGCCTATCCCTCCCATACAATATGACACATGATGTATGAGAAGGGGAAAGACTAAACCCAAGGAGAACTACCATTACCTAGGAACATGCAATTCAATTGACTATTTGGGATGGTGAAGGATCCCATAGTCAGATTTTTGTACTTTCTCTCGTGCGAGATTTCATGGCCACCTTGGCCATATTTAATGATTATTTTGGAAGACATTCCCACCACGTTCTTAGGAAGTGTTAGTATATTTTTTGACGCATGCTTCTTTTCGTTGGGTTCATTATGGAGAGCCTCCTAGTTATTGCAAGGAATCGCAAGGGAAGGCCGTTGGTATACCATATTACACCACGGAAGATTGAGGATGCAAGTGGGGCTCTTCTTCTAGAAGTGGGAAACATGGTTTGCACAAAGATGACCACCGGGCGTACTGCCAAAGGACCCAAACGTTTACACATGCCGAGAGCTCTCAGGGAGCTGGGTAGGGTGTATGATTTCTTCGAGAAGGAATTCTTGCCTATAGCAAATTCCAGGATGGAATGCTTGGAGTGGCGGATACAGAGGAGAAACAGGACTCCGGAGGTGGGTATGCTAACCGTAAGCTATGGTGGGTTGGTGTAAAATACAGGGTCTACCCGTACTACCGAAACTCGCCATACAAAAACCCTGATGGTTTTCTGGACTATAAATCCTTGTTTAGTATGGCGCTGTAGGATTGTGCCCAAGGGCATATAATGGAGGATCAGAATGGGGTACCTTTGTTTGAGTCGATTGCGACTCTAGAAGGTGAGATGAAAAAGGTGGCGAGGGAGTAGTGGCATGAATGGGCTCAAATTAATGCAAAAATGGACGCCCTTGCCCGCGACCTGATGGGGAATACCTTCAGCCGACCCCAACCCAACATGTATGCTAACACCCAGTTGTTGTTCTAATGTTGATCGGAGACTGTCAATCCCTGTTGTAGCCACAACAGATCCCATGCTTAGCTAAGCATGGGATCCCCAATTTTAATAAATGCAAAGGTGTTTGGGTGAGTCATTTTGAAAATTTTAGATTTTGATTTTACCTCTAAAATTCTTCACCCATGCTTTTGGTCTACTTGTTTGTAAGGGTTTGATTATTTCTTCCAAAGTATTTCCGTATGAAAAGAGCCAAAATTTTGAGTATTTTGTTGACTGTATCATCATCCCGAAACCCAACATTTGGAGAACCCGCAACCCAACAGGTGCAGGTTGCAAGACTGTTATTTTTTTTTTAAGTTTTGGTTTTGGTAATTCCGAAATCCGTAACCCGACGGCTACGGGTTGTTTAATAATTATGTAATAAGATTGAGAAATAATTACACCGAAACCCGAACCCTGCAATGGCGGCATTCAGCTTTCGGGATTGTGGTTTTCTTTTATTTGGTGTGTCATCCCAAAACCCACAACCCGTAATTTCAAGATGCGGCTTTTGGGATGGTTATCTCTCCTCACAGTTTAACGTTCCAAAGCCCGCCACTCGCATAGTGGGTTTTCGGCTTTCGGAAATATTTTCTCCTACTTCCATTTTTGCATTCCCGCAACCCGCAAATCTGTACTTTTGGGTTTCAGCTTGCGGGATCTTTGAATAAGAACTTCATGAAAATACTTGAACCCGATTCCACATCCTGCTCCGGTTAATCTCAGTCATCCGTTTGTTATGATCTCACGGTCATGTTGATTTTGGGTAGTCAATTAAGTCAGGCTTTTCCATTTTGTCTTTTGAAAGCTGGTTCTGCCAAATTATCATTTTTCTGTGTAATTCATGACAGCAGACACTAATACAAGTCTATCAGTTACTTCATGTTGGATGGACGCCATCTCTCCGCCTTAAGTTCTCCATGTTTGGACTCGAGCTTTGACATCTTGTTGTTTTTTTTCCACCTCTTAATGATCGTTTCTTTTCACTTATTCCCGACCTGAAATATTTTACCATTCTCGTGGAAGTTGGGTCAAATCGATCGGATTTGTTACGTGTGAAGAATTGCTATCCCGTGTACTGGAACTCCTAGTCGAAACTTTTTGCATATAAAATTTATCACCCTAACTTTTGTCTCCGTTATTAATTACCAGTCATAATTATTGATGGAAGATTGCTTGTAATGATGTGATCGTAAAGGCAATTCAAAATGATGCGAGTAGTAATTGAACTCGTACTTCGCACAAGATTTGATCCGACTAGCACATATCTCGGCTCTTTTCATTACATTTGATGTAATTACAATGAATTGACTGGATAAGTTTAATCATTGCAGATTGCCCCACCCGATTATCATCGACCTGCTTGTTGGCCTTTAAATGGAAATTAACATGAAATCTCCAGTTCATCTCTTGCCTTCTGGAAGATGTAAGACTCTGTGTGGTATTTTTTACGTCCTACTATCCAAGACTCATTCAGAATGAGTAATATTCATTCAAATGGTGAATTTTCTAATGTTCAAGTTGAAAATCAAGAACTCTACCCCTTGTTGTATCAAAAAATGTTGTCACCACCGTTTGATGCAGGTGTTCCTTATATTAGCAGCGGTAGCAGTGAAGAAGACTTCGAAACTTTGTCTACCTACATGCAAATTCCCGAAGAGAAAAGGAAGGAGATTCTAGAGGAATCAACTGATCTCGATACTGATGTTATACAGGACTTCATAATCAATGAAGAACCTGACATGCCGGCTACCATTCCTGAAGTAAATCCTCTAATGGATTTCTCTGTTTTTGACAGTGGGTTCCCCCACCCCGAATTTCCTACAGCGAATGCTCTGCAAGCCACACCACTTGTCAATGATAGTGAACAATCTGTGATTGAATTTTTATGGTGCCACGAGACCTTATCTGATTAAAGAACAAGTCTTTCTTTTGTGAAAGGTGGCGGAAAATATTTTAAGCTTAAAAATATCAAGATTTCTTGGATCGATGGCTAGATCCGATTTTGTAATCCCTATTTTGTAGAATTTCTCCTTTTGGAACTCTTATGTAAATTTAGTATATAAGGAGGAATGTTTCCCTTAGTAAAGAGTTGGGAATTCTGGAATTGCAAATTCAGCAGGAGATTGGACTGAAGATACTCTGTTTATCAAAGTCATTGTAATTTTTGTACAAGACTTCTCTATTCAGGAAAGTTATCTTTTAATCCACCTTCTATTGTTCATCAAAATTCTTTGGGAATTGTTGAGTTAATGTTTCAAATTTGTCATCAGTTATGTGTTTAATCTTTTGTCGGGCATTCATTAATGCATAAGATCTCTCATATTGATTTCTTTGTATGTTTGGATTATGCTCAAAATTGTTCTTTTAAATTTCTTTAATTGAACGTTTTCACTTTTTATATTTCTGCAAATGATTCGATGCAAATAAATATGTATAATCAAACGTTATTTTTTCAATTAGCACAATGATTACAGATCAGATATTTGGAAAGGCTTAAACACTTTGAAGAATTGTTACTCAATTTTTATTAATTGATAAAACTTTAATTAACAAGTGAAGAACCCAAAGACATTTCTGTTTAAGGTACTTAACTACTTGTTCATCACACTTCAAATCTGATCTACACAACATCAACTCTTCCTTTTAGGATAGATCTGACTTAGAATATGTTCTTTCCTTAGGTAGGTTAAGTTAGATTGTGGTAACTAGTTTTTTTACTTTGTTTTCCTTGATAGGAAAACTGATCTTTTAAGATCAAATCTTTTACTCATAGAGTGCCAGCGGAGGCCAGATATCCGTGGGTGATTACCACACCAAACAGCTCGAGGATAGAATTTCCCTTGCGTAGGGTCTTTCGAAGCCTTTGGATGGGTTTTCATCCCCTATTGTGTGCATTGGAACCCATTCCAGCACTTTGCACTAACCTTGCACCCCCGAGGCATCAACAAATGGCGCTAGAAGGAGGGAGACTAGTAAAACATGCCTAAGCAGACTACTAATAAACCTCCTCCAGCAAGTACTTCAACGGTTCAAACCCAAATCCAGACTAGGGCTTCAACATCTGAACAACCAACTAGTACACAGCCTACGATTCTCACTGTCGCTTCCACACAACCTGCGGTTATACCCGTCACACCAATGATACAACAGGAGAACAGAGGAGATATCATTTTCATGTCACCTACAAGGTGACCGATCTCGCTAGATTAGATATTGAAAACATCTGCCGATAGGGTTTTAAGAGAAGAACAACAACTTGCCGATCAAAGAAGACGTGGCCTGGCAGTTCTAAACTTAGAAGGTATTTTGCAGGCTAGCGGTCGGGAAGATTAGCAAGTTCCCACCTCACAGACCACTGATCCATAGGTTCAGCATACCAATAATTTTAACACAGAGGATCAACATACAATTGATCAACAATCTAAAAACCAAGACCTATTTAATCGACCAGATTCTCCTGAATATAACCGTGAGGCCACTCTCGTAGGAACACAAGGTCAACCAAATCTTGGAGACAGTGGTCCACCACCGTCCCCTCCTTCATCTTCATCATCTTCCTCATACGAAGAGAATTCTTCTAGTTCATCATCTGTAGAAGAAGAACAAGAACCTCCAATGGCTGGAGAAGGTCAAAACAAACCTTGGCTTGACCAAGTTGCAGTCTTCATATTAGGTGATCAACATAGATTACCAAAGAATCCTGAGAAGTGGCTGCCTAAATACAACCCTGATGATAAGAGACCTGCATTGGATCACATAAAAACTTTCATGCAGGCAATCAGGCTTAGAAGCATGGTACATGAGGATGTATTATGCAGACTCTTTCCATACACCTTTGAGGGCAGAGCGGCCACTTGGTATTTTGCTTTACCGGCCCAATCTATAACTTCCTGGGATGAATTTGAGAAACATTTTACCCAGAAATTCGAGGATGAAAAAACACCGCAAGATCTTGTCTTAGAATTATCATCCATGAATATCAAAGGAAAAGAAAGGGTAAAAGACTTTAACCAAAGGTTTTCATATCTCAAAAATAGAATTCCTGCTGAAGAATTGTTGGTGGCTTATTATTGAAAGGGTCTACCTTCCCCTATTGCAATATGGGTCAAAAGGGCACATAAGGGTACTTTAATGGAAGCATTTGATGAAGAAATCCAAGTTTAGAAGGACATCTTTTGTCTGGAAGACATCCCTGAAGCTTGAGAAGGACAACCTTCCACTTCCAGGAAGAAAATTGAGAATATCCCTAAACCCATAGTTCAGAACAAGGATTCATTTGATATGACTGACATGAAAAAATTCCTTCAGAAGATGTCAAATGAGATGGTGGATTTGAAGAAGAACACTAATGATAATCAGAATCAGAACAAAGGTTTTGTAAGGCCACCGTTTAGGAGACCTTACCAGCCTCCACAAAATCCACCACCACGAAATCCGACAGATGCACTCACAAACGATGAACTCTTTTCTATTTTTAGAGCATTGGCAGCAGAATCTCAAGTCACCCCTGACACTTCCAATGATCAGACTACCCCAGATCCTCCACTACCTGAAGAAGAAGCAGAAGATGATCCACAGGTCGATGTTGTGGGTTGCTTTTCGGAACTTCCTATGTGTGAAGAAGAAGAAGAACCTGAGGCGGTGTTTAACACACAACATCCTTATAATACAAGGTCAAGAACATAGCCACCTCAAGAACCTTCATCTTCTCCCCCGGTTCCCACAAGAAAAAACATTGTCCCACACAAGGATATAGTCCTCCCTCAAATGGAGTACAACCTGGTTGAAGACTTAAAAAGAGTCAAAGCAAACATCTCTCTGTTTGAGCTACTCAAGATTCCTACTATGAGGGATTCTTTATCTAAAAACATGATAGTCAAACAGCCTAGAGAGTCACAGAATAATAATCTAGACTCTATCACCAAAACTGATGATCAAAAACCAACAAGTAAGACAACTCCTCCTTTCTTGCTTACTTTTGAGATTTTCAACTGGAATGTACACAACTGCATGATAGATTCGGGAGCATCATCAAATGTGATGCCCCTCTCTGTTTGCAGAAAATTGAATGTGACGTGGGAAACCTGTCCAACCCAAATTGTGCAACTTGATAGATCCAAAGTCAGAGTGGTTGGCAAATTGAGAAATCTTCTGCTCACGCTGTCAACTGGTCCCAAGATCCATCAGACAGTTGACATTGTGATAGCTGACATCCCAGAAGCCTATGGGATGTGGTTAAGTAGGGACTGGTCAGAGAAGCTTAAAGGTTACTTTGAAACCGACTGGTCCCATTTATGGTTGCCTTACAATGGTCAACCGAATAAAATTAAGATCAGCAGAGAACCTTTTATGAAACAGATAGTTAATGATCTTAATGATTCAAGTGAACCTGCTGGTTATCTCACCTCTCGTGCAGAGCAATTTACATTCGATACCTTTTTCAGTGAATTCCCAGCTGATGCCTCACCAGAAGAAAGCATCCGAAACGAATCACATATCACTCAAGTTACTTCTGTACCTTTTTCTAGTGAAATTGTGCATAATGTATATAATGTGAATACAAATTTTATATTAGACCTTGTCTCATGGACCTTATTTTTTGATGGCTCCAAGTCCAAGGAGGGAGCTGGAGCGGGTTGTGTTCTTATCAATCCTAAAGGAAGGAAAATCATGATTGCTTGCAGGTTAGAATTTGATTGCACTAATAATGTAGCCGAATATGAAGCTCTTGTGCAGGGGCTCAAGAAGGCCATTGATTTAGGTGTACAAGCGATAGAATGCTATGGAGACTCTGAAATTATAGTCAAGCAAGTCAGGAATAAATACACTGCTTATCTCCGCGTTTGGCTAATTACCAAAAGTTGGTAAGGGATCTAACCAACTCATTTTCGACATTCAATATTAAATCAGTTCCCAGGTCACAAAACCTTGATGCAGACCTATTAGCAAATACATCGTCTAGACTGATCCCACCAGAAGGTCTGTCTCCTCAAACGTTTTCTATCGAATTGATGTACAAACCATCCATTATGGATAATGTGACTAATTGGAAAGTGTTTGATGATGACTGACAGATACTTGACTTCCTCACTGCTCAGGATACATTTCAAGACATGGCCATCGATGAAGCACAACATGAAAAGTCTCTCACTGATTCCTCAAATGTCATCCTGAATTCTGTGATCAATCTAGAAAAGTTTTACGATTTACAGGACAAGTTCAAATCTCAAACTAATTATAAAACTCAAAACTCATCCTTAAACTATGATCGGGTCAACCTAGGCACCAAACAGGAACCTCGTTTCATCAATTTGGGAGTTGATTGTACCCCTGAAGAACGCAGAGCCATTATTGAATTGTGTAAACAGTATAAGGATATTTTCTCCTGGACGTATGACGAGTTGAAAACATTTGACACTAGCGTCATGTTTCATAATATACCCATAAAACCAGAGGTTAAGCTATTTCAACAAAAGCTGCGGAAGATGCACCCTAGTTTGGAGCCTTTTGTAAAAAACAGTTGGAGAAGCTGCTCACTGCTCGAATTATCTTTCCGGTCAGGCACACTCAATGGATCGCTAACTTAGTACCTGTTCATAAGAAAAGTGGGGAAATTCGACTGTGTGTCAATTTTAGAAACCTAAATCGGGCTTCTGAGAAAGACAACTATCATGTTCCACCAATGGAGAAGATTCTTCAAAAGGTAGCCGGGTCAGAGATGTTTTTCCTCCTAGATGGTTTTTCAGGGTATAACCAGGTTATGGTTTCCGCGGATGATCAATTGAAAACAGCTTTCAAGACCCCATGGGGTACTTTTGCTTACAGACGGATGCCTTCCTGGCTGATCAATGCAGGAGCTACTTTTTAGAGAGCTATGGATATAGATTTCCGAGGGTTAATGCATAATTCTGTGGTAGTTTACCTTGATGATATCACTATTTACTCTAAAAAATGACATGAACATCTGTTTTCCTTGAAACAAGTTTTTGATCGCTGCAAGAAATTCAATATTTCTCTCAACCTGAAGAAATAATTTTTTGCAGTAACAGAAGGAAAGCTTCTGGGCTTCATTTTTTTCGAAAGAAGGTATGATTATTGATCCTGAACGTACAGAGGCTATTTCAAAGATTGGTTTACCAGGCTCGCGCAAAGCAATGCAATCCTTCTTAGGTAAGATTAATTTTGTATGTAGATTTGTACCAAATTTTGCCCAGATTGTTAAACCACTACAACTTTTGGTCAAGAAAGATGTGCAGTTTACTTGGGCTCAGGAACAAAGAGATGCGTTTATCCGAATTCGAAAGTCCATTGCAAAAGCTCCTGCTCTCATGTCCCAAGATTTTGATAAGGATTTCATTCTTTATACTTTTGCCACTGACTTTTCTTATGCAGTTGTCTTAACTCAAAAGCATGACAATTATACTGAAATCCCGATTTATTTTATGAGCTCAACGTTCAAAGGTCCAAAGCTTAAATACTCGCAGATCGATAAGCAAGCCTATGTGGTCTATAAATCCGTTAAACATTACAGACCCTACTTGCTAAAGTCTCGAACCAAAGTCATTGTTCTATATTCTGCTATAATAAATGTCCTCATCCAGAAAGAATTGGGGGAAAAGAGGGCCCATTGGATGACAGCCCTACAAGAATATGATCTTGAGATCAGGCCAACTAAAATTGTCAAAGGACAAGGTCTTTGTCTTCTCACTGCGCAATCCAATGACCCCGCACAGCAGCAGTCCAAATGGGATAAAGAGGAAGAAATTCCCCTAGGTGTTGTTAACGTTATCGATGCCCTGACATCGAAATGGTACGACGATATCAGATTTTTCCTGAACCATGGGTTTGCTCCCGAAACCCTTGATTTTAAGAAAAGAAGGGCTTTAAGACTGAAATATGCTCCTTATCAATTCATTGATCAAGTTCTTTTTAGAAAAAATTATGATGGAGTATTTCTTAGATGCTTGGAAAAACATGAAACTGATGACATTTTGTTTCAATTTCATGCAGGTCCTGCTAGAGGCCATTTTTCAAGAGAGACTATAGCACACAAGATTCTTAGGGACGGATATTATTGGCCCACATTGTTTAAATATGCTTATGCTTATGTGAGGAAGTGTGATCCATGCCAGAAATGCACAGGGAAGTTTAGGAAACCTGCATTTCCTCTACAACTGGTTACAATTCAGTTTCCATTTCAACAATGGGGATTGGATTTTGTTGGGCCTATAAACCCTCCCTCATCCCTCCAACATAAGTATATCCTCACAGCCACAGACTATTTCACTAGATTGGTGGAGGTAGCTCCTCTTAAACAATGCAACGGTTCCCAAGTAATCTTTTTCCTTGATAGCTAGGTCATCACACGCTTTGGCGCTCCAGAGTACTTAGTTTTCGATAATGCATCCTACTTCTCTTCAATCGATATAACTGAATATGCCTTTGAGATGGGGATTAAGCTTAAGCTTTCTGCCAATTATTATCCTCAAGTTAATGGTTTGGCTGAGTCATCGAACAAAAACCTGATAAACATTCTCAAGAAGACTGTAGCTTCTCATCACAGAGATTGGCACACACAGTTGTATAATGCATTATGGGCAGATCGAATTACCCCAAAAGCAGCGATTGCAAATTCTCCCTACTATTTGGTTTATGGAAAAGAAGCCATCCTTCCCACTAATCTTACCATTCCTTCACTACAACTGGCCCAGTCTGTCCAAGAAGATGATTCTTCTCCCCTCCAGCAAAGAATTGACACCCTCTTGAAGCTAGAGGAGGATAGGGAAATCGCCAAGAACAAGTTGTATCATCATCAGCAGATGGTGAAGAGATGGTTTGATGAAAAATCTTCATCTGACAAGGAATTTTCTGTTGGTGACCTGGTTCTAAGGTGGGATAAGCAACGTAAAGATAAGAATCAGTACACCAAGTTTCAGCGCCTTTGGCTAGGATCTTTCATTATTACAGAAAATATTGGTCCTAGCATTGTTCGATTACAGACGCTAGAGGGAGTTGTAGACACCTTCCCAGTGAATGTGTCTCTTCTCAAAAATTATTTTGTTTGAACAATCTGGTGCACTTGTACATAGGTGCGGTTTGTTTTTCAATCATTTGTTTTATTGCATTGACATTTTGATTGGTTTTCTTGTTTTTTTTTGGTTTTCATTAATAAGGCTTCACACTTGTGCTAATGGCTTATGATCACTTTTATTACCAACAATTGCTTCTAAAGTTTCAGCATCGTTATCAATCTTAATTTCTAGCTTTTGATTAGAATTGGCTCTGAAGAATAAACAGTCAAATAAGTGCAGTGCCTTTGGATAATCTTCACTTTGATCATTATCTTTCACCATGCTTTATTTGTGTAATTGTGTATGGAGGATGGTCATCATTTCTTTATCTGGTTTTTCATGGTTGAACGACATATCATAATAACCTGACCAGTTATGATTGCTCATGGATCCTTTTACAATCACTTTGAATATGAATTTTATTTAAAATTATAAGTTACAAGGTGGGTGGTCTTGTTATCAAGCCAGCCCATTAGGTTCATAGGTGTTTAAAGTGGAATGACATCTTCACATAAGGCCACCACACTTTGAAGATGACTTTCAGTTCTGCTGAAAGGTGGAAGATCCTATTACAGGTCGGTCCATTCATGATCCATAAAGCACTGGTGAGTAACATTATCACTATATGGTCACCAAGCCATGGTAATTCCTTGTAGCCTATGCCAAAATAAATTGCTTTGTCTTTCATTATGGGATTTTTGTTGTATACAAGAACAGGGGGGTCTTATCACAAGCCAACCCTGCTATGATCATGAGTTTGATCTTGGACTAGAGTTATCACAATATGGTTACCAAGCCATGATAATTTCTTTTGTTCTTGCAGCTAGAAGACAAGGAGTCTCGTCATCGAGCTAGCTTGACCAGTTTCCGGATCATGCTTGTGAATGGCACTATTTCATCTGATCACCAAGTAAGTACAGTGGTCTCATATCAACAAGGTTTTATGTATAAAAATAAAACAAAATATATATAAAAAAAGAGAAAGAAAAGATAAAGGAGTATATATATAATCCATAGAGGATCACTGAATATACATATAATTAATAAACCAAGGGGATCTGTAATTAGGATATCCATGAGCATTTCTAAGACTATGCCCAGGTTCAACACAAGTTGGTTTTAAATTATTACATCATGGTAAAGATTCGGTATTACTCTCTAAATATCCTTACCAGATGAGTGTTATCTTTACAATGGTTACGGATTGAGATTTATCCATCTTTATATTTACTGTTTGTTGGTTGTTATCTTTTGAATATCTTCTTTAAATTGAGTTTGAAGAAATCGATTGATTGACATGTTGTCTTTAGATGGATTTGATTTTAGAGATAACGATTTCTTCCCAGCCAGTCATCATTTTGTTGTAGCCACAACAGATCCCATCCTTAGCTAAGCACGGGAGCCCCCAATTTTAATAAATAGAAAGGTGTTTGGGTGAGTCATTTTGAAAATTTTAGATTTTGATTTTACCTCTAAAATTCTTCACCCATGCTTTTGGTCTGCTTGTTTGTAAGGGTTTGATTATTTCTTCCAAAGTATTTCGGTCTGAAAAGAGCCAAAATTTTGAGTATTTTGTTGACTATATCATCATCCCAGAACCCGACATTTGGAGAAACCAAAACCCACAACCCGACAGGTGCGGGTTGCGGGACTGTTGTTTTTTTTAAGTTTTGGTTTTGGGAATTCCAAAATCCGCAACCCGACGGCTGTGGGTTGTGGAATCATTCTGTAATAAGATTGAGAAATAATTATCCTGAAACCCGAACCCCACAATGGCGGCATTCGGCTTTTGGGATTGTGGTTTTCATTTATTTGGTGTGTCCTACCGAAACCCGCAACCTATAATTTCAGGATGCGGCTTTCAAGATGGTTATCTCTGCTCACAGTTTAACGTTCAGAAGCCCGCCACCCGCATAGTGGGTTTTCAGATTTCAGAAATATTTTCTCCTACTTCCATTTTGTCATGCCCGCAACCCGCAAATCCGTACCTTCGGGTTTCGGCTTGCGGGATCTTTGAATAAGAACTTCATGAAAATACTTGAACCCGATTCCACATCCTGCTCTGGTTAATCTCAGTCGTCCAGATGTTATGATCTCATGCTCATGTTGATTTTGGGTAATCAGTTAAGTCAAGCTTTTCCATTTTGTCTTTTGAAAGATGGTTCTACCAAATTATCATTTTTTTGTGTAATTCATGACAGCAAACACTAATACAAGCCTATCAGTTACTTCATGTTGGATGGATGCCATCTCTCCACCTTAAGTTCTCCTTGTCTGGACTCGAGCTTCAACATCTTGTTGTTTTTTTTCCACCTCTTAATGATCATTTCTTTTCACTTATTCCCGACCTGAAAGCTTTTATCATTCTCATGGAAGTTGGGTCAGATCGATCTTTTCACTTATTCCCGACCTGAAAGCTTTTATCATTCTCATGGAAGTTGGGTCAGATCGATCGGATTTGTTATGTGCGAAGAATTCCTAGCTCGTGTACTAGAACTCCTAGTCGAGACTTTTTGCAGATAAAATTTATCACCCTAACTTTCGTCTCCGTTATTAATTACCAATCATAATTATTGATGGAAGATTGCTTGTAACAATGTCATCGTAAAGGAAACTCAAAATCATGCGAGTAGTAATATAACTCATACTTCGCACAAGCTTTGATCCGACTGGCATATATCTCGGCTATTTTCATTACATTTGAAGTAATTACAATGAATTGACTGGATAAGTTTAATCATTGCAGATTCATGCCCCACCCGATTATCATCGACCTGCTTGTTGGCCTTTAAATGGAAATTAACATGAAATCTCCAGTTCATCCCTTGCCTTCTGGAAGATGTAAGACTCTGTCTGGTATTTTTTACGTCCTACTATCCAAGACTCATTCAGAATGAGTAATATTCATGCAGATGGTGAATTTTCTAATGTTCAGGTTGAAAATGAAGAACTCTACCCCTTGTTGTATCAAGAAATGTTGTCACCACCGTTTGATGCAGGTGTTCCTGATCTTAGCAGCGGTAGCAGTGAAGAAGACTTCGAAACTTTGTATGCCTACATGCAAAACCCCGAAGAGCAAAGGAAGGAGATTCTGGAGGAATCAACTGATCTCGATACTAATGTTATACATGACTTTATAATCAATGAAGAACCTGACGTGCCGGCTACCGTTCCTGAAGTAAATCCTCTAATGGATTTCTCTATTTTTGACATGGGGTTCCCCGACCCTGAATTTCCTACAGCGGATGCTCTGCAAGACACACCACCTATCAATGATAGTGAACAATCTGTGATTGAATTTTTATGGTGCCACGAGACCTTATTTGATTAAAGAACAAGTCTTTCTTTTGTGAAAGGTGGCGGAATATATTTTAAGCTTAAAAATAGCAAGATTTCTTGGATCGATGGTTAGATCCGATTTTGTAATCCCTATTTTGTAGAATTTCTCCTTTTGAAACTCTTATGTAAATTTAGTGTATAAGGAGGAATGTTTCCCATAGTAAAGGGTTGGGAATTTTGGAATTGCAAATTCAGCAGGAGATTGGACTAAAGATACTCTGTTTATCAGAGTCATTGTAATTTTTGTACAAGACTTCTCTATTCAGGAAAGTTATATTTTAATCCACCTTCTATTGTTCATCAAATTTCTTTGGGAATTGCTGAGTTAATGTTTCAAATTTGTCATCGGTTATGTGTTTAATCTTTTGCAGGAGATTCATTAATGCATAAGATCTCTCATATTGATTTCTCTGTATGTCTAGATTATGCTCAAAATTGTTCTATTAAATTTCTTTAATTGAACGTTTTCACTTTTTATATTTCTGCAAATGATTCGATGCAAATAAATATGTATAATCAAACGTTAATTTTTCAATTAACACAATGATTACAGATCAGATATTTGGAAAGGCTTAAACACTTTGAAGAATTGTCACTTAATTTTTATTAATTGATAAAACTTTAATTAACAAGTGAAGAACCCAAAGACATTTCTATTTAAGGTATTTAACTACTTGTTCATCACACTTCAAATCTGATCTGCACAACATCAACTCTTCCTTTTAGGCTAGATCTGACTTAGAATAGGTTCTTTCATTAGGTAGGTTAAGTTAGATTTTGGTAACTAGTGTTTTTTTACTTTTTTTTCCTTGATAGGAAAACTGATCTTTTAAGATCAAATATTTTACTCATAGAGTGCCAGCAGAGGCCAAATATACGTGGGTGATTACCACACCAAATAGCTCGAGGATAGAACACGGGGGGTTCACTAGTGAGGCAATATCATATCACGTCCATTCATATTGGGGTTTTGAATACTCCTTAAAACTTCTAAAATATATTGCCTTGTATTAAGGGGTCAACGGGGGGTTTTTAATTTGACAAAGTAATATAAATATTGGGGATTATTTTATTTGGGTGAGTTGAGGAATAACCTCCAAATCATGGGATGGATTCATACCTCCAAATCATGGGCTCCATTCATACCTACAAATTGCGGGTTGGATTCATACCATTCCTATTTTTTTCTAAGGAATAACCTCCAAATTTTAGGCTAGATTCATACCTCCAAATCATGGGATGGATTCATATTAGTCCTAACTACTGCTAAGGAATAACCTCCAAATTGTGGGTTGGATGTATACCTCCAAATCATTGAACTTATAAAGTCTTCTTGTTTTTAGAATAATTTTCTTCATGAATGTGATTTATCTAAGCTTTCATTGGCCCCAGGGCCATGAAAATAGGTAATAAAAAAATTGGAAGAAAATAATAAAATTCATGAATGTGATATTCCCCTTGATGATATGTGCTCTTAAATTCCTAGTCAACTGCGCCTCCATCCATAAATGTGATATGTCATTTTAAATAGGAAACCCTTTTGATAGGAAGGTAGGGAAATCTATCCATAAAATGGTTTCAATTTTTCATTTTTATGGAGTTTAATTTATTAATATTATAGAAAACATGATCTCTCTATGGCTAAAATTGGTAGATTGGTAGGTTATGGTGTGAAACATCTACAATCCTCATGTTTTCTAAGCATTGCATAACTATTGTACTATTAGTATTTAACATTCTTTGTTACATTCATCTCTTGATTGAGTTTCCTTTTAAGCATTTTTCCTTCCCCATTAATATTTCATTGGTTCTTCCACTATCCAACGCGAAAAATTGACTCAGTCACCCCTACATTCCCGGTGAGATCTTTATTAGCATTATACTATTATTTTATTTAGCATCATGTTTGCATATACTGAGATGCGTTAGGGATCTTGTTTGTTACAACTTGATAACATGATATAAAGGGGGTATTAAAAATGGATACCTACAATATCTGGTGAAACTAGGGGTTTTCTTAATTGGAAAAGTATATTGGGAGGGGGGTTCAACAATACAGTTTTAGGAGGCATTTTCCAATATTTAGTGAAATTAGGTATATTCTTTAATATCCCATGAACGATCGTGCTATGTAACAAGTTCACTGAGTGAACCCCCCGTGGGATAGAATTGCCCTTGCGTAGGGTCTTTCGAAGCCTTTGGATGGGTTTTCATCCCCTGTTGTGTGCCTTGGAACCCATTCCAGCACTTTGCACTTACCTTGCACCCCCGAAGCATCAACTAATGGTGCTAGAAGGAGGGCGACTAGTAAAACATGTCTAAGCAGACTACTAATAAACCTCCTCCAGCAAGTACTTCAACGGTTCAAACTCGAAGCCAGACTAGGGCTTCAACATCTGAAAAACCAACTAGTACACAACCTATGATTCTCCCTGTCGCGTCCATACAACCTACGGTTATACCCGTCACACCAGTGATACAACATGAGAACAGAGGAGATATCATTTTCACGTCACCTACAAGGGGACCCATCTCGCTAGAGCAGATATTGAAAACATCTGCCGATAGGGTTTTAAGATCAGAACAACGACTTGCCGATCAAAGAAGACGTGGCATGGCAGCTCTAAACTTAGAAGGTATTTTGCAGGCTAGCGGTCGGGAAGATCAACAAGTTCCCACCTCACAGACCACTTATCCACAGGTTCAGCATACCAATAGTTTTAACACAGAGGATCAACATACAATTGATCAACAATCTGAAAACCAAGACCTAGTTAATTGACCAGATTCTCCTGAATATAACCGTGAGGCTACTCTCATACGAACACAAGGTCAACCAAATCTTGGAGCCGGTGGTCCACCACCGTCCCCTCCTTCATATTCATCATCTTCATCATCTTCCTCATACGAAGATAATTCTTCTAGTTTTTCATCTGAAGGAGAAGAACGAGAACCCCCAATGGCTGGAGAAGGTCAAAACAGACATTGGCTTGACCAAGGTGCAGTTTTCATATTAGGTGATCAACATAGATTACCAAAGAATCCTGAGAAATGGTTCCCTAAATACAACCCTGATGATAAGATACCTGCATTGGATCACATAAAAAAATTTCATGCAGGCAATCAGGCTTAGAAGCGTGGTACATGAGGATGTAGTATGCAGACTCTTTCCATACACCTTTGAGGGCAGAGCGGCCACTTGGTATTTTTCTTTACCGACCCAATCTATAACTTCCTAGGATGAATTCGAGAAACATTTTACCCAGAAATTCGAGGATGAAAAAACACCGCAAGATCTTGTCTTAGAATTATCATCCATGAAAATCAAAGGAAAAGAAAGGGTGAAAGACTTTAACCAAAGGTTTTCATATCTCAAAAACAGAATTCCTGCTGAAGAATTGTTGGTGGCTTATTATGAAAAGGGCCTGCCTCCCCCTATTGCAATATGGGTCAAAAGGGCACAGAAGGGTGCTTTACTGGAAACATTTGATGAAGCAATCCAAGTTGAGAAGGACATCTTTTGTCTGGAAGACAACCTTGAAGCTTCAGAAGGACAACCTTCCACTTCTAGGATGAAAATTGAGAATATCCCTAAACCCACAGTTCAGAACAAGGATTCATTTGATATGACTGACATGAAAAAATTCCTTCAGAAGATGTCAAATGAGATGGTGGATTTGAAGAAGAACATTAATGATAATCAAAATCAGAACAAAGGTTTTGTAAGGCCACCGTTTAGCAGACCTTACCAGCCTCCACAAAATCCACCACCATGAAATCCGACAGATGCACTCACAAACGATGAACTCTTTTCTATTTTTAGAGCATTGGCAGCAGAATCTCAAGTCACCCCTGACACTTCCAACGATCAGACTACCCCGGATCCTCCACTACCTGAAGAATAAGCAGAAGATGATCCACAGGTCGATGTTGTGGGTTGCTTTTCGGAACTTCCTATGTGTGAATAAGAAGAAGAACCTGAGGCGGTGTTTAACACACAACATTTTTATAATACAAGGTCAAGAGAAAAGCCACCTCAAGAACCTTCATCTTCTCCCTCGGTTCCCATAAGAAGCAACACTGTCCCACACAAGGATACAATCCTCCCTCAAATGGAGTATAACCTGGTTGAAGACTTAAAAAGAGTCAAAGCAAACATCTCTCTGTTTGAGCTACTCAAGATTCCTACTATGAGGGATTCTACACCTAAAAACATGATAGTCAAATAGCCTAGAGAGTCAGAGAATAAAAATCTAGACTCTGTCACTAAAACTAATGATCAAAAACCAACAAGTAATATAACTCCTCCTTTCTTGCTTACTTTTGAGATTTTCAACCGGAATGTACACAACTGCATGATAGATTCGGGAGCATCATCAAATGTGATGCCCCTCTCTGTTTGCAGAAAATTGAATACAACGTGGGAACCTTGTCCAACCCAAATTGTGCAACTTGACAAATCCAAAGTCAGAGTGGTTGTCAAATTGAGAAACCTTCTGCTCATGCTGTCAGCTTATCGTAGGATCCATCAGATAGTTGACATTGTGATAGCTGACATCCCTGAAGCCTATGGGATGTGGTTAAGCAAGGACTGGTCAGAAAAACTTAAAGGTTACTTTGCAACCGACTGGTCCCATTTATGGTTGCCTTACAATGGTCAACCGAATAAAATTAAGATCAGCAGAGAACCCTTTATGAAACAGACAGTTACTAATCTTAATGATTCAAGTGAACCTGCTAGTTATCTCACCTCTCGTGCAGAGAAATTTACATTGGATACATTTTTTGATGAATACCCAACTGATGCCTCACCAGAAGAAAGCATCCGAAACAAATCACATATCACTTAGGTTACTTCTATACCTTTTTCTGGTGAAATTGTGCATAATGTATATAATGTGAATATTAATTTTAGATTAGACCTTGTCTCATGGACGTTATTTTTCGATGGCTCCATATCTAAGGCGGGAGTTGCAGCAGGTTGTGTTCTTATCAATCCTAAAGGAATGAAAATCATGATTGCTTGTAGGTTAGAATTTGATTGCACTAATAATGTAGCCGAATATGAAGCTCTTGTGCAGGGGCTCAAGAAGGCCATTGATTTAGGTGTACAAGCGATAGAATGCTATGGAGACTCCGAAATTATAGTCAAGCAAGTTAGGAATAAAATACACTGCTTATCTCCACGTTTGGCTAATTACCAAAATTTTGTAAGGGATCTAACCAACTCATTTTCCGCATTCAATATTAAATCAGTTCCCATGCCACAAAAATTTGATGCAGACCTGTTAGCAAATACAGCGTCTAGACTGATCCCGCCAGAAGGTCTGTCTCCTCAAACTTTTTCTATCGAATTGATGTACAGACCATCCATTCCGGATAATGTGACTAATTGGAAAGTGTTTGATGATGACCGACAGATACTCGACTTCCTCACTGCTCAAGATACGTTTCAAGACATGGCCATCGATGAAGCACAACATGAAAAGTCTCTCACTGATCCCTCAAACATCATCCCGAATTCTGTGATCAATCTAGAAAAGTTTTACGATTTACAGGACAAGTTCAAATCTCAAACTAATTGTAAAACTCAAAGCTCATCCTTAAACTATGATCGGGTCAACCTAGGCACCGAACAGGAACCTCGTTTCATCAATTTGGGAGTTGATTGTACCCCTGAAGAATGCAAATCCATTATTGCATTGTGTAAACAGTATAAGGATGTTTTCTCCTAGACGTATGACGAGTTGAAAACGTTTGACACTAGCGTCATGTTTCATAGTATACCCATGAAACCAGAGGTTAAACCATTTCAACAAAAGCTGCAAAAGATGCACCCCAGTTTGGAGCCTTCTGTAGAAAAGGAGTTGGAGAAGCTGCTCACTGCATGAATTATCTTTCTAGTCAGGCACACTCAATGGATCGCTAACTTAGTACCTGTCCATAAGAAAAGTGGGGAAATTCGACTGTGTGTCGATTTTAGAAACCTAAATCGGGCTTCTAAGAAAGACAACTATCTTGTTCCACCAATGGAGCATATTCTTCAAAAGTTAGACGGCTCAGAGATGTTTTCCCTCCTAGATGGTTTTTTGGGGTATAACCAAGTTATGGTTGCCCCGGATGATCAATTGAAAACAACTTTCGGAACCCCATGGGGTACTTTTGCTTACAGACGGATGCCCTTCGTGCTGATCAATGCAGGAGCTACTTTTTAGAGAGCTATGGATATAGCTTTCCGAGGGTTAATGCATAATTTTGTCGTAGTTTACCTTGACGATATCACTATTTACTCTAAAAAACGACATGAACATGTGTTTGCTTTGAAACAAGTTTTTGATCGCTGCAGGAAATTCGGTATTTCTCTCAACCCGAAGAAATCTATTTTTGCAGTAACAGAAGGAAAGCTTCTGGGCTTCATTGTTTCGAAAGAAGGTATGATTATTGATCCTGAACGTACAGAGGCTATTTCAAAGATTGGTTTACCAGGATCACGCAAAGCAATGCAATCCTTCTTAGGTAAGATTAATTTTGTACGTAGATTTGTACCAAATTTTGCCCAGATTGTTAAACCACTACAACTTTTGTTCAAGAAAGATGTGCAGTTTACTTGGGCTCAGGAACAGAAAGACGCGTTTATCCGATTTCGAAAGGCCATTGCAGAATCTCATGCTCTCATGTCCCCAGATTTTGATAAGGATTTCATTCTTTATACTTTTGCCACTAACTTTTCTTATGCAGTTGTCTCAACTCAAAAGCATGACAATGATACTGAAATCCCGATTTCTTTTATGAGCTCAACATTCCAAGGTGCAGAGCTTAAATACTCATAGATTGATAAGCAAGCCTATGCGATCTATATGTCCGTTAAACATTACAGACCCTACTTGCTGAAGTCTCGAACCAAAGTCATTGTTCCATATTCTGCTATCAGAAATGTCCTCATCCAGAAAGAATTGAGGGAAAGAGGGCCCATTGGATGACCGCCCTACAAGAATATGATCTTGAGATCAGGCTGGCTGAAATTGTCAAAGGACAAGGTCATTGTCTTCTTCTGCGCAATCCAATGTCCCTGCACAGCAGTAGTCCGAATGGGATCACGAGGAATAAATTCCCGTAGGTGTTGTTAACGTTATCAATGCCCCGACATCGGAATGGTACGACGATATCATATTTTTCCTAAACCATGGGTTTGCTCTCGAAACCCTTGATTTTAAGAAAAGAAGGGATTTAAGACTGAAATCTGCTCCTTATCAATTCATTGATCAAGTTCTTTTTAGAAAAAATTATGATGGAGTATTTCTTAGATGCTTGGAAAAACATGAAACTGATGACATTTTGTTTCAATTTCATGTAGGTCCTGCTGGAGGCCATTTTTCAGGAGATACTATAGCACACAAGATTCTTAGGGATGGATATTATTGGCCCACGTTGTTTAAAGATGCTTATGCTTATGTGAGGAAGTGTGAGCCATGCCAGAAATGCACAGGGAAGTTTAGGAAACCTGCATTTCCTCTACAACCGGTTACAATTCAGTTTCCATTTCAACAATGGGAACTGGATTTTTTTGGGCCTATAAACCCTCCCTCATCCCTCCAACATAAGTATATTCTCATAGCCACAGACTATTTCACTAGATGGGTGGAGGTAGCTCCTCTTAAACAATTCAACGTTGCCCAAGTTTTCTCTTTCCTTGATAGCCAGATCGTCACACGCTTTGGCGCTCCAGAGTACTTAGTTTTTGACAATGCATCCTACTTCTCTTCAAATGATATAACTAAATATGCCTTTGAGATGGGGATTAAGCTTAAGTTTTCTGCCAATTATTATCCTCAAGGTAATGGTTTGGCTGAGTCATCGAACAAAAACCTAATAAACATTCTCAAGAAGACTGTAGCTTCTCATCACAGAGATTGGCACACACAGTTGTATAATGCATTATGGGCAGGTTGAATTACCCCAAAAGCAGTGATTGCAAATTCTCCCTACTATTTGGTTTATGGCAAAGAAGCCATCCTTCCCACTAATCTTGCCATTCCTTCGCTACAATTGGCCCAGTTTCTCCAAGAAGATGATTCTTCTCCCCTCCAACAAAGAATTGACACCCTCTTGAAGCTAGAGGAGGACATGGAAATAGCCAAGAACAAGTTGTATCATCATCAGCAAATGGTGAAGAGATGGTTTGATGAAAAATCTTCATCTGACAAGGAATTTTCTGTTGGTGACCTAGTTCTAAGGTGGGATAAGCAACGTAAAGATAAGAATCAGTACACCAAGTTTAAGCGCCTTTGGCTAGGACATTTCATTATTACAGAAAAGATTGGTCCCAGCACTGTTCGATTACAGACGCTACAGGGAGTTGTAGACACCTTCCCAATGAATGTGTCTCTTCTCAAAAATTATTTTGTTTGAACAATCTGGTGCACTTGTACATAGGTGCGGTTTGTTTTTCAATCATTTGTTTTATTGCATTGACATTTTGATTGTTTTTCTTGTTTTGTTTTGGTTTTCATTAATAAGGCTTCACACTTGTGGTAATGGCTTATGATCACTTTTCTTACCAACAATTGCTTCTGAAGTTTCAGCATCATTATCAATCTTAGTTTCTGGCTTTTGATTAGAATTTGCTCTGAAGAATAAATAGTCAAATAAGTGCAGTGCCTTTGGATACTCTTCACTTTGATCATTATCTTTCACCATGCCTTATTTGTGTAATTGAGGTATGGAGGATGGTCATCATTTCTCTATCTGGTGTTTCATGGTTGAACGGCATATCATAATAACCTGACCAGTTTTGATTGCTCACGGATCCTTTTACAATCACTTTGAATATGAATTTTTTTTTAAATTATAAGTTACAAGGTGGGTGGTCTTGTTATCAAGCCAGCCCATTAGGTTCATAGGTGTTTAAATTGGAATGACATCTTCACATCAAGCCACCACACTTGGAAGATGACTTTCAGTTCTGCTGAAAGGTGGAAGATCCTATTACAGGTCGGTCCATTCATGATCCGCAAAGCACTGGTGAGTAACATTATCACTATATGGTCACCAAGCCATGGTAATGCCTTGTAGCCTATGCCAAAATAAATTGCTTTGTCTTTCATTATGGGATTTTTGTTGTATACAAGAACAGGGGGGTCTTATAACAAGCCAGCCCTGCTATGATCATGGGTTTGATCTTGGACTAGAGTTATCACAATATGGTTACCAAGCCATGATAATTTCTTTTGTTCTTGCATCCAGAAGACAAGGAGTCTTGTCATCGAGCTAGCTTGACCAGTTTCCGGATTAGGCCTGTGAATGGCGTTGTTTCATCTGATCACCAAGTCAGTACAGTGGTCTCGTATCAACAAGGTTTTATGTATAAAAATAAAAACAAACAAAAAAGAGAAAGAAAAGATAAAGGAGTATATATATAATCCATAGAGGATCACTGAATATACATATAATTAATAAACCAAGGGGATCTGTAATTAGGATATCCATGAGCATTTCTAAGACTGTGCCTAGGTTCAACACAAGTTGGTTTTCAATGATTACATCATGGTAAAGATTCGGTATTACTCTCTAAATCTCCTTACCATATGAGTGTTATCTTTACAATGGTCATGGATTGAGATTTATCCATCTTTATATTTACTATTTGTTGGTTGTTATCTTTCGAGTATCTTCCTTAAATTGAGTTTCAAGAAGTCGGTTGATTGACATGTTGTCGTTAGATGGATTTGATTGCAGAGATAACTAGTTCTTCCCAGCCAGTCGCCATTTTGTTGTAGCCACAACAGATCCCATGCTTAGCTAAGCACAAGAGCCCCCAATTTTAATAAATGCAAAGGTGTTTGGATGAGTCATTTTGAAAATTTTAGATTTTGATTTTACCTCTAAAATTCTTCACCCATGCTTTTGGTCTGCTTGTTTGTAAGGGTTTGATTATTTCTTCCAAAGTATTTCAGTCTGAAAAGAGCCAAAATTTTGAGTATTCTATTGACTGTATCATCATCCCGAAACCCGACATTTGGAGAACCCAAAACCCACAACCCGACAGGTGCGGGTTGCGGGACTGTTGTTTTTTTTTTTTAAGTTTTGGTTTTGGTAATTCTGAAATCCGCAACTCGACGGCTGCAGGTTGTGGAATCATTATGTAATAAGATTGAGAAATAATTACCTCGAAACCCGAACCCTACAATGGCGGCATTCATCTTTCGGGATTGTGGTTTTCATTTATTTGGTGTGTCCTCCCAAAACCCGCAACCCGTAATTTCGGGATTCGACTTTCGGGATGATTATCTCTCCTCACAGTTTAACGTTCCGAAGCCCACCACCCGCATAGTGGGTTTTCGGCTTTCGGAAATATTTTCTCCTACTTCCATTTTGTCATCCCTGCAACCCGCAAATCCGTACTTTCGGGTTTCAGCTTGCGGGATCTTTGAATAAGAACTTCATGAAAATACTTGAACCCGATTCCGCATCCTTCTCCGGTTAATCTCAGTCGTCCGTCTATTATGATCTCACAGTCATGTTGATTTTGGGTAGTCAGTTAAGTCAGGCTTTTCCATTTTGTCTTTTGAAAGCTGGTTCTGCCAAATTATCATTTTTCTGTGTAATTCATGACCGCAGACACTAATACAAGTCTACCAGTTACTTCATGTTGGATGGACGCCATCTCTCCGCCTTAAGTTCGCCATGTCTGGACTCGAGCTTTGACATCTTGTCATTTTTGTTCCACCTCTTAATGATCGTTTCTTTTCACTTATTCCCGACCTAAAAGCTTTTATCATTCTCGTGGAAGTTGGGTCAGATCGATCGGATTTGTTACGTGCGAAGAATTGCTAGCCTGTGTACTGGAAATCCTAGTCGAGACTTTTTGCAAATAAACTTTATCACCCTAACTTTCGTCGCCGTTATTAATTACTAGTCATAATTATTGATGGAAGATTGCTTGTAATGATGTGATTGTAAAGGCAATTCAAAATCATGCGAGTAGTAATTGAACTCATACTTCGCACAAGCTTTGATCCGACTGGCACATATCTCAGCTCTTTTCATTACATTTGAAGTAATTACAATGAATTGACTAGATAAGTTTAATCATTGCAGATTGCCCCTCCCGATTATCATCGACCTGCTTGTTGGCCTTTAAATGGAAATTAACATGAAATCTCCAGTTCATCCCTTGCCTTCTGGAAGATGTAAGACTCTGTGTGGTATTTTTTACGTCCTACTATCCAAGACTCATTTAGAATGAGTAATATTCATGCAGATGGTGAATTTTCTAATGTTCAGGTTGAAAATGAAGAACTCTACCCCTTGTTGTATCAAGAAATGTTGTCACCACCATTTGATGCAGGTGTTCCTCATCTTAGCAGCGGTAGCAGTGAAGAAGACTTCAAAACTTTGTCTGCCTACATGCAAAACCCCGAAGAGCAAAGGAAGGAGATTCTGGAGGAATCAACTGATCTCGATACTAATGTTATACAGGACTTTATAATCAATGAAGAACCTGACGTGCCGGCTACCGTTCCTGAAGTAAACCCTCTAATGGATTTCTCTATTTTTGACAGTGGGTTCCTCGAACCCGAATTTCCTACAACAGATGCTCTGCAAGCCACACCACTTGTTGATGATAGTGAACAATCTGTGATTGAATTTTTATGGTGCCACGAGACCTTATCTGATTAAAGAACAAGTCTTTCTTTTGTGAAAGGTGGCGGAAAAAATTTTAAGCTTAAAAATAGCAAGATTTCTTGGATCGATGGTTAGATCCGATTTTGTAATCCCTATTTTGTAGAAATACTCCTTTTGGAAATCTTATGTAAATTTAGTATATAAGGAGGAATGTTTCCCTTAGTAAAGGGTTGGGAATTTTTGAATTGCAAATTCAGCAGGAGATTGGACTGAAGATACTCTGTTTATCAGAGTAATTGTAATTTTTGTACAAGACTTCTATATTCAGGAAAGTTATCTTTTAATCCACCTTCTATTGTTCATCAAATTTCTTTGGGAATTGCTGAGTTAATGTTTCAAATTTGTCATCATTTATGTGTTTAATCTTTTGCAGGACATTCAGTAATGCATAAGATCTCTCATATTGATTTCTTTGTATGTCTGGATTATGCTCAAAATTGTTCTATTAAATTTCTTTAATTGAATGTTTTCACTTTTTATATTTCTACAAATTATTCGATGCAAATAAATATGTATAATCAAACGTTAATTTTTCAATTAACACAATGATTACAGATCAGATATTTGGAAAGGCTTAAACACTTTGAAGAATTGTCACTTAATTTTTATTAATTGATAAAACTTTAATTAACAAGTGAAGAATCCAAAGACATTTATGTTTAAGGTACTTAACTACTTGTTCATCACACTTCAAATCTGATCTGCACAACATCGACCCTTCCTTTTAGGCTAGATCTAACTTAGAATAGGTTCTTTCCTTAGGTAGGTTAAGTTAGATTTTGGTAACTAGTTTTTTTTACTTTGTTTTCCTTGATAGAAAAACTGTTCTTTTAAGATCAAATCTTTTACTCATAGAGTGCCAGCGGAGGCCAAATATCCGTGGGTGATTATCACACCAAACAACTCAAGGATAGAATTGCCCTTGCGTAGGTTCTTTCGAAGCCTTTGGCTGGGTTTTCATCCCCTGTTGTGTGCCTTGGAACCCATTCCAGCACTTTGCACTTACCCTGCACCCCCGAGGCATCAACAAGCCCGAACATCCAGGTGTCGGTCCTTCACATGTATTGATTTTGTATGATGACTAACTGCTGTAGGTATGGAGAAAATTTTGAAAATCTATGGTGTAACACTGAAAACCTTAATGATTTTAACAACCATAACTTTGAGGTCATAACCCCCAGCCCATGGGGCAATCAAACTAAAAAATTGTTAAACTAGTAGAATTGGGGCTTAGTCTGTTAGCAATTTGGTTTCCTTATAACCAAAGGGGGGGTTCTCTGTTTAAATAAATTCTAGTCTGAATATTCTTCATGATGAGGATATGGCTGCAATGGACATGTAAATCTTTTGGTTTCTTAAATTAATAGAATTTCACGAACTTTACAAAAAATATTATAAATTTTACAAGATAATTAATTTCAAGGCTTACCGGTTGGATACAAAATTAATGGATTCATTGACAAGGGTTTTAGTAAAGAAAGGAAACAACATCAAAATTTATAAGCATGTCATGATTGTCACATTGGACATCTTCAATTCGGTAAAGGAAATTATAAAAGTCCTTAATGAAGAAGGGGATCTAGCCAACAATTTTTTTGAATTATTTGGATAAGTAACTAGAAAGAACACATGTCAAGGAATCAATGACATTGACAATGAGACAAAGGGAAATTCCATTTGTACCTATCTTCAAAATAAAATAGATTTTAGGAAAAAATTTGGCAATGGGACATGTATTCGTATTTAAATCGAGGGAAATTTTGATGGCAATGCCGTTAACTTTGGTGATTTGGATAATAAAATTGAATTTTAGCATTTGATAGGGGTTGGAGGAGAGGAGGTCCCACATTTTTGGATTTTAATCATATGTATTCATGGAAATGATCACATTCTCTTTGTTGTATTTTCGAATGACAATGTTGGGTTATTATTAAAAAGTTTTATGGTATTCAATTATTTTGAGTTTATGGGGTTTTTCTAGCCTCAATATGTGAGAACAATGTTGGTGAATATTTTTGGCTTCATGGGTAGCAAGATCACAAATGGTGTATTCTCTGTTGCAAAGAATATGTTTGTAAGGAATGTTAAAAGGATCTATGGAAAATTTTAAGCCTTTTCATAAGATACAAAGGGTGGATTTATCAATGTACAAGATTGAAAGGTTGGCGATGGGAGGAGGGATTCCATGGTGTTGAGTGATTTATATTTTTGGTGTGATTTTCAATGGAGGAGATGGATGAGTTAGTGGTCTAATTTTTGAGGATATGGTACTGGTTAGGAGGAAGGGAGAACATAAAGAAAGCTAAATCCAAACACTTATGTTGGAGACTTGAGTAAATCAATTACAAAGGGTAATGAAAGGCTTGGTATAATTAGGGATTGCATTTAGTTTTATATCTAATTAAAGTATTATGATTGGAATTTTTAATGGTGGGTGGGGATAAACTAAATTCAAATGGGGGAGTGGATTATTAGTTTCAGTAAGGGTGAAATTTCAGAGGGTGTGTTGTTTAAATTGGTACAGTTTGAACTTAAATCACAAGAATTGGTAGACAAAGGAGACTGTATATTTGTGGTTTTGAGATGAGATACATGAATGTGTAGTATCGAGATGTTCACAAACAATACAATAGTTGACATAAGTTCTAGGATTGGTGGTTCAAGATTAGATGTAGGAATGTGAAATCTTGAGCTATTTATGAGATCAAAATGGTAAGAATATGAATAACACATGGAAAGAGTTTGTTTCCTCCAACACATGGCCAAAGAAATTATTCCCATGTGTTATTATCCTAAATATGAATGTACAACTTGACTTGTTGTGAAAGCATATACAACTCTAAATGTATGGTGGTTTATCATAATTGGTGTAGGTTTAGCTTTTATGCATTTTGACTTGTTGTATGTATTATAGGGAAATAGATCAATATCATCGAACACACAAGGAAGGTGGAAAATTTTTATGTGGCCTAAGCATAGATTCCGCAAATAGGTGTATGATAAAGGAACTTTTATAGCATGTGAAATTTTCATCACTATAGATGAGGTCTATATACCATAGAGGAACTTTGACCAAACCTTTTCACAAAAACACTACCATGTGGCAAGTTGGTCATACAACATTGAAAGTGGTGAGCATACACCTTAATAGAACTATAAAAACATGTTGAGTCATCACTATGCTCGCCTATGTTATATTTGCATGCAGTGCTTTAATTCTATTTAGAAACTGTTGATGTATATGTAACTTCGGAATGTATTTCATCTGTGTATTATATATATATTTATTGTACCCTTATAAGAGATGTGTTATTCCTCTATAAGGAAGTGTCGTGATGTGGACTGACAAGTGTCGCAAGTGTGTGTACTTGCCGATGGGTTATTAGACCACCATATGGGGTCGGCCCTGATTAATATATAATATAATGTGGATGTATCTAAGTAGACAAGTCGGCCCTAGTAAGTCACTGGGCAAAAAGGTGAGTATAAATAGAGATAGGAGATCTCTATTTTACTCATTCGGAAAAGTAACTCACTCTCTCTCTGAAAAGTGGCGCACTAGTGAGGAGGAGGAGGATCATCTGCTAGGAGACTATCTCAGTGTTATTTGGTTGTATTTTGGTTGAGCCATTGCTCTCTCTATCTCTGAGGAAGTTGTGGGGTTTTTCACCTTAGGGTTTTCCCCACGGAAACTCTGTGTCTCTTGTCTCTATGCTTTTGATTCTTGTGATGCTTGTGATGCTTGTCATATTATGATTGTCATGCATTGATATACTGTAGATTTTATTCTCTCAGCAAAGATCCTATAGTATTGTGATTTAATACTCAAAATTTAGCATGGTATCAGAGCTTAACTGAGAAGAAGACATTTTGCAGTGACGGAAGCTTGTATTCCTTGTTTATTGGGTTTCTCTCCACAGTTTTTTGAAATTCAGTATAGTAGATTGGATCTACTCATCAAGGCGCATCTATCTATCCAATCAGAATTCAGTTCCGAGCATTTTCAGATTTGGCCTTAAAAATTAGGGTTTCCACAAAAATAGGAATTTCTGGAAACTGAAGGCACAGCTGGAAGCTCCTTGCAAAAATCGAAGGTTAGAGCTTTGGATCGAGATTTTTGGCTGGGTAGATCTTCGGGAAACTCAAACCCTAATTCAGGGCTCTCCCTAGTGAACCCGGGAGGACAAAAAGGCAATTTGAAGGGCAAGACCTTGCTGATTTCAAATTCTAAATGTACTAGGCTTATTTGCTCTCCAAGGCGCATCTTTCTATCCTTTCGGAATTTTGAAATTCACATTTTGAATTTTTAGGGTTTCTCTGACAAACCCTAATCCGGGACCAGATCCAGTTTTCAGCACTTCAAGTGGTAAGTCCTAAATCTTTTCTATTTCCATTTGAAGTACTCTTAAAGATGTCTCTCCACACCAAGCTTGAGGATAAGCTTGAAGGGGCTGATAACTTCCGAGCCTGGAAGTATAGGATTGGGCTAATCTTGGAAGAGAATGAGTTGGACTCATATGTGAAAGATGACATCCCTATCCCAGAGGATGAAGAGGCCAAGGCATTGCACAAGAAGAACTTGGTCAAGGCAAAGAGAATCATTGCTGATTCTATCAAAGACCATCTCATACCCCATGTGTCTTCTCTCAAGACACCCAAGGAGATGTTTGAATCCTTGACCAAGCTATTTGAAGGAAAGAACATAAATCGGAAGATGACCCTGCGGAACCAATTGAAAGCAGTAAAGTTTCAGAATGGGGAAACCATTCAATCTTATTTTTCAAGGGTATCCTAGATCAAGGAACAACTAGAAGCAGTGGATGAAATGGTGGAGAATGGTGAAGTGGTGATGACCACTCTAAATGGCCTACCCAGGTCATGGGATTCCTTTATCCAAGGAATTTGTGCAAGGAAGAAGTTGATTTCCTTCAGTAGACTTCGAGAAGAATGCTCACAAGAAGAAGCAAGGCTTGTGGCTCGAGAAGAAAAGATGGGGAATGAAGATCAAGCCCTCGCGGCACATACCAGGAAAGGTAAATCCAAGAAGGAATCATCTCATAATAGAAGATCCTCTCACCACCATTATCATAAAGATAAGAAAGATCTCAGATGCTTCAGTTGCAATGAGAAGGGACACTTTGCTTCAGATTGTCCCAAGAAGAAGAAAGACAAAAACAACAACTTCAACAAAAAGAAAAAGAATAACAAAAGAAGATATCATGCTCATGCTGCCGAAGATGATGAACCTCCAAAGAAGAAGGCTAGGGCAGAAAATAGTAGTGATGATGACTCATCAAGTGAAGAAGAGTATGTTCTGATCTCTGCTCTCACAGGTACCATCTCCCATGGTTGTAATGATTGGTTGATTGATAGTGGGGCTTCCAAACACATGACTGGGTTCAAAGAATCTTTTGTGAACCTATCTGAACATGAATCACCCCACAAGGTGAAACTTGGGGATGATTATCAATACCCAATCAAAGGAAGTGGTGAAGCCTCCTACAACCTAGATTCTGGAAAATCTCTGAAGATGAAGGAAGTCCTCTATGTACCTGGGCTCAAGAAGAACTTACTCTCCATCTCTACTTTAGATGCAAAAGGTATGAGGGTTGCATTTGTTGATGGCCAAGTCCTAATGTGGCCAAAGGGAAAGACCATAGATGATGCAGTAGTGATTGGAGAGCAAGAGGGAGGACTATATAAATTGAAGGGACAACCTGAACATGCCATGATGCATGAATCCATGGAGCCAAGTGAACTTTGGCATAGAAGACTTTCTCACATGCACTATAGAGCACTTCCAATTGCAAGCAAGGCAGTAGAGGGTCTTCCTGAAATCAAGACCAAACATGAAGGTGTTTGCAAAGGATGTGCAAAAGGTAAGAACATTAAGAAGACTTTCCCAAGCAGTGAAAGCAAGTCAAAAGACATCCTAGAAATCATCCACTCAGATGTATGTGGCCCTATGTCTTCCAGTTCCCTGAGTGGGTATGTTTACTATGTATCATTTATTGATTCCTTCTCCAGGAAGACTTGGGTATACTTCTTGAAGGGCAAAGATGAGGTACTTGATAAATTCAAGGAATTCAAAATATTGATGGAGAATCAAACTGACAAGAAGATCAAAACATTCAGATCCGACAATGGTGGAGAATTCACCTCAAGTGACTTCAAGAAGCTTTGCAGTGATTCAGGGATTAAGAGGGAGTTGACTGCTCCTTATAATCCTCAACAAAATGGAGTTGCAGAAAGGAAGAACAGAACTATCATGGAAGTAGCAAGAGCAATGTTGCATGACCAGGATGTTCCTATGCACCTATGGGCAGAAGCAGCTAGAACAGCTGTATATGTGCAAAACAGAACACCCCACAAGATATTGGACAACAAGACACCAGAAGAGGTCTTTTCTGGTAAGAAACCTGAAGTCAATCATCTCAGAATATTTGGTTGTCCAATATACATTCATGTCCCAAAGGAAAAGAGGACTAAACTAGATCCTTCAGGAAATAAGGGTATCTTTGTGGGTTACAGTGAAAGCTCGAAGGCTTATAGAATATACTTTCCAGGGTTCAAGAAGATTGATGTCAGCAGGGATGTAACATTTGATGAAAACTCAGCATTCATCAAATCGAGGAAAGCACCCATCGAAGCTTATGAAGAACCTAAGGAAACAAGATTTCAGGACACTACCATGACTGAAGCAGTTCCAGAAACTGTTCGTGAGTTTGAAGATCCACAAGAACCTGTAGATCCACCCCATGAGGATAACTCTCACAAAAGGAAACCTGTATGGGCTAGAGAGCTCATTCACGATGCAGAAAGATTTGGCATTCTAGAAGAAGAACACAGAGCAAAGAAGAGAACCAGATCACACACCAGTTATGTTTCTTTACTCTGTGACATTATGAACAAAGAGCCTTCCAGTTATGAAGAGGCAGCAGAAAAGAAAGAATGGAAGGATGCTATGGTTGAGGAATACCAATCAATAATGAAGAATGATGTTTGGGATGTTGTCCCAAGACCTAAAGAGAAGTTTGTTGTGACTTCCAAGTGGATCTACAAAATCAAGCACGCTGCAGATGGCAGTGTAGAAAAATACAAAGCAAGATTCGTAGCTCATGGTTTCTCTCAGAAAGAAGGAATAGATTATGAAGAAACCTTTGCACCTGTAGCCAGGTATACTTCCATCAGAACAGTACTTGCCCTGGTTGCAGCAATGAAATGGAAAATACACCAGATGGATGTCAAGACTGCTTTCCTGAATGGTGTAGTAGAAGAGGAAGTATATGTGGAACAACCACTCGGTTTTGAAATATATGACAGGGAGTCATATGTGTGCAGATTGAAGAAAGCCTTGTATGGCTTGAAGCAAGCTCCCAGAACTTGGTATGGTAGGATGGACAGTTTTCTATATAGCTTGGGATTTACCAAGAGTAAAGCGGATTCCAACCTTTACTACAAGGTTGAGGAAGGGAATCCAGTGATTCTACTCCTGTATGTGGATGATCTATTTGTGACAGGAGATGACAGACTGATTGCAGATACTAAGAGGAAGCTTGCAGCTGAATTTGATATGAAAGATTTGGGAATGATGCACTATTTCCTAGGTATGGAGGTGTGGCAGAATGCAGGTGGGATCTTCCTTGGTCAAGGGAAGTACACAATAGATATCCTGAAGAGATTCGAGATGATGGATTGCAAGGCCATGGCCACACCGATGGCATCGAATCTGAAGCTTTTATGTGATGCTTCATCTGAGCCAGTTGATGTCTCTATGTATCGTCAGATGATTGGGTCCTTGATGTACCTGACGAACACAAGACCAGACATTTGCTTTGCTGTGAACACATTGAGCCAGTTCCTGACGGATCCGAGGAGTGTCCACCTGGTTGCTGTAAAGCATGTTCTAAGGTACCTGAAGGGTACAGTGGATTATGGGCTCAAGTATGAAGCGAATCAAAAGTTTAACCTGCAGGGTTATGTTGATTCAGATTGGGCTGGCAGTGCTGCAGACAGGAAGAGCACATCTGGGTGTTGCTTCAGTATGGGATCAGGTGTGATCTCTTGGTTTAGCAGGAAGCAGTCCTGCGTAGCACTGAGTACAGCTGAGGCAGAGTATGTTGCAGCCTGCTCAGCTAGTTGTGATGCAGTATGGCTACGGAAGCTACTATCTGAGCTATTTGATCTCCCGTTGGAGGCTACTGGTATCTTCTATGATAACCAGAGTTGTGTGAAGCTGTCCGAGAACCCAGTGTTTCATGACAGGTCAAAACACAGAGATCAAATATCACTATATCGGGGATATGGTGCAGAGAGGAGCTGTGAAGCTCCTATATGTTGCGACGGACAAGCAGATTGCAGATGTGCTGACGAAGCCACTAGCCAGGGTGAAGTTCAAGTACTTCAGAGAGAGGCTTGGCGTTCTTCAGATCGAGGACACTTCGAGGAAGAAGTGATGGACACATTTTCTGAAGCCATTCCAAGCATGTTGGAAGGAGGATCCTTCACATGGCTGTGGATGTAAGCGCTGGATGATGAGCATCAGGATGATGTTCTAGTTTCTACTGGATATGATCAGTTGGATCATTTTATGTATGTATGTACGCATCATGTTGGATGTTGGATATGATCAGATGGATCATTTTATGTATGTATGTACGCATCATGTTGGATGCTGGATATGATCAGATGGATCATCTTATGTATGTATGTACGCATCATGTTGGATGCTGGATATGATCAGATGGATCATTTTATGTATGTATGTACGCATCATGTTGATGCTGGATATGATCAGTTGGATCATGTGTGTGTATTTTGTATATGCATCATGTTGGATGCTTGGACCATGTATCTGTATATGTATCAGGTGGATACATTGTATGATCAGAAGGATCATGTATGTTGATATGTATCAGGTAGATACTCGGTATGCATCAGGTAGATGCATTGATGATCAGGTGGATCGGGTATGATGACATGCAGCAGGATGTTGCAGTGATGATCAAGATGATCATAGATGACGAGCTTCAGGATGTTGCTCCAGATGACATGCAGCAGGACGTTGCAGTGATGATGATCAGGATGATCATGTGTACATCAGGATGATGTATGGTGAGTATCAGGTTGATACTCTGTGGCCGTGGAACAAGTTGTGCAGATAAGCATGTAATTTGTGCCCTGGGAGATTTGCAGATGGTCTTTCGAGGTTTTGCCTATGGCATGTAATTCGGTACCCTGGGACATCTAGGAAATGCTCTTTCGATGTTTTTCTTGGGAGGACATATAATTTGTGCCATGGGAGATCTGCAAATAGTCTTTCGAGGTTTTGCCTATGGCATGTAATTTGTGCCCTGGGATATCTGGCAGATGCTCTTTCGAGGTTTTGTCCTATGGCATGTAATTTGTGCCCTGGGAGATCCGATAGGTTGAGCTGTGTGCTCGTAATCAGTCCTGGGATGCTCTTTAGAGGTTTTGCCATGACCACATGTAATTTGTGCCCTGGGAGATCCGATAGGTTGAGCTGTGTGCTCGTAATCAGTCCTGGGATGCTCTTTCGAGGTTTTGTGGTGACCACATGTAATTTGTGCCCTGGGAGATCCGATAGGTTGAGCCTTGTGCTCGTAATCAGTCCTGGGATTCTCTTTCGAGGTTTTGTGGTGAGGTCACATGTAATTTGTGCCCTTGGAGATCCTATAGGTAGAGCCGTGTGCTCATAACAGCCTGGGATGCTCTTTCGAGGTTTTGTGACGCACATAATAAGTCCTGAGGATTCCACAGTATGGCCAGTGATGATGAAGACCTGCAGGTGGTGGGCCTACATCCAGTATGAAAAAGGACTGGCTCTGTAGAACTTCCTATGACGAGTAGAGTCAAAGATTGGTTGAGATAGTAGCAGTAGTGACGATGATGATGACGATGATCCAGAGAAGAAGACTTGTCTAGTAGATCTGTGTCGAGAAATACCTTCCTAGTTAAGAGGGAGTGTTGATGTATATGTAACTTCAGAATGTATTTCATCTGTGTATTATATATATATTTATTGTACCCTTATAAGAGATGTGTTATTCCTCTATAAGGAAGTGTCGTGATGTGGACTGACAAGTGTCGCAAGTGTGTGTACTTGCCGATGGGTTATTAGACCACCATATGGGGTCGGCCCTGATTAATATATAATATAATGTGGATGTATCGAAGTAGACAAGTCGGCCCCAGTAAGTCACTGGGCAAAAAGGTGAGTATAAATAGAGATAGGAGATCTCTATTTTACTCATTCGGAAAAGTAACTCACTCTCTCTCTGAAAAGTGGCGCACTAGTGAGGAGGAGGAGGATCATCTGCTAGGAGACTATATCAGTGTTATTTGGTTGTATTTTGGTTGAGCCATTGCTCTCTCTATCTCTGAGGAAGTTGTGGGGTTTTTCACCTTAGGGTTTTCCCCACGGAAACTCTGTGTCTCTTGTCTCTATGCTTTTGATTCTTGTGATGCTTGTGATGCTTGTCATATTATGATTGTCATGCATTGATGTACTGTAGATGTTATTCTCTCAGCAAAGATCCTATAGTATTGTGATTTAATACTCAAAATTTAATAGAAACATCCAAAATATTAAACTTTTATATTGTTCTTAAAATAATTCTACGTTTAATATATCTATTCTTTCAAATAATTAATTAATAGGAAAAAAAATAAATCCTTTATACATCTCCTTATCAATCCAATATAATGTTTGATGTGAAATACCTCATTGCAGGAGAAATAAGTTCTCTCCAATGTTCATGGTATTCATGCCTCAATATTTTGTTTGGTGGAAGAGAGTTGGAATAAGGCCTCTACTTGCGACATGAAATAGGTGCGCTAGAGGGTCACAAAGGAATATCCTAATTCCATATGTTGCTTGTTTTATAAATGAATAGAGTGGTGAACCATTCATGTTTCATTTAGAACACTTTGGGTTTCCTTGGGTGCACGATATAGACATGTAAGACCAAGGGATTTGAGCCTCCCCTTAGTGGGCGAGCATTTCCTTTTACGAACTTGGTCGAGTAGATAGAAACACACTCATTAGACTTGCTTTGATAGATTCACTAACAATGAGTAGACTTGTGGGAATACATGTGTCGATGGGAGAACATGCAATGAGACATGTGTTCAATGCACTTGTGAGCACATGGGGCATACTTGCAATGTGTGAACTTGTGGATGCAGATGATCGACAGACAAAAGAAACTAAAGGAAGTAAAGTTGGATTTGGGAACTTGCATCCACCTTAGAAGCAAAGGAGTTGAAAGAGCTTGGAAATAATCATATACATAGTGGATGCATAGTGGATGCCTCAAAGTAGCTAAGGAATTCCATATTGGAAAGTGATTGAGACACAATTCAAAGTGATCTTTGTGATTATCCTAATTTATGAGTTTTGCATAGTAGGAAAAAATTGGATTGGCTAAGTGAAAAGGAGAAGTGAAGAGAACCTACAGGGGGTATCTCTGTAGTAACTTCAAGGGTTGGATTAACAATTATGCGCAAGACATGCCCTTTGTAATTATAGTATGTAAAAAGAGCTACAAGAAGTTGCATGTATCCTCTATTGGACATTATAACATACTTCATCTAATAAAGTTTAAGGCATGCACCTTGGGTGTCAGTTGCACATATGACTTATGTTGTCTTTGGTTGGATGAAAGTTGTTATGTTTTTTGTGATGCATTATGATGGCTAATTTTTGTAATATTGGCTAAGTATAAGAATTGCTAGGATGTTTTAAAGTCCATTGTTGGACATGTTCCTATTGTTGGATAAGTTGGTTAAGTAGTTCTAAAGTTGCACATCTAACATTTTCTATTCTAAGGCAAAGTTATGGTAAGACCTTGTCCAAATGGTTGTAGTTTGGTTGTAGTAGGAATAGGTTGTTCAAACCCCTATGGTTGAGGCAAGGCAATGTTGCACAACTACAGATGATAAAAATAAAAATTTCAGAAAGACTCATAGGTCCATGGCAGTTGGTATCAGAGAAGAACTTGGGGTTCTAGTGATGCTCTTCACCACTATCATTCCCATGAAAATTGGTATCGAATATGTTTTTTCACTCTTTTTCTAGTGGAAAGGTGGAAACAAGTTGAAACTTACATCAAAGATTGGTTTGAGGATCTTGTTGGGTCCCTTCACCATGTCCCAAATGGGTGCAATAGGTTTGGAGGAAGGTTCAACTTGTTCAATAAATCCTTGTAATCCTCTCTTCATGAGAACTTGATTAGGAAGGTTGGGTGTAGGTTAAGGTATCACTTGGCACAAGTATTGTAGAACCCTCTCTTTCAATAGTTTTATAGAAGGTTTCCTACGATGGAAAGATACCAAATGAAGGTGGAGGATGATATAGAGTTTTTGTTGTATACCACAATCAATCCAAGAGAAGCTTAGTTGAGTTCCCCACCATGACATAAGGTAAATTTTATCCAATTCAATCTGCATGCAATTCTTATAGAGGACACACTTAGAAATGTCTTGGCTTCAAGACATTCTACAACAAACCTTTTGATGTTTAGATTGTTTGGTACATGATATTAGGCCACTTCATGAAGAGGTAAAGTTCTCATTTCTTGTTTCGATAGTTCATTTCCTCTAACTAGTTGGGCACAACATAGTTCTTTGGTAGAAGAAGGATAGAATCCCCCCTTAGAGAAATATTTATGAGGGATTGGTGCCTTATATAGAAACCAAATATGAATCCAAAACCAACTTTGTTATGTGGATTTGATTGTAAAGTGAAGGGTAGTGCAGGCATCAGTGGATTCTAGTGCCTCTCCCAATGTATTGAAGAAGGGATTTGTAAGTGAACTTGGGATTATAGTTGGGTTGTACAAAACTTCAGTTAAGGAAATCAATTCTAATGTGAAGGAAGTAGCTAGGGTTGTGACCATGGTTCTCTTATAGTTGGACAAGTGGAAGGGTTGTGTAGAATTCGTAGAGATGCAAATGGATGCCTTTGAAGTCATTCATGGGTAGGAATTCCTAGGGATAAGTCATAACTCAATTATCATACAATTTGTGGAAAATTTGGTGACAATTGGTGGGTAGAAGACTCATGTTGTGTGCACAAAAACAAGAAATCTAGACAAAAAGTTGTGCATGGTGTTTTCACTGAGAATGAAGAGGAGAATCAAGCACCTAGAATCATGGCTTTTTGCAATAGTAATCAGGGAAGTGGATGAGAACGGAGTGGGGATGTTTTTTATACCAATAGTTTCCAGTGTATCGGATGACTTTGGTGATCGATTACTTGAATATTTCTCAAAATTTCTCTCTCAAGATGCATTTTTGACCATTGCATCAATCTTGAACCGGGGTTGTAGCCTCTGATAAGGGATCCTTATTGACTTTTAAGGCCTAAGTTATAATAGTTCTGAAGGAATTTGACAAATTTGTAAGATGTTGGATTAATAAGACCTTTTAAATCCCCATATGGCACACCTATTCTCTTTCAGAATAAAAAGGACACCCCAAAGTTGAGCATGTGCATGGACTACCATGCATTGAACAAGAATGCCATCAAAAATCAATACCCCATTACCGTTTTAGTAGATTGCTTTGATAATTTGTCTAAGGACAAAGTATTCTCAAATATAGACTTGACAAATGATACTACTAAGTAAGGATCAGAGAAGGACATGATAAAAATACAACCTATGTAGTAAGGTATGGCAATTATGAGTTTCTTATTATGCCTTTTTGTTTGTGCAATGCACAAGCCACCTTTTGAACATTGATGAATGATGTGTTTGGAAAAGTATTAGACAAATCAATTATTATATCTCTAGACAACATCGTGGTGTTAAGTGAGAGATAGAAATCCATAAGAAGCATTTGGTCGAATTCTTTCAGGAATTGAGGCAAAGTTGGTTATACTTGAAGAATTCCAACACTACAAGGAAAAGGCCCTCTGGAAGAGGTCAGAGCGGAGGTTTTTAGTGTTACAATATTGGAGAAAATTGTCAAAAAATCCTCTGCTACAGTATTTGTCAATGGTAGCAAATGTTTTTACGGAGTTCATTACGAATATATTTTATAACTAAAAAATACTTGACAACCAAAGGTTTTAGTGGATGTTTTTTTCATTGGTGCGCTTAATTGAAATTACGCACACCAATGTGTGTCTTCATAATAAGCATCGGTGTTGTACAGTTAAAATAGTTGCACTAATGCACTCAAACAGAACAAGTACAAGAAAGAATCAAATTTCAACACCGCACCAATGCTTGAGTATAGAATATATGCACCGGCGCTTATTTACAAAATAAATGCATCGGTGCGATATTTTAAATCTTATGCACCGTACATTTTTAATTTTTTTTTAATTTTACTAGTGTTTTCCGTTTATCAGAGCGTGCCATTGCATTTCATCAGCAAATGCCCCGGTGCTTAAATACTATCAAAATGACCCAATGCATTTTAACACCTCAAACGCGTCATCATGCTTAAACACAAAGAAAACAGTGGGCATAAGCTTTGATCGTTCTCCGTGCGCATAAGCGACCTACATGAACTAGTGCGATACAGAGAAGAAAACACACTAGACAATCTGTCTGGCACGTGGAAATTCTTATTTTTAAAATTTAACGGCGTATTTTATTTACATTGGATTTTCGGGCCTATCGTTTACATAAACGCATTGATGCTTATTGTTCGTATATATGCACCGGTGCATAATGTTCATATAGGCACACCGATGCGACATATATTATTAAAAGCATCGCATATGATTCTTTGAACAATGGCTACTCACAGTTCAATCAAATATATATTTTTTATTTTTTATTTTTTTAATTCCATTATTCATCTGAAACTAAAAGATTTATTTATCATACAATTCATTTCAATTTTAATTATTTTGTTTGTTTGGATTAATTTCTTATATCATAGATGCAAGCATCTATTGTACTATTTAATCATCCATACATTTAATTACCAATGTACCATTTCACATGTAACATTTGACAATAGCATTGAATAATGCAATAGAATAAAAAAGTTTATTTTATTATATATCAATAAGAGTGCCTTTGTCATACAAAATAGGACAACATAGAGACAACAATAATCAAAATGTCAGCATGCATGTAATTATTGTTACACTTATTGGTAACTCGTTGTTTTTCAATTCGGACACTATGTCGAGTATGTTATTATACAAAATGTCTGATTTTCACAGACAATTATTTCAAAATATACAACAAACTACAATAGCTTGCATTAACATCAAAATTAAATACAGAGCATCATTCTTTGCTAGAACTATTATCCATGCTCGAGCCACTTTCATCAATTGGTTTATTTGGCCAAATGTTTTGTCGATTGGCTTGATTGTTTTCCTCTTCTTCATCTTCCATCTGCAAACATAAAAATTAAGTGTATTGAGTGTATCTACATTGCCAGTGGGAATAATGAAAAATAAATAGATAGTACACATGAATGTAAATTGAAAAGCTGCATACCATAGAAATAATTGACTCATGAATGAGACCTTGACTGTGAGAGAGAATCCTTATCCCTCCTTAGTGGATACACATCCCAGCTCGAGGGTGATCTCTCAGATGAAAGAGTACAAGTTGTACATAGATCTAAGGTTGGGTGGAACGTTGTCCTCACTCCTCCAGTTGCTTGGAAGCTTCAGTTCCAATATAAGTGCTCCATGTTGTTAAATGATGTTAATGCATGTGTTATATCCATTTTATATGTTATGCTTGTCATGATATAGAATATTGATTGAATGGTTACATGGATTGAATCAATAGGAAGCTAGGTGTGATATTGAAGATAAAGTGGATTGTCTGTTGAATACTCCATTATTTACTTGAATGATATGTATGACTAACCTTGCAAACTATGGATATGTTAACTAGTTTAGTCATTATATGTGTTGTTATGTATTGTATGCATCCTTCAAGAGGATAGACCTTCACTTCATTTAGTCTTGGAAGGAAAGAGATAACCCCCCCACTTATGATTGTCAGAACCCATCTGTGTGATAGAGTGGTATGGAGAAGTTATGGTAGAAAGTAGGTAGAAGCCCCTATGGAGGATAAGCCACTTAGGTGGGGAATTACGAATAGAATCTCAACTAAGAAAATTGGCATGGTTGGAGTGACCATATGGAGTGGGGAATTGTATGAGTGGATAGATATTTCCAATATCTTTCCAATGGTATTGGACTCGCCTTATTTGGCTTAGGGACGAAGGAGAAACAAGTCGGAGAAGTTATAGGTATAAGGGGGAGTGGTTCCGCATTTCCACATCTGCAATGCGGATTTCGGGTTGTGGGTGTCGGGAACCATCCTTGGAGTTGTATTGATTAGACTAGCGCAATTCCATGTTCCGCAATGCGGAATGTGGATTATGGAAGGGTAAAGTTGACGGAGCAGTGGAACTTCCGTAATTCTGAGTTCCACAATGTGGGTTGTGGATTGCGGAAGGGTAAAGTTGACGGATCAGTTGGACTTCCACAATTCCGAGTTCCATAATGCGGGTTGCGGATTGTGGAAGCGAAAGTTGGAGGAGTAGTTGAACTTCCGTAATTCTGATTTCTGCAATGCGGAATGCAAATTGCAGAGATGGAATATTTCTGAAAGATTGCAGTTGGATGTTCGCATTCTGAGTTCCGCAATGCAGATTGTAGATTGCAGAATGCGGAAAGGCGAATTACGGATCTGATCCCATTTCGGTTGTGTGTACAAAAAAAAAATAGATTGGTTTCTCTCATGACCTATGAAGGCCACCTTGAAGGTGTGGGGATGTCACATCATCACTCCATAGAAAATGAATAGTTCATATATTTCTTATCAGCCTCCCTATATCAGCTACAAGTGTATTGCATCGTAATACGATGAAGATGAGTTTTTGGATACAAATATTGGTTTAATACTATGTCATATTGGTTTTCGGTCTTTTTTTGTACATATTTGTTTTTTCATTTACTCATTTTGTCAATGATAGCAAGATCAAAATCCAAAGCGATATAGCTGTGAATGTGAGCTCATCTCATAACCTATTTTTTAAATTCCATATTTCACATAGAAGTAATATATGTCTTGTAAAGTTCAAATTCCATTTTTTATAGGTTGTATTTTAGATGTAATTCCCTAGGGTAATGTGATAATTTATTTCCTTGGTCTGACACTAACATCATTAATGGTTTCAATGTCAATCCTTGTGGTTCATCTTTAGTTTGTGGTTGTTATACATGTGATATTAAAAGTTATATTATTATAGTGGCATATTATTATGTTGAGATTTGGTTCCACGTTAATATTGATTCTCTTCTAGATTGTGTGTATGTGTTATCATTGTTGCATATGTGTTATGAATAATATCACATTTATAACAATTGTGAGACAAACATGGTTTATAAGGCATCATCCACATCAAAATCTATGTCATTATAGAAGATGGATTTGGGGTGCATGTCTTTATGTTGACATCATAACATCCTCACTTACTCAATACTAACTTTGTCAACAATTTTGATTCATTCTTGGTGGGTCATCATTGACTTGTATTTATTATCTAAGTGAAGAGTCAACTAATATTGCTACAATAGGATATCCCTAAGTTGAGATTTCAGTCCATGGTATTACTCATTATATTCTTCTCTTCTATAAGTTCATTTAAGTAACCATTGTATTTTTTTAAATACTTCACACTACCTTTTGCATAGTCATATGTGTCACTCTCTTGTAGGGTTATTTACTCATTATTATTCCCTGTAAAGGGAGGCCTATATGTTTCACTGAAAATTCAAATTCATTTGACTTTTATTAGTTGCATTGGCCCCTAAACATTTGGCATATGTTTATTAAGGTTGTCCAAAAATAAAATATTATACAAGATATTTTAAACATTTTTAATAAAAAAAATGTTGATTCCATTTTTTGATTGGTTGACAGACATCATATTTTGTCAAGCTCATTGCTTCAATTTTAAGACAGAAAAATGATTTTAAAAGAAAAAAAAATTGTAATTCTTCCACTTTTGAGCCGCATTTATGCACTAGGTTCACAAGAGTGAATGGGTATGTTTGTTGGCTTGTAAAACTATTCTTGAGGTTTTCTATAAAGACCCAGGTTTTGCGTGGTTCTAGGAACCAACAAAACCCCTTTTCACCGGCCCTTTCGGCAACAATATGCAAACACACTGAGGTCTCACCCGAGGCGAAGCAATGGGGGGATTGCGGATTCAGGTTTCCACAACCAGGTGATGAGTGTTAAAACAGATTGGCGAGCAGCGCGCTATGAGACTCACCCTGTGGACTTCGGACTGCACGAAGTTCCACTTCTTCACGACGAATACTTAGGCAATCACGCATCCAAGGACTGCGCGATGCGGGAAGGTTACTTGACAATAGGACAGCGCCACAAAGACTGTGCTTCCTATTTGGTACTCAACCACTTAATGGATCTTACTTAGTGTAGAAAGATGCATTCCACAAGCATATTAGACGGAACCTTGAAACCTTATACACTGTAACAAACATGATATCATTGCGCACTTCCGGTGTTGCGCTAAGTGTTTATCCAACTAGTTCATGCATTCATCTAACTGCGAAGTGTTGGTTCATTCGACATTTATTCATACATGTGATTACTTAATATATTATTTCCATCATCATCCTTATGGCGAATACATATAAAAGCAAAGCACATAAACTCATAAACAACACTTAACCATTCAACATAAGTAAAGACACAAATGCAAACACATAGCAATCGCATAACACAAAATTTAACGTGGTTCACCCCCAGGATGGGAGCTACATCCACAGGAACTATTGTTGTATTATCTTTGGGAAGGGTACAACAGTTCCAGTCTGCGCACTCAGCTACATACTCTCTTCTCTCTCTGTAGGTCTCTACGCACACAGTTGCAGAGCCTTTACAATCTTCTCTCAATAGAGATCAATGTTCAACAACAAAGATTAACACTTCATAAACAGAATATTAACCCTTTCCCTTACAAAATGTGCCCTTTTATAGATCGTTCCCTTAGGTCACTTCTTTACAATGCATAGGATCAAAAACCCTAAGGTTACCCAAAACCGTCATGGTTTCTTCGCTAACTAGGACTGCTAGGCTCTGATAGCGACTTCTCCATCACGACCATCCTCTACGCGTGGTCACTTTGCTTTCAGCCTGCCCTGTTGACTACATGCTGACTGTCACTTTCACCCTGTTGTTCCTTCTCTAACGGCTTTGTGTGGTTGGTTCATGTCGTGCTTCCTCTACTCATGTGACCGGTCGCTTTCCTTCCGCACCACTCCTTACCCTCCTATTGGGAATCATGGAGTACTTCGACAAAACAGGTCGCTTTCACAGCTCAACCTTCCCTTCATTCTTTACCCAAAATAGGTGCCCTGCTAGCACTTCGCAGTGCTACCACTTCGCGGAACCGAATCTCAGCTACGCGATTCCCATCCTGCCGATACTACACTGCGCTCAACTTCACAGCTTCCAAAACTGTTTTACCAAAAATGCCTTCATCTAAGCTGTGCTACAACTTCAAAATTGTTCTTCTCAAAAATGACTTACTTGGGACAGGCCCAATAGGCCCCTAACACTTACATGTGGCTCGTCCCCGAGCCACTTTCAACTTCTGGTTCCATTAGCTTCTCTTCCTCTTGCGGATCTATCTTAGCAGCGAGCTCTTGATACGTTGTGCTTAGCTTAGCAACCATATCCTTGTAATCTTCTTCAATGGCCTTGATCTTTTCCAACACATCCTTTTTTAAGTCATCTTGATTTTTGTCTTCTACCAATTCCTACGTGTCGTGGAGTTCCTGCAATTTTCCTTCATCTTTTGTGTTAGATCATGGGCTTCCTCCTGCAGGGGATGTGATTTATCCCCGACTTCAGCCTCCAGTTCTCTTAAGACCACAAGTTGTCTTTTTAATTATCTGACTTCTAGGAATATGTGGAGTATGTATCTTGGTGGCAAGGTCTTTCTCTCTGCATTCAGTGTGTCTAATGCTGCTTCCTTTTCCTTCAAAGTTGTCTGGACCTGCAGTAGCTCGGGGTCCTCTTGCAGTGTAGTGAATACTCTCATAGCTTCATCCAGTAAGGTTTGACATTTTTTTACTTCGCTAGCTATTGCTTCCGCGGCTGCTTTTACATCTGCTGCTCGGAGCTCTGCCTGGTCTGGTGGCATATTTGGCTGATTATGTGCTTCCAAGGCAACGATCTTTGATTGGTAATCAGTCTCCATGTCCTTCATTCCAGTCTTAAGATCGTTGACCACCGAGCCGATCTTAAGGATAGTATCTATGAGCTCTGGCTATTCTTCGCATTCGGGTATTTCCACGCAGACCGAAGTGACAGTATGCTCTATTCTTCTTTGTCGGTCCTGCTCATATTAAAGTGCCATGGTTTTCTTTAAGCTTGCTTCATGCACCTGCTTATAATTTTATTGCAATTTATATTGTTGGGTCAGAGCGACCACACTTCTATCATGGATCTCTTCAACAACCTGCAAGTGCAGATTGTGTAGGCCCTCTAGTGGCATCATCGTGATGTCGATGTCCACATGCTCGATGTCCTTCACGCTCGAAGTTAACTATTCATGTGGTAACCTTACGCATAGCGGGTCAAGTTGTACTATGCGCTACTTCGGTGGCAAGGTCAGGGCTAGAGGTGTTTTCTTTGGCTGTGAAGTGTCCCCTGACCTTACTTCTGACTCTGAGTCTTGTGGCTAGGGAAAGTTGCTCTGGACTTGCTCAAACTTCTCTGTTATGCGTTGTAGCATGGTGAGATTCTTCTGTAAACTTGCTTGGATCGCCTCATCCTTACTATATTAGAGGTTCAACGCATCTCCTAGGTGCGCGGTAACTGTGGATATGATCATCTCATAATCGTCATCATGGAGATTTGCTTTTGACTGGCCCTTTACAGCCTTCTGCTTCTTTTTCTGGACTTTTTCTGGTATTGAGCTTTCTGGCTCCTTCCTTTTTCCTGACGGTGACTCTTCAACAATTGGTGTTGGAATGGGATTACTTTCTTCGGATTTGTTTTCGATGATCATAGGTCCTTCAACCTTCCATTCATCAATCCATTCCTTCATGATGAGGCCTATATCTGCTTCATTCATGTGCTAGCTCCCTTGGAACCATTCTAGATTCTTTTTCTGGCCCTTCATTGAAATGTGGATGGAATGCATGTCAGCATAAAAATTTACAGTGCGAATATATTTAGATGTTACCTGCTTGGATATGCGTGGTGTGCAAATGATGACATCACGCAGCTTCTCATAGTATGTGTGGACTACTTCATTCCACGCGTGTTGTCTCTCTGCCATCATATTTTCCCAAATATTCACATACCTTGGTCCTCTATAGTCAATGCTGGAAGTGTTGAGGCCAACATAGTTTTTAGGTCCTTACATCCCACAAACACAATCAAGACCATCAACCAGCTATAGTGGAATTTGCTGCCATGTATCTGCGTGTCGCGCACATCATCTAGAAATTCATTCAACAGGTATTGGCACTATTTAAATCTTATGCCCATCGCGGCCTTCGCCCCAAGGAGCACCGCTCTGGCTAGTACTTCATTAGGTCTTGCCTTTCACAAAATTTTCCTTGCTAGTAGTTGTGTTATGAACCGCGTAGCATCATTGGCAATATCGTCCATGACGAATCCTCATTTTCCTTTCAGGACGTTGTGTATTGACTTCATCTGCGTGGAGACCTCCTTGTCCCTTCTCTTGTATTGAAATAATTTCTTAGTGTCGTCGCCTCGCTTACTTAATCCTGTGACCCAATGGATCAATTCGATGTTCAATTCCACGTTCCTATCCAACCACATATAACCCTTGTGTGTGCACGAGATGAGTGTGCGCACCACCACGTTCATTTCTCATCTCCAATCGAAGTGTGAGAGCCTCAACAGGTTTAGAAATCGTAATTCTACTACTTCGGATAACCAATTATGTGCAACCAGCATAGAATTTCCCTTCACATCCTTCTTCCAACACATATATTGATCTGGCTGAAATTGCTGATACCTCAGCTCGTCGGCTCCTTTTGCATCTGAAGTAAGTCGTGGTCCTCGAACTTACATTCTACGATTTTTCCCAATAGATTTTTCTCTAGTTTCACATGCTTGATATTGGTGGAAGCGAAATCTCATACTTCACATTCCTAGATAGCTTAAGGGCCAGTGCATCCTGTGCATGCAGAGAGATATACTAAGGTGTCAAAGTAAGTGGTATTTCCTTATCACTGAGCGACACTTCTGGAAATGTGGAGCTCATCCTCTATGGTTTTGTCTTCTCCACCTCTAGCTCCTTTCCCTTGGCTTGCATAGCTGTGGAATGTCGTGGTGATCATCATGAACCCTGTCCCTACTCTGTAACAACCTTCTTAGCGGGGGTTCTCATCAACCCTTCAATCCCTCCGTACTTAAACACCCTCATAGTCTCCTTGACTATGAATTCTTGCTCAATAGAGGAATGTTCAGACATTCCCTGGATAATCTCTTAACAGACTGGCGGGATCACGTAGTGCTCACTGTAAACAAGTTCAAGCCATGGCTTGCAGGAAAATTTTAGATTTTCGGTAACGCCTGCGAGTCCAAATACAGCAGTATTTATAGGCAGGGTTGAGCCTTAGCCGCACCCATCAATGGTTAGAAAAGCATTAAATGGCATATTCGTTTGCCAAATCTGCTGAGGATTCGGGTCCTTTCCATCATTTACTGCTTCAAAATGGATATTTTTGCATTAAATGCTCAATCGGTCGTCGGCAAGATCACTATATAATGGCTAGTTTTTCGACCAACATTGTAACAACTAGTTTCTTGGACCATTGCATTGAACTACATGACGATTCATCACTACTCTGGCGCAGTTACTTCACGATGTCATGCTTCTTGGTTCTGAACTTTGCATCTTCTCTTATTCCTTGGATCTGCGCAGCTACTTTTTGAGATTCAAACTACGCGCTTCTTTTTTTTTTGATCGCACAACTTCTCTTCTTGACTAGTGTTGCACAGTACATGCATCCTTTCTATCCATCTTCGCATATCGGTCCAAAACTGTGTACAGACTCTTTTGTATTTCTAGTGCCCAATTTCAACTATACCTGACACTTAGAATTTTCCTTCATTTCTAATCACTGAGGGTTCTACGAAGTAGTACTATCTCTGTATGGTTTTAGTCTACTTCCATATACCAATCCTGGTAAGGTATCTCTGGCTAACGTGGCTAACTAAACTGCGCCACCATTAGTGACATGCATAACAGTATATGGGCCAAGCCAATGCATCTTAAATTTTCCAGGAAATTTCATAAACTTGCTATCATACAAGAGGACTAGGTCACCTACCTAAAAGGGCTTGTTCCTGATATGGCAATCATGCCATGCTTTTTCTCTGTCTTTCTACACTTGCAGGTGGAAGCCTGCGATGAAGCGTTCTTCCTCCAATCCAACCAAGTGTTGAAGTCTTTCCTCCATTGTTTCTTGATCTTCCAATCTTGTAAATGGATCTATTCTCAAGAAGGGTACAATATATTCCATAAGCATTACAGCTTCCTATCCATAGGCCAATCTGAAGGGTGTATAGCCTATCAACTTCTTACAAGTAATCCTGTACGCCCATAACACAACTGGAATGCGCAGATCCCATTCATCTCTATTTACATTGCATACCTTTGTCAGCACATTCTCTAGTACCTTGTTGAAAGCTTCAACAGTTACATTTGCTAGAGGATGGTACGGTGTACTCCTCTGATGATAAATGTGGAACTCTTCAATAAGGTATTCAATAGTTAGGTTCAAAAAATGGGTCCCTTGATCACTCATTAAAATCTTCAAGCATCCAAATCTAGTAAGGATGTTCTCAAAGATGAACTGCGCGGTAGTAAATACACTACAGTCCTTCATTGGTATAGCCTCTACCCATCTGGTGAGATAATCAGTCGTGGTGATAATGTATCTCGTACTAGTCCTTTTTCCCGGTGGGTTAATAGGTCCCACGAAATCAATAGCCCATTTCTCAAATGCCTGAAGTGTCAACTATGGATTCAGTGGCATTTTGTCTCGTCACGATGGCCTTCCTATCCTCTGACAGACATCGCAGCTCTGGAAATGTTCCTTTGAGTCCTTGTGAATTGTAGGCCACTATATCCCTACTTGCAATATATTCTGCGCAGTGGCTCTTCCTACGTAGTGACCTCCCGATACACCTGAATGTGCATCAGCTAATATGAATGGATTCTCATTCTCCAACACACATATGCACAACACTTCATCTGGTCCCAACTTATATAATTGACCTGCGATTATAGTGAAGTATGTTGCTCTTAGTACAAGTTGCTTCTTCTGTTACGTAGTGAACTCTGTGGGTGCCAACCCCGTGGTCAAAAAGTATACAATGTCTTCGTAGTAGTCATCTGCGATCTGTATAGCAAATAACTGCCCTTCAGGAAAATTATCTTCAAGATTGGTTGGTTCTTGGCCTGACTCAATCCTTGAGAGATGGTCGGGTCCTAAGTTCAATCTTCCTGGTTGAACCACAATTTCAAAATCATACTCTTGGAAGAGCAGCAACCTTCTGTAGATTCTCCCCCCTAACACTGGCTTATTGACCAAGTATTTCAAAGCTGAATGGTCATTGTACATGGAGAAGTGTGCACCCAACAAATAGTTCCTGAATTTCTGCAGTGCATATACCATAGCTAGACCTTCTCTTTCAGTGGTCGCGTAGTTCTTTTCAGCTGATGAGAGCTTCCTGATCGAGAATGCAATGGGGTGATCAATACACCCTTCAACTGGTTGAGCAAGCACAATTCTCAACTCTATAGATTAAGCGTCAACATGCACATGGAACAGCTTATCCCAATCTGGGAAAACTAGGATCGGCGCAGTTACCATCTTCTCCTTTAGTGTGTCTAGGCCTTGTTCACATTCTCCATTCCATATGAACTATGCTTCTATCTTCAGCAATTTCTCCATCGGTGCGGTTATCTGTGCATAACCCTTGATGAATTTTCTATAATAACCTATATGTCCCAATGTCGTACGAATCTGCTTCACTAAGTTTGGTGCAGGTAAATTCACAATCACTGCAATCTTCGCAGGATCAACCATCAAACCTTGTATGCACACAATGTGTCCTTGTAGGATACCATAAGGCACACATAAAATACATTTATTTAAATTTAATGAGATTTGATGTTGTCTGCACTTAGCTAACATCATTCTCATGTTTTCAAAATGGTTCTTCGGAAAACCAAAGACAGTCCAATCATCAAAGTAAACCTCCAAGAACTTATGGATAAAGTCCCTGAATGCAGCTACAACAACTCTGGAAAATATGGCAGGTGCATTCTTCAAGCCAAAGGGAATAATTGTATACTGATATGATCCCCATTCAGTAGCAAATGTTGTCTTATGCCTGTCTGTTGGATCAATCCTGATATGATGATATCCAGAAAAGCCATCAGTGAATGAGTAGGCCTCATTTCCTCCCACATTGTCTAATACTTCATCTGTAAAAGGAGTAGGAAATGGGTCATGAAGCGAAGAATCATTCAGCTTCCTTAGATCTACGCAAATCTTGATTTCACCTTTAGTCTTTTTATCTTGGATAACCATCGGGCTTATCCACTCTGACTCTTCAATGGGCTCAATGATGCCTGCATCAAGCATCTTATCAATTTCTGTGTTAATTCTTTCTTTGTATCTGGGGTTTAGTCTATAAGGTCTTTGCTTAACAGGATTCGCTCCTGTCTTGAGAGGTATTTTCATAACCCCCAAGTCACCCAAAATTCCTTTCATTTCGGAAAACTTCGTCGGAAATAAATCCTGATATTCATGTAGGAGGTCTACGATCTACGCGACCGTCGCATCATTCCAGTAATATCCAATGGATGCAAACTTCGGCTCTTCACTTGTGCCAATGTTCACTTTTCTCGTCTTTACAGGGCCGCTCATATCTGGAATTTCCAATGGAGGTCCTTCTACATCGCGTGCTTCTTCGGACTTAGATGTATTGATGTTGCGCGGATCCTCTTCATCGCTCTCTTCTTGTTCTTCTTCATTTTCAGCAAGGTTATAACATTCAAAGGCATGTTCTATATGCCTTCCCCATTCTGGTTGTAGGTTCACAGGTACCTTTACATCTTCAAACATCCTCTCTTTGATTTCTTCCAATGCCTTGTTTATACTTGGGCATTCGGATCTGAATATCCTTTCTTTGATAATCCACAGAGCTTTGTTTATGCTAGGACTTTCATCTTCAAAGCTGAAAGTTCTTTGGAAGTTCGCAGTTAAGATAGACCAATCTGTAGTTCCTTTGCGAAGCTCCGTTTCTAGATACCAATTCTTTGGAATCTGCTCTTCCAGGGTGTGCACAAACAGATGAACCCATTATGTCTATGGTCTCCTTATCCATGCTTGTGAAAAAAATTCCATGTGATCCCTTGGATCCGTCTGTCCATTATACCTTTCAAATGTCAGCGCAACTTTCTCTACGAATCTGATTTGCATCATTTGTCTACACTGATCCCATGTTGTCAAAGTCTTCTTATGCACAGCCCACCATCTAGCATGTTTCTCGCGCAGTGCTATGTCTAATGCTGGTATACGATGTTCATCTGCAACTGATACAGTATATTCTTGAATAAACGAAGAAACATTAGTCGAACCATCATAAGTGAGGATTGGACTTACCTCGGCTCCAATATAGTGCAGTGACTTTGTGATCTGTGCGCATCTTCTTGCAGATACTTCATGCATACGGCTTTTCCAATTCTCCAATCCTACGTCGGATTCTGAGATGCAAGAACTGTCACATCTCCAACTATGTGCTCCATCCACAATAGGATTAACGTAGTCATCTTGATTCGCAGTCATCTTGTAAATGCGATCAAGATCCTGTGCTCTGGATTCTTCCTGAATCGGCTCACCGTATCTTTCTCCTTGTGAAGGGTCCAATGGTGCAATGACCCTTATATCCTGCCCTTCAAAGATCATCTTCTTGGTCTTCAGTTTTATGATGGCGAGGTTATCCATCGCCCATTCTATTCCCAATAGTGTTGGATAAGGCTGACTATCATCCACAATTTCAATAACCTCGAAGTCTGCATAACTTCGCACTCCATCGATGTCAACAATAATATTGGCTAATCTCCCAAAAGGTATGACTTTCTGCTAGTTAGCCAATCTCAACTGTATGGGTGACCATGAAAACTTTGGTCTCCCCATCTACTTCCATGTCTGCTTAGTCAAGACATTTACCTTTGATCCTAAGTCAAGGATGATATCATCCATATCATAATCTCCTATCTGCGCACTGAGCCTCATTTCTCTTCCTGTTATTTTATGGTTCTTGATGTGATGAACTGCGCTTTGGGCAGTATCCGTCTCACTACGTGGTTCATACTGGTTTAACCATTTTTGTAATTCCACTACAGCGTCTGCACTTTTTAATAATTTCATGTAGCTCCATAGGAACAACGCAACAGAGGTGCCTGTCTCTGCTGCAGGGCACATTTTTTCATACGCGGCTGGCATATTTTTCATATGCTCTATTTCACTTCGCAACGGGATTCTTGGTGACATAGGTGCTGGCTCTTTGAATATGTATCGCACATATACAAAGACTTCTTTGTTTTTCTCCATATTGAAAACAGTGCTTTTCCAAGTAGCTTTTCTGATCCAGACTGCTTCAGCAGGGGTCTTCTTATTTTCAAAATCTCTAGAACTCGAAGTCTCTGCTTGCCTATCTCTTCCTGTGGCAGCGCCACTTCATGTCACTGCATTGATACTTGGATCTGCAGCCCTTTTCTCTGTTGTGATCAACTGAATGTTCGGGTTAGGTACATCTTGCTTTCTCTTCTGCATTTATGCTGCTAACACTGGGCAACCCTCAATAACATGATCAAAATATTTACAGTAATTGCAGGTAGTACATGGATTGGTACAATCTCTAGATAAGTGACCTAGCTGGCCACAGTTATAACAGATCATCTAGCCTCTTCCTCTTCCTTGTCCTGGGCCAGTATTTCTTCCTCTTCCGCGGAATCCTCCACTGCCTCTGTATGCACCTTGATCATACTGCATGTTATCCTTGTTCTGTTGTGTTTCTTATTTGACTCTATATACTCCACCTCCACGCATATGCTCCATATCTTGCTTTCTTTCCATCATGAGGTCATATGCTCTAGAGTTGGAATCATCATGTCCAACTGATTTACAGAATGTGCAATATAAATTCTTAGGAGTTCGCACATACTTCTGAATTAAGTAACAATCTTCTGGCCAGTGTGATCTAGTTCTATAGATCTCGCACCATGGCACTTGGTTCTGATTCAGTGGATTTGGTGCTCCACTGTTAAGGTATTCTGAAAATAAGGGGGAGTTCTCTCTGGTGTGTCCTTCACCTCTGCATCCTATACATTAGACTTCTTGTCTTTGTTCTTTCCCCTTCATCATGTCCTGCAACTGTAATGTCAAGGCAGCTAGCTGGGTCTGAATCTGAGACATTCCAGTGCTACTCTCTCCTATAGGTGAAGCTTCTAATTTCATCGCGATATCCAAGGCTTGTGCCTGCGAAGCCACTTTCTGTTGCATCAACGGCAGTCTAATATGGGGCAACAACGCAGCTATAAACCATTCCTGGTGTTGTTGCGGTGTTATGACAAAAATGACCTAGTCTAACAATGTCTTAAGCTTCTAGTCAAATTCCCAGACTGTCTCATTAGGTTTTCTGCTTAATTTCCTTTAATTTTGTTATACATTGGGATTTTGACTTTGGTTTCTTGAACTCACTCAATAGTGCAGCCTTAATCTCCACTAAGGTTCTATTCTGTCCATGAGAATACTTCATGAACTAGTTCAAATCTCTATCTCTGAATGTCATGACGAGTTGCGTTTGATTCGCAGCATCATCCTGAACTTGCTTGAAACTCCACATGGCATCACATAGAAACCAATGTTGTTTAGGGTCCTCTAGACCCGTACCATTAAATATCGGCAGCTTAATATCGTCAATCATCCTCCTTCTAGGTGGTATAGTAGTATTTTTCACATTGGTCTGAGTGGTGTTAGGGATGTTACTATGCAGAATGTTCTGAATCGGAATATTCTGAGTCGGGATGGTTTGAGTACTCACTCTCGCATTGTTACTGGTAATGACGCTCTGAGGATTAGGAATATTAACAACTAGAGGGTTCTGAGTTGGTGGATTTTGTGTAATTGGAGGCGCGGTGTTCACAATCGCTGGGTTCTGCGGAGTAATAGACTGATAGGTGGCTGATGGAGGTGCGGTCTGGCTATCAAGCTCGGCTTGTAAATCGATGTCTACGCGGAGTCCATGTTCACTGGAATTATTCTTGGTAGTATACTTATATCTCTTTCCAGTTCTCAAATTGTGTGTATCTTCATCAAAATCACTATATTTGTTATTGACCATTACAGATTCAAAATCTTCTAGGACTTTTACTACATTCTTAAAACGCCTTTCTCAGCTAAAAGCATTTTAATATATAAACTCAGATTGTTGAGGTACTTACCTCTGAAACCTTTGAAAAACTCTGCTTCTGCTGCGCTGTAGGACTTTAGGGTGTCCACAGCGAACTCTGTCATGAATCCTTCTAGTATGTTTTCAACTCAAAAGTGGATTGCTTGCGAGAGTGGGCTATCTATTTCTTTAAACCTCTGAATGAGCTCTAGAGTACACTCGGTCGGTACTCCTACCGGTCAAAAAATAGTTCTTTTGCTCTGTGAGTCTTTCTAACCACGCATGCAACTCGTTTCCAAAGAATTCCCAAAAACGTTTGTGAATATCCTTCCACATGTATTTATTTACCCAGTCTACGTCGGAGAGATGCGGATGTCTATTCTCCTTTCTAGAAAAATCTCTTTCTGTCTTGTCGCACCAATCCTGGATTTCTTTCTTGTCTGCATTTCAATTTTCAGTACCGGTACTCATCACCAGTTCAAGCACAGCAACGGAACCATTTGTTGGCTTGTAAAACTATTCTTGAGGTTTTCTATAAAGACCCAGGTTCTACGCGGTTCGAGGAACCAACAAAACCCCTTTTCACCGTGCCTTTCAGCAACAATCTGTGACCAGAATGAGGTCTCACCTGAGGCGAAGCAATGGGGGGGTTGCGGAATTAGGTTTCCATAACAAGTTGATGATTTTTTAAACATATTGGCAAGCAGCGCGCTACGGGACTCATGCTGCAGACTTCGGACTACGCGAAGTTCCACTTCTTCGTGACGAATACTTAGGCTATTGCACATCCAAGGACTGCGCAATGCGGGAAGGTTACTTGATGACAGGACAGTGCCACAAAGACTGCACTTCCTCTTTGGTACTCAACCACTTAATGGATCTTACTTAGTGTAGAAAGACGCATTCAACAAGCATATCAGATGGAACCTTGCAACCTTATATACTATAACAAACACAATATCACTGCACACTTTTGGTGTTGCGCTAAGTGTTTATCCAACTAGTTCATGCATTCATCTAACTGTGAAGTGTTGGTGCATTAGCATTCATTCATACATGTGATTACTTAACATATTATTCCCATCATCATCCTTATGGCGAATACATATAAAAGCAAAGCACATAAACTCATAAACAGCACTTAACCATTCAACATAAGTAAAGACACAAATGAAAACACATAGCAATCACATAACACAGAATTTAACGTGGTTCACCCCCAGGATGGGAGCTACATCCACAGGAACTGTTGTTGTATTATCTTTGGGAAGCGTACAACAGTTCCAGTCTGTGCACTCAGCTGCAGACTCTCTTCTCTCTCTGTAGGTCTTTTTTCCCACAGTTGCAAAGCCTTTACAATCTTCTCTCAACAGAGATCAATGTTCAACAACAAATATTAATAATTCATAAACCGAAGATTAACCCTTTCCCTTACAAAATGTTCCCTTTTATAGATCGTCCCTTAGGTCATGTCTTTACAATGCATAGGCTCACAAACCCTAAGGTTACCCAAAACCATCATGGTTAATTTTCTAACCAGGACTGCTAGGCTCTGATAGCGACTTCTCCATTGTGGCTATCCTCTGCGTGTGGTCACGTCGCTTTTACCCTGCCCTGTCGACCGCATGCCGACTGTCACTTTCACCCTGTCATTACTTCTCTAATGGCTTTGTGCGGTCGGTTCACGTCGTGCTTCCTCTACTCGTGTGACCGGTCACTTTCCTTCTGCACCACTTCTTACCCACCTGCTAGGAATCATGGAGTACTTCGACAAAACAGGTCGCGTTCACAGCTCGACCTTCCCTTCATTCTTTACCTAAAATAGGTGCCCTGTTGGCACTTCGTAGTGCTACCACTTCGAGGAACGGGATCTCAGCTGCATGGTTCCCATCCTGCCGATACTGCGCTGCGCTCAAATTCGCATCTTCCAAAACTATTTTACCAAAAATGCCTCCATCTGAGCTGGGCTGCAGCTTCAAAACTGTTCTTCTCAAAAATGCCTTACTTGGGCCAAGCCCAAAAATGTTTGTGGGTGTATAGAGTAATTAGTGGATTTTTATGGCAAATATGCCATCAAGAAAAGAGCCTTAGAACCTTCCCTCGAATGTTGAGGCTCTCTTTAAACTCTAGAGACTTATCCTTGTATATATCATATGTTCAAGCTCTCGTAAAACTCTAGAGGCTTCATGTGAAACCAAAGGCCTATTTATAATCTGAGATTTTCTTTGCGAGATTTGTGTGGAATTAAACAATTGGACCAAAGTCTCTCTTCACTTTGGTTTATTATTACATGGGGAGTGAGAAGAGAAGAGTTCATGGAAGAGGTAGAGGGAAACACCATGGTTGGGGACTTGTAAGAATCCCAAATCCCTCCAAGCTATGGATATTTGGGTCATGAGGGAGTCGAAGTTGGTGGTGCATAATGGACTAGTGGAATTGAGAAGAGAGAGATCCAGAGGTAGTGGTGTAGCATTAATGGTTGGGAAAATATTTATATGATCCATAGCTGGTGGTGTAGCATTAATGGTTAGGATGTACATCAACGTCATGGAGATCATGGATCTTGATGGATACACTTTGGTAGAGAATTTTTGTGGGTGTAGGGTCAGGCTTTAATTAGTTGAAGATTGGATGCTTGAAAATTGGAAGCCGGTGGTTGGCTATAATCCAATAAATAATCTATTAGCTTAGATGGTTAGGGTTCATTTTGTAATCAAAAGAGGATGCATCGAAAATTATTCGTCGATGTTGTCTCTTGCACAAGCATATGTTGATGTTAAAAAGATGGCACCCATTATTCGATCCTAGGGTGGAATTTGATTATAGTACCTCAATTTGGATTAAGTTATCATGTTTTTCATTAGAATTATGGACAACGGATAAATTGAAGGCTATTGAGGATACAATGGGGAAGTTTGTAGTTTCCGATGAGAATATTTTGTAATCTCCATCACACTTGGTGGTGAGGGTTATGGTGGAGGTATATTTGAGACTAGGGTTGTATAAGTCCATGGATCTAGTGATTAGGACCATTCTTATACCTACGTATTGGACTACCTAAATATCTCCTTCAGGTGTGCTTGGTGTCATTTTTATGGCCATGTTTTAGCATATTGTAATCAACAATACCAACAACAATTATGGATCTTGATGCAGAAGGAGGAGTGAAAGGATCTTGGAGCCATACAATTAAATTGTTAAAACCCCTCAATAAATGATTCTCAGGAAAACTAGAAGGGTGATGGAGGGAAGAGTTTGGAGGCATTTGGTCAGGATGATACCTCCCAAAATGAGGTCATTGTTGGTGATTTCACAATTCCATTGGAAACTGATAGAGAGCATGTAGACTTGTGATAAGAGTTGCTCGAGAGGTATTTGGGGACATTGATTTGTCTCTAAGCCAATTAAATCACCTAGAACATATGTGGAAATCTAAAACTCCTGTAACCTCAATCATGGATAAGTCTACGGAGTCCTTATCCAACATTACTTTATAAATTGAATCAAATATAGATCCTATTATAGTGGTTAAGACCATTGAGATTGTTTTTTCGTCCCATTCGGATGATCATGAGGTGGGAATCCACTATGTTGATTCTGATAATTTTGAGGTGGCATTCTCTGAGGATGCAAACTCTTTTTTGCACCCTTTGATGAACCCAAAATCCAAGGATTCTAGCCAATCCTCTTTTGGGATGGGAAGGGGACCCTATTTGTTGCATTTACGGGCTAAGGACCACATGGTGTTGTTGGATCTAGAGTTTTATTTGGTCAAGGAGGTGTCCAATTCTAAGGTAGGCCAAAAGTCATCAATGCAACATGCTTAGGAAAAGGCTAGAAGGGAAATCAATCAAGGTTTCCATAAACTAATTTCAGGGGTACTTAGAGCATATAAAAACCCTTTGGGAGTTTCTAAATGAATATGTTACCTGTCAATGTTAGGGACTTGGTAGGGAAGGCCAAGCTTATGTCCCTCAAGAAACTTGTTGAGAAGGAGAATCCAAATATGATGATTCTCTGAGATTTTATGGGGAGGGGGGACTTACTAGTGTATGAGCTTAGGAAAATATCTGGGAATTGGAACTTTGTTTCCATTGATTCACTAGGGCACTCCAGGGGGGTCAAAACTAGTTACAATAATAGTATATATTTGTCAAATTGTTTTGTAGTTAGATCACGGTTATGCGTCGAACTTTATAGAAAGTTCCTAGATATATCATTTTTTGTTCTTAATATTTATGAGACTTTTGAAGCCAGACATGAATTCTAGGAAAACTTATTAGATATGAGTTGTTTCAAGGAGAAAAATATCATTATGCGAGTGGATATAACCTTTACATTAATATGGAATAAATTTGGGGTGCTTTATCTAGAGAGGATTGGATTCCCTAATTTTATGTGGAGAAATTTGAAGAGGCTAGATGGATAGAATTAGAGCCTAGTTAGATTAGGATGACTTGGTGTAATAATAGGACTAGGTTGGAAGGGGTTTCCAAAAGATTGGACTACTTTATTATCCATTAAAATGTAATGCATAGGAAGGAAATATTGTGCTCTTAGGTTGGTAGCATGTGTTTTTAGAATCATTTTCAAATATTTTTGGAGATTGGCAGTAGATAACTCTACCTGGTTGGTAAAGGAAGATTTGTAAAATATGGTTAAATATAATTAGTTAAATGTCAAGGAGGAGGAGGGTGAGATGTTGGCGCTTATTTTTTTAACTCTCTTCGTCTCATAGAGGATAAGATTACAATGTGGGGTAGGGAACATCACCTCAAGAGGGATGAACAGTTGGTTTCTATGGAGGAACAAATTAATCAATTATTTGTATCTCATTAGGATGGGATTGTAGCTAATGGGGATTCGGGAAAGAATAATTTGATTAGAATATGCTAGGGACAAGTTACTAAGGGAGAAGGAAACAGAATGGAAACTTAAGAGTCAGGCCTTTTCTCTTTCCTCTGGCAACCAGAATACCAGATTTTTTTAGAAATTTTCCAAGCTTCGCAAGAATATAAATTTGATATGGGAGTTGAAGGATGCGTTGATTCAATATATTTGTGGATTCAACAATATTTCTAGATTGGGTTTAATCCATTTTCATTCCATCTTTAAGGATTCCAAGAGATAAAATTTGAGGGATGTGTTAAAATTGGTATCTTTGATCGCAAGGATGGTGGAGGAAGATTAGAATCTATTGCTCTTTCAACTTATTTTGAAGGATGAATTGATGATGTTGTTCTGCACCTTCCAAAAGGTTGATATCCTTGGGTTGGATGGTTATCCTATGAAGTTCTTTGTGTATTTATTTGATTTTGTTAGTGATGAATTACTGAAGGTTGTGGAGGAGGTTAGAGTGATAGCAAGGATTCGTACTAACTTCAACTCCACATTCTTGTCCTTAACTCCAAAGGTGGAATATCCATCTTCTTTCAACAAATTCAGACCAATTTTGTTTTGCAATAGCATTTACAAAATTATTTGAAAGGTGATAGCAATCCGAATCAAACCAATTCTAATAATGGTCATCTCTTTCTAGCAATTTGGATTTCTAAAAGGGAGGTTGATTCACAAGATTATTGGATCAGTGTAGGAAGGTATGCACACCATTAAAATTGAACATCTCCCAATTACATTCATTAAATTAGACTTATCCAAGGCTTGTGATAGAGTCTCCTAGCTCTTTCTTAGACTATTGTTACTTCATATTGGTTTTAGTTTTGACCTTGTTAGGTTGATCATGGGATGCATTACTTCTTCTTGTTTTCATTTTTTATTAACGGATCTGTATCTGATTTTTCAAGCCTTCAAGGGGTTGGAATCAATGTTTTCCCCTGTTTCCATACTTGTTTTTGTTGATAGTAGAAGGTATAAGTCAAGCAATTATTGTGGAAAGATGAAGGAGAAATATATAAGAGATACCCTTTGGCAGACATGAGAATTTGACTCACTTATTTTTCATTGATTACATCCTATTATTTTTCTTGAACACTATCGAAATTTGTCACTTTAAATATAGTATGGAGATATTTTTCCAAGTGACGAGAATGGAAATAAATGTTGGAAAATATGCTTTATACTATGCTAGTGAGATTGGGATTAGGAGAACATTTTGGGAGAGGTTTTCCCATTTGAAGTGCATAACTGATAGGATGGCATGAAATATTTGGGCTCCATTCTTAAGATTATTAAATATGGCAAGGATCCCACAGAGGTGTAGACCGACTGGATGAGAAGTGAAATAATATGACGCATTGTAAAAGAGGGTACAAGTTCAAACCTCTATTAACCCATGCAATGTGCTTGCGGGCTGTGTGGTGCACCTAGGGGTATAGTGGTAGGGGAAAGGAATTGACCCCATGTCATGCGAGTATGAGACCCACCCCAGTTGTAAATACCCCTAGTATAAAAATGTGTGTGTGTGTGTGTGTGCTTGGAAAGGACATGGCTCATCACGAAGATTGAGAACAAAATCCATTGTTGGTGCAATCAATGGATATCGCATGGAATTCAATCGGTGTTGATTAAGTATGTGCTAGAGGCCATCCCTATATACAAGCACTTGATAATGTGCATTCCTAAATTGATTATTGATCTGATCAAGCAACTTTGCTTCAATTATCTCTTGGAAGGGAGTAGTGAATATGAAGGGTGACATTTAGTGAATTGGAAGGTGAATTCTTTTCCGAAAGATCATGGTGGTTAGGGAGTCAAGAATGTATTTTCACTCAACCAAGCCCTTGCTACAAATTCATTGTGGAATTTTTTGACTCGTGATAGTCTTCGGTAGATTTTTTTAATTTCGAAGTACATTGATCCACTACTATGAAACACTTTCTAGAGAAGGTTTCTGCGAAACCTCTCCAAACAAAAGTCTCCTTTTGTCACATCCCCTTGCATAATTTATAAACCATAGAGGGAACATGACTGACATATCGAGCTTAATTGGTAAACGCAGCACCATACATTACTAAGAAATTCATAATAAATAAAACTTGTGTGTGCAGGATCATACTTCAAATAAACGCAGCAGAATTAAAAATCGTATTAACACACACAAACTGAAATGCATCATCAGATTTATCTCAAGCAATTGATGAATCAACAGGCAGAGAATCCATCCCATTCTCATGCTATGCACATGCTTCATATCAATCCAATTAACATGAATAATTATCATTCAAAATTAATACATTGCAAAACACATAATGAATATAATTTAAACACGGAGAACATTTATATTTGAGTTGAAGTTGTCCAAACAACTGGCTATGTGAGAGAAACGTTCCACCCAACCATAGATCTTTGTCCATCCTATATTCTTTCAGCTGATGGATCTCCCTCGAGCTGGGTTGTGTATCCATTAAGTAGGAACTAATTGGGCTCACTCATAGCCATGGTTTCACTCAACAACTATGCTAATCCAACACACAGCTGGGTTTATCAAGCATACAAATGACAAATGAGGAGGATGCTAAGCCAATGAGCTCATCCACAGAGCTACAGGAATCTCAAGTTAATTCAATAGTCAAGGAACCCACATTACCTACCCATCCAACACAAGGAAGGTACCCTTCTTTGCTGCATAGTCCCTCAGGTGTCCCTTCCCTCTAGTGCTCTTCAGGATGGGCATAGAAAGGTCCAGCTGCTAATTCCTTGAGATTCTAGCCTTCACTGGGTTTATCAAGCAAACCCAACCTCTACTCAGTCATTCACACTTGGATTTCTCACAATTCTGTCATCCAATAACTCAATCCCGACACTTGATTTCTGGGTTGTAAAAACTAGGTTTTCCCATGGATTTCAGGGTATCTAATACTCTCAATTCGCCCCAAGGTTCATATCTATGGATCCCCCATTGGATTTCACTATCAAATACCAAATCTGTGCATTTATGGCTTTTCAAAATGTGGGTTCTTGCAAAGTTGTGATTTATGGTTTTGCTCACTGCTGGCAATTCGTTTTTGGATGGAAAATGATGTTGGGTTCTTCCACACTGCCATGGGAATGAGAATGAAGCAACCACCATGAGGTAGGGTGACTTATGGTACAAGAAAATAGAGCCCATACTCTGCCATACGAATTTATGGGCTTCCCATGCTCCATTGAAGCCATGGACTGGAATCTTCAACTACTTCCTTACAACAGAAATAAATGTCATCAAGGAAAGTCAAATGGGTTCTCACAATGACATTTGGAAGCATATGGTTCATCCCCATAGCCCCCTCACCACTCCCTAGTGGATACACATGGCCCCTTCTCATTCGTTGCTCCCATAGCCAGTTTTGGTATTTTATTGCAATATTAAATATTTACATCAATTTACAATATCCCATGGCTTAATAGCACATGGGTAACAAAATATCAAATGTTTGTCTATTTTAAATAAAATCCGAACATACACTAGTGGGGCCTTGGCATTGAGCTCCATGCTAGGTAAAACATACATCACATGTATACAATATTTACATTAAAAGCCAATATTTCATAAGGGTCAAAATTAGGGTATTACATTCCCCTCCCCCTTAGAACAACACCGTCCTCGGTGTTCTCAAAACTGAACAAAAATGGAAATGCCTCTCTCATGGCATCCTCCAGCTCCCATGTAGCCTCATCGGGACTAAGGTGCTCCCATTGGACCTTTATCTGCCTGATGGCTCTATTCCGGAGCAAAGTGACCTTCTTGTCGAGGATGCGCATAGGCTCTACTTGGAACTCTCCATCGGGTTCCACCTGTATCACATTCCAATCAATCATATGATTAGGATCATGTACATACTTCTTAAGCAAAGATACATGGAAAACATTATGAGCTCTTATGTTAGCAGGTAATGCAACTCTATATGCAACTAGCCCTATCCTATCTAGGACTTCAAATGGCCCACACTATCTCGGTGATAACTTGGCACAACTCCTCAACTCGAGAGAACTTTTCCTTGGTTTCACTCTCAAATAAACATGATCCCCAATCTGAAATTCCTTATGCACTCTTTTCAAACCTGCATAACTCTTATGCCTGTCCTGGGCTGCCTTTAAATTCTTCCTGATCTTAGCAACTTCTTGTTCCATTTCCTTGATCATCTCTGGCCCAAGTATTACCCTGTTCACCGGGCTGTCCCAATTCACTAGAGTTCTGCATCCCTTGCCATACAATGCCTCAAATGGCCTCATTCCCAATGATGCATGATGTCCATTATTGTATGCAAATTCTACCAAGTGTAGGTAATCCTCCCACTTGGATGGTTTATCCATCACATACATTCTCAGCATGTCTTCAAGAACCTGGTTCACCCTCTCAGTTTGGCCATCTGTTTGAGGATGATATGTTGTACTAAAATTCAATTTAGTTCCAAATTCCTGAAATAATCCCTTCCAAAAATTGGAAGTGAACTTTGTATCACGATCAAAAATTATTGCCTTAGGAAATCCATGCAATCTGAATATCTCTCTCATGAAGATATTCGCAATGTCATTAGCCTTGTGAGTGGACTTGACTAGAATAAAGTGAGTTACCTTTGATAACTTGTCCACCACAACCATGATTGAGTCATGCTTCTGCACTATCATGGGTAGACCTGTTATAAAATCCATAGAGATCACTTTCCACTTCCACTCCGGAATGGGTAAGGGATGCAATAATCCTGTTGGATGTTGGTGCTCTGCCTTGACTTGTTGACACTTCTGACACCTAGCAATGTACTCAGCTATGTCCTTCTTCATACCATGCCAAAAGTATTGCTTTCTTGCTGTTGTTATAGTCTTTTGATATCCTGGGTGTCCAGAGTATGGCATTTGATGTATTTCATCCAGCACGAGCTTCTTCAAATATGCACTATTTGGAATGTACAATCTATCCTTGTATATGAGGATATTGTCTTCACCAAGCTGATATCCCACACACTTTTCATCCACATTACCCTGCTGCAACATGAAATTTGCACATACTTAATGCTGCAACATGAAATTTTCTACTAAGAGCATCTGCAACCTTATTCTCTTTCCCTTTTACATGCTTAATTTCAAAATCAGATTCACAAAAGAATTCCATCCACCTAGCTTGCCGAGCATTCAATTTTGGCTAATCAAACAAATACTTCAAGCTCATGTGGTCTGTTCTAAGCTCGAATCTTCTTCCCATCAAATAATGTCTCCGCATTTTAAGAGCATGTACTATGGCTTCTAATTCTAAATCATGTGTGGCATAATTCTTTTCATGTTCTTTTAATTTCCTTGACTCATAGCAAATCACAAATCCTTCTTGCATGAGCACTCCACCTAGCCCCTCAATGCAAGCATCTGTGCACACCACGAAATATTTCTTTGGATCTGCTATCTTCAAAACAGGAGCGCTGGTAAGTAACTCGTTTAACTGTTGAAAGCTTTTCTCACACTTTTCATACCATATAAACTTGATATTCTTCTTTTGCAATGAAGTGATTGGGTGAGCTATCTTGGAGAATCCTTCAATGAACCTTCTGTAGTAACTAGCAAGACCCATAAAAGATCTAACATCTGAAACATTCTTTGGAGTAAACCAATCCATGATGGCATTAATCTTTTCTGGATCTACTACAATTCCTTCTTCAAAAATGACATGACCCAAATACTGAATCCTCTTTTGGTAAAAATCACACTTGCTTAACTTGGCATACAACTTGTGTTCTCTAAGAACTTGCAACACCATTCTTAGATGTTCCTCATGTTCTTCTTCATTCCTTGAATAGACAAGAATTTCATCCAAGAACACAATCACAAACTTATCCAAATATTTGTTGAAGACGCTATTCATGAGACACATGAATGTAGCAGGTGCATTGGTAAGACCAAATGGCACCACAATGAACTCATAATGACTATATCTAGTTCTGAAAGCTGTTTTGTGAATGTCTTCTTCCTTAATCCTCACTTGATGGTACCCAAACCTCAAGTCAATCTTGGAAAACACTTTAGCTTCCTTCATTTGATCAAACAAGTCATCAATCCTTGGAAATGGATACTTATTCTTGACTGTCACTTTATTGAGCTTCCTGTAATCAATACACAGCCTCAAAGTCCCATCTTTCTTCTTAACAAATAACACCGGTTCTCCCTAAGGAGACACACTAGGCCTGATATACCTCTTGTTCATTAATTCTTGTAGCTGCATCTTCAACTCTACCAATTCCGGTGTACTCATTCTATAAGGAGCTTTGGAATTTGGCACTACCCTTGGAACAAGGTCGATGGTAAAATCAATATCTCTCTTTGGTGGTAGTCCCGACACTTCATCCGGAAATACATCTTAGAACTCTTGCAATAAGGAGAAGTATTCTATCCTTGGTCCTTTGACCTCTGACGAATCTGATATATGGAGTGCATATAATTGACAACCTCTCTTATAAAAAAAATTCAACTGTAAGGATGAAATTTGTCTTACTGAAACTTGCTTGGGAATTTCTCTTACCAATCTTGGTCTTCCCTCTTCATCAATACATTCAAGTGATTTCTCATAACAGTCCAACTTGGCTCTATGATTTTCCAACCAGTCCATGCTAATTAAGGCATCATACGATCCTAATGGTAGTACATTCAAATTTGCATGTGTGTGGAGTCCATTCAATTCTATGGGGCACTCCATCACCACTTCACTAACTTTTCTCTTGGTCCCCGTGGCTAATTGAACTAACCAAGACTTATTGTGCTTCACTTTTCTAAGAGAACAACCTTCAACCACTTTTGGAGAAACATAACTATGAGTAGATCATGGATCAATCAAAACAGAAATAAATTGCTTAGCAATCTTACCTTCAACTTCCACCACTGATGATTGATGATCTTCCTGACGATTATCCAACGCTGCATAAATTCGAGGCGTTTCCCTTGCCATGTCCTCCACTGTAGCTACTCCCTTTTAGTTGTGCAAGCTTCGGGGATTTCTTTTCCGATGTGGACAATCCTTAAGCATGTGGTTTTATCCACATCCACAACACTGAAGTGGTCCTTTAGATGTCTTTTCTACTGCTACTGATGGCGTGAATCCACTCCTTGATTGTTTCCCTTGTGGAAAGGTTCTAGGCTGACTTTTGAATGGTGGCTTGAAGCCACTCTTCTTTTGATCAAATCTCCCTCTTGGATTTCCTTTCCATGTTGGGTTAACCTTTGATTTTCCTTTACTTTTATCATAGCAATGCATTGCCATTCTAATGGCTTCATCAAGACTTGGTGGATTAACAAACTCAATCCTATCTCTAAAACTTTGAGGTAGACTTCCAAGGAAGCATTGGATTTTTATCCTCTCATCTTTCATATAGTCCACATACCTCACAATTCCAAAAATTTATGGACATGTTCTTCCATAGATTTTTGTCTCAATCTGAGTTCATTGAACGCCTTTCTCTTACTGTCATAATACCTAGTAGAAAGGAATTTTTCCTTGAAGTACCTCTTAAATCTTTCCCAACTGACATTTCTTTCGCTAATCCCTTTCACTTGCAAGAGATTGTCCCACCAAATTGAAGCTCTGCCATTTAGATTTTAAATGGCAATTCTGGATTTCTCATTTCCTGAGTAGTCCTGAATTATGAAATATTTCTTGATTCCAAGAAGCCATGCCTCTGCCTATTGGCCAGTCTCACCTTCCCCATCAAATGTGGGAGGTCTTTCCTTCCTGAATTCTCCCTGTGGGATGCCTTTAAACTTCTTTCTTGCATCGATTCTCCTAGGCATATGCCTTGGACTTCTTTGAGAACCTCTGGAGTCACACGATTTACTAGAAGAAGATCTAGAGGAAGGTGTTCTATGCTTCTTGTTCACCGAACTCTTCCTTGGGCTTGGAGTCCTCCTCTTTGAACGACCTCTAAAGCGACTCTTTGCATCTCTTCCTTCTTCACCTACATGACTTGGGTTGAACCCAAGGTTTATCTTCTGCTGCATATCATTGAGGCTTTGCAAAATAGCAGCATTGAGTTGGTTTTGTTCTTCCTGAGCCTTCATCAATCTTTCATTGAAGCTCACCATGGTTTCAACCAAATTTTGAGGAGTTATCTGCTCCCTTCTCCCATTAGATTCAGTCTCAGCATTCTCTTCATGCACATTCTCTCCTAGAACATCTTCTTCATGCTCATAAGGATCCTGAGCATCATTTATGGTCACCATTTTTCTTTGGAAACTCTCTTCCCTGTATGTTACTTCTGCTACACCATTAAATCTTATGAGTTGTAGGCACTGTGCAATATGGAAAATATTTGTTAGACATCTTAAGAATGCATATAGAAACATAAACAATCAATATTTGACATAATAAAACTCATGGAATAATTCACATAGCTGTTATGCATTCATTTCTTTTGCTCATTCATGCAATTCTGGAAATTGCCCATATTGTCAACAATTTGACAAAACAGTCACTAGCACTTTTCTGCTCTAATTATCTATGATGTAAGATCATCCCAATCAAATTATGGTTATGTGCCCTTATTCCCTGTTAGATAAGCTTTCCAATGCCTATCCCCATGCTCCATTCCAATGTCGGGTGTGGAAATTACGTTACTTCAAAAATGACTACTTTCACCACAATTCTACACATTTTTACACAGTTGTAAAATATCATGAACTGCCAACTTCAGCCACCTATGGAAGCAATTCCATAAAGATTCAGAAAAACTTTTCTACCGAACGAAGTTTTTCCATATAGCAAGGAACACTCAGCAACTCGCGGATCTCTATTTCGATGCTCCATTCATCTTCTATAAAATTCTGGGTTTGACTACTTTCCACTTTTCACATTTTTCCAAAATTCCAAATTTTGGGCCAAAAATGGCTATTTCCCAAACGGTGCATTTCTGGGAAATCTTTGTCTAATGCAATATGTCTGGTTTAATGAGAATATGAAATGTTGAGTTCAGTAAATTTCTTGATTCCGAATTACAGGGTCACTTTCAACCACTGCAAGTTTTTCAAAATCCCAAAAACGTGGCTCAGAATAGTGTTTTTTGGCCTTCTTGCACACCCCGACTCCACATCCTTTGGAGTTTGGATCCAAAAATACAAACTTTACACTGTGCCTGCTCCACGACTACTCCATATCAGTTTCGGCTCAATCCGACCTTCTGTTAAGCGTCGGGACACCGATTTGTAAAAGCCATTAATTCCAATTTTATGCCAAATTGGAACATAATGGGCTTGGGATCTTCACTGATTCATTCATGACCTCCGTCAATGGCCTCAGAATGCCACTGAACTTGTCAAATTCCGATCTTGCATGCTCCTGTAATCCAAAAATCAATTTTCGGGCTCTATACTTTTTTTTTCGAACCCGAAACCCGAAATGCGGGGTCGAGATTGCGAAAACTGGAACGCGATTTTCAAAAATGTTGCGTCCCCGCAACCCACAACCCGAAATCCGAAATGCGGGTGCGGAAGTCAAGTTGCGGTCACAAGAATGTAACCATCCCGCAACCCGCAACCCGCACCCCGCAACCCGAAATTGCGGGTGCGAAAAGTCAAGCCGCGGTCACGGGGATGTAACCATCCTGCAACCTGCACCCTGCAACCCGAAATTGTGGGTGTGGGATTCCAGGAATCCAATACGCAATTTTTGGAAAATTGCGTTCCCGAAACCCGAAATGCGCAACCCTAGAACACCTCTGGCCCTGCAACTTCCGGGGTCTATCTCTCCTTCATCCCTTATCCAAATGAGACGAGTCTGGTACCATTGGAAAGCTCTTGCAGAGCTCTATGCACTTGTGTAATCCTCTTCCACACTTGGTAAATTTGATCATGACATTTTTTCAATCAAAAATGTCGCCAAAACTTCATCAACATTGTGTTCAAACCTTCTATTATACGTTTGTAACTCATAGTTTGGCCCAAGCAGCCCCAATGTTGCAACATGGGCTCTGATACCACTCTGTCACGTCCCCTTGCATCGTTTATAAACCATAGAGGGAACATGACTGACATACCGAGCTTAATTGGTAAACTCAGCCCCATACATTACTAAGAAATTCATAATAAATAAAACTTGTGTGTGCAAGATCATACTTCAAATAAACACAGCGGAATTAAAACTCATATTAACACACACAAACTGAAATGCATCATCATATTTATCTCAAGCAATTGATGAATCAACAGGCAGAGAATCCATCCCATTCTCATGCTATGCACAGGCTTCATATCAATTCAATTAACATGAATAATTATCATTCAAAATTAATACATTGCAAAACACATAATGCATATAATTTTAAACACAGAGAACACTTATCTTTGAGCTGAAGCTGTCCAAACAATTAGTTATGTGAGAGCAACGTTCCACCCAACCATAGATCTCTGTCCATCCTATATTCTTTCAGCTGAGAGATCACCCCCGATATGGGTTGTGTATCCACTAAGGAGGAACTAATTGGGCTCACTCACAACCATGGTTTCACTCAACAACTATGCTAAGCCAACACACAGTTGGGTTTATCAAGCATACAAATGACAAATGAGGAGGATGCTAAGACAATGAGCTCATCCACAGAGCTACAAGTATCTCAAGTTAATTCAACAGTCAAGGCACCCACATTACCTACCCACCCAACACAAGGAAGGTCCCCTTCTCTGCTGCACAGTCCCTCAAGCGTCCCTTCCCTCCAGTGCTCTTTAGGATAGGCATAGAAAGGTCCAGCTGCTAATTCCTTTAGATTCTAGCCTTCACTGGTTTTATCAAGCAAACCCAACCTCTACTCAGTCATTCACACTTGGATTTCTCACAATTCTGTCATCCAATAACTCAATCCCGTCACTTGATTTATGGGCTGTAAAAACTGCGTTTTCCCATGGATTTCGGGGTATCTAATACTCTCAAATTCGTCCCAAGATTCATATCTATGGATCCCCCATTGTATTTCACTGTCAAATACCAAATCTGAGCGTGTATGGCTCTTCAAAACGTGGGTTCTTGCAAAGTTGCGATTTCTAGTTTTGCTCACTGTTGGCAATTCGTTTTTGGATGGAAAATTATGCTGGGTTCTTCCACACTGCCATGGGAATGAGAATGAAGCAACCACCATGAGGTAGGGTGAATTATGGTACAAGAAAAAAGAGCCCATACTCTGTCATACGAATTTCTTGGCTACCCATGCTCCATTGAAGCCATGGACTGGAATCTTCAACTACTTCCTTACAACAGAAATAAATGTCATCAAGGAAATTCAAATGGGTTCTCACAATGACATTTGGCAGCATATGGTTCATCCCCATAGCCCCCTCACCACTCCCTAGTGGATACACATGGCCCCTTCTCATTCGTTGCTCCCATAGCTAGTTTTGTTATTTTATTGCAATAATAAATATTTACATCAATTTACAATATTTCTTGGCTTAATAGCACATGGGTAACAAAATATCAAATGTTTGTCCATTTTAAATAAAATCCGAACATACACAAGCGGGGTCTTGGCCTTGAGCTCCACGCTAGGGAAAACATACATCGCATGTATACAATATTTACATTAAAAGCCAATATTTCATAAGGGTCAAAATTGGGGTATTACACCTTTATTTGTTTATATCATAGATTGCTAGTGGAGGTGGGAAACCATAGGTTTTAGCAGAGGTTTAGAAGAGTTTTTTTTATCATGGATTTTAAAATTATTATACCACATCGGTGTGATTCAAACAAATATGCATCGGTTCTCTAAATAATACAACACACCAATTAAAAAAATCGCTTTCCCTTGTTCAAAAAACATGTATATTTCTATTTTGCATAAATATTAACAGGTGCTCCAGAAGCACAAAATCGCCCTGGTGCAACTCATGTTCACTAATGCACCGGTGTGTCTCATAATATACCACATCATTGTGAAATAAAATATGTATTAATAAAAAATTAGCTTTTATTTTTAAAATATTAAAAAGGATTGCGATGCATTATTATTTCGAAGATGCCACAGGTCATATATCTATATGAAGCACTGTATGAAAAAAAATCAATTATTTTTAAAAATAGGATCCAAGTCATTTTAGTTTTAAAAACGCCGCCGTGTATATAAGTATATGGATTATCGCATGTACTAATCGGGTTGTGATACACAAAAATTAAAATATACATTTTTATAGTTTTAACACTTTCCTGGTGTGCCTTTGTCATATAAACACCCTGGTGCACCTAAATAAATAAAAAGCATTGACTAATGATTAAATTTTTAATAATGTGAAATGGGCTTTTATTTAAAAATTAAAATAAGGTACGATGCATTTTTATATACAAATTGCATAAGTGCATATGTTGCTCAATGGAGCACTGGATATTCCAAGTGGTTGTAACACTTCTACAAAATAGCCGGTGTGACCTAGAAAAACACATGCCTAATGCGCTCCTCTAAGAAGTGCACCGAGGTGGGGTAAAAAGAATTTAAAAAAATATTGAATGGATATTCATTTTTACAAGCTACATAGTGCTCTAGACCACCTAAGCACCAAGGCGCATCCTCTTGGTTTGACCTTGTTATTGTCAATGCTGCTTATCTATCAAATTCCTCATGTGGATTGATTACAGCCATTTATTTTGAATTTTGGAAAATGGTAAAAATAATTCATTCGTTTAGTACAAGAAAACCATGCCTCCATGGTGCGGAAGGGACAAGGTAAAATATTTATTAACTCCTAAATTTCATTTTCAATGGATTAAAATTTAAAATTGGCATTTAGTGTTATTTTTCTCATTTAAAAAAAAATATGCATGGTGCGGCCGATTTGTTCGGACCGCAATGGAAACTTGTTTGGTGTACCAAGTAAATATATAGAGCACATCAAACATGGTGCTTAAAATGGTGAGACAAATCACACTGATAATGAAGCGATGATATTGGAATGCATTGACAATGTATTTTAAAATATTCAAACATTGTCAGTGCGATATAATGAATTGTCTGCATAGGTTATGGTGCCTTATTGTAAGATAAGCACTTTCAATAGTGCACCAATGTTTTACGGATGTGTCTTTATATTGAAGCATTAAAAAATATGAATGGTGGATGTTAATATGAAAATCACATTGGTCGTGTCAAAGCATGAGCCAATATCTATTGTGTGCTTTAGTAATAATGTACCGTTTGGATTTGTAATGTACTATAATCAAATCCAGTGCACCATTAAAACATTGCCATACAATTGATATTGTGTATCATACAATTCCGTGCACCGTACACGGTGTGACATAGAGAATACACTACACCAAAAAGTTGTGCATATTTGAAAAAAATGTTACTGTTGTGTTCTATTATCAACACATCATACATGGTGTGATAAATTTCAACCATTAAGCACCTCTACAATTACACATTGGATAATTACTCATTGTAGTCAGTGTATCTTTATCTGTCCACGTTGGGGACTAGAATTTTTGTTTATTTAAAATTATTGGTGCACCTATGAGACTATAATGCACAGTGGATGGTTGTTAGTTATCGATACACACTAATAACTATGTGTTATTGTTTTATGGTGCACCAGGTTTTTAAAATTAAAAGTTCCAATCAAATCTAACCCAGCAAACCAATAGGTTACAGTGTGCTTTGTTATTATAGGCACACCATGATTGGTGCCTTATGAGTTGTGACACATCATGTGTGGTGTGGTAAGGATTGGTATGAACTATTGAAGGCATGTTAATATTTTTAATGCGCAGCAATTAATGTTTTCACAGTTTTTTGCAAAAAAAAAAATTGTATTTAGATAAATAAAAAATAGTCATTTAAAACCAGTTTTTAATGATATGTGTGTGCCTAATACATTAATGTTGTTTGTTAATCAAAGACAATAGCGACAATAGCAACGACAATAGTATCAAGTCTATGTCGATCGGTACAATGTTGTATGACACTAGGAGTCTAGAGAGAGGGAGAGGTATTTGTACCCTCATCCTATTATAGCTTAGACTCGTCATCTCTTATATATTGTTGTCCTCCTCAAGTTTTATGAGGAGGAAAAATACCTCAGGGAGGAAACCACATTACTGATATTGTTGATCCATTAGTGGGATCGTGCTAGGTAGGAAATTAGATTCAATCATGATCTATGGTTCCATCCAAAGGGGAAAACATATATTTCATTACTGGGTTCTCCGGGAAAGGAGAGTATTTTCCCCAATTTCTTGATCTCCCACCTAGTGTTGTCGAAGTAATTTAGATGGCATATGTTTGAGATATATGTTAGTCACAACATCACTACCCCTTTTAGCTTCTACATTGTTGGTGTCCATATGGATTTACATGTGTTTGCTACAGAGGAGGTTAGGTACTTCTTGCTTATGGTCACGACAATGGCCCACCACACCTCTAATGGGTAGTGCATTAGTTACCCCTTTTTGTATTATGTATATTCTTTAGTGCATACACCTTGTTAACACCAAAATTTTGTCCACTTTGCTTATCCACTAACCACACCATATCATACATCATGTCCACTTTCTATTTCCACTATTTTGACCTTCACATGGAAAAAAAATCATAAATGGCCCATAATTATTATTTACTCTTTACACAAAAGAGGGAAATTGGTACATTCCTAAAAAATGGGAAAAGGAAAAATACCCAAAAAATTGGAAATTCCCACAAACAAGAAAAAAATCCATAAAAAAGGGAAAAAGGAATTTGGATCTAACCTAGTCATAATTTTTATCCAAATACCATTTACCAATCCCATGGACCACCAAATACCATGGGTCACAATATCTATATATACGTGTGAAGGTCCCCCATTTCAAAACACCGGATATTCTCCACCTCATTTATGTTGTTACTCTGCCAAAATTCCATTGAGTCCTTTTTAACCATATGTTGAGTTTTTGTACCTCTCGTGACGTGTAGTTGGAGACTGCAGAGCTTCTAGGAGACCAAGAACCTACTACTTTGGAAGGTTGCAAGGGCCCACATTTCCAGTTATTTCTTATAGTCCTAGATCATGCTCTTTTAAAACCATTTTAAATTGATGCTAACGTAATGTAATCTTACTGTAGATCTAGTTTATTTTAAATTATTTACACTACCATTTGAATTGTTACTAAGACTTCCATAAGTCTGAGCAGGTGTTGGTGTCCAATATTGTCATCGTTTTTTATTGTTTAATTTACTCGAAGTGGCGTTATTTCTATCATTTTTGCTATAGTAAGTTGTTTTCTTAGCCATTTAGCTTATCAAATAGTCCAGGTATGCACAAATTTACTTACCATGCAAATCTTGTTATATTTCATATATTATGGTTTATTTATGATTAAAATGATGTTTTTGGGCATAATTAACACTTATGGTTTTAATTGATAAGCTACGATTTGCAAATTACCCATCATTCAGCCCATGCACTACATGCTCAGCCTAAAACGTGTTCAACTCATCGTTCAGCCCTCCGTTCATCCTGCGAAATCCATGGTTGACACATCTTAGACCATTGAATGAAGAGAAGGACACATGGGTTTGGTTCGACACGCAGTGGACCTGGTTAATGAGATATTGCTCTAGAATATCAGTTCTTATGCTCGCCAAGCCTGACAGCACATCTCACGTCCACGTGAATGCTCCAAGCTTTGATTCGTCTGCGCATTCATCCCAGAGTCATGCACGTTGGCCAAGCTCTCGCTCATGCCATTATTCTGGAAGGAGTCCAGCCGTCCACATTTAGCCTGCAAACATAACTTCCACACCCACGTCAACACTCCAGCGCACCAGGTCTTTCATTCATTTGGCTGGGAGTTATGCACGCTTGCTCATGTTCATTCATGCCGTCGTTCTAGAAGGAGCCCGCATGCCCACGATTCAGTTCGCCAGCATACTGCTCATCCACGTCTAAGTTAGATCAACACTGTAGCTGCTCTGATAAGGAACTAACCCCTTCAAAGTCTAAAGAACGCCCCCTACATTGGCATGTATCAATTTAATTAACTGTTACAATCATTTAAACACTCCTATTATTAGAGAGGTCGACTCTGTCGACCCTCTAACCATTGTAACTTATAAATAGGCGTCTTTGTGATTGATACGAGTTAGCTTCTGAATTCACGATGGTTTTTAAGTCTTAGTCCAAGAATTTGCAGTCATAGATAGTGTGAAGACAGAGTCTGTAATTTTTCTCAAGTTAATGGAAGTAGCAGCTTGTTGATGTTCTGTTGGTAGTCGTTTAAGTTGAGCTAGTTCACCCTCCGATTGCTGGGAAGGGCCCCTCATCAACTGGAGGTTTTATTTACATTTTCTGCATTTCTTTTCTTGCAATTAACTAGTTTATTTCCTCTGTGTGTAATCTAATTTGTTTTCCTATGTGTATTATCTTCATTCCTCTGTAATTAATATTTTGTTGTCAATACAACCTTCCTTCTTCTGAGTTAGAATGGTTGACCAATAGTTCAGTAGTTTAATAATTTGTAGTTTGTTTTCAGTCCTTCTTCCATCATCATAGTTAGATATTGCTTCCAAATTCTTCCATAGTTAGCATTCATTTACTTCTTTTCTCCTTTGTTAGTTTTTCTTCCTGTTTGTTGTAGGTTAATTCTTCTTTCTTCTATTCCAACCTTCTCCCTTCTTCTATTCCAACCTTCTTCCTACTTCTTATAAAATCATTCTTTTTCTTAGATAATGATTTGCATAGATAATTTCTTAGCCTCTAATCATCTCTCTACTGCTTCCTCTGCACAGTAGGATCATTTACATAAGCCAGCTGGTAATTAAATCATCCAAAAACTCTTCTTTTCCTTCCTTTAAAATGTTTTCCTCCATTCGGATCGTCATTCGGATTGCCATTCAGATCGGCGTTCGGATCGTCATTCGGACCTGTGTGTTTTCTATATTATTTTAGGCCTTTTTCCGAATCTAATTTCTTCTGCCTCTTAATCATCATTCTTCCTGTTCCTCCTTAATAGTTTGAGATGTAATTTAATATTGTTTTATGTTATTTGGAGTTTTTAATTCATTTTCATCATTATTTCCTCCTTTCTCATTTCCTCCTTATTCCCTTCTTATCTTTCTTCCAACAATCAGTCCTTTAACTATTTTTGTTACTTAGTTACTATCCAGTATGTATTAATCTTGTTCCTAAATAGTTTGTTTTCAAGTTATAGTTGATATTCTTTCAGTTGTTTTAGTTTGTTTTAGTTAAGACTAGTTTCTATTTAATGAAGATGTTTATGTTGCAAGATCTGGATTAATAATAAAATATCTTTATCAAGTTTTCTACTTGCTTCCAAATATAATATAGTTCAGTTTAACATCTTTGTTAATTTTTCCATTTGATTCTAACTTATATTAGTTTCATGTTGTTCACATATGGATAGACAGTAGTTCATAATGTTTAAAGTTAGTAGTAGTTTGTTGATTTTTAGTTTACATTTGTTTGTAGAAGTTAAGTTAGATTTACTTACATTTAGCTTCCTTATTACTTTTGGAATTCATTACAATACATTTACTCCAGTTCCTATTACATTTGATGTACGTAATCAAGAAGAGTGGAATTAGATGGTTTAGTCTAAAATTAATTTATATTTACAAGTTCTCCCTATTAAACATCTAATCTCCGTAACTCGGATTATGTTCATAGTTGTTATCTGGAAGTTGAATTTAGTAGTTTCTTACTTTTCTAGAAGTAATTTGTGTTTCAGTATTTATTTCCATATTTCTTATTAATTAACCATAGAAGTAGATTAGTATGATCTAGTACTATTCTGATATGTGATTTAGTTGTATTCTTAAATATTTAACTCGGTTTTTCATTTTGAAATATCTTTCGATCTTTTTCCTTACTAAACATTTTTTAGGTCTGACAAACCTGAAACTTTACAACCTTTTCTACCTTGGCATATATTTTTCTTCAACTCTAATTTTACTGATCCTGGTTGATAATTAATATTAGGTGTTGTTTTTATTTGAGATAGCTCACACACCCACCATTTTGGCGATGTTGTCGGGGAGTAGAAATAGGTAGAATTCAGTTGAAGATAGGTAGAAATTCTCTTCCAAAACTTAGTGATAACTTAGATTAGGCTGGTGGTGGGTGAGGAGTAAGACGAGAGGTAAGAACCTGCGCATCTGTTATAACAGGCATCCCAAAACCCAGCAGTAGTAGTTATGCAGTCAAAGTTTCTTTCAGTTATAATTTGTTTTCATGAATAGTTCTAGAGATTCACAAGGTAGATTTATTAAAACTCAAATTCCTACTAAAATTCCTACTAACCTATACGGGGGACGTGCCACCCCAACTACTAACTCAATAGAAAGGTATTGGAAGACACCTAAAGGGGATAGTCCTACTTGGAAGGCTAAAGAGACCTTCTCTGGAAACATTTTAAAGGAATTCATAGGGACATCAGAACAGTCTGTTCATAAAGAAATTCCACTAGAAGAACCTCAAGCTCATATAGAGACTGAACTTAGACAAGAAGAAACTCGGAAGGATAAAGCTTCGGAACCTCCTAACCCTCCGTTAGTCCAAAATCCCAAAGACACTACTTTTTCAATAGTAGGTGGTCCAGATTTGGTAGATTTTTTCAATCCTGCACAAGTAGATGCTCTTTTTGGGAGCTCTACAAACATCGTCATCTCACAGATTGACACAACAACAGTAGAACATCCAAGACTGGATTCCCACATAGCTGATCATTCTCCTCCTAAAAAGAAGAATACCATTCCTGAAAAAGAACGTTGGGATATCCCATATTCACCAAGAAAGGAGCCACCTGGATTTTCTCTCTTTGGTAATAGAATGTTCATGGAGGATGAACATGAATATTGTGTCCGAAAAGATGAAGAAGATGCAGAAGTTAGAACTGAAGGTACCTTCGGGTTTCCCATCTTAGACACTCCACAAGATGTTACTATGAAAAATATTCCTCCTTCCTCACTACCAACTTTCTATGGAAAAAGTAGTGAGGATTCGGACACATTCTTATTTGAGTTTGACATTTTGTGTAGGAGTTACAATTACCTACAACATGGCCAAAAACTAAAACTTTTTCCTACCACATTAAAAGATTCTCCTCTTCGATGGTTCATGGGATTAGGAGAATCTAGTATTAAATCTTGGGAAGATATGAAGAATGTATTTCTTTGGAAATATCAAGATTATTGCAAACCAAAGGACTCTCGTAATGACATATTTAAAATCCAACAACTTGAAGATGAGATCTTGGAGGACTATCTCGAAATATTTAACTATGTGTTACACAAATCTAAATATAGTGATCTTCAGGAAGATGCAGTAAGAACACTCTTCCTTAAAGGAATATTAGAAGAATTCTTGGATAACCTTAATCTCATGGCAACATGAGACATTTCTCATAAATCTTTTGCAGAGATTTTTGAAATATGTAGGAATTACTCTAGGAGCAGAGGGAAAGGTGGAAGACACTTTCGAGAATCTTATACTAGGAATTCAAAAGGAAACACATCTGGTCCTAGTGGAGTTACAAGGGTAGAGTTAGGGAACCTGTTAGAAAATTTCAAAACAGATATTTTAGGAGCTATGGGTTCTCAGCTAGATGCACAACAAGCTAAAAAGAGACAGGATGAAGAGTGTGCAGCAATGAGTATTTTATGCCCTAAACTAAACATCCTCAAAGAGAATGTCCATTAAACAATGTTTCAGTTTGTCACCTCTGTATAGAAGAGCATCCCACTGATAGTTGTCCATCGTTTCCCAAGTTACAAGCTGTATACAAGAGTGGAAGTTTTGGTGAAAAATCTAGGAGGCCTTGGCAGCCTAGGGATCAACCTTCAGGTCAAGATCCATCATTCCAATTTCCACCTTACTACCATCCTTATCAACCTCTGCAAAAATGGAACACTTCAGGTTGGCAGAATTGGCCACCGCAGTACCCTCCTCAAAATGCTCAACAATAGCAATGGCCTCATGGATGGAGAGGACAAGATTTTTCCCAACCATCTCCTCGTATGCATAACTATCCTTACCCACCTAATGTTCAGCAATTTTTTCCTGGATATGCACCTATTCACTACCCCCTATCCCAAATCAACCTCATCATTTCCAGAATATGAACCCTCCAAGGCCCACAATATTACCCACACAACCAATACCAAATCCTAACAATAAACCAACCCAAGCTCTTAATAAAATTGGGTTGTTACCTCTTCCATCCTATGCTATTTCGTCTGCACGAATACATGAAGTTCAATTGCGGTCTGGAAGAGTTTCGCAAGATTCATCCTAAGTCATCAGTTGTTATTCAAGAAGAAAATGTACCTAATGAAATTTTGAACGATGTCATTCTTGAAAATGTGGTTGTTCCTAAATCTTCAACACATAACCTTCCTCATAAAGAAATAATATCGGGAAATAAATCACCTCCATATCCGAAGCGTCTAATAATAGAAAAACCTGTAACTTACCCAGAATATAACATCATTAATGAATTGAAAAATATTTGTATTAAGATTCCTTTATTACAAGCCATTAAAGATTTACCAATCTTTGGTGAAGTGATAAAAAAACTCTGCATTAAGAGACCAGGTAAGAAACAAAAAGACCCTCCAACAATACATATCATAGGTGAAATCTCAAATTGTATAGCAGAATAGCCTAGAATCCCGAAGTATACAAATCCAGGAAATCTTGTAGTAACTGTTCTCATTAACAACACTGTTATAGGAAACACACTCATTGATCAAAGGGATGTTATTAACCTAATGACTACTACATTTTTAGAAGCTCTCCAATTAGGACTATTCCTCCGCCCTACCCCAACAATGTTAGAACTAACAGATCATACTATGGTACAACCTACTGGGATGTTAGACGATATTATGGTGTCAGTAGCCTCATGGGAATATCCCGTGGACTTCATGGTTATTCAATCAAAAAACCCATCTAGGGGGCATCCTATCATTTTAGGAAGACCATGGCTGGCTACTACTAATGCATTCATAGGATGTAGGGATGGAGAAATGGTTATCTCTGATGGGTTATCTACAAGAAGACTAGCTTTATACCCACCAACATAGCCCGTAGCTGAGAGATTATTTTGGTTAGATTGTCCTTTTGGAGAAGAAAACCTGGAAGAGCTTTCCCTTGTTGGTGATCTTTCCTGGGCACTTCAAGAACAAAATATTGAAAACATGTTGAATCAATTTATTTCCTCCACCACATGTATAGACTTTCCTCAGTCTTTTTCCCAACTTGACCAGATTTTTGGAGACGAATTTCAAGAAAACATGAGTCTATCAACATTTACAAGTACACCTTGTGTCTTTTCAATTGAAGAACAGCTAGGATCTTATACCGTATCATGTGAGGTTAGTTCCGAAAAATTTATACATATAAATGCAGGCTTAGATGAGAATCAACAAAAGCAATTGTTAAAAGTTCTCAAAAGTCAAACTGGAGCTTTCGCTTGGGAATACACCAATATGAAGGGTATACACCCAGATACTTGTATTCACCACATTTACACAAACGCTGGATTCATTTACCCAATTTCTAATAGTAAGTGGGTGTCTCCTCTGGTAGTAGTTCCAAATAAGGTCACAGGGAAGTGGCATATCTGTGTTGATTTTCGAGAATTGAACAAGGCCACTCCGAAAGAATATTTCCCTCTACCTTTTTATAGACCAGGTGTTAGATACCCTATCGGGGAAACAATACTTTCTTTCCTAGATGGGTATAGTGGATACAATCATATATTAATAGCACCTGAGGACCAAGACAAGACTAACTTTACTTGCTCTTGGGGGACTTATGCCTATCAAGTGTTACCATTTGTCCTTTGTAATGCACCTGCTACTTTCCAACGTGCAGTTATAGGTATCTTTGCTGAACTTATACATGATTGTGTAGAGGTCTACATGGACGATTTTACAGTCTATGGTAATACCTTCCAAGAATCCCTTGACAACCTTGAGACAGTTCTTATTTGATGTCAGGACACAAACTTAGCCCTTAGTCATGAAAAATGCAAGATGTTATTAACTGAGGGCATAGTTCTAGGACATCATGTCTCTCTTCAAGGTATCAAGGTGGATCTTGCCAAGATAGATATAATTGTCAATCTTCCTCCTCCAAAGACTCTGAAGGAAGTTAGAAGCTTTCTTGGCCATGCAGGTTATTATAGGAGGTTTATAGAAAAATTTACCAAGATAGCCGCACCTATGTTCAAACTACTCATGAAGGACACGGAATTTCAATGGACTGAACCTTTTCAACAAGCTTTTGAAACTTTAAAAGCAAAGTTATCAGTAGCACCAGTACTTAGAGGCCCTAACTGGTCCCTTCCTTTTCATATCTCTACTGATGCATCCGACATAGCTATAGGGGCAGTCTTAGGTCAAAAAGAGGAAAAGTTATCTTATGCCATTTATTTTGCTAGTAAAAACTTAACTCCTACAGAATCAAAATACACTGTTACCGAAAAAGAGTTCCTCGCAGTAGTCTATTCCATCAATACATTTCATCATTATATCACAGGATATGAAATTTTCATATATACCGATCATTCTGCTATCAGATTTTTTATGAATAAACCAGTTACCAATGGTAGAGTGACTCGGTGGCTTCTTCTGTTACAAGAGTTTAATATTACCTTTGTTGACCGTCCTGGTCGAGAGAATATAGTAGCAGACTTTCTCTCCTGAATTCAAATTGTAAATGATGATAGTCTTGTTGATGATAGCTTCCCAGATGAACATTTATTCGTTGTATCTGTTCGAACCCCATGGTTCGCATACATAGTCAATTATTTGGCAACTGGAAAGCTACCAAACCATCTCTCTCCACCCGAAAAACGTAGAATCATAGTTCAAAGCTCTAACTATTCATGGGTGGATAATGATCTCTTTCGTACCGGTCCTAACCTTATTATTAGAAAATGTGTACGAGAGGATGAGATGGCCGATATTCTTCATGCATGTCATGGTGGACCTTACGGTGGACACTTTTTTGATAAAAGAATAGCATATAAGGTTTTACATTCTGGATATTATTGGCCAAGCATCTTCAAGGATGCTTCCAAATATGTCAAGGTATGCGATAGTTTCCAAAGAATGGGTAGACCTACGCCATCTGATGAGATGCCTTTGCAACCTCAAGTTATGATTGAGCCTTTTGAAAAGTGGGCTCTATATTTTGTTGGACCAATTTCTCCTATGTCTCGTAGAAAGAAATACATTCTCGTCTATACAGATTATGTCACCAAGTGGGTAGAAGCCAAAGCTTTATTCCGAGCCACACAGAAATCAGTGGTAGAATTTATGTATGAAGAGATATTTACCCGATTTGGTGTACCTAGGGAAATTGTAACCAATCAAGGATCTCAATTCACTTCCAAGTTAATGAAAGAACTTACTAATAAATATGGTCTTAAACATTGCAAATCTTCACCATATCATCCTCAGTCAAATGGTCAGGTAGAAAGCACAAACAAAGTATTAGAAGCTATCATGACCAAGACCATTCAGTTACACCACAAGGACTGGGAAGATAGGCTCCCAGAATCCTTGTGGGCTTATAGAATAACTTGGACAAACACCACTGGCCACACACCTTATGAACTTGTTTATGGAAAACAAGTTCTCCTACCCATTGAATTTCAGGTTAAGAAATTTCGTATGGCTGCTCAGTTAGGAATGAATTTAGAAGAAGCACAGAAACAACGAATCCTACAAATAAATGAATTAGACGAGATTAGACAGGATGCTATCCAACGAACAATCTTAATACAAAATCAATGTAAAAAATGGCATGACAGATACATTAAACAAAAACAATTTAAAATAGGAGACTGGGCATTACTTTTTGATCCGAGATACAAAAAATTTAAAGGTAAATTGACTACTCGCTAGATGGATCCTTATGAAATTGTTACAACTTTCGATAATGGATCCATTAAAATTAAAACAATTGATGATTCTCAAACTTCCTTTGTTGTAAATGGCCATAGACTTAGACTTTATCACCAACCTATATCTAAACAAGACTTTGTATAGAATTCCTTACAACAGCAGGAGATGGAGTTGGTAGAAGAGGAAGTCATTCCTCCTCCTCCTAGTCCCTGAAATTTCTAAAGGATTGTCTTTATTTGTACATATGTAAATATATTGTGTTTTTGTTTTAATTATAATAATGAAGAGTTATTTCTGACAAGCTGATTGTATTTATACAGGGAATTCATTTGTATGATCAGCTCATGAAATTTTTGCCATTAAAAACAGGAAAACTTTTCTCATTTTTTAGATTTCTTATGATTTTTTGTACATATGTTTTGATTTGAATAAATCAAAATCATCTAACAATGGTTTTGCAGCTTAATTACAAGGAACTTATCCGCTCATGCAATATTATTGAAAGGGAAGCACTTAAAAGAAAAAGAAAAATCAATATATCCTAATCCCTTCTTTTTTCAATTATTGTTGAAATTGACATTTTTAGCAAAAGATAAAGTGTTCTTTATATTATCTTGTAACCATTTCATTCATGATTTTGAATATGGTATTTGATTCAGGCATGCACATTTCTGATTATCGTTTAGAACTATTTCTTAAAAGACCTATCTTAATTGCTATGATCTTAACAAAAAATATACTATCTTACACCTATGGATCATTGGCTTATCCTAGACCCATTATCAAAACTTGTCTCTTAAAGCATCTTTTAAAGGTAACTTAGAAGTGAATGTTATTTTTATTCTTGTGGGGAACATTATTGAATTCTTATGAAAGAGATAGATATAGATCAAAGAACAGCTTTAGGTTATTATCTTTTGACATGATCTTTAACTTTGGCTATTATAAGTAAAAGTTGCTCATAAAGGTTCGTTCTAATATTTCGAATTATGTGTTTAGAAGGATTAGCACACTCTAGTGCCAACCAGATTCCTTACAAAAAATATGTATGTATACATATACATCATTATACGAAGCAAACCCGCTGAGGTACTGAACAGGCCTGCTGGCAGCGGGTCCATGCTAAGTAAATTCTTAAACAAGGAAGCTAGGTAAATGCAAGTAAACCCGCCGGGGTACTAAACAGGCTCGTTGGAAGCGAGACTATGTTTGCATGGTACCAAGATAAACCCGTCGGGGTACTGAATAGGCCTGCTAGCAATGGGTCAATATCGGGTAAAAGAGATCGGTTAATGCATTACTATGCACATGATTCATATATAAGAAACCTGAGTATACAAACACATGTTTTGGCCAATCATCTATATTGTCATTAGAGAATAACTGTAAGTTGAACTTGGACCTTGTCATCTAATTCAAACAATACCTAGGATGTTATTATCCTAGAAATGGGACCCATAATTATAAAAATGTCACAAGCTTTACGAGCACCTTATCTATATCTTGGGATGACAAGAAACCTTTAAAATGAGTCATGGATGGCTAGTTTTCCTGTGGCATCTTTCATATCAAATTATACTATCATTCTTTATATGGTTCTTTTAAGCACTGTTCTATTCTTTATGATAAATGTACATATATGAATCATCTACATGTTTAGTCAATATTTCATTTTCTTGAGAAAATTATTACAACATTTTTCAGCTATTGATAAAATAATTGAATATCTAATGCTCTTTTTGTTGGCTTGAGGACAAGCCATATCTTTGGTTTGGGGGAGGATTAGAACTGTTTTAAACTATTTTTTCTTTTTAAATAAAGAAAAAAGTTTATTTATCTCTGAAAGTGATAGATGTTTGCAGGTTAATGCAAAAGCAGAAGGCGAATTATTTTAATTAAAGACAAACAAAAGGGGACATGACTTAAAATTTCCAGAAATCAAATTTTACAACATTTTCTGTCCACTAACATCCTTAAAAATTCCTTGCAAAAATCAATTCCAATTGGCTTCAACAATAAAAGTTTGTATAGACAAAAGTCTGTATGAAAGGCTAAATGACGAATCGAATGTCGATCCAAATGAAGTGACGAATGCAGCAAATAAGCAACGTTTTGAATAAAAGTGCTGAAGAAATTTTAGCTTATATATTTCAAATAGCATGCTAGATATTTTTGAAAATTATGACTAACCAATGATGATAGGGATCAATCAAACGTCAAATATCGCACTTGGTTTTATTTCCTTATTCATCTCATCTTGTTAAATGAATAAATCTTATGTCATCTTGAATCATTGTATGACCACTATGATCTTACCTGTCATATAGATCGCTATCATATGGATCGGATCCTTGTGATCTCCCATGTGCAGAACATCCCATTACGTGAATTCCGTTCAACCTGTCCAAATCTTGGCTTTGGACATGGTTGAATTTGCTATATCAAACACGCATCTACCGGATTCACGCACTTCAATTCTGGCACTTAACTCAAGATCTTTAAAGTACAAGTGTGATCTTTCAAAACACGCTTTACCTATGACCATCCAGCCATCCAAACAGACCTCAATTTAACTGATGGCTGCGTGATCTTCTGCTTCACTCTGTTCACCCTTCATTTCTCTCTGTAAGTTGCGTCCTCTTCAAATTCCTTGTATCCCCTGCATTTATCTGTTGTTTCCCCCATCCTCTATTAGCAATGCCTAACCGTTGCGAGCCAGGTAGCTACCAAGATCTTCTTCATATCCCTGAGTTTAAAAGATGCCATGAGTTATTCTCTCAAGCAGGTTGGAATCTGTTTCTCCACCGCCTTGATGGTCACGACCATGAGATTTCGTTGTTGTTTGCCAAAGGTTTCGATGGAAAAACAGCTAACGTTGGCCATCTTGTTTTCTCCGTAACAGAAGAGTCAATAGCGTCAACTACGAAGCTCCCTAGAGAAGGTGCCCGATGGAACAAGCATTTGTTTCTTCCACGAGAAGCTCACGAGTTCGCTCTCAAGCCCAATTTTCAACACATTACTAGAACCAAAGGTTTTCATAGAGAATGGATCTAGCCAAAGTACTTGGATCTTTTGACCATTATCATTCACTTAGTCACCTACGAGGATAAGTTCATTGTTTTTAAAGCTTGCCATGTTAGACTGTTAGCTCATTTTGTCAATAATCAGACCTTAAATTTTCCATTCTACTTTCTAAAAAGATTCGAAAAGATGTCGAGTCAGGTTAGAAAGAATACCATTAACCCTTCTGGTAGCTTATATCACCATTGTCTCATTAAGCTTTTAATCATTCATCGGCTAGAGGGGAGAGGTCAAACTTGGGACCATTTTGTTTTTGAGATCTTAAACCCTCATTTATCTTCTGTCAAATCGTCCCCTTCTCAAAAACACCTTCATGCCCAAGAAGAGCCAAACGCTAAACGTATACGATTTTATGAGAGTTCCTTAGATGATATTCACTCTATCCATTCAATACATTCTCCTACTGAACCTAGAGAGACAAATCATGACCAGTCCATTGATCAGCCTGACATTCAGACTATCAGTCAGCCCTCATGCTCAAATATTCAATTAGACTATCATACCTTTGAGTCATCCCTCCTCACACTAGCTAATACATCCGTTCAGATGAGTGAAGCCTGTGCTGCTAGAAGCTCTCCTACATGTAACAAAGACAAAATCTCTGAAGAACAGACTACTAATGTTGAGACATCTCCAAAATAGAAAAGTCCTCAAATAGACTTGGAGCATGGTATAGAACAACCTATTTTGAGTCAGCAAAAGTGGGATCAGTTAACCCAAGAGATAGCACAATTAACATAACAAAGTCAAAGCTATTTGGAGACAATCTCCAAGCTCCTTGAAGAAAATAAGATGTTGTGTACACAATTGAAAAGAACTGAATGATCAGTTAGCACCAAAATAACATCCAATGATATCCTTAGAGTAAAGTATAATTCCTTAAGGGGTCATTTCAAGAAGCTCTAGGCCAAGCATGTATCTCCATCATTCAAGTTGAAGAACGCTTCTATCGCAGCTCGGCCTTCTTCCTAATCACTTTTTGTTTTGCTCAGTGGGACCTAGCATGACTCTCGTTTGGGGGAATGCTGGTGTCCAATATTGTCACCATTTTTTATCGTTTAATTTACTCGAAGTGGCGTTATTTCTATCGTTTTTCTATAGTAAGTTGTTTTTTTAGCCATTCAACTCATCAAACAGTCCAGGTATGCACAAATTTACTTACCATGCAAATCTTGTTATATTTTATATATTATGGTTTATTTATGATTAAAATGATGTTTTTGGGCATAATTAACACTTATGGTTTTAATTGATAGGATACGATTTGCAAATTACCCATCATTCAGCCCATGAGCTACGTGCTCAACCTAAAACGCGTTCAGCTCATCGTTCAGCCCTCCGTTTAGCCCACGAAATCCATGGTTGACACATCTTAGACCATTGAATGAAGAGAAGGACACATGGGTTTTGTTCAACACGCAGTGGACCTGGTTAATGAGCTATTGCTCTAGAAGATCAGTTCTTATGCTCGCCAAGCCTGACAGCACATCTCACGTCCACATGAACGCTCCAAGCTTTGATTCGTCTACGCATTCATCCTGGAGTCATGCGCATTGGCCAAGCTCTCGCTCATGCCATTATTCTGGAAGGAGTCCAGTCGTCCACATTTAGCCTTCAAACATAAATTCCATGCCCACGTCAACACTCCAGCACACCAGCTCTTTTATTCGTTTGGCTGGGAGTTACGCACGCCTGCTCACGTTCATTCATGCTCTCATTCTGGAAGGAGTCCTCCTGCCCACGATTCAGTTTGCCAGCATACTACTCATCCACGTCTAAGCTAGATCGACACTGCAGCTGCTCTGAGAAGGAACTAACCCCGTCAAAGTCTGAAGAATGCCCCCTGCGTTGGCATGTATCAATTTAATCAGTTTTTACAATCATTTAAACACTCCTATTATTATAGAGGTTGACTCTATTGACCCTCTCACCATTGTAACTTATAAATAGTCATCTCTGTGATTGAGACGATTTAGCTTCTGAATTCACAATGGTTTTTTAGTCTTAGTCCAAGAATTTGCAGTCGTAGATAGTGTGAAGACAGACTCTGTAATTTTTCTCAAGTTAATGGAAGTAGCAGCTTGTTGATGTTCTGCTGGTAGTCATTTAAGTTGAGCTAGTTCACCCTTCGATTGCTAGGAAGGGCCCCTCATCAACTGGACGTTTTATTTACATTTTCTGCATTTCTTTACTTGCTAGGAAGGGCCCCTCATCCTCTGTGTGTAATCTAATTCGTTTTCCTGTGTGTATTATCTTCATTCCTCTGTAATTAATATTATGTTGTCAATACAACATTCCTTCTTCTGAGTTAGAATGGTCGACCAATATTTCAGTAGTTTAATAATTTGTAGTTTGTTTTCAGTCCTTCTTCCATCATCATAGTTAGATATTGCTTCCAAATTCTTCCATAGTTAGCATTCATTTCCTTCTTTTCTCCTCTGTTAGTTTTTCTTCCTATTTGTTGTAGGTTAATTCTTCTTTCTTATATTCCAACCTTCTCCCTTCTTCTATTCCAACCTTCTTCCTGCTTCTTATAAAATCATTCTTTTTCTTAGATAATGATTTGCATAGATAATTTCTTACCCTCTAATCATCTCTCTACTGCTTCCTCTGCACAGTAGGATCATTTACATAAGCCAGCTGGTAATTAAATCATCCAAAAACTCTTCTTTCCCTTCCTTTAAAATGTTTTCCTCCATTATGATCATCATTAGGATTGCCATTCAGACCGGCTTTCGGATTGTCATTCGGACCTGTGTGTTTTCTATATTATTTTAGGCCTTTTTCTGAATCTAATTTCTTCTGCCTCTTAGTCATCATTCTTCCTATTCTCCTTAATAGTTTGAGATGTAATTTAATCTTGTTTTATGTTATTTGGAGTTTTTAATTCATTTTCATCATTATTTCCTCCTTTCTCGTTTCCTCCTTGTTCCCTTCTTATCTTTCTTCCAACAATCATTCCTTTAACCAATTTTGTTACTTAGTTACTGTCCAGTATGTATAAATCTTGTTCCTAAATAGTTTGTTTTCAATTTATAGTTGATATTCTTTCAGTTGTTTTAGTTTTTTTTAGTTAAGACTAGTTTCTATTTAATGAAGATGTTCATGTTGCAAGATCTGGATTAATAATAAAATATCTTTATCAAGTTTTCTACTTGCTTCCAAATATAATATAGTTCAGTTTAACATCTTTGTTAAGTTTTCCATTTGCTTCTAACTTATATTAGTTTCATGTTGTTCACATATGGATAGACAGTAGTTCATAATGTTTAAAGTTAGTAGTAGTTTGTTGATTTTTAGTTTACATTTGTTTGTAGAAGTTAAGTTAGATTTACTTCCATTTAGCTTCCTTATTACTTTTGAAAGTCATTACGATACATTTACTCCAGTTCCTATTACATTTGATGTACGTAATCAAGAAGAGTGGAATTAGATGGTTTACTCTAGAATTAATTTATATTTACAAGTTCTCCCTATTAAACATCTAATCTATGTAGCTCTAATTCTGTTCATAGTTGTTATCTGGAAGTTTAATATAGTAGTTTCTTACTTTTCTAGAAGTAATTTGTGTTTCAGTATTTATTTCCATCTTTCTTATTAATTAACCATAGAAGTAGAGTAGTATGATCTAGTACTATTTTGATCTGTGATTTAGTTGTATTCTTAAATATTTAACTTGGTTTTTCATTTTGAAATATCTTTCGATATTTTTCCTTACTAAACATTTTCTAGGTCTGACAAACCTGAAACTTTACAACATTTTCTACCTTGGCATATATTTTGCTTCAACTCTAAGTTTACTGATCCTGATTGATAATTAATATTAGGTGTTGTTTTTATTTGAGATAGCTCACACACCCAACAGCAGGTGCATTTTAGCACCAGCTAGTGTGAAAACACTAACTATAGTTTTGGTGATTCCACTCGTTCGATCCCTGTGAGCTCTAGTTTTGCTTGACCACCCTTTCCAAAGACCAAGCAAATTTTATTTCAATTTTTCTACGTATTTTGAGTTTTTTTCTCCATCTAAGACTTGGATTGCAGTCATTTTCATCATCCCTGTGGATCTAGGAAGTGGCCCCTGTTAGATCTCTCTGTTTCATATCATATCTGTGTTTTTTTTCCCAGTTGTTCACTCAACAGCACCTCCTCAGACTCTTGTAGAGCGATCAAACCCCTTCAATCACACTTTTACCATTCAGAAAGTGCGATCCAAACCCTCGATCGTAGGCTCACTGACCTAGTCACTACGATCCAACGCTACTGCCTATGTCGGTGGTGAGATCAAACCCTGTCAATCGTAGCTTCCATATTCAAAAAGTGTGATCTAGCCCCTTGATCGCACTGTATACTATTATGTAGGTGCAATCACACTATTTTAAACCCACTGGACCCTCTATTCAATCTCTGCACCCTGCAACTCTGATTTTTCCATACCTAACTATTTGCATTAACCCTAGTTTTCTGCTTACACCTATTTGTTTGTTGTAGATGCATGTTGGTCTACCTTTGTTAATCCCCCTAGTGAAGAACTACCTGTTTCTATCTCTTTATTGTACCTCTTTGTTCCATCTAGATCTGTTTGGCATGCATCATTTTCTATTTCAATAAGTTGTATGGTAATAAATCATTGCTTGGATTTAACTATGAAGAGATGTGCTTGCATTTAGTTGAAATGATGAATGAAAGCCTGGTTTTTAAATATCATCATGTATTATTTGCTTTCAGCATTTATTTTATTAGTTATATCTCTAGTCTATAAACACCGCTTGTGCACACAACTCACGCCTTAAGATATAAATGCTTGGTTCATGACCCCAACTAGAGCCTTAAAATTAACATTAACTAAAACAGTATTAACCTCACTTGAGGGCCAAAAACAATTTGATAGTTATGTTAGGACACTGGGGGTAGGAATCCAAATAATTCCCCTTTGTCACTTACATATGAGACATACCAGCTGTCCAATTACGGGATCAAAATCCTCTTGTATTTGTTGGCACGGTTGATACCGATTTGTCGGAGGGCCTCTCTCTTAGGAGGGAAAGTGGAAAGACTGGTTCCATAGTTCTGGTTGGAATGTCGCTCTCCACTCTATACTGAAGGATGCCAACTCGTTGTCCTCATTGTACATACTATGACACCCATACTGGTCGTGCAACGGCCAAAGGACTGAAGCTACGAGTAACCTTTCTGGATGTGCCTTGAATGATGTAGCCTATTTTCCATTCTTCTAGGGCTCTTTTAATCGAGATCCCTTTCGGTAAGGGGATATCCCTTGGCCATATTTGGTTTTCCATTTCGCTTTGTTTGATGGGACTTGAGACCCCCATAGAGGAGGCGATTTGAGAAGGCCTTCCATATTTTAGTTAGGTGATTGCTTCCTCCCATACCTCATAGGTTAGTGGGTCATTTTTCTTTTGATAGGTAGTGTTGCTTGTTGGATTTGTGGCCATTTTGTTGTAGTTCACTTACTGTGACACACGGTTGTAGTGGGTTTTTCAAGCCTATTTTTTTGGCCTGAGTGCCTCTTTGTTGCACTCTCCTCTTGCACACTTGGTTGCAATGGATTTTTTGACCCTTTTTTCTCGATCATTGAGTTTATACCCACGGCACTTTCCTGTCACCATAGCTCCTCTGAGGTAATTTCATCAACTTCAAGGGAAGTCACCTCAGTCTAGTTTCTTGGACCGCACATGTCAATCCCTAGTCCAATGCACCTCCCCATATCCAGAACCTTTTCCCAAGGCACATGTGTTCACTTCTAACTCTTCCCAGTCATATTCACCCAGACATTCACCTACATGTATCCCTATGGCTAGCACGATTCCTGGCCCATTTTTTGGAGGGATCATTAGTGTTGGGCATGATAGTGGCCCTATAGTCACTACAACAACCACTCCAGTTGTTGGTCCCATGTGAACCACTATTCCTGGTAGCATTGGACCTACTTCCACTACTACAAATCACGTGGTTACTCGATCTTTTCCCTCAAGCAACAAGCCCACCCCCATGACCACATTCCATACAGACATTGGATCTATTCCTGGGGGTAGTGTCCCCTCCATCATAGTCACACTAACCCTTGTTGTTGGTTCTACAGTCTCTTCCATGATGACCACTGTCACTCCACCACTTCCTGGAGGTGTACCCATGATTGCCTCTATGTCCAACACCCATGTTGGACCTAGCATGTCATATCCTACTGCTATCCTTCCATTTATAGCTAGTATAAACCTTCCAAGTTTGGCTAGACTGACCAACAATCCTATTAGACATGATCCTGCGTGGCCCCAATGCCTACCAAACTCCCCTCAAACATCCCCAAGTTTGTAGGGAAGTCTGGGGAAGAACCCCAGAACCATATTATGTCCTTCCACTTGTGGTGTTCCTCTAAAAACATAGTGGATGATACCATTAGATTGCGATTTGTTCAGCACACACTTACCCATGTGGAAACTAAGCGGTACATTGATCTACCTCATGGGTAACACTCGAAATTTGTGTCCTTAGCTTCCACTTTCCAACAATTCTTTCAATTACTCATCTGATATGACGAGGGATTTGAGATCCTTCTGTTGTGCCGCCAGAATACTGCTACCCACATCATGGACCACATCCATGAGTGGCATCGACGTCGACGCGTGTGTTAAATCAAGCTCGATTACTAGATATTCTTATATTGGTTCCTCAAGTCCCTACTCCCTCCCATCGACGAGGACGTAGCCTCTGATTGCCCATAGTCTGAGGAAGAGGTGATCCTCAAGGCCCAACAGTTCGACGTGATCTATGCACAGTCTGGCTACCTATACACCATTATTCCTAATTCCCCTCATGGAAACTCCTCTTCAAATTATGCCTTGGGGGAATCTCATGTCGTCAATTGGGTTATTCACACCGTCCCATCACAACCTAGGTCATGTGATCCTTTCACTTCCGTGGCGACCAACCTTGTATATGGAAACACCCCTAGCGTTGGGAATCCCTTATCGGGTTCCTTTCGCACACAAGGTTATGGACCTGATCTATCCCATGCCTCATCCCAGTCAAGAGAGACACCCTCTTATGTGCCTCCTACCCCACATGTTCATGGAAATTCCTATGTGCATAGTTTACTTTCCTTACCCTATCCAACCTGCCGAAGATACTATGCTAGCTTCTTCCCCTGTTCCACCTTCTCTACAAGGGAAAGTTTATTCACAGCAGAAATTGCCCACCCAACCTACCCCCAATAACCAAAAAGGGAAGGGTAAGCATCGAAGAGGGTATAACCAAGGAAAAAATCAACATCAGGATGGGGGTGTCCAACTTCCACAACCCCATGATAATAACAAAACCAATCATGCACCTTTGAACCCCAATAAACCACCCAAGCAAGGGAAGAACCCAAAACTTTGAACCAACCACCCGTGTTCTTTCTGTGGTTCCTATGGCCATTATATGCATCACTTCCTCCAATTGGATGGAGCTAAACATTTTTCAGATGAGTTTAACCAACACCAAGGGACTGCCACCCCTCAGGAATAGTCCAACCCCCAACCTCAAACTGGCCAACAACCTATGGTGTTGTAGGATCCCTTTCCTACTGAAGGGGTTGTTACCGCACAACCCATGGACTCGTACCCTACCACACCTGCTTCATTGAGTCATCCCCCTGATTCGAGTGTCCACCACCTTTTGACAATGTCGTCTGACGTAAACCTTCAAACCAAACACAACTAATACAGTTTAGTTACCAAAACAATACCCATAGATAAGGTTGTAGCATTCACTACTATGGACCATTCTTTTCACCTACCTCCACCACTAACCAATGCGGATCCCAAATTCCCAAAATTTCCTTTGCATCGCATTGCGAATAATACCAATGCTCGAGTTTCACTTAAATATAGCATTGTGGACGATTTGGACCAATCACCTGCTGCCATGTCGACCTTGGAGGTCCTCAAGAACTGCCCCACGCAAATGCAAAGCCTTATTGTCAGCTTTAGGTGATATAGACTCGTATTATTCATGTTTGATCACCTTTGACTTGGATCAATAAGAACCCTACATGCCTTCATCTATCGTGTTCCAAATTCTCATGGCAATCCAGAACCTCGTCATTCATCGATGTATCGTCGATGAAGGTTCCTCTACTTATGGTATGTCAACCTTTGTTTGGAAGAAGCTTGGGTCACCTCCCTTGCAACCCTCTACTACCGTGATACGTGGTTATGGTGGTCACGCTTCCCAACCCCAAGGACTTCTCGCAAATGTTATCATGGAGCTAGCTATACAATGGTCCTCATCTATATTGAGGTTTCCAACACCCAACTTGTTTATGGACAATCTACTCAAGTAGACTCAAGCCAGATATCCCTAGTCCAAGTGGATCTAGAGCAAATGAATACAGAATATAAACTACTTCCCTAGATCTGTAGAGATGCAAGGAAGAAGTAAATAAATCACCTCAGATATGCAAACCCTTTTCTCTTTGTTGCTCCAAGCTCCAGGCCCTCAGATCTCGGGCTGCAAAAACCTATTGAACAAATGGAAACAAGCAAACAATAAAAGCATATATAGAATATGAATTGATCTAAGCTAACAGTTAAGGAAGAAAACTCTAAACACACTCAACACAACAATGTTTATGGGAAGAGTTTATATTATTGTAAATGAATGGGAAATACATAGAAGAGAGAGAATTACAACCAAATCCTTAACACTATAACCTCCATCCAACAATCCAAGCCAAGCCTCCAAGGACAATGTGTGCCTCCCAAAAGATGAATAGAGATCACCTAGGATAATTCCATGAGCATGAGAATACTATAGTCCTTCGTCCCTTCTCAATGGAGCGAGAGGTCTTATTTATAAGGCTAGAAAGATAGAGTAAGTTGAGGATTAGGGGGAGAGGTCTAAGGGATCTTCCCATTAGGTTAGGGACAGAATACCAGCCTTCCAACTAATTATGGATATACCTCCATGCCGCCTAGCTTCGAGAATTTGCTCGAAGCTCCTTGTTATCCACATTAACTAACCCTGTCGCACTCTATATGAATACAACTAGCACTAGGAATGGGTGGCGCAACTTACATGAGGGCTACAAGAGCCACTGGCACACATGGGAAGTGTACACCATGCACCAGGCTTAGTCTCGTGCCTCTTGCTGGGAAGCAGGATGCACTAGCACTACTATAAATGGTGGAAGGAAAGGTCAAGAACTTGCTCAAGATGTTTTAGCCAAGGAAACTTCAGGGATTAAGGCACTAAGCTGATACATGACTCATGATGATGAGATTTTGGTGTAACAGAATGCCCCCCAAAGCTTGAAGCTGGTAAAATAATACAGGAGAAATGCTTTGTAATGTGAAGGATTGACGACAAGGAATTGTTGGACGAAAGAAGCTACTGCAGTACAACCGACTTTAAGATACTAGTCTCACGTGACTCATAAAATGGTTTCCGACTAATACACTGCATATCCATGGTAGTAGGGACTGACTGAACACAATCATGGCTATTGGACACAATCGCAGATCCATGGTGAGATGATAACACAGCCACGACCAATACAAAGTGGATCCGTGTATTGGAGAAAACTCACTATGGCTTGGGGTAGACCACTACAGACAGCTGACTACTAGAAATTAACTCAATTCTCAATGTTATGCTATATAAATGGCAATGCTATGATAATGAAGAATATAACCAACCTCGATCCAAATGTTTGATGTAGATCCCCGTTGGAGCTTTCAATCCGTGCACTTGAATCTGCAAATTAGTCTTGACAACCAATATACAACAAGTACATATAATATATAAACGACATTAACATCATCAATAGCAATGGTCCATGATATTATAAGTAAATGCAACCCAATGTAGAATCGACAACATTCACAATATTAATGGACGAGAATATGAGTATTTCTATTAATAAACAAGAAGAAGTACAATATGATACGACCTCTTGTCGGCAACCAATCTGAACCAAGATCTGGGTCAATCCACTTGTGCCTCCACCACTTCAATCCTCATGGAATGGCAAACTCAAACTATGATAGGAGTTTGGAAGGTGAACATAAGGGTTCACAACTACAAGGATCAATGAGTGTAGACTCAAAATAGGGCAAAAATCTACTAGAGTTCTCTTGCTCTTCTTTCTTCTCCCGTCCATAAGCCATATGTGCTCAATATATAGTCCTCTCAAAAGTAAGTGAAAGGACACATTGAGGCGTTTCTTGGGCAGATGGAGGGTCAAAGGTCACCCAATGACTGCTTTTTGGGAGTAAAAAGTAATAAACTAGTGATTTTTACCATTTTACATGCTACCCACGGGCTATAGTGATGCAACTCACGGGTACTCCCACTGTAATGATGCAGCAAGCGTACAAGGGAAAAATAGTGTCTAAAGGATATAAAGTGGATCTGAGTCAGTAAAATGGATCCTGCAGGCCAAAGAATGTTGATGCTCAGAAGGTGGAAAATTACGTTGTAACAGATGCCCCCTAATGTGTGAGGTTGGAGACTGATGCTACAATGGCCGAAATACATTATAAAAAGATCTCAGAAGTGGAGTGATGGAGACACAAGTGGAAGGAGCAGCTCACTGTCATAATACAATAGTATCCCTGAATACATGTTGGTAGTACAACAATCTGATACAATGGCCATGAATAGGCAGTACATAATGAATACATGTCATAAGTGATCATATCCATGATCCCTCTACAGTAAGATATGGTGTCCTGCTGAAAAGGAAACAAGTGGTGCAAACTGGAGGTACAAACTGTTGATATCTGAGAGGTGATATCTCTGATGTAAAGTCATAATCATAATTAGCATATTGAATGCCACTATCGCCTGGGGTCTTCTACACAAGTCTTCGATGGTGCGAGTCCCATCAAGTGAATAAATGAGTTGGGGTCGAACCTGATGTGACATCGTCTGATTATCGATCAATGATGTATATTGTTAACAGACGCGAGATATCCCACCAATAATGAAAATGGGCATCAAGTCACAGAGCACAATCATCGGAGTGTGAATAGATGAGTTGAAGTTAAACACTAGGTTGAATCCATTGATCAGGGGACATTGATGTATTCCCAAAACTGTCGATGGCGAGAGAACCTACCACTAATGACTGCAAGCCTCAAGGTACTCAACCGAAATCTAAGCCTCAAGTCTCGGAATAAATAGGTTGAATTCAACGGAACGAGACTTGCTGGAAGGAGGGAATTAAGGCATCCCCCATCAACCAGTACGAGGTACCAGCTATGCTGAAATATTTGGAAGAGATCTGTTCAAAAATGCTACTCCAAGACGTCATATTAGTCCAAAACAGTGTAAAATGGTGAAAACTATAGACAAGTGGGTTTTGAAAATTATAAATAGTAACAAAAATTTACAATTTACAATTCATTTTTACTATTCACCCATTTGGAGCTTTGTGGTTAGTTTTCACCTCGATGTTAAACTGTCGATTCTAGGAGCTACAGGCGTCTATTCATCGAATCATCCGGAGCAGGTTGGTAGTCTCATCCATACCTTCAATCTCATTTCTTTAATTTTAGTTTTGAGTGGTTGGATTTTTAGTTTGGCCAAGCCCTAAATGGCTTCGGCGCTACCCGCGGGCTACTACTATGCGGGTCGCGGATAGGGCACCATACTCGCAGTCAACGCACAGGTTGACCATGGGTACCCGCCACTATATGCAAATTTTCCCGTGGGTACAGCCGTGAAGTTGATTTTGCAAATGAAATTGACTAAAATCTATGTTTTTTCTCACTCCAGGATGGTTCTAGAGTGGAGGGAGAGGGAACATGACCAAGTAGATGAGGTCGTCTACAATGATGTGCAAGCGTAGCAAGCATTACAAGCATGTGGTTTGTATAAATTTTGGAGTATAGGGGGTTTAAGGGCCCAAAACCTACTACTCCGCTGCTTGATAGATTATTGGGATGTTGATGCACAGAACTTCAATCTCAACGGGAAAATCCTCACACTGGAAGTGGAAGACATATACTTCATTACCGGTTTGTTTCGTCGAGGTGAGGTGGAAATTCTTTGGTCTCGTACTGTGGGTGGTGGGATCACCGTCCTCTATTATATAGTGCGGTATTGCCCTGCAAATACACGAGCGGTGGGGAGTCAGGTTCCCATCAATGCCATAGTAAATCTGAATATGAAGATTATTGTGGCTACCTTAGTGCAGATAACTGGTTCAAAAGATCTGCACCAGGCATCCAGGCCAGTGATGTTCTATGCGTCACAGTGTATACAACCTATAGTATTTGATTGGTGTACCACGCTACTGGGGTCTATGAAAACCCAACTAACAGAATGCAAAGAAGGGAAGGCAAAAAAATTCTAGTATGGAAGTATCTTGTGCAGCTTCTTCTTTGAGAGAGTTTTGGGGCTCAGTCCGAGGGTTGAAGTCCCTCCTCATAATCTCTGTGATCCAGCCCTGACCCGATGGGCTGAGATCTTGACACAACAGGGTGGTGGTCGTCTGGCATCACCATATACTCAGGATTTTTTCCACTGGTGGGACCGACAGGTCATTGCTATAGAGGACTATCCTTATGCAAGGATAGACTTCCGCCAATATCGGGACATGCCGCTCCCACCGGATGCAGCGTTCGGAGACATTTGTGAGTACTCTTTTTAGGTTTTTTGTTATTACATTTTTATGGATATTTTATTGTAAATGCAAAAATCTTTTTGGGGGTAGTATCATGTATTAATGTTTGACTATTTTCTCGCAAACAAGAGCCCAGTGAGACCCGATGGTTTCTCGAGACATCATCGTCGGGGCAGGGGTGATGAGGTAGGAGGTGCCGCAGCAGAGCACACTCTAACGACCTTGTGGGTAAACCTATCACAGATGGTTGCCAGGGTACCACAGATAGAGGTGGCGCAACTTCCAGAGGCTATGCAGCGCCAGGTAGTAGGGGTGTCGGGTAATTGGGTACGACTGTTGCAGCGGATAGCAAATGTAGTACAGTACTTCTATGAGACTCATCCTGTCGAGGTGGCGGCTAGGCCTCCTCGTAGAGAGTAGATATCTCAGGATCACATTTTTGTAGCGATATATATATTTTTGAGGGCTACGGGCTCCAGTTTTGTATCATAACACTACCATTTTTGGACATATTTATATATAAACTATGGTTCTCCGGTTCTACAATATGTGTGTATGTACAAATGTATGAATGTCTCTTTTATTTGTGTGCTTCAATGTGGATGTGACAAATGCCAATCTAATACATAGTTAGTGTATGCATCAGATATATGATTAACACTTCTCGGAACATGTATGTATGTAATTGAAACAAAATGTCGCTCCGAGAGTCTTACCTTTAGGAATTTCCGTAGTAGAATAGGGTCTCTCATTCGGTACTGACCATTCAACTGAGACACAACCAATTGTGAATCCAAGCGGACTTCTAAAGACTGGATGCCATGTAAAATAGCATCCCGAAGTAGCTCAATCACGGCACTATACTTAGCCACATTGTTAGATGTAGGACCGAGACAGGCACCTCTTGAGAACACAACTAGATGGTCAGGTGAATAAATAACCCAGGCAGCAGAAGCCAGCTGCTGCGTATGATGGCTAGCACCATCCGTAAAACCTAAGAATGTAGGAGATTCCGCTGACATTTGTCAATCAAACGGAAGCTAATCAGCAGACCCGAAAAACCAAGAAAAAGCTAAACTACGTACAGAAGTAACTATACAGTAGTATACAAAAGTATTATCCTGAACCAGAGGTTCAAGTGTAATACCACTTGAGGTAGAGCCCATTTCTAGGCTCCTTCAAGACGGTACCCTCATAGTCTTCTAATTCATAAGCTCCTTTTTCTAGGACATGCCTCACGATGTAAGGACTGTGCCACATGGGGTTGAACTTGCCTAACCCCAGGGATTCTTTAGCTTGGTCATATAAGAGGACCAAGTCACCTTCAGCATATTGCCAGGGACGGACGGACCTATCATATTGAACCTTGACACGACATTTGTTTGCATCTATAGCCACAGCGGCATCTCGACGTTGCTTGTCAAGTTGCTCAAGGTGGATTAAATGTTGCTCAATACCTGTGGTATCAGGGAGGAGCTCTATGGCCAATTTAAGCGAAAGGATTTCGCATTCAATCGGTAAAATCGATTCCACACCATGTACTAACTGAAATGGTGAGAATCTGGTGGCAATCTTGACTATGGTTCGATACGCCCACAAAGCAGGATATAACATGATGTGCCAGTTGTTCTTGCTTTGTTGGATGGTACGCTGGAGAATGTTCTTCAAAGACTTATTAACTGCTTCAACTTGACCATTCACTTGGAGATAATAAGAAGATGAGTTCTCTTGACGAAACCCAAGCTTGAGAGACAAATATTCCATCATCTTGTTCTGAAAGTGACTGCCATGGTCAATGACAATCTCTTTCGGAATACCGAACCGAGTGATAATTTGATTGAACACGAAATGGGCTACAGTAGCACCGTCGGCTTTTATGGTAGGCATGGCCTCATCCCATTTGGAAAAGTATTCCATGGCTCCTATGATATGGTGATTCCACTTAGCCAAAGTTGGTTTGCAATCCATGAAATCCACCCCCCACTGAAGGGACCAACAGTGACGACTGGATGAAGGGGCGCTGGATGCGAGTGTATATTCCGAGAGAACACCTGGCAAGGGTGGCATCTCTTCACAATGTTAATACAATCCTTAAATACTGAAGGCCAAAAGTAACCAGCTCGCATAATACGTTGGGCTGTAGCAAGCCCAGATAAGTGACCACCACATGCCCCTCCATGGAAATCATTAAGCACCTACTCCGCTTCTTCGTGATTTAATCAATGACGGAGGATAGAATCCTTTCCCCGGTGATACAAAGTGTCACCGACGATAGTATAATCTTTAGCATGATGTTTCACACGTCGTCGCTCATCTCGTGAATAATGAGGAGGAAACTTCAAAGTTTGGAGATATACAATGACATCCCCATACCAAGGGTCCTCGGACAAGATAAGAAATACATGCTCATCCACAAAGGAATCTTCATGGATGACATCCTCATCAAGTCTTGGAAGGTCCGACATAAGCTCAGCAAACACCAACGATTTCACCGATTTCGCCGAAGCAATATCGAGATCGAACTCCTAAAGGATCACAATCCATTTATTGTATTTCCCCCTATAAGGCGTCGTGATAGCACAAACTGAAACGGATTGATATGCGCTATAATTATGGTTGTTCTAGTCAAAATGTAATGTTGTAACCACTAGACTGCATGGATAGTCGCAAGTGCTAGCTTTTCCACGTGAATATATCTTAGCTCAACGTCTACTAGATTTCGACTGAGGTAATAGATAACATGCTCGACGAGCATGTCATCAACCTGAACCAAGACCATGCCAATCACCTCTTGAGACGCAGCCACATAAAGGATAAAATCTCATGCGAAGTCTGGTGGACTAAGCACAGGGGCCGATACCAAAGCTTTCTTAAGGGTGTCAAAAGATTGTTGGGCTCGCTCATCCCAAATAAAAGGTGTGTCTTTCTTCAATAATCGCGTGAAACCTTTGGTAATATTAGCATAATTAACTACAAATCGACTTAGAAAAGTAGCTCTCCCATGGAGGCTCTGAAGTTGTAACAAGTTGCGCAGAGGAGGCAACCGAAGTATTGCCTCAACTTTAAGAGGATCGACTCTAATACCCTCTTTTGAAACTATGAAGCCCAGAAGGCGACCAGTCCTTACAGCAAATATGCATTTATTAGGATTCAATCAAATATTGTAGCGTATACATCGTTCGAGAATCAGGTGGAGGTGCTTGGGGTGGTCCACTCTCCTGCGAGAATGGCCGGAAAGATCATCCAAGAAAACCTCCATAATCTTTTTAAGAGATTGAAAGGCGTAGGTCATGGAACGCTGGAACATAGCTCCAGCGTATTTAAGGCCGAAAGGCATTTTTCGATATGCAAAAGTTCCCCAAGGACAAATGAAAGCTGTCTTATGTTGGTCCTCGGGTTTGATTTGAATCTGGTTATACCCTGAAAAGTCGTCCATGAATGAAAAAATCTCACTTCCCGCACAAGCATCTAAGATCTGATAGATGAATGGCGTGGGGAAGTTGTCTTTTGGACATGCACGGTTCAAATATCTAAAATCGGTGCATACACAGATCATTCCCTGCTTCTTATCCACAGGAATGGGGTTTGACACCCATTCGATAAGGGGAACAGGGTAGATGAAACCAGCTCTGAGCATTTTCCCCACCTCTACCTTGATAGCGGCTGCCTTCCTAGTGTTCACAGCACATAAGTGTTGTCCAACCGGTTTAGCGTTGGGATACGTTCTAATCTCATATTCAACAATGCATGGGTCTATTCCCGGCATCTCCTCATACGACCAGGAAAAAGCTTCCCAAAGTTCTGTAAACAAATCAGTGTAAATAGAAATCTCCTCAGGAGTGCAATTGTCACCGATGTAGACATTCTCAACCTTTCCGAGAGTACGAGAGATGTTGATCGACGTAGTCGGGGAAATACTAGCCATATTCCCCTCCGCAAAAATACCATGCGACCCTAAAAGAGTCATAGGGTGACCAACCATCTCTGCTAGAGTCATCCTAAACTCTTCCTATTCGGCGAGCTCAAGGTTGGGAAGGAAATAAGAGCGCTGGTGCATATCCTCCCAAGGCCTCTCACTACCACACATGGCCTCCATAATAGCTTCATCAGAAGGCAAAGTATCATCAAGACAGTCATGTGAACAAGATGAGTTGGCTGCCCAAACTGGCAGCGTAACGGGACCTTCCTCGACTGTTTGAGAAGAAGAGAGATCTGGTTCTGCAGTGGCTTGTTGAATATGCTGGTAGGAAAGCTCAGCTACAGACAGTGGCATAAGCATCCCAACGTGCGTAATGTCTCCAGTCGTAGAATTCGTGGACGGTAAAGACCATGGATCATTACAATAGGAAGTCTGGAATGGCATATTATGCAAAGGAGGAGATGCGTCATTGGAAATGGTTCCAATAAAATTCACAGGTGCAGGAAAACTATAAGTTCCCATCAATGAAGGGTACATACCAACACCTATGTTCCCAGTTTCCGGCTGAGAATCAGTAACCTGCGGGACTATGGATCTCGCAGATGCTATGGAAGGAGTATTAACAAAATCCAGTTGATCAATGGTCACAATATTTCCTTCATGAGGAAAGCAGATAAATTTGAATACAGTAGACGCGATAGCCTTCATAGCGTACATCCAATTCCGACCCAGTAAAAGGTTGTAGTCGATGGGTGCATCAACCACCTCGACTTCAATAGGCACGGATTTACCTCCCAGGCATACAACAAGGGAAGGGATAATTCCATGCGGATTAAATGACCGACCGTCGAATGCAGTGAGCGTGGTTCTAGATGCGAGTAGAGGAGGAGAGCCAAGAGCTTTCCAACAAGTTAACAACATTACTGACACAGAAGCACCTTCATCAACCATCGTACGTTTGAAAAAATTGTGAAGGCACGCCACCTGGATTTGAAAAGCCACGTGGTAAGGTAAGCGAGGTTGAACATTAGTAGTGTCGAACTTGATAATAGTGGGACTTCCCCCATCTTGAACTCCTAACGCACTCAAAAGAGCATGCTTTTGAGAAGGACGGGCATGCAAAACTTCAAGAGCCAACATGGCACACGGAGTTTGGCCCAAATCTTCCACAATGGAGTAGTTATGGGCGGCTCGAGCATTAGGATTATGTGTAGAGCGCTTGAGAACACCTTTTGGTATCCGCGGCATATTAGAGGACTTCTCGATATGCAAGGAATTGTCAAGAGGAGGGGGAGGCTCACTCCCCATATTAGGTTGTGGTGCACCATAATCGCGTTGACGAGTAGCAACACTAACCTCCGATCGAACCATATTCACACATCCATAACCACTAGTATTGGAAGAAGACGTTGATGTTTCAGTAGGTCCATAACTAGTGGTGGGAGCATGCGAAGGCATGTTTTGATGATGAGGAAGGGGATCCTTTAACACAGCTAGGCTCTATGCCAAATGCTTCGATGCTTCTTCGATTTGAGGACATAAGTGAGTAAGATGATCTTCCCCACAGAGCTTGCAAGGAAACTTCACCTTACGCCTAGGTTTACGGTCCTCACCAGCATTTCCGCCTTCCCAAGGAGGGTTGGAATTCTCCTTACGAGGGGTATTGCAATTGCTATTATTGTTATTCCCATTATTTCCACCCCTACGGTTGTTTCTCCCCTTTTTCTTACCACCAGGTTGCTGGTTACCTGACTGTTTCGTTGATTGCACATTGTGTACATCAGACGACGGGGTGGAAGTGGACAAGGTGTGAACTTGTCCAGGAGTAGACTGGTTTAGTGACAAATTTTGCATTTGATTAGCCACCAAATCTACAGGGCAAGTACTTGTGGATCCCACGATGCCATCGGCATGTGGTCCAGGAACTGACTTGGGCTCATGTCGTGTTCGCGGTGCGTCAGGAATGATGTCATACAAAATGCCAGACTAAGAATAAAGTAAATCCAACTACTGAACTTTTAAGATGGCTTGTTCCTCAGTCACAATGCCGGACATCGAAACATCCTTATCAATGTATGGGAGTAGAGACTTGAGGAACCATTCCAATAGAAACTCTGGAGGAATGTTGGCTTTCACTAATCTCTTCCGCCGACGCCACTCTTGAACGTGGTCAAAAATATGTGTGGCCTTATTCTGACGGAAGGTAGACAAAAGTTCAATACCAGTATCATAGCGAACCAGCAACTGGAAATGGTCCACGAAAACAAAATTGATCTCATTGAATCCCCTATAAGTGTTCCCAGGCAACTCAACATACAACTTCGCAGCTGCCCTTGTGAGGGTGCGTTGAAATAGTCGTAATCTAACAGAATCGTGATTCAACGAGTTGGAGGAGCACCAAAGGTGAAACGTTGTGACATGATCACCCGGGTCCTCACCACCTTTCCCTTCAAACTTAGGAATGTCCGAAGGGAGCTTGGTAGGGACCGGGGGCCAATTAGGGTCATGACACACCGGATCATTCGTGAGCTTCGAAAGATCCGGAAGATTCAAACATGCAAGGAACGGTTGCTATGGCTAGAAAGCTTGATTATAAGCTCCCATAAAAGGTTGGTTGAATGGAACCGAATTATAAGGTAGACCAAAAGCTTGACCATGAGCATTAAACTGTTGATAATGAGGACCTGACGGGCCATAAGCTTGACCATGGCCATAAGGTTGATAACCTCCTCCGACCTGACCCATATGAGAGTAAGCAGGTATATAAGTATTTTGGGCACCATATTGAGGTGGGTTGTACTGGTGGCCAGCACCAACTGTGTTGTAGTAAGGGTTGCCACCATAAGTATGGGGCATATACGTACTATTCGTAGCGGGAACTGAGTTTTAATGACCATAATGGTGAGGTATGTTCCCACCCCTAGCATTAGGATTAGCTTGGGCAGTCGTGTGGTGACCAAAAGCATGAGAAGTATTCCCAACCCCAACATTGGTGTTACTAGTAGCAGGAATGGTGGCGTTATGACCATGAGGATAAGATATATTCCCACCTCCTACATTAGTATTACTAGTAGCGGTAGTGGACACAAAAGTATGCGGTATATGTCCACCCTCGTGGTTAGGAGGAGCATTAACATTTGCAAAAGTGGTCCTAGGTTGATGGGTAGCGATATGTGTGTTAGGTGGTGGATGGCGAGTCGTGTTTCGAATAGTGTTCCTATTAGGTTGGGTATCCCTAGGAGGCAGTCATCTTCCAACATTAGCATTGTTCTGAGGAATATGACTAGTCCCCATACTATGTGTGTGAGTGGACAAGATGGTGCCCCCAGCAAGGTTATTGCCCCTAGTGGGTGCAGTTTTGCTAACACCATGAATGGTGCCATCATGACTACCAAAAGCAGTGGAAGGATCAACTATGGTGTAATTCGGCATACCATATGAGAACGCGGTAGGGTTGACCATAGGGCCTAAATCATCATGGACCTCTGGAATCCCATATAAATAATTATGTGGAAACGAAGGATCGAACGGGTCGTCCTCGGGTGGATCTAGACCAAACAAACTAGGTTGGGTCTCAGGTGGATCACCCCCCCATGCCTCATGAGGAGTAGGGGTGTCTGAAGTGTGCTCAACTCTACCCGATGGACTCGTAGGTATTTCTCCCGTGTCAAAGTGTGCAGCGGTCATGACATCTAGGACATAAGTCTTGTAAGAATCCGAAGACTCAGAGGGAGCCCGTCGATGTCCTCTAGCAACGCGGCATGAAATTTCGGTAGGTTGCAAACCAGCCAACCGACGGGATTGGTGGAGAGTAGGACTCCGTGCCACGATATCTCCGGAGAGAATATAAAATCAAAACGTCCCCTAAAGGCCAACTATCGATCAAAAATAGTAAATCAAAAGCACACACCTAGTGAAACTACAGCCAAGAGCAAACAAACAGAGTGGCTAAATGAGCTCCCAACACTAGATCCAGTATGTCTCTCCTAGGAGAGGCTTGAGACTTTCAAACTATAGCCAAAGGTAACATAATCAATTATAGAGACACCCAGGCTTCACTACATGCAAAGGGCCGTAACCCTCGGCAACAAACAACTGTGTTGTCCAATCCCTATCTGACTCAGGACACAAAAAGCATAACCACTGCAAGTACCCTATGTGATACCTAGGTAAGGAAACTATGGTCACCGCAATATAACCAATGCTCGGGAGGACAGTTACAGGTGGGATCCGTCGTATGGACAGGGTAGTTGAGCCCGAAACTCAATGAGGATCAAATCCCCCAAGAGTCCCCAGATACGAACAAATCCTGGAAATATCTCCCATGTTCAGCCGGTATCAGAGGGATATCTCCTCAACCAACCTCTCGTGACCTCGTGCTTAAATCTGGTTTGAGTAGAGATTCTTGAGAACACCGATGTATACCATGGATTCCTCCACTCCATGGTCAAACACCTAATGTTTCATCTAGTAGTCTTGGATTGTTAACTCGCAATGATCTATTCCAAGACTCTAAACCTATGCTAGTTGGTGTACCCTATAAATAAAATCCATCTAATAAATTTTAAGATTAAGCATTAATTTTAATGGTTGTGATTACTCAAGGGATATGGTCGTGAAACTAGTGATGTGTATGACTCAATAGTATGCAAAATCGTCAAATCCTAGACTCATCTATCCAATAAAAACAATGCCACTAGCATGCAAAATCAATCCAACGGTTTCGAAATAAAAATGCAATCTTTTTAAATTTTCGATGCACAAGCAGAACCTAAATGAAGGTAGCAAGCACTCAATGCAAGATGCAGTACATAAAAGCAAAAAAAAAATGTATTTTCTCTTAGAAGAAAAAGGAAAATGCAAACCTATATGTATTTTTTTTGTATTTTTCAATATAAAGAAATGAAAAATGCAAGCAAAATCCTACTATCTAGTCACCGATATGCCTAGGAGATCACTAAGATAACCCAGTAGATACCAAACAGTAAGACTCAACCAAAGGAATGAGCTCAAACGGAAGAAACCAACAAGGTTAAATCCAAAGATGGGTAGAAAACCAACAAGGCTCAACCAAGAGAAAAGAAGAGTTCTGGTCACAACCAAGGCATGGAATAGTCAAGAAACAGGCCAACAGAGACTCAGGATCATCCAAAGCCAACCCAGCAACAACCAAAAGTCATAAATCAACCAAAACTGGAGTTGTACGCTACTGTCGAAGGAAAACCTGTGGGTACACGCGAGCAGTAGAGTAAACAGAGGCAGGTGTATGTGGGCAAAGCTAAGCTAGCCCGCGGGTAAGGAAAGGAAAATGGGTAAATAAAGAGTCCAATGGCTCAGAAAAAACAAGTTTTCTATAGTGTATCTCAACGGCCAATCAATGACATAGAGCTTCGACAAACGGCAACTCTAATTAATGACTAATGTTCAAAAATCCCCAAAAATGGATGTTTTCCCTAGCGTAGTCGCCATTTCTGTATTGGAGAAAACTCACTATGGCTTGGGGTAGACCACAACAGAGAGACGACTACCAGAAATTAACTCAATTCTCAATGCTATGCTATATAAATGACAATGCTAAGATAATGAAGAACATAACCAACCTCGATCCAAACGTTTGATGTAGATCCCCGTTAGAGCTTTCAATCCGTGCACTTGAATCTGCAAATTAGTCTTGACAGCCAATATACAACAAGTACATATAATATATAAATGACATTAACATCATCAATAGCAATGGTCCATGATATTAAAAGTAAATGCAACCCAATGTAGAATCGACAACATTCACAACATTAATGGATGAGAATATGAGTTTTTATATTAATAAACAAGAAGAAGTACAATGTGATACGAACTCTTGCCGGCAACCAATCTAAACCAAGATCTAGGTCAATCCACTTGTGCCTCCACCACTTCAATCCTCCATGGAATGGAAAACTCAAACTATAATAGGAGTTTGGAAGGTGAACATAAGGGTTCACAACTACAAGGATCAATCAGTGTAGACTCAAGATAGGGAAAAAATCCACTAGAGTTCTCTTGCTCTTCTTTCTCCTTCCATCCATTAGCCATATGTGCTCAATATATAGTCCTCTCAAAGGTAAGTGAAAGGACACATCGAGGCATTTCTTGGGAAGATGGAGGGTCAAAGGTCACCCAATGACCACTTTTTGGGAGTAAAAAGTAATAAACTAGTGATTTTTACCATTTTACATGCTACTCACGGGCTATAGTGATGCAACTCACGGGTACGCCCACTGTAATGATGCAGCAAGCGTACAAGGGAAAAAATAGGGAAAAATAGTGTCTGAAGGATATAAAGTGGATCTGAGTCAGTAAAATGGATCTTGCAGGCCAAAGAATGTTGATGCTCACAAGGTGGAAAATTACGTTGTAACAATCCGTGCAATATGACTCAAACAATCTCCATCGCAAACCTGGGTAACATATGATTTCCCCGAGGTCTTCAAGTAGAACCTGCAATGATACGAATCTAACCATGTGATTACAAATGTCTTGGAGATGAACATGGTAGAAACTACTTGATTACTGGTCATTGATGTATACCATTAACAAGCGCGAGGCAAATTACCATTGATGTCAATGATTCCCAAGGTATCACAGTACATACCATCGAGTGTGAATCAAATGAGCTAAGTTCGAACACTCGATGGAACCTTTCAATCAAGAGCCAATGATGCGAACTCATGTTGAAAGTGAGGTAACCTGCCATTGAGGCATGCAGGCCCAAGGTACTTGATTGGTTTCTAGATTCGATCCTCGGATGATGTGTTGAATTCGACAAGGATGAATCTGTTGAAGGAGGGCCATGATGAATCCCCCATCATCGACACAAAACACGATCATGAATGTTTGGATTGAATTGAACAGTAATGTGTGAGACTAACTCAACGACGACCGACATGATGGAAGGTGAATATAACTGCAGATAGTGAATGAATGACCAAAAATCCTCTTGAACATGGGCATGGCATGACTTGGAAGTATTGACATGACAAGAATGATGTTGACCCCCTAAGGCAACTGATGTTGGAATCATTCTTCGGATGAGCCAAAGGAGTGACAAGACTCATGGGAGCGGTGTCTCAATGACAAATGGATTACCCAAGTACTGGATGCATATGCAGATAAGTGCCATGTTCAAGAGTGACTATGTACTGCTGTAACTACAATGAAACACAAACTCTTTCATTTTCCCCATCATGATTTATGAGTACCTCTTTTGTTTTTTAACGATCTTGAGGAGGGTAACAAATGCTCGGTATAGATCATCCTTCAGACGAGTCCAATCCCAAATTTTTTACGAACCTAAGATAGGAGGGGTTCGTCCCAAAACGGGCCCTTCTATGCTAGATTTTAACGAGTCCAAAGAAGGAAAACTCGGCGTCATTTCATGTTTAGAGAGTCTAAAAAGAACTAAAGAAGACTCCATACATTCTTATTCGTAAAAGTTAGTCTCCTCACCCGAAAAAGGATAAAACAATGTGAGAGAGAAATCTTCCAGTCATGCTTGGCCGGAGTGCTCATTTTCCGTAAATAGTACCTCCTAGTCCGAAAAAGGGGTAAACTATCACCAAAAAGATGATCATTCATATACTTTTGCAATCGTGAAAGCGTCAAGTTCGCTTGGTGATCTTTTCCTATTTAGGGATCCTGAAAAGAGCTTAAAGGAAGACTCCTGTGGGGTCTTTTTTTCGTGGGAGTTTCAAGGATCCCGAAAAAGTGATAAAAGATAACTTGGTAACTTATTCTCATCATTTTACGAGCACGAGAAGGAACAAATAGTAAGCTCGGTGTCATTAATGTCCAGTTTTAACGAGCGGAATAATAACACAAGAACGCTCAAAGAGTTGTTCATACCTGATAACAAGAATAAGATGACCACATTTGCAACAAACAATTCTAACACGGCACTTTACTTCACTTGTAAACTCCAAAACTAGGTCAGAATGATCAATTAGGTGTTTGAGACACAAAATAACCCCAACTATAGAGAAAATAACCCACTAAAGAATAAATTAAAAATGGAATATTCCATTTTCAATACAAAATAATAAAAATTAGTTACTATTTGTTTTTACCAAATTGGTGGAGGTGAAAAATACCATTTGAAGTTTTTTTTTCAAGTGTCGATTGCAGGAGCTCCGGTCAACCATTTGCAGTGATGTCAACATTAGGTAACCCTAAACTATACCCTCTTCATTTCTATTGGATTAAAATTGTTTTTCATTTCCAATTTCTAAGTTTTTGGCTTGTGGAAATGGGGGGAAATCCGCCTTCAGCCTTGTGCACTTCCACCTTATAGGATGTGCACCGAGGGAAACCTGGCGCCATCCCTGTAAGGGTTTCTTGCGTCGTTAGCACATTGTCCGTAAGGACGGGGTGCGCCGGCGTCAAATGGCCCCATGAACTCAAGAAACTACCAAAAATTGAGAAGCTGCGAAGTTGGATACTCTTCTAATGGATATTTTGTTGATGTTTGGATAGGTTTGGGTGGTAAAAATGGTCCAATGGCATGAAAGAGAGCATGAATTGATGATGCCCAAGAATCCAATGACCCCCAATGAATGAATGCATTGCGGAATTGTGAGCTACTAAAGTACTTTCACATCCAGGGCATGAGGGCCCAAGTACAGCTACTATAATACTTGATCTGATGTTGGGACCTAGAGCAGCAGCACTTTCGAGTTGGTGTGCATACACTGACCATAGATATCAAGGATATCTATTTTTTGACGGGGTTGTCCAGACGAGGAGCCCCAGTTTATTTGACTGGATGACGAGGGAGTGATCGGACTACCGAGGAGGTAGTGGCCCAATGGTGCACTCCTGGAACATAGACGATTGGTGGGAAGATCCCCATCAAAGATGTGAGAGATTGTCCTCTGCAAACAGTACTGTTCATCATTGAGAGGATGGTAATGAGTAGAGAACCTCACCTGGCCAATAAGGCCCATATGCTATATGAAGAGGAGTGTATGCTTCCCACGGTTTTTAACTGGTGCGAGGGAATCCTCGTGTCTCTTAGAGAGCAGCTCACCAAATGTCGACGTGGTGAGCTGAAACAGTTTGAATATCGATCAGTTGTGGTCTCATTCTTCTTAGATCGGGTTCCACACCTGCGCCCGCAGCTCAAAGCTAGATGAGTTGGAGCTAATGGATATACACAAGGTACGATGGTCTGAGGTGATGGCCCGTCATGGCGATGGGGGACCCATCATTAGTTATGGTCCTTCTTTCTTCAGCTGGTTGAGGAGACAGATCCTCATAGTGGAGGACTACCCCTACAAGGGTACTGATTTCAGAGGAGACCCAGACCTGGTTCTTCCTGAGGACGCGCAGTGGGGAGACCTAGGTAAGAATGACAGCCCTGTTTTGTTTTTTCATTTTATGATTTTTTTATGTTTCTGGAGTAGTATTGATGATTGATACAGTTCTATGCATATGTTTGTCCATCCCGTCCAGTGGGTGCCTCTACGATTGCACGGAGAGGAGTAGTATGAGAGATGGAGGCCACAGATTGAGATGCCATATAGGAGCTAGATGAGCTGGAGGAGAACCTCCAGTGGTTTACTCTCGATATCTCGAATCCACATATACATGATCTACCTTGTCGCTACCAGCGACATATGGTAGGTGTATCCAAGCGTTTTGGTGCACTACTTCGGAAAGCAACCAGATCCATTGTCTACTATCATGAGTGTCCTAGGGATTAGGCTCATGCATATATGTATTGTACTGAAATCCACGGGCTTCGATTTTGTAGAGGAGATTCTTACTGAAAGCTCATGAGCTTCAGATTTTTGTATCAGTACCACGTTTTGTATTTATACTGACATGATATATATAAAACTCTATTTGTGGCTCTATATACAGTGTTTTATGGATGATTATGGGATCTTATACATGTTTTGCTTATACATTATGGATAATTTACATGTTATGTCTGTTTTTTATCTTTTCGATGTTTTATGTGCAATGTACCAATCTAGTATAAAATTGGCCAATGAATCAGCAATATTGTTCATCTCTCTAGGAATATGCAGGTATTGAATAGACTCAAAAGACCTCTCTAGGAGACATACTCATCAAAATAGATAGAGCAGAGTAAGTTCGCGGATAGCGTAGATACGGTTAAGGTGGGAGACCACTAGTTGCTATTCAAGGTAAATCACAACATGGTCCATACCCAGGGAAAGAGCGTCGGTTAAGAGTCCAATCACCGCGTGATACTCGACGGTGTTATTGGTTGCGTACCCTAGACAACTTCCTCCTGAACTATTAATCTCATCGGTACGAGAGTAAAGCACCCAAGCTGTCGAAGAGAGGTTATGGGTATGCCGACTAGCGTCGTCTACAAATCCAACGCATGTTTCCATCTACACATCCAGGGAGAACATGGTATAAGCATAGAAACAAGATCCTAACACACTTAAGCAAAGCATCACACCACACAAAACACACATCATGTACAATATATACAAAGTACTAATGCCTAAACACTTAAGCATAGTACCGTTTCAAAAAAATTCCATTGTGAGCCTCTCCCATAGATATCCCATCATAATCTTAAAGCTCATATGCTCCTTTCTCCAACTCTCGTTTTACCACATATGGACCGTGCCACATGGACTCGAGCTTGCCTGCCCCCAGTTTATCCTTTTTTTGGTCGTATGTGCGGACCAAATCAACCTCGTTAAAGACATGAGGTTTGACGGATTATCATACTGGTCCTTGACGCACTTATTATGTGCTTCATTAGCCAGAGGAGTGTCACAGAGGGTTTCGTCGAGTTTCTCTATGTGGAGGAAACGTTCTTCCTCAGTGGTGGTATTAGGAAGGAGTTCAACAACGAGTTTCAACGATGTAATCTCGCACTCTATCGGAAGCACTAACTCTAGTCCATATACCAATTGAAATGGCGTGAAACCAGTGGCAGTTTTCAAGGAAGTCCGGTATGCCCAAAGGGATGAGAAAGCATGTTGTGCCAGTTTGATTTGTGTGTCCCCACCATCCGTTGGATCATGGTTTTCAAGACCTTGTTGATGGCCTCTACTTGTCCATTGTACTGTGGGTAATATGGATTTGATTTCTCATGGTGAATACCCAATCTGGCACTCAATTCATCGACCATATTGTTCTGAAAATGTGATCCATGATCAGTAACGATGGCTTGTGGGACTCCGAATCGTGCAATAATGTGGTTAAACATGAAGAGTGTGGTAGTTTTTTCCTCTTCCTTGTATGTAGGCATGGCCTCGGCCCACTTGATTAAATAGTCAACAGCAACAATGATGTAACCATGCCCCCCAGTCGAGGTAGGCTTACAATGCATGAAATATATGCCCCATTTGGGAAAGGGCTCGACGGCAATAACGGGATGTAGTGGGGTTGGATGAGAGCGCTTTTGATAATGAAAAAGCTGACAGGGAGGACACTTCTTAACGGATTCAATGCAATCTTTGAAGATAGAAGTCCAATAGTATCCATCGCGTAATATTTTCTGAGTTGTAGCCATCCCAGAAATATGACCACCACATGCCCCGAAGTGACAATCATTCATAACATGTTTAGCCTCCTCGTGGGTTAGACATCGTCGGAGGATAGAATCAACACCATGGCGGTATAAGGTATCACCAATGATTAGATAGTACTTGGCCTGGTGATGCACACGATGACAGTTGTCTAGAGATAACTGAGGGATGAACCATTGGGCTTGGAGATACAAAGTGATATCTCCATACCATGGGTCAGTAGTACTGATCAGAAACAAGGACTCATCGGGGAAAGAGTCCATGGGCTCAGATTTTGTATCATTACAAGGAAGATCATATATAAGCTCCGCAAATACGAGAGACTTTTTAGACTTAGCCTTCTCAAACTGGAGGTCAAATTCTTGAATAATGATGATCCAACATGAATACTTGCCCCCTAGTACCTGACGTGTGAGGACATGGTACATAGGGTTAGAGTCGGAAATAATGGTGGTAGTGCGGAGGAGGATATAGTGGCAAAACTTTTGGACAGCGATGATTGTTGCGAGAGCTAGTTTCTCGACATATGTATAGCGTGTTTTGGATTCAATGAGACCCTTACTCAGGTAGTATATCACATGTTCTTGGGAATTTCTATCCTCATGAACCAAGACCATAGAAATAGTGGTAGTGGAAGCAGCAAGATAGAGGATGTATTCTTTGTGGTATTTAGGCGGTTGAAGCACAAGTGCATGGGTGATAGCATGTTTGAAGTTATCAAAGGATCGTTGAGAAAATTCATCCTAGATGAATGGTACATCCTTCTTCAATAATCTCATGTATCCTTGTGTTTTCTTGGTGAAATTACACACAAAACGTCCTAAGTAGTTTGCCTTCCCCTGCAAACTTTGTAGTTTTGGTATATCGGTTGGGGGTGGAAGAGAAACAATGGCTTCCACCTTCAAAGGATCAATGCGGATCCCATCTTTAAAAATGATGAATCCTAGGAGGCATTCAGACTCGACACCGAATATGCACTTGTGAGGGCTCAAATGGAGGTTATACCATTGGCATCTGAGGAATACTTTTGTCGAATGGTAAATGTGGAACTCTCGATGATTCGAATGAGTAGGAAGATCGTCAAGATATGGTTCTACAAAGTCCTTCACATCGTGTAAGGCGTATGATAGAGCCCGCTAGAAAGTGGCACCAGCATTTTTAAGTCCAAAAGGTACTTTGTGATATGCAAACGTACCCCTCGAGTAGATGAAAGTGGTTTTATGTTGATCGGTTGGGTGGATCTTAATCTGATTGTAGTTGGAAAATCCATCCATAAATGAGAAGATGACGCTCCCAACGCAGTTGTCAATTATTTGGTCAATAAATAGGGTGGGGTAGTTGTCCTTGGGACAATCCTTATTAAGGTCCCTATAATTGACGCAAACCCTAGTGGTGCCCTGCTTTTTGGAAACATGGACAACATTAGAGACCCTTTTTTTCAAGGGGATAGGTTAAACGAAGCCATCCTTCAACATCTTTTCAATCTCAACCTTTATAGTCGCAGTCTTTCTAGGGTGCACTGGACGTAACCTTTTCCAGACGGGTTTAGGCTCAGGATATGTTTTTATCTCATGAACAACAATGGCGGGATCAATCCCAGGCATTTCATCGTAGCTCCATACAAATACGTCGTGGAATTATTTGAATAAGGCCGTATATGATGTAAGCTCTTCAGGAGAGCACTTGTGGCCTATACAAATATCTTCCACGACTCCAGGTGTTGCCGAGATGTCGATTGAGATGGTAGGTTCAATGTTTTCCAAGTTACCCTCGGTGACCGTATCACAAGTGAGGATACGTGATTAGGGATAGGGAATGACATCCGGCAAATGAGTGTTTCAATGTGATTCTCCATTGAATCTAGCAGTGGGAGGAAATACAATCGATGGTGGAGGTCTTCCCATGGGGGTTCATCTGTACTCATAACCTCCATAATGGACTTATCCGAATGGAAATTATGTAGGAGAGAATCGGGTTGGGATGAATTATGTTGGAAGGGTGGAGAATAGGATGTGGATGCCACTGAAGAGTGGTCATCAGATGCTGATTGGATAGCCTCGTATGTATCTTCCACTGGTGTGAGAGGCATGACATCTCCAATCGATTCCAACGTATAGAGCGCGAGCACGAGCCATTGGTCGTTAGAACTAGATGTTGATGGGATCATAGAGGAAATTATGTTCACTGTGGTAACATGGGAAGGGGGATCCAGTGATGGAAAGACTCCCATAATGGATGAGTCCTTAAGGAGTCCTACCCCCACACTCTTGTATATCTGGGACAAATGACCTGGGTGGGGTACATTGTAGCCCAGGTGAGTAGTGGTGTCCGTTGTACAGAAATCCAGTTGGTCGATAGTAACAATTTTCCCTTCGTGGGAAAATTGTACGATGCAGAAGACGCGACTTCAGTCATGGCATAGAATCAATTACAACCAAGGAGTAGGTTATAATCCAATGGAGCAGCGACTACTTCCACATTGATGGAAATGGTCTTTCTGCCCAGATCAATACCCAAAGCTTGTAATATCCTGTGTGGTTGGAATCCACGACCGTCAAATGATTTCAACGTGGTAGGGGAATGGTTCAAATCGGGAGATCCAATGGCTCTCCAACAGGATAACGACATCACCGAGGTGGATGCTCATTCGTCTAACACAAAACGATGGATTCTCTTCCTAGAAACATTGGTAACAATTTGGAATTCAAGTTGGTGGGAAAGTCTTGGTTTAAAGTACTCGAGTCGGAACATAATGGTGTTCGAGGAATCGGGGTCTACAGCACCGATAGCAGCGAGGAGAGTCTTGCGTTGATTGGGACAGTTTTGCAAGACTTCCAACGTCGACATAGCACAAGGGGCTTGCGCTAATTCCTCTACAAAGTTGTAATTCTGAGCGGCCCGAGCATTAGGATTGAAAACAACTTTTCTAATCGTTCTCTTGGGCAGACGTAGCACTGGATCAAAGGAAGGTTTCTCAATCGTGAGAGGACCTTGCAACGCGGGGATTTATGATGTAGAAATGGAAAAAAAATAGTATTACTTCCGTTAGATTCCTTAGTAGGGAGTGAGTCCTAAGAATTTGATCGTGTGTTCAAGTTGATTGTTTCACTACACATCATGAGAACATGAGTGCTAGAGGATGACTCTCCTTGATAAGGATAGGGTTGTTACGTGATCATTTGTTGATGTTGCGTAGGAAAGGGATCGGTTAAAAATGTGAGTGTCGAGTTACCTTTGAAGAACTTTTGGACCTCGTCCCGATGTGGGCACTCTTTGGTAAAGTGGTCATCACCGCACAATAAACATGGAAACTTGGCCTTCTGCTTAGGTTTGGTGGTGTTATGATTGTTCTGTTTTAGTTCCTGTTGATTAGAATATTTTTTGTTTTTCCCCTTGTTCTTCCTTTTACCACTGGATTTCTGAGGTCAAGCAGATTGGACTGAATTCACTTCTTCGATGGAAACTAGGTTGGGTGATTGATTGTTTTGTTCCCAGACTGTGATGGGGATGGGTTGGAACCAGCATGACAACTGGATTGAGAAACAGGATGGTTTTGAACAAAATCAATGATGTCGTCGGTGTGAGGTTCTGGGGATGGTTTTGTTGGGTCGTAGGTAGATAGGGGTGCTTCGGGGACAATGTCATACAGAGTGTCGTATTGAGCATACAATAAGTCTAAATACTAGGCACGTGCTATAGCTTTTTCTCCGATGACGGCCCCACCCATGGCAACATATTTGGACATGATGGGTAGGAGTGACTTAGTAAACCAATCTCCAAGGAGTTGGTCTGGAATGGGAGCCTTAACCAGATGTCATATCGACCTCCACTCGTGAATATGATCGGAAATATGAGTGGCGGTAATTTGTTGGAGAGAGGTCAAAAGATCCGAATCGGTCTCGTAACGGATTGGTAACTGAAAATGTGTCAAAATGACCTAGCCAAGGATCGAAAATCATGAAAAGAGTGTGGTGGTAATTCGATATACCACTTGGCGGCAGGGTCGGTGAGGGTTCGTTGGAATAACAGTAAATGGATGGAATCATCCATTAGGGAATTAGATGAACACCATAAATGATATGTCATCACATGGTTTTTGGGATACTCATCCATTTTTCCATCAAAATTTGGAATGTCGGAAGGTAACTTCACCGGAATAGCCGGCCAATTGTTTTCATGATAGATGGGATCATTGTTCAACTGTGATAAATATGGAAAATCAAGTGTATCCAGAAAGGGTAATAATTGGTTTGACTATGGATACTGGTAGTACTGATATGGCATCATTGTACCAGTAGGACCGTGAACCAATTAGTTGAAGGGTCCTCCCATAGGAAATTGGTCGTATGGGGGTGGGCCGTCGGGGTTAGGAGGGGGACTGGAAAGAGGTCTGCCTCCACCAGAATAAGGTGGGCCACCACTAAAAGGTGGGGGCCCTCCTCCTCCAAGGTATGGTGGTCCTCCACCATATGGTGGGGGTCCTCCTCCACTAGAATGTGGTTTCCCCCGACCAAAAGGTGGGGGTCCTCCCCCTCCCGTGTAAGGTGGTCCTCCGCCGGAAGGTGGGGTCCCTCCCCCTCCAGATTGGGGTGGTCCTAAACCGGAAGGTGGGGGTCCTCCCCCTCTAGAGTAAGGTGGTCCTCCGCTAGAAGGTGGAGGTCCACCTCCTCCAAAGTGGGGTGGGCTGCTTCCGTAATGCAAGGGTGCACCTCATCGAGAATGGGGAGGTCCGCCTCTTTAAGTCAGGGGTCATGCTCCTCCAGAATGGGGTGATGGTGGTGGTGGTGGACCAGATGGTGCTGTTGGGACAGGTGGTGCGGGTGGCCCACCAAATGGAGGTCTCATCGCTGGGACATTATGGTGCCCCCATGGGGTATTAGGGTTTCCAGAGTAGGGTAGTCTAGGAAAAATATTCCCTAGATAGTTTTGTCCAATATTGGCATTATGATGGCCTGGAATAATGTGTCCCTATGGGGTTTGGGTCCAAATGGATGCCCCCCCGTATGATGTGTCCACATGGACTGCCTGATGGTTGGAAGAGGACTACCAACCATACTATAACTTGGATGAGAAGCGTAGCCTCCACTCATGGTATGATGGTTGACTGGATGATGTCCCCCAGCCAGGTTAGGTCCAACAACTAGGGGTTTCCCCCCAATCGAAAGTTGTCCACGGACTGGAATATGCCAAGGGACCAAATCCTGACCAAGGGCTAAGTACTAACGAAAATATTACCTCCTCCTGACAGTAGACTAACAGGAATATTATATCTTCCCCTTGAATTTTGAGGTGGGGGAGGTGGAGGTAATGTCCCAAAGTTAACAGACGTTGAAGGTTTCCCTTTAGAGGGTGCCATGGTTGGGGTCACGGTAGGTATAGAACCGGTCGCCTAAATTAGAGGTGTACTCGTAGGAAACGAGGATTGACCTGGTTCATAAGTGGTCGAGCTAGGTATATAGTTGCATCTGGTGAAGTAAACGACAAAGAGCGTACAGGGGGAAATGAAAAAATGGGTTATCCGGGATGTTTTCTCGTCGTGTAAGACTATGGCATCTAAGTTGCTCTCCTGTCATGCGTAGATGGTCCATCTGCACATAAAGTGGCGCAAGGAATTCATTATTAGGAATCCAACGATGAGGTCTGGTTTCTTCCATGGGAATTGACCCAAACTCGAAGACATGTCGGCCTAGAGATGTGTCCCAAAAATATGCGAACGGACCAAATGTTATAGATACAGATTCATCCTGGGGTTGGCTGAAAATCCAATCTGAGCTCCAGTATGTCCTTCCATCGAATGGTGGAAGGATGTGTCATATGAGGTAGTTTGTTCCTCCATCGAAGTTCCCGCGGGATCAGCGATAGGTGGATTGATGGGAGACAATTAGTTCGTTCCCAACTCTAAAGTAGAGATCTCTTCCTCACATGACATAGTCATGGTAGGTTGATCCATTCTTGCTCCTGCGTTCTCCTCTTGTTCAAGGGTATATTCAGGTAGCAAATTCAAAATCCTTTGAGATCTTCTCAGAGGTTGATCAGCCAGTGTGACCGGATCAAAATTTCTCCTAATTGTAACTTATAAAAAAGAAAAAATCAATCCAATATCTACGCAAGCTAAAGTCGCAAGAAATATTATGTGACAGGTGGAGATTCAAAATTCTAGAATTTATTAAATCTGAGGGCATAGCTGGAAGCTTCTTGGAAAAATCAAAGTTTAAAGCTTTGGATCGAACTTTTTGGTTGGGTGAAGCTCCGGGAAACTCAAACGCTAATTCAGGGTCCTCCCTAGTGAATTTGGGAGATTAAAAAGCATTTCTGAAGGGTGAAACTTGGCAGTTTTAAATTTCTTAGTATACCAGGATGATCGACTCATCAAGGCGCATATTTCTATCCTTTAATAATTTTGAAATTCACATTTTGAATTTTTAGGGTTTCTTTGACAAACCCTAATCCAGCTCCAGATCCAGTTTTCAACAAATCAAGTGGTAAGACCTAAATATTTTTCTATTTCCATTTGAAGTACTCTTTAAGATGTCTCACCACACCAAGCTTCAGAATAAGCTTGAATGGGTTGATAACTTCCAAGCATGGAAGTATAGGATTGGGTTAATCCTAGACGAGAATGAGTTGGACAACTACATAAAGGATGAGGTTCCAATTCCAGAAGAAAAAGAGGCTAAGTGTCACGTCCCCATCCATCATACCAGTGCAATGGAGAGGATCGTGAGGCTAAAACCGGGCATCTAGCCCATGAACTTACTAAGTAAGCATTCAGCTAACATATGGAAATGTATAATACAAGAAAAACACAACGGAAGTACTATTAATTTCACATTCATCATACATTCCAGATTTTCATGTCAATCCTCAATTAAACAATATCAAATCATCAAATGAGAATACTTATCTTAAACCAAAGTAGCCCCTGAGCAACCAGCTACGCTTCTGCAACGTTCCACCCAACCGTAGTCCAGTGTGCTCCTAAATCTCTCAGCACCACTGCCACCCCCGAGCTGGGCATGATCTCCACAAGGAAAAAGGGGAAAGCAAGCTCTCACATAGCCAAAGATATACCAGGATCAGCCAAGCCAATCAGCAATTGGGTTTCTCAGGCTGTTAAGAGATGGACAGAGGTGAATTACTAGCTAGTGGCTCACCCATTGAGCTATGGATACTTAATTGGGCTCATCAAGCCAAATCTGTCCCCTTCCACTCCTGAATCTCCTGCTCACAGGTTCAAACCAAGGATGGGGTTTCTACCAGCTCAAAAAACGTGGGAACACACAAAAACGAAATGGGAAGATTGGGAAACAACCCAGGGAAGCCAAATCCGTTTTTAGAAAAACGTCCTTGGACATTCGGAGGAAAAAACGACCTCCATACAGTCCCCAAATCGTGGCCCTTCTCTCCCAAGCTACTGTATATGCAAAAACGAGTTACCATCATGGGAAAATGCAGGGTTTGGATGAAAAACGTGTAGGGAAAAGACCCAGCTAGCTCCAACTGCATGAGAGGATGAATGCCATGGGTGGAGAATGGCTTTGGGCCAATTTTGTGGGGGTTTTCTTGCCCAGCAAGCCAAAACTCGGTTTCCCAGGTTGCTGTCTTGCCCATACACGAAAATTGACAGCCATACCTCTCCCATCCCAAGGCATTAATTGCCTCAACCAATTCTTGGAAGAATTAAATGATTGGGTGCATGAGACCAAATGGGTAGTTGAGAGTTCATGGGTTTCCTCAATGAAATGGCTTAACACCATGGCTCAAGGGTTTGGTTATTTTCCCTCCCTATTCCTTGTAAAGATCATGCCCCCATCTCTTTGTTGCCTTGCGTAGCTGGTTGTGGGTTTTTCATTAAAAGTTGCATATTTACATGATGTCCGATTTTACATTGTGCACCGCTAGCACAAGAACTCTATGCATCTATTCTAATTGCCGATACATAGAACGATAAATCAATGGCGGGGCCTTAGCCTTGAGCTCCTCACCATGACTAAATAACAATATTTACATCATTTACAATATTAATGCAATAGGGTCAAGCTGGGGACATTACACTAAGACCTTACACAAGAAGAACTTGGTCAAGGCTAAGAGAATCATTGTTGATTTTATAAAGGACCATCTCATACCCCATGTGTCTTCCCTAAAGACACCTAAGGATATGTTTGACTCCTTGACCAAGTTGTTTGAAGGGAAGAACATAAATCAGAAGATGACTCTACGGAACCAATTGAAAGGGGTAAAGATTAAGAATGGAGAGACTAATCAATCCTACTTTTCCAAGGTCTCTCAAATCAAGGAACAACTTGACGATGTGGATGAAGTAGTAGAGAATGGTGAAATTGTAATGACCACATTAAATGGCCTACCTAGGTCATGGGACTCCTTCATCCAAGGAATCTGTGCAAGAAGAAAAATGGTCTCCTTAAGTAGACTATGGGAGGAGTGTTCACAAGAAGAGGCTAGGCTTGTGGCCCGAGAAGAAAAGATGGGAATTAAAGATCAAGCTCTCACAACACACACTAAAGGAAGCAAGTTTAAGAGGGATAAATCTCACAACAAGAAGCATTCTCACTTTCATAAGAAGAAAGATCACTCTCAAGTTCGATGCTTCACTTGTGATGAGTTGGGGCACTTTTCCTCAGATTGTCCCAAGAACAAAAGGAAGAATCACTACAATAAGAAGAAGAAGGGCAGCAAAAAGAGATATCATGCTCATGCTGTTGAGGATGATGAACCACCCAAGAAGAAGGCTAGAGCAGAAAGCGATGACTCATCAAGTGAAGATGAATCAGGTACTCTCTCTCATGGATGTAATGATTGGATTATTGATAGTGGGGCTTCTAAACACATGACTGGGTTTAAACAATCGTTTGTAGATCTTTCTGAACATGAGTCAACCCATAAGGTGAAACTTGGGGATGATTATCAATATCCCATCAAAGGAAGTGGTGAAGCCTCCTACATGCTAGACTCTAGGAAGTCTCTAAAATGAAAGATGTTCTATATGTACCTGGGCTCAAGAAAAATCTCCTATCCATATCATCTTTGAATGCAAAGGGAATGAGAGTTGCATTTGTGGATGGCCAAGTACTCATGTGGCCTAAAGGTAAGAAAATAGATGATGCAGTGGTGATTGGAGAGCAAGAGGGAGGATTGTGTAAATTGAAGGGACAACCTAAACATGCCATTATACATGAATCCATGGAGCCAAGTGAACTTTGGCATAGAAGGCTTGCACACATGCACTATAGAGCACTACCAATTGCAAGCAAAGTTGTAGAAGGTCTTCCTGAAATCCAGCCAAAGCATGAAGGTGTTTGCAAAGGATGTGCAAAGGGAAAGAACACAAAGAAAGCATTTCCAAGTAGTGAAAGCAAAGCAAAATGAATTTTGGAGATTATCCACTCTGATGTATGCGGACCAATGTCTTCCAGTTCTCTGAGTGGGTATGTATATTATGTTTCTTTCATTGATGATTTCTCTAGGAAGACTTGGGTTTATGAGTCTTGAAGAATAAAGATGAAGTGTTTGATAAGTTCAAGGAATTCAAATCCTTGGTAGAAAATCAAACAGATAAAAAGATTAAGACTTTCATATCTGACAATGGTGGAGAATTCACTTCAGGTGATTTCAAGAAGTTATGCAGTGATTCAAGGATTAAGAGGGAGTTTACTGCTCCCTACAATCCATAACAAAATGGAGTTGCAAAAAGCAAGAATAGAACTATCATGGAAGCAGCACAGGAAATGCTTCATGACCAAGACCTTCCTATGCATCTATGGGTAAAAGCAGCTAGGATAGTTGTATATGTACAAAACATAACACCTCACAAGATACTTGACAATAAGACACCAGAAGAAGTCTTCTCTGGAAAGAAACCGGAAGTAAGACATCTCAGAATATTTGGTTGTCCTGTATACACACACATTCCAAAAGAAAAGAGGACAAAGCTAGATCCTTCAGGAAAGAAGGGCATCTTTGTGGGTTACAGTGAAAAATCGAAGGCTTACACAATATACTTTCCAGGGTTCAAGAAGATTGGATTGACATCAGCAGGGATGTAACATTTGATGAGGACTCAGCCTACATCAAATAAAGGAAGACACCCATTGAAAATCATGAAGAAACAAAGGAATCCAGATTTCAAGATACCACTATGAATGAAGCAATTCCATAAGCAATTCATGAAATTGAAGATCCACAAGAACCTATAGATCCACCCCGTGATAAGAACTCTCACAAGAGGAAGATTGCATGGGCTAGAGAGCTCATCCAAGATGTAGAAAGATATGGTATTCCAGAAGAGGAACACGGAGAAAGGAAAAGGACAAGGTCACACACTAGCTATGTTGCCTTCCTCTGTGAAATTATGAACAAAGAACCTTCCAATTATGAAGAGGCAGTAGAAAAGAAAGAATGGAAGGATTCCATGGTCGAGGAATACCAATCGATCATGAAGAATGATGTTTGGGATGTGGTCCCAAGACCAGAAGGGAAGTATGTTGTGACTTCCAAGTGGATCTATAAGATCAAGCATATTGCAGATGGTAGCATAGAGAAATACAAGGCAAGGTTTGTAGCTCGTGGCTTCTCTCAGAAAGAGGGAATAGACTATGAAGAGACCTTTGCTCCTGTAGCCAGATACACTTCCATCATAACAGTACTTGCTCTGGCTGCAGTGATGAAATTGAAGATACACCAGATGGATGTCAAGACAGCCTTCTTGAATGGTGTAGTCGAAGAGGAAGTGTATGTGGAGCAACCACTTGGTTTTGAAACACATGACAAGGAGTCATATGTGTGCAGGTTGAAGAAAGCCTTCTATGGCTTGAAGCAAGCTCCTAGGACATGGTATGGTAGGATGGGATGTTTTCTATCCAGTTTGGGCTTTACCAAGAGTAAAGCAGATTCCAACCTATACTACAAGGTTGAGGAAGGCAATCTTGTGATACTACTCCTATATGTGGATGACCTGTTTGTTACAGGAGAGGATGGGTTGATTGTTGACACCAAGAGGAAGCTTGCAGCTGAGTTCGAGATGAAGGATTTGGGGATGATTCACTATTTTCTAGGCATGGAGGTGTGGCAGAGTGCAGTAGAGATCCTAAAAAGGTTCGGGATGATGGACTGCAAGGCCATGGCCACACCTATGGCATCGAACCTGAAGCTTTTGTATGATGCTTCATCTAAGCCGGTTGATGTCACAATGTATCGTCATATGATTGGTTCCTTGATGTACCTGACGAATACGAGACCATATATTTGCTTTGCGGTGAACACATTGAGCCAGTTCTTGACAGATCCAAGAGGTGTTCACCTGGTTGTTGTAAAGCATATTCTAAGGTACCTGAAGGGTACAGTTGATTATGGGCTCAAGTATGATGCAAATCAAAAGTTTAACCTACAGGGTTATGTTGATTCAGATTGGGCAGGTAGTGCTGCAGATAGGAAGAGCACTTCTGGGTGTTGCTTCAGTATGGGATCAGGTGTGATCTCTTGGTCTAGAGGGAAGCAGTCCTGTGTAGCACTGAGTATAACCAAAGCAAAGTATGTTGCATCTTGTTCGGCTAGTTGTGAGGTAGTATGGCTAAGGAAGATACTGTCTGAGTTATTTGATCTCCCGTTGGATGCTACTGGTATCTTTTGTGACAACTAGATTTGTGTGAAGCTGTCTGAAAACCCGGTGTTCGATGATAGGTCGAAACACATTGAGATCAAATATCACTATATCAGGGATATGGTGTAGAGAGAAACAGTGAAGCTCCTGTATGTTGCGACGGATGAGCAAGTTGCAGATGTGTTGACGAAACCATTGGACAGAGTGAAGTTTGAGTACATCAGAGAGAGGCTTGGTGTTCTTCATATTGACGACACTTTGAGGAATAAGTGATGGACAGATTTGCAGGAGCCATTCCAAGCATGGTGAGAGGAGGATCCTTCCCATGGCTGTGGATGTAAGTTTTGTGTGATGAGAATCAGGACGATGCTCCAGTTACTGTATTTGTATATGCATCATGTTGGATGCTTGATATGATCAGGTGGATCATGTATTTGTGTATGCATCATGGTGGATGCTTGATATGATTAGGTGGATCATGTATTTGTATATGTATCAGGTGGATACATTGTATGATCAGGTGGATCATGTATTTGTATATGTATCAGGTGGATACATTGTATGATCAAGTGGATCATGTATTTGTGTATGTATCAGGAGGATACATTGTATGATCAGGTAGATCATGTATGATGATATGTATCAGGTAGATACTTGGTATGCATCAGGTGGATGCATTGTATGATCAGGATGAACATGTATGATGAGCTTCAGGATGTTTCTCCAGATGATCTACATCAGGACGATGCAGTGACGATGATCAGGATGATCATGTGTGATGAGTATTAGGAGGATGCTCTGGATGATATGCATCAGGACGATGCAGTGACGATGATCAGGATGATCATGTGTGATGAGTATCGAGACGATGCTCTGGATGATATGCATCAGGACGATGCTATAACGATGATCAAGATGATCATGTACATCAGGATGATGTATGATGAGTATCAGGTTGATACTTCATGGCCGTGGACAGGTTTTGCAGGTATCATAGAAAAGATCCTCAAGATCCGGACAAGTAGAGCAGTGTGCTTGTAACATCCTGGGATATAGAGATCCGGACAGGTTGAGCAGTAAGCTCGTAAATAAGTCCTGGGATACTATTTCGAGGTTTTGCTACTAGAGGCATGCAATCAGCCCTAGAGATCCGAGAGGTTGATTAGTAAGCTCGTAATCAGTCCTGGGATGCTTTTTAGAGTACTTGCAAAATGCAAGACACTCTTTAAAGGTTTTGCCTAACCACATGTAATCAACCCTAGAGATTCGAGAGGTTGACCAGTAAGCTCGTAATCAGTCCTAGGATGCTCTTTAGAGTACTTGCAGGATGCAAGACACTCTTTAAAGCTTTTTTGGTGTGTGAGGTCACATATAATCAGCCCTAGAGATCCGAGAGGTTGAGCAGTAAGCTCATAATCAGTCCTGGGATGCTCTTTAGAGTACTTGGAGGATGCAAGACACTCTTTAAAGGTTTTGTAATAGTCAACATATAAAATATATTATAGTCTGAGCTAGGTTTTGTTGACGCACGTAATAAGTCCTGGGATCCACAGTATGGCCATTGATGATGAATACCTACAGGTGGTGGGCCTACATCCAGCATGAGAAAGGGTTGGCTCTGTAGAACTTCCTATGACAAGAAGAATTCAGAGATATCCTAGTGATCGAGATGTCGAGTACAGCAGCAGTGATGATGATGATGCTCCGGGATCCAGTGATGATGATCCAACTCCAGGATTGAAGACTTGCGCCAATATGTATTGATGACCTGTGACAAAAGAATACCTTCCTAGTTCAGAGGGAGTGTTGATGTATTCGTAACTTCGGAAGATATTCTTCTATGTATTACATTTGTACTTTATTGTATATCCATTAGAGATGTTACACTCCTCTATTTGGAAGTGTCGTCATTTGTATTTGTAAGTGTCGTCATGTGCATCGACAAGTGACATCATTTGTATTGATGGGTTATTAGAGCACTAGTGTGGGGTCGGCCCTAGTTAGCACATGTGGTTGGGTTATTAGGCTTGAGTAGCAAGTCGGCCCCAGTGAATTAATTGGTAGGTCAAGTCAAGTATAACTCAAGTCAGGTCAAGCTCGCATAGCTAAGAGAGAAAGTGGCACACTAGTGGAGGAGGAGGAGCATCGGCTAGAGACATCTTATTGGGTTTGATCATTGTCATCTTGTATTGTGGCTTATCTTATCTCTGAGGAAGTTGCGGGGTTTTTCACCTTCTTGGTTTTCCCCGGTGAAACTCTGTGTCTCTTGTGTGATTGCTTTTGTATCTATGATTGATATGCTGTAGAGATATATTGTACATGTTATTCTCTTAGAGATCATTATGATAATGGAATGAAATTATCAAAAAATTAACAACCTCTTCTTCATAATGTTGTCCCGTGCTATTATTGGTATGACTGTTCGTTCGAAATATTTCCTCCATATGTTCAGCTAATCCTTCCATACCTGTAACTTAGAAAAAAAAATTATGTATAACAAAATAATTTAAATTGAATTAGTAAAGATTTCTGCTATCATAAAATTTTATGTTGCGTGTTCTTTGGACCTTTTCAATCCGAGAGTTTGAACATAAGCTCTGATACCACATGTAACATCCTGAAAATTTACAAAAATTTAAAATTTTTAAGGTAGCATTAAAAATTATTATCATGAACATTTATTACGTGAATAATTTAACTTGTATGCTACTTTACACTTATAGAAAACATGAACCAACAGTTTTATTCTGAATACGTGGATAAATTGGAAATTATAAATACAACCTCAATAGTTTAATGCATTTCTTATTTTATAAAAGTACGAAAAATCATACTAATATAGCAATGTTTATTATAATCCTACCATCATATTTATGATGATTCTAATGTGGAAATTTCAAAACTATAGGGTTTAAAACATTTCTAATTTAATATTTATATATTGAATAATGCCATGTACTCTTGTAAAATAGAGATGACAATGTGAAAACATAATACGATGTGCATAAGAATGAAATCTAACTATACCCTAAGTATCGAAGGCCTTCTATAATATACGACCCTTGTCATTTGAAAAACACTATACATTATAAATATAACCTATGCATGCGAATGACCAACACTTCGGAAATGATATGAACTATATGATATAACCTTAAGTCTTGGCACTGACAGGTGATATGACAGGGTATTGAATGGAATGATGTTACGAGTTGGCAGTCTGTCAAAACCGGTCATGGCATTTAAGTCATCTACCTGCTATATGTAGTGGAATTCTTAGGTGGATGCCTTCGTGGTTGTAGGTCACGTGAATGAGTTTACAAACTTGTATCAACATGTCGAGTTGTAGAATGCTTTGTCCCTTGGTCTACCGAGATGGCATTGTGGTGGATAGAAATAATAAATATGGTATTTAAGAGTGGTTGCCCGAACTTCAACGTGCCTGGATGGCATATCCTCCATCGTTGATCTCACGTGATCTTGGGATTTGGAATGAAACCCTATTCTTTCGTTGTAAGTATCATTGAAGTGTTTATTGGACTTCATTTTGCGTGTTAGTGGCAAACTAGAGAGGCCGACAGCCTGCTACAATGTAGGGTTTGGAAGTTGGGGTTCGGAGGGCTCCTTCCTCGAATTCGATCCCTTGACCTGTTGGGAAAACTTCTTAGTTTCAGGTGTAAGATTACTCTTTCAGAAACGATCCATATTGCAGCATTCGTAGTGTTTTTAGGAAGTAGTTTTCGGGGATTCTCTACTAGAAGCTTGTACCAGAGATCGATTCTCAGAGTCTGAGTCTATTCTTTGTTGCGTTTCTAGGTGGCTATTTCTTCGTTTTCTAACGACGCCTTTAATATGGGAGCTACAATACAAGGTAATGTTTCAATACTACAGTGTTAATGCATTCTGTTGTGTTTAAAATTATCCATGAATTTTTCTTGTTTTAACCTCTCAAGTTTTTACTGTGGCGGGTTTCACTTCGTCGAAAGGTTACTGGGTTTGAAAGCTTGTGGAATAAAGCTGCTCGACCACCGGTAAGCCTCGGTGGTTCTTTACTTCGTAGGTTCTCCTGGCCCGGTGTGGTCGATGCTTGATGTTTGGCATTAGGTTGTAATGGTTCCTGGCAAGGTTTTTGGCCGGTGATATGTTTTGGAAAGAAAAATACAAAGCACCAAAGGATGAGATCCTCGGCTTTTCTTTTTACTTTACTTCGTAGCTTTTCACTGTAAATTTTGTTACAGCAGTACACTTGTTTAGAATGCAAATGCTAAAGGGATGAACCCTCATCATTTTTAAAGAAAAAAACAGTATTAAGAAACTTCGTAAAGTTTTTATGTGTGATGTATATGTTTTGGCTAAGTCGATACAGTGTGTTGTCGAGAGTCGAGAGTCATGGTTGGCTCGTTTCTGTGAAAAAAGATGGTTCTGTGTTACGATACTTATACTTTTCACTTGAATGGTAATATGAGATTGAGTTTGCATTGGACATAACTTATAAAGGTTTCTTTGCAGTTCCCAGATTTACATAAATTGATGTTTGTTGTAATGACAACTGTGTGTTTAAAAATGGCTATGTGCCAAAGGTTTCTACCTTACTTTTGCAATTAAAACCCTACTATGTGGGTTTCGATGGTAGACTTGTTTTTAGCTAACAATTGTATTGTCGTTTTGATAAAGGCCGAGGGCCGTAGGTTAACTGTTTTCTCGAAAATGAAACCCTGAGTTTGCGCTGTTTAAGTTAGAGTTTAGAATGGTGATGATACTTGGTTTCTTGTATTTGAAACACCACTTAAATAAATAATATGGTTTATAGTATTAATAAAACTCTTGTCTGCAATTGTCTTGTATAAATAACTATTGTAAATATAGTAGTTGGACGAAAGTAAAGTATTTGGTTTTAGAAACTTGATACAAAGGAATTGATGTTTACGTTTTAAAATGTTTGGTCCTTAACCTGGCTATAGAATATTCTTAGGGTTTAAAATGAATAATGTAGGTGTTTGCAAACTTTATACAGTTGAAGTTTAGTCTTGCAACTTTTGATATAGAATGATCAATGTTTTTGTTTACGGAACTAAATGGAAAAATTTATAAATAAAACCTAAATAGTCCTGTTCTGCAAATTTTGGAACATAGTAGATCGTTTTAAGTAATGGAAAAATGCTAAGTTTATTTCATGAATGTTGAATGAAAGAAATGAAATGAGAATAAAAATGCATGTGTATTTTGAAATGCAGTAGACGATCCAAAATGTAAACCCTAGTTTTCTATACAGAAATGAGATATTTATTTTCTAACAGTAGATAAAGAAAATATTAAGCTACCTTATAATATGAAATGCATGACTTCTAAACTGCATCTTTTGATTATCCTATTTACTTATCTACCTCCTGTACTAGAGTACGATATCTCTGATGAGTAGAAAAATACAGGATGGTAATTTAATTATTCAAAACAAAGCTATTTTAATCTATCCTAGCTTAACAGAATAAATAATTCAGTTAAATTTTTAGTCAATAAGTCTTCATTATTAAACCAGGTAATAGGGTTAGAGATTAAACAAAACATCTTCATTCGTTCACTCAAATAAACAAGACAGAACAGTAGAACCTGATGAATGTAGGATAAACAAACAACCCAAGGAGCCTGTTCCACCCAACCTACTCCTGAAGACAGCCAAATTACTTGCCTTAGGACCCCCGAGCTTGTTCACTGAACCACTAGGAAGAAGAATCTGTAGAATCTTTAGGTCATCAACTTGCAATATCAATTGGATCATTCAGTCCTACAGACTTAGCAGTAGAAGATACCTGCACCACCACCTATGGTTCCCTTCTCAGAATATTTTCAACAGCCTCACAATGCACTTCCACTTATGCCTCCCTATTCGAATCTCTCAGTGATCACCTAATACACTTGAGGAATTATTTCTACAGAAAATAATGTAGAGCTCCCTGCTGAATTCGAACTTCCTTATCTAGGTTTCCTAGGACTTTTTAGTGGTTAACCTGGTCATCAATGAGCTAACAGCTCTGCTCTACCCACCTGGGGGATAATGCCACAATTTTAGGGGTTGCTGTCCCATAACCAATAGCTAATGGCGGAGTGCAAATGCTGACATCTTTCCCATTCCTTCTAACAGCTTCCATTCCTCCTAGTGGGTCAGTGAACACTCATTTAACATTCCCTTGGGTGTTTGTCTCATGTTTTAATTTATTAAATAATAAAAATATGTTTATTATAATCATCCTTGACCAGATTTGGTCATAATTACAAAACTTTGTAATTATAATTTAACATAATGTTATTGCAATTAAAATAAATAGTCTCAAAATTTGGGTAGGTGACATACACCCCCCCTTAAGTCTCAACATCGTCCTCGATGTTGTTCATTCATTTTCTTAGTGTTCCTGAAACAGAGTTGGGTATGCTACCCGCATACTACCCTCCAACTCCCAGGTTGCCCCTTCTGGGCTAAGGTGCTTCCATTGCACCTTTACCTTCCCAATGGTGCGATTTCTGAGTAGAGTTTCCCTCTTTTCGAGGATACAGTCCGGTTCCACCTAAAAATCGTCGTCTTGTTCCACCTGTACATCATTCCAATTTATAACATGAGTAGCATCGTGTACATATTTCTTTAAAACTGAAATATGAAAAACATTATGTATTTTTAGATTTGGTGGAAAAGCTAGTTGATATGCCACGGGTCCTACCCTTGACAAAATTTCGAAAGGACCACAATACCTGGGTGCCTGTTTGGCACAGCTTCCCAATTTTAATGAGCTCTTCTTCGGTCTTACCTTAATGAAAACATGCTCACCAATATGAAACTCTTTATGAGTCCTTTTAATATCTGCTTGACTCTTTTGCCTATCTTGGGCATCTTTAAGATTTCTTTGTACATGTTTCACAGTTAGTTCTATTTCCTTCAACAATTCAGGTCCAACTCTATTAACTAGGTCATTCCAAGAAACTGGTGTATTACATTTCCTACCATAAAGAATTTCAAAAGGGCTAAGCCTGGCTGATGCATGGTAATGGTTGTTATATGCAAATTCTGCTAAATGCAAGTACTCCTCCCACTTACCAGGTCGATCCTTAACATACATCCTTATCATGTCTTCCAATATCTGATTTACTCTTTCTATCTGTCCATCCATTTGTGGATGAAATGTTGTGTTGAAGTTTAAGGTTGTATTCAACCCTTTAAACAAAGATCTCCAAAAGTTTCCAGTAAACTTAGAATCACGGTCTGAAACTATCATTTTTGGTATTCCATGTAATCGAAAAATCTGTTTCATAAAAATTTCTGCAATATTTGGAGCCTTATAAGTAGTTTTTACTAGCATAAAATGTGCTTCCTTGCTGAGTTTGTCCACCACCACCATGATGGAATCATTTTGTTTCTGATTCTTGGGTAATCCAGTAATAAAATCTATGCTTATGATCTCCCATTTCCAACTAGGTATAGGTAATGGCTGTAACAGTCCAACCGGATGTTGATGTTCAACCTTTACTCTTTGACAGTCAAAGCATTTAGCTATATATTCTGCTACTTCATTCTTCATTCTGGGCCAATAATAATATTTTCATAACATAGTTATGGTTTTCTGATAACCTGGATGACCAGCATAATGACTTTTGTGCATCTCATCTAAAATCAGAATTTGTATCTTTGGTACATTGGGCACATATAATCTGTTCTTGTACAGCAGTAATCCATTTTCTGTTAACTTGAAATCTGTCATAGAATTTTCAAAATTGCTTTCTGTTGTCTTTTCATGTAAATTTCTGTACTCTTCATCCAATCTAATCCCTTCGAAAATCTGATTTTCTAAATCTATTGTGTATGTACTAATGGCTGAAATAAAATTTAACTTTGAATTACGACTTAAAGCATCAGCAACCCTCTTCTGTTTACCCTTTATATGCTGAATTTCAAAATCATGTTTACTTAGAAAGGTTATCCATCTAGATTGTCTAGCATTCAAGTTCGTTTGATCTAGTAAATAGTTTAGCCCCATGTTATCTGTCATCAAAGTAAATTTTTTTCCAATAAGATGGCGACGCCACATTTTTAAGGCGTGTATTACTGCTAATAATTCCAGATCATATGTAGAGTAATTTTCTCATGTATTTTCATCTTTCTAGGCTCATATGCAACGGCATGTCCCTCTTGTGTTAGAACTCCACCGAGTCCGTCATTACATGCGTCGGTGCATACTATAAAATTCTTATTAGGATCTGCAATTCTCAGAATAGGTGTTGTAGTTAGTAATTCATTCAACTTCTTAAAACTGTCTGCACACTTTTGATTCCATACAAACTTCTTCCCTTTCTTCTGTAAGGAGGTTATGGGGTTTGCAATCTTCGAAAAACCTTCTACGAATTTTCTATAATATCCTGTAATCCCCATAAATGATCGTACGTCTGACACATCCTTAGGAACCAGCCATTCATTAATGGCTTTTATCTTATCAGAATCAACCGAAATTCCTTCCTTAGAGATTATGTGACCTAAATATTGAATCTTATCCTTGTGAAAGTCACACTTACTAAACTTAGCATTTAACTGATGATCTCTCAGAACTTGTAAAAAAATACGCAGATGTTCATCATGTTCTTCCTTACTTTTAGAATATACCAGAATGTCATCTATGAACACAATAACGAACTTATCCAAATATTTGTGCAGAATATTGTTCATTAAGCACATAAAAACTGTCGAGGCATTAGTCAATCCAAATGGCATGACTACGGACTCATAATGTCCATATCAAGTTCTAAAGGTTGTTTTAAAAATATCCTCATCCTTCACACGAAATTGGTGGTATCCTGACCTTAAATCAATCTTTGAAAATATCGCCGCTCCATGCAGCTGATCAAATAGATCGTCTATGCGGGGCAACGGATCTCGATTCTTGATTGTCATCTTATTCAGTTGGTGATAATCTATACAAAGCCTTAAAGTGTCATCCTTCTTCTTAACAAAAATAATAGGTGCTCCCCAAGGAGACACGCTCGGTCTTATATAGTTTTTATCAATCAGTTCCTTCAATTGTGATTTTAACTCATTTAATTCCAATATATTCGACCTATATGGAGATTTGGAGTTCGGTACCGCACCCGGTATCAGCTCAATGGTAAAATCTAGATCTCTCTTCGGGGGTAATCCTGGAATCTCTTCTGGAAAAACATCCAGAAATTCTTTTAGGACAGGTATATCTTCTAGTTTTAGTTTGTCCTCTTTTGTAATTGACTCCTCATGTAGTACATTCACTACGAACATCTTACATCCTTTTCTAACTGCTCTTTTTACTTCCATAGCTAAAATATATCTAAGTGATGTCTTTCTAGGAATTCCCTTTACTTCTATTGTTTCTCCTTCATCATTTAGACAAGTAAAACTTTTCTCATAACAATTCAAAATAACATGATGTGATTCTAACCAATCCATTCCAATTTAGATGTCATAGGATCCTAAAGGTAAAACATTTAGCTTGGTTTGTGTCTTTAACTGGTGCATAGATAAAACGCAACTTTCAACAAAATCATACACTTTTCTTTTTGTTCCTGTTGCTAGTCTAACTAACCAGGATTTATTAAATTTTTCTGTTTTCAGACTAAAATTTTCTATAATATCTGGAGATATATAACTCAGGCTAGCGCCTGGACCAATAAAAATAGAAACTGGGTGTTTTTGTAGCATACCTTCAATCTCTACCATAGAGACTTGATGCTTCGCTTGCCTGTTGTCTAGAGTTGCATTAATTCTGGGCATATCTCTTTCCAAGTCTCCCACAGTAGGTTCAGCTTGTATGGAATGAATATTATTGGTTGCCTGCTTCTTATTGGGATAGTTTGATGCATAATGAGGACCTTGACACTCAAAACATTTTATAGGTGTCCTCTGGTCATTAGTTCTGGTAGCATTGGGTGTATTTCTAGGAGCTGTAAAATTCTGCTGTTGATTATTTCTGGGACTGTTTCCTTGGAAATTTTGATTGGGAAAGTTTTTCTTTTGAAAACCAGAATTTCCATTCAATCTGAAATTATTCTTCTTCAGCTCAAAATTATTGGGTTTATGATTTTTCCAATTAGATATCCGTTCTCTTTTCTGGTTCTGATCATAGCATAAAGTTGCTTTCCTCATGGCCTCTTCTAAGGTCTTTGGATTGTCATAATCTATTTTGTCCTTGATGTTGAAAGGTAGAAAACTTAGATACCTCTGAATCTTTGGTTTCTCCTCCACAAGGTATGGTACATACCTTAGCAAATTAGAAAATTTGTTGTTCAGCTCTTTCATGTTCATGGTCCCAATCTTAGATCATAAAATTCCTTGGACTTTTCTTCGTAATATTATTCAGCTAGGAACTTCTTCTTGAAGTACCGTTTAAAAGTGCTCCAATTCACATCCTTGTTCTTGATTCTCTTCTCTCTTTCGATGTCCTGCCACCAAATATTTGCCTTACCGATCAGGTTGTATATGGCCATATTTGCTTTTAATGATTCTGAATAATCATAGATTTGAAATTATTTCTTCATGCCGGACAACCATGCTTCAGCTGTCTCTTCTTTCTCAGTTTCACCATTGAAAGTTGGGGGTTTGATTTTGTTGAACTCCCCAGAAATATGTTCATATTGTTTATGGATTTTCCTTCTTGGTTTGTAATCCCCCTCGTTGTTATCACTTGAATAATTACGTTTCTTTTTACGTATCTCATTTGCAACTCTCGATGATGTTGAACTGTTATTCTCATCATCAGTTCTCACTTTCTTACCCTTGTTCTGATGAGCTAAGTATTCAGTCTTGTAGGTATTTTCATCCCTTCTATCATGTTCATCACTTGGACACTGGTCGAACAGTACTTGGTTTAGTTCTTCTTGTGCCTTCAGGATTCTCTCATTATCCTATTTAATAGATCTTATTTCTACTTTCAACTCCTGAAATGCACGTAACAATTCTGATGAATTGTCATTCAAGTCACCATGGACCTTTGTTGATGTAATTGTAACTTCGGAATATATTCTTCTATGTATTACATTTGTACTTTATTGTATATCCGTTAGAGATGTTACATTCCTCTATTTGGAAGTGTCGTCATGTGCATCGACAAGTGTCGTCATTTATATTGATGGGTTATTCAACCACCAGTCTGGGGTCGGCCTTGGTTAGCACATGTGGTTGGGTTATTAGGCTTGAGTAGCAAGTCGGCCCCAATGAATTAATTGGCAGGTCAAGTCAAGCATAAATAAGAGGGGTGTGTCCCTCATTCTATTCATTCACTCACTTCTCAAGCTCGCATAGCTAAGAGAGAAAGTGGCGCACTAGTGGAGGAGGAGGAGAATCGGCTAGAGACATCATATTGGGTTTGATCATTGTGATCTTGTATTGTGTCTTATCTTATCTTTGAGGAAGTTGCGGGGTTTTTCACCTTCTTGGTTTTCCCCGGTGGAACTCTGTGTCTCTTGTGTGATTGATTTTGTTTCTATGATTGATATGTTGTAGAGATATGTTGTACATGTTATTCTCTTAGAGATCCTTATGATAATGGAATGAAATTATCGGAAAATTAACATGGTATCAGAGCAGACCTAAGAAGAAGGCATTGTGCAGCTGCGGAAGCTAAGGCTTCTTAATATTTGGGTTTCTCTCCACAGTTCATCAAAGGCAGAAGGCTAGATTGACTCTCCTTGGAAGGGTGCATCTTTCTGTCGAGACAGAATTCAATTCTGAGCTTTTCAGTTTTGGCCCTAAAAATTAGGGTTTCCATAAAAATAGGAATTTCTGAAATCTGAAGACATAGCTGGAAGCTCCTTGAAACAATCGAGGTTTAGAGCTCTGGATCAAACTTTTTGGTTGGGTGAAGCTCCGAGAAACTCAAACCCTAATTCAGGGTCCTCCCTAGTGAATCCGGGAGATTGAAAAGCATTTCTAAAGGGTGAAACTTGGCGGTTTTCAATTTCTAAGTATACCAGGCTGATCGGCTCATCAATGCATATATTTCTATCCTTTAATCATTCTAAAATTCACATTTTGAATTTTTAGGGTTTCTCTGACAAACCCTAATCCAGCTCCAGATCCAATTTTCAGCAAATCAAGTGGTCAGACCTAAATCTTTTTCTATTTCCATTTGAAGTACTCTTTAAGATGTCTCACCACACCAAGCTTGAGGATAAGCTTGAAGGGGCTGATAAATTCTGAGCATGGAAGTATAGGATTGGGTTAATCCTAGAAGAGAATGAGTTGGACAACTACATAAAGGACGAGGTTCCTGTTCTAGAAGAAGAAGAGGCTAATACCTTACACAAGAAGAACCTGGTCAAGGCTAAGAGAATCATTGTTGATTCAATAAAGGACCATCTCATACCCCATGTGTCTTCCCTAAAGACACCTAAGGAAATGTTTGACTCCTTGACCAAGTTGTTTGAAGGAAATAACATAAATCAGAAGATGACTCTGCGAAACCAATTGAAAAAGGTAAAGCTTCAAAATGGAGAGACCATTCAATCCTACTTTTCCAAGGTCTCTCAAATCAAGGAACAACCTGAAGCTGTGGATGAAGTAGTAGAGAATGGTGAAATTGTAATGACCACAATGAATGGCCTACCTAGGTCATGGGACTCCTTCATCCAAGGAATCTGTGCAAGAAGAAAAATGGTCTCCTTCAGTAGACTATGGGAGGAGTGTTCACAAGAAGAGGCTAGGCTTATGGCCCGAGAAGAAAAGATGGGAAGTAAAGATCAAGCTCTCACAACACACACTAAAGGAAGCAAGTTTAAGAGGGAGAAATCTCACAACAAGAAGCATTCTCACTTCCATAAGAAGAAAGATCACTCTTAAGTTCGATGCTTCACTTGTGATGAGTTGGGACACTTTGCCTCAGATTGTCCCAAGAACAAAAGGAAGAATCACTACAACAACAAGAAGAAGGGAAGTAATAAGAGATATCATGCTCATGCTACTGAGGATGATGAACCACCCAAGAAGAAGGCTAGAGCAGAAAGTGATGACTCATCAAGTGAAGATCAATATGTTCTAATCTCTGCTCTCACAGGTACTATCTCTCATGGATGTAATGACTGGCTTATTGATAGTGGGGCTTCTAAACACATGACTGGGTTTAAATAATCATTTGCATATCTTTCTGAACATGAGTCACCCCATAAGGTGAAACTTGGGGATGATTATCAATATCCCATCAAAGGAAGTGGTGAAGCCTCCTACATGCTAGACTCTAGGAAGTCTCTAAAATGAAAGATGTTCTATATGTACCTGGGCTCAAGAAAAATCTCCTATCCATATCACATTTGGATGCAAAGGGAATGAGAGTTTCATTTGTGGATGGCCAAGTACTCATGTAGCCTAAAGGCAAGACAATAGATGATGCAGTGGTGATTGGAGAGCAAGAGGGAGGATTGTAAAAATTGAAGGGACAACCTGAACATCCCATGGTACATGAACCCATGGAGCCAAGTGAAATTTGGCATAGAAGGCTTGCACACATGCACTATAGAGCACTACCAATTGCAAGCAAAGTTGTAGAAGGTCTTCCTGAAATATAGCCAAAGCATGAAGGTGTTTGCAAAGGATGTGCAAAGGGAAAGAACACAAAGAAAGCATTTCTAAGCAGTGAAAGAAAAGCAAAAGGAATTTTGGAGATTATCCACTCCAATGTGTGCAGACCAATGTCTTCCAGTTCTCTGAGTGGGTATGTATACTATGTTTCTTTCATTGATGATTTCTCTAGGAAGACTTGGGCTTATTTCTTGAAGAATAAAGATGAAGTTTTGATGAGTTCAAGGAATTCAAAGCCTTGGTAGAAAATCAAACAGATAAGAAGATTAAGACTTTCAGATCCGACAATGGTGGAGAATTCACTTCAGGTGATTTCAAGAAGTTATGCAATGATTCAGGGATTAAGAGCGAGTTGACTGCTCCCTACAATCCACAACAAAATGGAGTTGCAGAAAGGAAGAATAGAACTATCATGGAAGCATCACGGGAAATGCTTCATGACTAAGACCTTCCTATGCATTTATGGGAAGAAGCAGCTAGGACATTTGTATATGTACAAAACAGAACACCTCACAAGATACTTGAGAATAAGACACCAGAATAAGTCTTCTCTAGAAAGAAACCAGAAGTAAGCCATCTCAGAATATTTGGCTGTCCTATATACACACACATTCCAAAAGAAACAAGGACAAAGCTAGATCCTTCAGGAAAGAAGGGCATCTTTGTGGGTTACAATGAAAACTCGAAGGCTTACAGAATATACTTTCCAAGGTTCAAGAAGATTGACATCAGCAAGGATGTAACATTTGATGAGGACTCAGCATACATCAAATAAAGGAAGACACTCGTTGAAGATCATGAAGAACCAAAGGAATCCAGATTTCAAGATACCACTATGAATGAAGCAATTCCATAAGCAACCCGTGAAATTGAAGATCCAAAAGAACCTATAGATACACCCCATGAGAATAACTCTCGCAAGATGAAACCTGCATGGGCTAGAGAGCTCATCCAAGATGCAGAAAGATATGGTATTCCAGAAGAGGAACACGGAGAAAGGAAAAGGACAAGGTCACACACTAGCTATGTTTCCTTTCTCTATGACATTATGAACAAAGAACCTTCCAGTTATGAAGAGGCAACGAAAAATAAAGAATGGAAGGATGCCATGGTCGAGGAATACCAATCGATCATGAAGAATGATGTTTTGGATGTGGTCCCAAGACCATAAGGGAAGTTTGTTGTGACTTCCAAGTGGATCTATAAGATCAAGCATGTTGCAGATGGTAGCATAGAGAAATACAAGGCAAGGTTTGTAGCTCGTTGCTTCTCTCAGAAAGAGGGAATGGACTATTAAGAGACCTTTTCTCCTGTATCCAGATACACTTCGATCAGAACAGTACTTGCTCTAGCTGCAGTGATGAAATTGAAGATACACCAGATGGATTTCAAGACAGCCTTCTTGAATGGTGTAGTCAAAGAGGAAGTGTATGTGGAGCAGCCACTTGGTTTTGAAACACATGACATGGAGTCATATGTGTGCAGGTTGAAGAAAGCCTTCTATGGCTTGAAGCAAGCTCCTAGGACTTGGTATGGTAGGATGGATAGTTTTTTGTCCAGGTTGGGATTTACTAAGAGTAAAGCAGATTCCAACCTCTACTACAAGGTTAGGGAAGGAAATCCTGCAATACTACTCCTATATGTGGATGACCTGTTTGTTACAGGAGAGGATGGGTTGATTGTCGACACCAAGAGGAATCTTACAGCCAAGTTCGAGATGAAGGACTTGGGGATGATGCACTATTTTCTAGGCATGGAGGTGTGGCAGAGTGCAGATGGGATCTTCCTCGGACAAGGGAAGTATGCAGTAGAGATCCCGAAAAGGTTCGGGATGATGGACTGCAAGGCCATGGCTACACCTATGGCATCGAACCTGAAGCTTCTGTATGATGCTTCATCTAATCCAGTTGATGTCACAATGTATCGTCATATGATTGGGTCCTTGATGTATCTGACGAATACGAGACCATATATTTGCTTTGCAGTGAACACATTGAGACAGTTTCTGATGGATCCGAGAGGTGTTCACCTAGTTGCTGTAAAGCATATTCTGAGGTACCTGAAGGGTATAGTTGATTATGGGATCAAGTATGGTGCGAATAAAAAGTTTAACCTGCAAGGTTATGTTGATTCAAACTGGGCAGGCAGTGATGCAGATAGGAAGAGCACTTCTGGGTGTTGCTTCAGTATGGAATCAGGTGTGATCTCTTGGTTTAGTAGGAGGCAGTCCTGTGTAGCACTGAGTACAGGCGAAGCAGAGTATGTTGCAGCTTGTTTGTCTAGTTGTGAGATAGTATGGCTGAGGAAGCTACTATCTGAGTTATTTGATCTCCCATTGGATGCTACTGGTATCTTTTGTGACAACCAGAGTTGTGTGAAGCTGTCTGAAAACCCGGTGTTCCATGACAGGTCGAAACACATTGAGATCAAATATCACTATATCAGGGATATGGTGTAGAGAGGAGTAGTGAAGCTCCTGTATGTTGCGATGGATGAGCAGGTTGCAGATGTGTTGACGAAACCACTAGCAAGAGTAAAGTTTGAGAAATTCAAAGAGAGGCTTGGTGTTCTTCAGATTAACGACACTTCAAGGAAGAAGTGATGGACACATTTGGAGGAGCCATTCCAAGCATGGTGAGAGGAGGATCCTTCCCCTGGCTGTGGATGTAAGCGTTGTGTGATGAGCATCAGGACGATGCTCCAATTACTGAATTTGTATATGCATCATGTTGGATGCTTGATATGATCAGGTGGATCATGTATTTGTGTATGCATCATGTTGGATGCTTGATATGATCAGGTGGATCATGTATTTGTATATGTTTCAGGTGGATACATTGTATGATCAGGTGGATCATGTATTTGTATATGTATTAGGTGGATACATTGTATGATCAGGTGGATCATGTATTTGTGTATGTATCAGGAGGATACATCGTATGATCAGGTAGATCATGTATGATGATATGTATCAGGTAGATACTTGGTATTCATCAGGTGGATGCATTGTATGATCAAGATGATCATGGATGACGAGCTTCGGGATGTTGCTCCAAATGATATGCATCAGGACGATGCAGAGACAATGATCAGGATGATCATGTGTGATGAGTATTAGGATTATGCTCTGGATGATATGCATCAGGACGATGCAGTGATGATGATCAGGATGATCATGTGTGATAAGTATCAGGATGATGCTCTGGATGATATGCATCAGGACGATGTTATGATGATGATCAGGATGATCATGTACATCAGGATGATGTATGATGAGTATCAGGTTGATACTTCGTGGTCGTGGATAGGCTGTGCAAGTGGCATAGAAAAGATCTGAATAGGTAGAGTGGTGTGCTCGTAACAGCCTCGGATATAGATATCTAGACAGGTTGAGCAGTAAGCTCGTAAATAAGTCGTGGGATGCTCTTTCGAAGTTTTGCTACTAGAGGCATGTAATCATCCCTAGAGATCCGAGAGGTTGAGCAGTAAGCTCGTAATCAGTCCTGGGATGCTCTTTAGAGTACTTGTAGGATACAAGACACTCTTTAAAGGTTTTTCCAAACCACATGTAATCAGCCCTAGAGATCCGAGAAGTTGAGCAGTAAGCTTGTAATCATTCCTGGGATGCTCTTTAGAGTACTTGCAGGATGCAAGACACTCTTTAAAGATTTTTTGGTGTGTGAAGTCACATATAATCAGCCCTAAAGATTCGAGAGGTTGAGCAGTAAGCTCGTAATCAGTCCTGGGATGCTCTTTAGAGTACTTGCAAGATGCAAGACACTCTTTAAAGGTTTTGTGACAGTCAACATATAAAATATCCTATAGTGTTGACCAAACCCAACACGACCTCAGTCGACAGGGGTTCACCTCACTGTCGACACACACCGCAGTCTCCCTGGGCACCGGCCTAGGTAGGTTTGAGCCCACCCAACAACACCCACAGAGTGGATGAGGTCTCACCCGAGGTGTCCAAGAAGAGCAGACGAAACCATGTTTCCACCGAGGGAGGTGGAGGAAAGTTGTGGCTACACAGACTAACTCTATTGCAGTATTTAACTAGAAACTTTAGACATTTGGCAAGGAGCTATAATCGCAGCATTTACCATTACGTTCAACATAGAGCATATTTAATCACAGCATTTATCATCTCGGCAATAGTAAATAGACATTGCATTAAGAAAATATAACAACATTCCAATATTGAAATATTGCACAAATATTATACCATAACATCATCATTATATTACAGCCGTAGTCATAAACCAGAAAACAAAACATAGATCTCTGCACATATGCATCTCTTTCTTACTCCAACTTCAACTGCTTACTTAGCACCTACAACTCTCATCTATTTATAGGCTTATGCCATTACAATATTTGTCCACTTACAAACGAATTCCTAACCAACACTTATGGACAATTGACCCACTATCTAACTAACTCGGTCCAAATGACCCCAAAAACCCGCATACCACGGTACAACTGACTCACTATTACATAATATGTGGTCCAAGTGACCCAAAAACCCACTAATTGTGGTATTCTTTAGCACAAAATACTCCTTTTGCTCCATCATCCGATGTGTCATAGCGTCAGTGGTACTATGACATTTCCTCATCAAACCGCCTGCCAACAGGCCCCCAACACAATCTTGTGGCTCACCCTCAAGCCACGTCAACTGCTGGACTGTTTCGGTAATTGTTCTTGCTGTTTGGATCACGCGATGTTGTCCTACTTCTTCGGCTATGATGATCATCGACTGATTTCCATGTACTTGTAACCCAAAATGGTCACCGCTCGACTTCCTGTCATGTACTTCTCAAACTCATCCTCTAGTCTCTTGGAATGGTATTGACGGGAAGAAAAAGAAGACAAATAGTACCAAGGTGCAAAATTAGCAAATGACTCTGGCACATCTATTTCGCATCAGCTGGCAGGTCCTACTATGGTCGGGGAGGGACCATCCCAGCCATCTCATTGGGTAAGAAGAGCATAAACCTTCGAACAACTACTGTGTACTTAACCATGCTGGATCGGCCCTTGGCTCGGGCATAACACAGTGTCAGTGCACCCGCCGTATCAAGGCTCTCAAGGACCCTCGTCATTCGGGCTCGCAGGGACCCTGGGGTGCTGCTGCGGCAAATGAAGTGAAGCATTTCCACAACCTCCTTGGAATTCCTCACAACTCAACTCACAACGTGATCAGCCAACATAATCACTCTATTTGAGAACAATCATCATTGTAACAAATAACCAGCTTCCTCGGCTACTTATAGCCAGATTGTTCCCGAGTCATGACAGTGGGAATGATGTCCCACTACCTCTCATCTGTGTGTGTGTGAACCCATCACCTGACCCAACCGGGGGGGTGACCATACTGTTACCGAAGATCCTACGTGCCAGCATGTGAGCCATCTCCTCGGATCGTGTTGATCGTACCGGCCCAGCGTGCCATGTGAAAAACATGCCGTCGTCTTATGGTAATCCGTCCGATTTTGTTAAGTGCGGCCATGTATAGGGATGATGCACAGCAGTGACAATGGTAGTCACGGCACTGTCTCGTACCCCCCAAATCCTTCGTAATCATCACAAATCCTTAAACAACATCTGCCGTCGGTCCTAGTCGCAATACTGCCATGAGTCAACGACTGCTCCAAACTTGTGGTACAAGTCTCCCTGCTTCTCATTCCTTCTTATCTTGGTGCGCTATCTTCCACCAAGCAACCTGCAACACACGCATTTCATTCATTCTTTTTTATTTTTTATTTTTTTTTTATGCGACTCAGACATCGCACTACTCCAAGCCTGAGCGATAGGGCTTCAATCTGTGGCCATTTACCAACTTGGGGAGTATCACCCCATCCAACTATTGCAGCTGAACTGCTCCTCCTGAAGTAATACTATTGATGCGATATGGACCTAGCCAATGCATCTACAACTTCCCTGGTTGTTTCATAAACTTGATGTCGTATAACAGCACCAAGTCACCCTGCTGAAACTGCTTATTTTTTATGTGGCGATCATGCCATGCCTTCTGACGATCCTTCTCCGCCCCTTGGTGAAAGCCAGCGATAAATCGATCCTCTTCAAGCTGTACTAATTGTGCTAGACGTTCGTCTAATGCTGCAACATCATCCATGACCGTAACATCTATAATTCGTAGACTCGGAACAATGTATTCCATTGGCATAATTGCTTCTGTCCCATATACCAGCCTAAAAGGTGTCTGACCAGTCAATAGTTTACAAGTGGTGCGATAGGCCCACAATACTGCTAGGATTTTCAGATCCCAGTCGTCGCGGTTCTCATTGCACACCTTCGTTAGTGCATGCTCCAATATCTTGTTAAACTCCACCGTTCCATTCGCCTGTGGGTGATAGGGTGTACTCTTCTTATGCTGTATCTGCAACTCCTCCATCAATGCGCTGATAATGCGATTAACAAAGTGGTTGTCTTGATCACTCAGCAATATCTTGGGGCAGACGAAACGAGTGATAATGTGATCAAACAAAAATCGAGCAGCTGTGACGGCAGAATAATTAGCTACAGATGCCGCCTCGGCCCATCGGGTCAAATACTCTATCGCCATGATGATGTACCGTGCACCTGTGCGTTTCCCTGGTGGATTGATTGGTCCTACAAAATCCACAGCCCATTTGTCGAACGGTTGCAATTTCACTTGAGGTAACAGCGACATCTTGTCATGTCTCAACGGTTTTCCAGTTCACTGACAAACATCGCAAGACCGCACATAGTCCGTCGCATCATTATGTAATGTGGGCCACCAAAGCCCTGCACGTAGTACCTTCCTGAAAATCGCCCGACTGCCATAGTGTCCTCCCGCTACTCCATTATGTGCCTCTGCCAGTATCTGTGCTTTCTCGTGTGGCAAGACAGATCTGCGCAATATCTCATCAGCCCCCAATTTATACAACTCTCCTGTGATGAGTTGAAAGTCAGCAGCCTTGACAACCAACTGCTTCTTCTGACTAGTGGTGAACTCCTCTGGTGCAGTGCCCTTTGTCAGAAACTGAAGGATATCGTCGAAATATTGATCAACGGCGACAACTTTAAATAGTTGGGCATCCGGCAACCCATCTTCAATATTAGTAGGTTCCTCCCCCGTGTCAATCCATGACAAATGATCTAGTCCAGCATTCAACCATCCCGGTTTCATAATGACTTCAAATTTGAACTCCTGAAACAAAAGTAGACAACGACAAATCTTCCCCCCCAACACAGGCTTATTGACCAAGTATTTTAATGCAGAATGATCAGTGAACATTTTAAAGTGTCCACCCAACAAATAATGCCTGAATTTTTGCAATGCATAAACCATGGCCAAAACTTCTCATTCTATGGTAGTGTAATTGCGTTCTGCAGAGGACAGCTTCCCACTGGAAAAAGCAATGGGATGATCAAGGTCACCTTCTCCAGGTTTAACCAACACCATACCCAATGCAATCGATGAAGCATCAACATGGACATGGAATTCCTTACTCCAGTCTGGAAAGAACAAGATCGGGGCCAACGCCATCTTTGCTTTGAGCGTTTCAAAGCTATCCTGACATTTCGGGCTCCACTGGAATGCCGAATCCTTCTTCAACAACTTTTCCATAGGAGCAGTAATCGCAGCATAACCCCTGATATATTTGCGGTAATATCCCGTATGACCCAAAGTCGTGCGCAACTGCTTAACGATGGTTGGCAGTTGCAACCCTAAAATGAGCGCAATTTTGGCTGGATCAACCGGCACTCCCTGCTTACACACGATATGACCCAGCAAGATCCCAAACGGTGCACAGAAAATACATTTCTTCAAGTTCGGCGATATCTGGTGCTATCGGCATCGCTCAAGCATTAACCATAGATTGCCCAGATGATCACAAATCAACCCATAAACTGTCCAATCATCCATATATACCTGCAAAAACTTCTGAATAAAATCTTTGAATGCAGCAACAACGACCCGGGAGAATATCGTGGGTGCATTCTTCAAACCAAACGGCATTACCGTGTACTGAAAGCAACCCCATTCAGTAACGAAAGTTGTCTTATGGCAATCTTCCTTAGCAATGCGAATCTGATGGTAGCCAGAGAATCCATCAGTGAAAGAGTACATCTCCTGGCCACCCACTCCTTCAAGTACTTCATTAGTAAACGGGGTCGAAAAAAGGTCATGCAAGCAGGCATCATTCAACTTTCGCAAGTCGACACAAATGTGCACTTCACCAGTTTTCTTGTCCTACACTACCATAGGACTGATCCATTCGGACTCCTCCACAGGTTCAATAATGCCAGCATCCAACATGCGATCAAGTTTTGCCTTGACCTTTTCTTTATGTCGCAGGTTCAACCGATAAGGTCGCTGTCGGACCAACTTAGCGTCTAGTTTCAATGGAATCCTCATTTCTCCTAAATCACCTAGGATTCCCTTCATTTCGAAAAACTTCATGGGAAACACATCTTGAAACTCATGAAGTAACTCAGTAACCTTACTCATCATTTCATCATCCCAATAATCCCCAACATTAGCAAACTTTGGAGTAGCCTCGGTGTCGATATTCATCTTGCGAAGCTGTAACGGTTGACTGAACGGATTACTTCGCGCAGCAGGTGGGACCACATCGCGACTTCCTCCAGATTTGGGAATGTTAACATTCCGGGGATCATCCTCATCCTCCGATCCACCACTGATGTTGAAGCACTCCATGAGAGACTGCATCTTATAGTGTGTGTGCGGGTCGACAGGGTAGGCCGTCGGAACAACCTGAAATATCACATCGCGGATAAGCTACAGGGCGTTGTGGACATCAAGGTTGGCATCCACAAAAGTGAACGTATGAGTGAAATAGATCGTCAACTCTCCCCATGTCGTAATGTCTCAGCGCAACTCGGCTGTAGTGTACCACGAGCTCGGTATCTCATCCAAAGTGTGGACAAAAGCATGGACCCACTCATCTCTGGGTTGTGCTACCCATAAGCGTTGGCACTCCATCACATGATCACTGGGATCAGTCCAGCCATCGTACTTTCTAGCGTGATAAACCTTAGTATCGCCGAACCGAACCATCATCAACCTTCGACACTTTAACCAACCTTTAATGAATTTATTTTGTGTCACCCACCATCATGCTGGAGCAGCCTTCAGTGCTTCCTCCAAGGCCAGCAATCGTTGTGGTTCTGGAATGCGGTCTTCAAATTCTGCTAAAAAGGTGTTTATGCCAGGCAACCCCTCGTAGGTAGGCAATGTGATCATTTCCGTCACAACACGACATAAGGATTGCGTAACTAACCCACATTTACAGAATGGTACTTCATGCATTCGGTTTTGCCAATGTTCCAATGCATCGTCAGAGTCAGAAGACGCAGAACTCTCACTGCGCCACTCCAACTCACCGTCGACGGTAGGATGAATATAATCTTCAGAAATATTGAACGCATGGTCCCATCTAACAGGATCATCATCTTTCACAAGTTCAACATATCGGTGTCCTTCATCCAGATCTAATGGGGCAATGACTTTGAAATCACGGTTCTCAAAGGTCATCATGCGCTTCTTGAAGTTGATTATAGCTCCACTATCGTTAGCCCATCCAATCCCCAATAGAGCGGGATAGGAGCTTCCTCCCTCAAGTACTTCAATAACATCGAATTCAATGTAAGTCTTCATACCCTCAATATCGATTATGAGCCGTGGAACTTGTCCAATGGGTGTTACCTTCGCATGGTTAGCTAACCGGAGCTGCACAGGGGACCATCTCAGTGGGGGACTCCCCATATTCTACCACAACTGCTTGGTTAAGATGTTAACATCCGAACCAAGGTCAAGAATCACAGAGTCAAAATCATATTCACCAATCTGAATATTCATTCGCATATCCTTGCTAGTCTTCCTTCGCTGTAGAGAGTTTACTGCCGACTCTTGTCGTCCTTTCGGAAGCCACTTCAACAATCCCTCAATATCAACCAGGGCAGCCGGGTCTCGAGCTAATAACAGATAGTTTTCAAGAAACTTTTGCAATGTTCCCGATGGTGTCGACGGACTACCTTCTGATGTAGTATCAAAGATAGGTGGCATATCGCAAACAATAGCCTTCCCGCGGTCTTCCTCCAGGGCACGACGCGCCTGGAGGAATGCCTCCCATTCTGCATCGATGTCAAATGATATTGTCTTTTGTCCTGCTAACTGAATCATTGGTTGCGATCCATATTTCCCAATTGTTTTGCCTCCATGAGTCACAACAGCCACCGAAGCATCTTGCGGTCGTGGTTCTACAGAAATAGTCGCAATATTTGCACCCTGTGTCTGGTTCTGCGACAGATTCCCCGGTTGATTGACATTCAGATTTATGTTCAGCAATGGTCACAAGGGCTAGTTCTGCACTGGTTGTGGTACCAGATTTTGTACTGGTTGTTGTGGATGGGCCTGATTCTGTAGCTGTGGAGCGTTCCCAACCTGTCATCGTGCAATCAACTGCGGACAATTCTCAACCATATGATCATTAACAAAATAGAACGTACATTGATTCTATAGCAGTGGATAGTCTCACTAATAATGCCCCCATACCGCACAGTGGTAACACTGAACAGGTCCACGACCACCTAGGCCTCCTCCTCCACAACATCCACCTCGGTATCCTCCTCGGAATCCTCCCTACTGTTGGTACTGTGGCTGCATGGGAGTCTGATGCATACCTTGCCCTTGTGGTGTATATTGTGTTCGTTGGACATACTCTGGCTGCTGTGGAGCCGCTTGCATAGGAGCGTATTGCGGCACGAATTGCTACAGTTGTTACTGCGGTACAAACTGCATCTATGGTTGAGGTAGTGGCTGGGCTACCTGCGGTTGCAGTTGTGGCTGTTGTACGGCATGCTGATCATCCTTAACATAGAAGGCATCACACATTCTCTCTTGTAGCAACCCATATGCACGGAAATCCTTGTCATCATGACCCACCGATTTACAGAATGTGCAATAAATATTCCACGGGGTTGTGACCATTTTCTGCATATATGGGAAATTATCATGACTGTGCCCATAGACCTGGAAAACACAACACCATGGCATACTGCCACCATTCAGTGGGTTTGGCGCACCTGACACCAAATAATTATGAAAATCCAGGAAATTATCCTTCATATGCCCTTCTCCTCGGCATCGTGTACACCACACTTCATCGCGCTGTTCCTTGTTCTTCTTCAAATATTGTAACTATATAGTCAGGTTGGCGAGCTGTGTCTGTATCAGCGACATCCCGGCTGCATTATCTCCAATTGGTGATGCCTCCAAGCGCATTGCAATTTCTAGAGCTTCACTAGGCGTCGATATGTTTTGTTGCATCAACGGCAGCCGAATGTAGGGTAGCAGTGCCGCAATGAACCATTCTTTATGTTGGACAGCGCTCATATCGAAACTAACCTTTTCCATCAGCGTCTTGAATCATTGGTCGAAATCCCATATTGTCTCATTGGGATACTACTTGATTTCCTTCAATTTAGTAATGTACTGGGCCTCCGACTTAGGCCGTCTAAACTCAACAATCAGTCCATCCCGAATCTCATCTAGTGACTTCTCTGGGGCCCCCATAGGGACTTGAATAAACTTCATGAACCAATCTAATGCACGACCCCGCAGAGTCGTGGCTAACTGTCCCTTCTTAGCATCGGCATCAGTGATTTGTTTCATAGTCCAGACCGCTTCACACAAAAACCAATACTGTTCTGGGTTGTCTGTCGCACTTCCATGGAACAATGGTAATTTAGCATCATCTCCCATCATCCTAGGCTTCTTTCCTCATGTCATTGTTCTACTACTACTAATTAACTTCTGTGGAATTGACGAACTTGGCGGTGTCGAAGTAGTATTCCTTGCTATTTGAGAGTCAGTGAGCGGAGGTGTGGGTACGTTGGTGCCGAGGGTTGGTCTGGGTACGTTGGTGCCGAGGGTTGGTCCTACCTCTATCTGGGGCATAGCCTGGTTGTCCCTATCAGGACTATGAGGTCTCTTCCTCCCATGTGGTCTTCCTTCGCGGTCTTACGGGCCAATCGCAGCAGGACCTTCTCCTTCCCTCTGCCTCTTCTCCTGTCGGAACCTAGCTCCTCCTCTTGTAAGACCACTTTCTTCCTCAGCTTCGCTCACAGTCTTCTCATGGTCTACACCCATCTACCCCTTACCATTCCATGTATCATTCCCTAGCAGTCGAGGTACCCACGGCCTCCACCCACCAGGCTGTCTACTGATCAAGGTGCATCTTTAATATACCTTTTTCGGAAATTAGCATCTTAATAAACAATTGAAGCGACAGCAGAAACCTTCCCCTCGGTCCTTGGAAGAAGTATCTTTCAACTTCACTATAGGATTTCTTCATGTTGACCGCAAATTCAGTGATATATCCTTCTAAGATACTATCAAACCAAACTTCAACAGCCTGTGATGCCTTATTATCGACTTCCTGCAGCTCCTGAATCAACTCCGGGGTCCAAGCCGTTGGCTCACCACCCTGGAAGTTCCTCTTCTGGAAGGTCAGCTTCGACAACCATTCATACAGAATAAGTGGGAATTCACAGAAAAACCATTCATGCGGACCATCGTGAATATATCTTCCCAGCCAATGATCTATTGTCAGTCGCGTGTTCCGGCTTTCTTCTTCAGCAAACTCCCGCAGCTTCTGATCGAACCATTTCTGTATCTCTGGCTTCGTCGGGTGCGACTACATGACCTCCTTCTACTTTGCACACGGTCTCGGCAACAGAACCATTTGTTGACCAAACCCAACACGACCTCATTCAACAGGGTTTCACCTCACTATCGACACACACCGCAGTCTCCCTGGGCACCGGCCTGGGCAAGTTTGAGCCCACCCAGCAACACCCGCAGAGCGGATGAGGTCTCACCCGAGGCATCCAGGAAGAGCAGACGGAACCATGTTTCCATCGAGGGAGGAGGAGGAAAGTTGTGGCTACACAGACTAACTCTATTGCAGTATTAAACCAGAAACTTTAAACATTCGGCAAGGAGCTATAATCGCAGCATTTACCATTACGTTCAACATAGAGCATATTTAATCACAGCATTTATCATCTCGGCAATAGTAAACAGACATTGCATTAAGAAAATATAACAACATTCCAATATCGCAATATTGCACAAAGATTATACCAGAAAATCATCATTATATTACGGCCACAGCCATAAACCAGAAAACAAAACATAGATCTCCACACACATGCATCTCTTGCTTACTCCAACTTCAACTGCTTACTTAGCACCTACAACTCTCATCTATTTATAGGCTTCTGCCATTACAATATGTGTCCACTTACAAACGACTTCCTAACCGACACTTATGGACAATTGACCCACTATCTAACTAACTCGGTCCAAATCACCCCAAAAACCCGCATACCGCAGTACAACTGACTCACTATTACATAATATGTGGTCCAAGTGACCCAAAAACCCGCCAACTACGGTATTCTTTAGCACAAAATACTCCTTTCGCACCCTCATCCGATGTGTCACAGCGTCGGCGGTACTGCGACATTTCCTTATCAAACCGCTTGCCAACATATAGTCTGAGCTAGGTTTTGTTGACACACGTAGTAAGTCCTGGGATCCACAGTATGGCCATTGATGATGAAGACCTACAAGTGGTGGGCCTACATCTAGCATGAAAAAGGGTTGGCTCTATAGAACTTCCTATGACGAGAAGAATTCAGAGATAGCCCAGTGATCGACATGTCGAGTACAGCAGTAGTGATGATGATGATGCTCCGGGATCGAGTGATGATGATCCAACTCCAGAATTCAAGACTTGCGCCAATATGTATTGATGACCTGTGACGAAAGAATACCTTCCTATTTAAGAGGTAGTGTTGATGTATTTGTAACTTCGGAAGATATTCTTCTATGTATTACATTTGTACTTTATTGTATATCCATTAGAGATGTTACATTCCTCTATTTGGAAGTGTCTTCATTTGTAATTGTATGTGTCGTCGTGTGCATTGACAAGTGACGTCATTTGTATTGATGGGTTATTAGACCACTAGTGTGGGGTCGGCCCTGGTTAGCACATGTGGTTGGGTTATTAGGCTTGAGTAGCAAGTCCGCCCCATTGAATTAATTGGCAGGTCAAGTCAAGTATAAATAAGAGGGGTGTGTCCCTCATTCTATTCATTCACTCACTTCTCAAGCTCGCATAGCTAAGAGAGAAAGTGGCGCACTAGTGGAGGAGGAGGAGCATTGGCTAGAGACATCTTATTGGATTTGATCATTGTGATCTTGTATTGTAGCTGATCTTATCTCTGAGGAAATTGCGGCGTTTTTCACCTTCTTGGTTTTCCCCGGTGAAACTCTGTGTCTCTTGTGTGATTGCTTTTGTGTCTATGATTGATATGTTGTAGAGATATGTTGTACATGTTATTCTCATAGAGATCCTTATGATAATGGAATGAAATTATCGAAAAATTAACAACCTCTTCTTCATAATGTTGTCCCGTGCTATTATTGGTATGATTGTTTGGTCGAAATCTGTCCTCCATATGTTCAGCTGATCCTTCCATACCTATAACTTAGAAAACAAATTTATGTATAACAAAATAATTTAAATTGAATTAGTAAAGATTTCTGCTGTCATAAAATTTTATGTTGCGTGTTCTTTGGACCTTTTCAGGCCGAGAGTTTGAACATAAGCTCTGATACCACATGTAACATCCCGAAAATTTACAAAAATTTAAAATTTTTAAAGTAGCAATAAATACTGAAATTGCTAATGCGGAAAATAAAATAGATACTAATCTTTTAACTAATGACAAATTACGATAACGACAATTTATACATCATAACACAAAATACATCATTAGTTATGCTTGTGTTTAATGGTAATCTACATGTTGTAATTAAGTTTATCTTGTGATATATTTTCTTGATAAAGTAATGACAGTTGTTCTTGGATGATGACGAAGGGGTCCTACGAGGTACCTTGAGGTTTACTTAGCTATGTTTAGCTAAATCATTTGAACCTGTTTCTTGCGCAAATACGCAGGTAAGAGTATTACGACAATTTCAAATGTTACAAGCAATTCTAATTATATTTTTCAGTTAGTCGTCGATGCTTATAGTAACTCTAAGCACTTCCCTGTATGAGTTAATAATGGTACGGATCATTGTCCTATTTCTCGTTTACGTGCTAGTTTACAATGCATGAGTGCTAAAGTCATCATTTCTTCATTTCGCAAAGAGTAGTATTATCATGAACATTTATTACGTGAATAATTTAACTTGTATGCTACTCTACACTTATAGAAAACATGAACCAGCAGTTTTATTCTGAATACGTGGATAAATTGGAAATTATAAATACCACCTCAATAGTTTTATGCATTTCTTATTTTATAAAAGTACGAAAAATCATACTAATATAGCAATGTTTATTATAATCCTAGCATCATATTTATGATGATTCTAATGTGGAAATTTCAAAACTATAGAGTTTAAAACATTTCTAATTTAATATTTATATATTGAATAATGCCATGTACTCTTGTAAAATAGAGATGACAATGTGAAAACATAATACGATGTGCATAAGAATGAAATCTAACTATACCCTAAGTATCGAAGGCCTTCTATAATATACGACCCTTGTCATTTGAAAAACACTATACATTATAAATATAACCTATGCATTTGAATGACCAACACTTTGGAAATGATATGAACTATACGATATAACCTTAAGTCTTGGCACTAACAGGTGATATGACAGGGTATTGAATGGAATGGTGTTACGAGCTGGAAGTCTGTCAAAACCGGTCATGGCATTTAAGTCATCTACCTGCTATGTGTAGTGGAATTCTTAGGTGGATGCCTCCGTGGTTGTAGGTCACGTGAATGAGTTTACAAACTTGTATCAACATGCCGAGTTGTAGAATGCTTTGTCCCTTGGTCTACCGAGCTGGCATCGTGGTGGATAGAAATAATAAATATGGTATTTAAGAGTGGTTTCCCAAACTTCAACATTCCTCGCTGGCATCTCCTCCATCATTGATCTCACATGATCTTGGGCTTTGGAATGAAACCCTAGTCTTTCGTTGTAAGTATCGTTTGAAGTGTTTCTTGGCCTTCATTTCGCGTGTTAGTGGCAAAGTAGAGAGGCCGATAGCGTGCTACAATGTAGGGTTTGCAAGTTGGGGTTCGGAGGGCTCCTTCCTCAAATTCGATCCCTTGACCTATTGGGAAAACTTCTTAGTTTCAGGTGTAAGCTTACTCTTTCAGAAATAAGCCATAGTGTAGAATTCGTAGTGTTTTTAGGAAGTAGTTTTCAGAGATTCTCTACTGGAAGTTTGTACCAGAGATCGATTCTTAGAGTTTGAGTTTGTTCTTTGCTGCGTTGCTAGGTGGCTCTTTCTTCATTTGTTAACGATGCCTTTAATATGGGAGCTACAATACAAGGTAATGTTTCAATACTACAGTGTTAATGCATTCTGTTGTGTTTAAAATTATCCATGAATTTTTCTCGTTTTAACCTCTCAAGTTTTTATTGTGGTGGGTTTCACTTCGTCGAAAGGTTACTAGGTTTGAAAGCTTGTGGAATAAAGCTACTTGACCACCGGTAAGCCTTGGTGGTTCTTTACTTCGTAGGTTCTCATGGCCCGATGTGGTCGACGCTTGATGTTTGGCGTTAGGTTGTAATGGTTCCTAGCAAGGTTTTTGGTCGGTGATATGTTTTGGAAACCAAAAGACAAAGCACCAAAGGATGAGATCCTCGACTTTTCTTGTTACTTTACTTCGTAGCATTTCACTATAAATTTTGTTGCAACAGTACACTTGTTTAGAATGTAAATGCTAAAGGGATGAACCCTCGTCATTTTTAAATAAAAAAATAGTATTAAGAAACTTCATAAAGTTTTTCTGTGCGATGTATATGTTTTGGCTAAGTCGATACAGTGTGTTGTCGAGAGTCAAGAGTCATGGTTGTCTCGTTTCTGTGAAAAAAGATGGTTATGTGTTTTGATACTTATACTTTTGACTTGAATGGTAATATGAGATTGAGTTTGCATTGGACATAACTTATAAAGGTTTTTGTGCAATTCCCAGATTTATATAAATTGATGTTTGTTGTAATGAAAACTGTGTGTTTAAAAATGGCTATGTGCCAAAGGTTTCTACCTTACTTTTGCAATTAAAACCCTACTCTGTAGGTTTCGATGGTAGACATGTTTTTAGTTAACAACTGTACTGTCGTTTTGATAAAGGCCGAGGGCCGTAGGTTAATTGTTTTCTCAAAAATGAAACCCTGAGTTTGCGTTGTTTAAGTTATAGTTTAGAATGGTGATGATACTTGGTTTCTTGTATTTGAACCACCACTTAAATAAATAATATGGTTTATAGTGTTAATAAAACTCTTGTCTGCAATTGTCTTGTATAAATAGCTATCGTAAATATAGTAGTTGGACGAACAAAGGAATTGATGTTTACGTTTTAAAATGTTTGGTCCTTAACCTGGCTATAGAATAATATTAGGGTTTAAAATGAATACTGTAGATGTTTGCAAACTTTATACAGTTGAAGTTTAGTCTTGCAAATTTTCATACAGAATGATCAATGTTTTTGTTTACAGAATTAAATGGAAAACTTTATAACTAAAACCTAAATAGTCCTGTTCTGCAAATTTTGGAACATAGTAGATCGTTTTAAGTAATGGAAAAATGCTAAGTTTATTTCATGAATGTTGAATGAAAGAAACGAAAAGAGAATAAAAATGCATGTATATTTTGAAATGCAGTAGACAATCCAGAATGTAAACCCTAGTTTTCTATACATAAATGAGATATTTATTTTCTAACAGTAGATAAAGAAAATATTAAGCTACCTTATAATATGAAATGCATGACTTCTAAATTGCATCTTTTGATTATCCTATTTAATTATCTACCTCCTGTACTAGAGTACGATATCTCTGATGAGTAGAAAAATACAGGATGGTAATTTAATTATTCAAAACAAAGCTATTTTAATCTATCCTAGCTTAACAGAATAAACAATTCAGTTAACATTTTAGTCAATAAGTCTTCATTATTAAACTAGGTAATAGGGTTAGATATTAAACAAAACAACTTCATTCATTCACTGAAATAAACAAGACAGAACAGTAGAACCTAATGATTGTAGGAGAAACAAACAACCCAAGGAGCCTGTTCCACCCAACCTACTCCTGAAGATACTCAAATTACTTTCCTTAGGACCCCCAAGCTTGTTCACTGAACCACTAGGAAGAAGAATCTGTAGAAGCTTTAGGTCATCAACTTGCAATAGCAATTGGATCATTCAGTCCTACAGACTTAGCAGTCAAAGGGACTTGCACCATCACCTCTGGATCCCTTCTCAAAATATTTTCAGCACCCTCACAATGCACTTCCACTTAGCCTCCCTATTCGAATCTCTCAGTGATCACCTAATACACTTGAGGAATTATTTCTGCAGAAAATAATGTAGAGCTCCCTGCTCAATTCGAATTGTCGTATCTAGGCTGCCTAGGACTTTTTAGTGGTTAACTTGGTCATTAATGAGCTAACATCTCTGCTCCACCCACCTGGGGGATAATGCCACAATTTTAGGGGTTGTTGTCCCATAACCAACAGCTAGTGGTGGAGTGCAAATGCTAACATCTGTCCCATGCCTTCTAACAGCTTCCATTCCTCATAGTGGGTCAGTGAACACTCATTTAACAGTTCCCTTGGGTGTTTGTCTCCTGTTTTAATTTATTAAATAATAAAAATATGTTTATTACAATCATCCTTGACCATATTTGGTCATAATTACAAAACTTTGTAATTATAATTTAACATAATGTTTTTGCAATTAAAATAAATAGTCTCAAAATTTGGGTAGGTGACACCGTACCCCTGGCCGTATAACCCGAGTACCTGAAGCACATGCATAGTAGCTCCCTGGGTGTTGTTCTCGGTGTATTTCCATGCCAAGACGACCAACAGGTTAACTCAGTTGGTATAGGAATCCTAGAAGGGTCTCCCAATATACCCAAGGTATGTGGGATGTCAAATCCGTAGTGGTGTTGTCTAATGCACAACTCTACGACAAGAGCCTTCTGATATACTACCGAGTACGTGAAGTACCTTTCGATATACCTAAGGGTATGTGAAAGGCCGTTCGATATACCGGTTGCTATGTGGAAGAACTGCAGGCCCCCAGGATGTAGTGAAGGCAGATAACGATAGCTGCCACGCTTAATGACGCTAGAACACATCACTAACTTATCACACAAGTTACTATAAGGTTTTAACCTAACACTACTGTTAATTTTATCTTGAGCAGTTACGTGAATGCATGGAGTGTAGACAGGAATTTAGACAAATGCAACTTAATCTATATGCAAAATGCAAATTTCTCCTTTTCCAATTCAATGAAATCTATCTAAGGTAGGGAGAAATTCCTTCGTTGTCGATATTAGAAAAAGACAAGTACCCCTATAACTCAAAATCGATGAAAAAGACAATGAAGTACTCTTTTCACTATACCAACAAAATCATAAAACTAACAAACACCAACATGTAAATGCTTTTCTTTTTTCTCTTTTCAATTTAATCGAACCTACGAAGCATGGAAAGAAGAATTTCGCTTTCAAAATGTAACAATCTCTAATTTTTGAAATAATGACCTAAAAGATGAAGGAAAATCAAGAAATGAGAATTTTCAATCTTCAAAGATGCTTTGCAAAAACTCAAATATGTTTATAACTTTCTAAGAAGTGAACAAGTTGTCATGACTAAGAAACTACAAGATGATCTTTCAAGCTTCCCAAAGATTTTATTCCAAAGTATGAAAATTCTTCTCAACAATTCCAAGAATAAGACTTGAAATGAAGATAGCAAAAGTTGTTTTCCTACTCAAATTCTCACAATGGATCTAAGAATTATAATGCTCTTTAGATATACTATTCAGAAAACCAAAGATGATATCACGACCAGCTTAAGTAAGTTGGAAATTACCAAAGAAAAGAGATCACCCAAAACTCAAAAAGCACTCAAACACACACAAAATCAAACAACAAAATCGCAATCGAAACTCAATGACTGAATGTAGGAAGGGGTTCAGAATTAGACCTAAGAAGTTGAATAGATTTGGTAATGTGATCATGGATTGCAAGACCAAGTGGATAGATGGGGGATTGAAATTTCCCGCCACTACCAAATTGCTCACTTGACTAGTTTAGGACCCAAAATCAACCAAATCAAACTCAAACACAAACAAGCAGGACCTAGGGGTTATGTGACTGAATCATACAATACATAGAGCTCAATGGATCGGATCAAATGACCAAGAATGGAGAAAATATGCTAATCACCAAGCAAGAGGTGTTGGCGCACTTTGTTCTTATACGCCAGAGCGTGAGGCGCAGTCTGTATGCAAACTAAGGGTGCCACTGACGTAGGATGAACTCAGTAAATGGGCGCCAGAGGCACAGGATGCTCATGGACAATGAGTGCCAAGAGCCTAGTACCGTAGGGAATATACACCCCAGGTGCGCTAGGAAAATAGTAAGTAAAAAGAAAGCAAATATATCCAAAAATGAATAGTAATAGGTCCGATAATGATCCCAGACAGAGACAGGGCAAGCCAACAGACTCTTCAATAGAAAAATCCAAAGATGGGAGGGGCTTAGGAGGCTAGAAAATGAATCAGCAAAAATAAATGAAATCAAATCAAACTGAATTCAAAGCTATGTTCTTTACCCATTATGGTTTCCATATTTGTTTATGGACAATCTACTCAAGCGGACTCAAGCCAAATCTCCCTAGTACAAGTGGATCTAGAACAAATGAATACAGAATATAAACTACTTCCCTAGATCAGTAGAGATGCAAGGAACAAGTAAATAACTCACCTCATATTCGCAAACCCTTTTCTCTTTGTTTCTCCAAGCTCCAGGCCCTTATATCTCGAGCTGCAAAACCCTGTTGAACAAATGGAAACAAGCAAACAGTAAAATCATATATAGAATATGAATTGATCTAAGCTAACAGTTAAGGAAGAAAACTCTAAACACTATCAACATGACAATGTTTATGGGAAGAGTTTATATTACTGTAAATGAATGGGAAATACATAGAAGAGAGAGAATTAAAACCAAATCCTTAACTTTGTAACCTCCATCCAACAATCCAAGCCATGCCTCGAAGGACAATGTGTGCCTCCCAAAAGATGAATAGGGATCACCTAGGATAATTCCACCAGTGTGAGAATACTATAGTCCTTCATCCCTTATCAATGGAGAGAGAGGTCTTATTTATAAGGATAGAAGGATAGAGTAAGTTCAGGATTAGGGGGAGAGGTCTAAGGGATCTTCCCATTAGGTTAGGGACCGAATACCATCCTTCCAACTAATTAGGGATAGACCTCCATGTCACCTAGCTTCGAGAATTTGCTCAAAGCTCCTTTTTATCCACATTAACTAACCCTAGCGCACTCTATATGAATACAACTAGTGCCAGGAAGGGGTGGCGCAACTTGCATGAGGGCTGCAAGAGCCACTAGCACACATGGGAAGTGTACACCATGTGCCAGGCTTAGTCTGCCGCCTCTTATTGGGAAGCAAGATGCGCCAAAACTACTAGAAATGGTGGAAGGAAAGGTCAAAAACCTGCTCAAGATGTTTTATCCAGGGAAAATTCAGGGATTAAGCAACTGAGTTGACACATGACTCATGATGACGATATTTTGGTGTAACACAACCCTCTACTACCGTGTTACGTGCTTATGATGGTCATGATTCCCAACCCCAAGGACTTCTCGCAAATGTTCTCATGGAGCTAGCTGGTAAAATGGTCCTCATTGATATTGAGGTTGTCAATGCCCAACTTGATTACAACCTCCTCCTTGGACATAGCTACATGTATACCATGAAAGTTGTTTCTTCATCAATATTTTGAATTATGATGTTCCCACATGAAGGGAGGATCATTAATATCAACTAATTGACATACTATGATCCCAAGGGACCAGTTCATCCTGAAAATGTCCTCCCCACTATTGATAGTGTCTCCATCCCCTTGCTTTCTGTCGTTGGGCCAGGCCTCTTTTTGACACCCCGTTAACTAGCAATTTTGAGGCTTTTCCCTCATCCCCTCCTACCGTTGAGATATTATATTTGTGAACCATTTCATCTGGTAAACCTGCAGTCCCACCGCAACCACACTCAAAACCTCAACACCCACCACAAACTCAACTGCAACAGACATCAGTACCGAACATGGTGGGGCTTACACCTATCCATACGATCTCGTTTTTGTTTCCTCCATAGAACGTCATGAGCACGCCTATGATGGCTACTCTCAACCTTTTGAGATTGATGTTAGGCCTTCCTATTTGGTATCTACCTGCACCTATCCCACCCCCAACCCCACAAGTTGTTTTACAACCAATATAACCAATTGAGATTTCCCAACACCCACTTCCTGGTGTGCCCAATGCGGTACCTCTTGCTCCCTCTCCTCCCCCGGACAAGCAAGTTGGGGGAAAGACCTCCAATCCAACCATGCCATCAATGACAAAAACATTTGTAACACCACCTCCTCCAGCTATGGCGCGAGCACCTCTCCCCTGATATTTATGAAATCTTCAGGGTCACGCTACTCATAATTGTCCATAGTTTCCCATCCTCCATACTCACATGCAGAAAATGGATGATGATGAAAATATTCCAGTTGTCCAATTACTTGAACCTCCCCAAGTGCAAAACAATTCCTTACGCACAAACAATTCTTGTGTGATTTGTGGCACGTATGGCCACTACTCCCACCATTGTCCTAATCTATCCTAATATCGATCTTCCCTCACTGACTTACATCGGTTCTCTCTAGAATCACAAATCTCCGTCATAGAATAATTTCACCCTCTAGATTCTTCTTCCTGTGATATGAACACCTTTTGTTTCATCTCATCCTCTAATGACCCTTCATTGTCATCTCATAGTACTATGACTGCGTCGACAGACACAGGTCCCTTAGACCTTTCTAGTCGATCCTTTCGAACCGATGAGGAACTCCCATGTCCTCAGCATGGGGGAAATCCTCTAGACCTTCCTACTCATCAGTGTCACCCTCATTAGTGATATTGGGGGATTCCACCCCGTAATGGGAATCCCCCATCATCATATCATCAATTCAGTTTGCCACCATGTCCAATAGCCTCACGGTACATCTCCCTTCCATCATTTGATCGATGCCATGTTGGTAAATATCTAGGAGACCATCCAACTACATTGACACCTCTATGCTGGGGGATATAATCAATTATATGCGACATGATTAATCCTTTTGACCCTTCCCCATCACATCTATCTCAGTATTTGAGTGACCCCATAGCTCAATCCAACACTTATGTGATCCATAACCCAAAACCCCATGCCCATAACATGGGGACAGGACCTTAACCCTGCTCACTTTTTCATATGTGTGATCTCGACCATTTTCTAGATCATGTTTCACCTGTATATTTGGTTTTATTTCCAGATGCACATTTTATGCTTTAGTATTTTTTCCATGTGTACATGTCCATGTTGCATTGAAATCCACTTGTTTCAGTCAACAGCTGATCCCTCCAGGTATAATCTCTTAACTGGCACATAGTTCATATTCTCCCCAATCGTATCTGATGCATTGATCTAGTTTACCCTTCACGCATGTAGGACCCCCCCTGTTTGAGTAAGTTTCCCAACCTAGCCACAATTGCATTCACCCTTACTCAGCAATAGATCCTACCTCACATGGGTGACCGTTTTAGTACCCCTTGCATTTGGCACCCATGTTGTTACAATCCCCATAGGATCAGGAGTCCTCATAGGTTGACATCCAGAAATGAACCCACGTGCATTCCATTCACATTGTCACTCATTGTCCAATCCATGTAAAATTACTCCCGATATGGAGTTTCTTTTATGCTCTTTTCTGACTCCTTAAAGAATGAAAAGATTGTCAAGCAAACTTGCTTTCTTTCATGCTCATTAAAGTATTTGAAAGGGCATCAATTAGCTATGCTTATTATCCATTTTTAGGACTGAATGGACTAATTAAGAAAAATGAATACTCTAGTCCCTTTGGCTATAAGAGTTCTCAATTGCATACTTTTATTCTTTTTCGGGCTTGGGAGACTAACTTTACGAAAAATGAACCTCAATGGAGTTTTCTTCATGTTTTCAGAATCTCTAAAATTGAAAACACCAATGATCACTCACTAACCCATGCTTGATCAAAATCCATGGGTAAGTACATTATTGAGCACCCTTCTATCCATTCTTTAAGATCATTAAATGAAGAAGGCCCAAACGATGATTTTCGATGCCCCTGCATATCACATATAGTCTCGTATTATGGAAGCATTCCCTAGTATGGTCTCCTTTGTTCAGAGTATTATACAATGATTCCTCCTTGGATTCCCTCTGATGTCATGTATCACTCTCCTCTCTCTGAGAATCCACCATTGCATTCATACCCACCATGTCACCCCAGCCATGTTCCCCTCCCCTAAGATTAGTTTCATATGCTTCCAATTCAACACTACCATCATACTCTGAACAAAGGAAGTCTATGTCCCCCCCACACAAATTCCCCTGTATCCCCATTCAGTGTCTCAGTCCCATGTTCATTTCCATTTCCTCTGTGGTTGTATCCCTTGTTCTCCTAGCAAGGAAACCTCGTTTCCTTGGTAGTTGCAGGTCTCCCTCTATAGAAATTAGCACATATATTCCATAGGATAGACCCATAGATCCTTGTACCTTGGTTTCATCCACCTCATTGATGAGTTCCTTGGACCACCTAAGCAGAGCCCTCAGTACCCCTTAGACCAGTTGTGTCTCATGTTTTAGACTTCAGCCACATCATCGCACCATTGAGATTTGTATAGGGTATTGGTTCCTTCGTTATTTGGTTGAAGACCCCAGATATGCTTTGACTCTAGCATATTGTTGAGTCTCTCTGGAACTCTGACAGTCTTATGTTCCTTGTGATATTCGGTCTGAGTTGGAGATAGTATTTGGGGAGCCCCTCAATTCCATGCCTCCTAACGATATCCAGTTTCAAATGAATTTTATTGTACCTCCTAGATTCCAACTCTTAGTTGTTAAGTCCATACAATTTTTGGACCCCTTCAGATCCAGTAGTGCATCATTTATTGTGATCTTGCATTCTTGGTGAATGCCATTGTTTCCATGTATCAGTTCTTCATATCAACCATGATTACATTCCATTGTATTCATCTCTTATTGGACACCTATGATGTACACAGTCATTATCTATGTGTTGATCGGCCCCCCTTTGGGCCTTGATATGTTTTGTATATCTTTAAGACATTGATGCGAGCATGAGTATGCCTGCCTCGTCCATATATTTGAGATTATATGTACCTCATCTACTTTGAGTGATAATATATGTAGATACGAGCCATTGTAGTACTGACGAAGGGTATGTTCTACCCTCCTCCATAGTTCCTAGTCTCTATGCTATTGTCACATCTCTCCCATGGAAAAAAAGAAATATCTTATGATGTATGTCGGCCATACAATGAGCTCCTAACCTCACACATGAAGGGAAATCTGTTAATACCAAAAGTTTGTCCACTTTGCTTATCCACTAACCATACCATATCATACATCATGTCCACTTTCTATTTCCACCACTTTGACCTTCACATGGAAAAAATATCATAAATGTCCCATCATTATTATTTACTCTTTCTACAAAAGAGGGAAATTGGCACATTCCTAAGAAATGGGAAAAGGGAAAATCACCAAAAAATAGGAAATTCCCACAAACAAGAAAAATTCCATAAAAGGGGGAAAAAGAAGTTGGATCTAACCCACTCATAATGTTTATCCCAATACCATTTTACAATCCCATGGGCCACCAAATGCCAAGGGTCACAATATCTATATATACTTGTGAAGGTCCCCCATTTCAAAAGACCATATATTCTCCACCGCATTTATGTTGTTACTCTGCCAAAATTCCATTGAGTCCCTTTTACCCATAAGTTGAGTTTTGGTAACTCTTGTGACATGTAGCTGGAGACTGTGGAGCTGCTAGGAGACCAAGAACCTACTACTTTGGAATGCTGCAAGGGCCAACATTTCCAAGTATTTCTTATGGTCCTAGATCGTTCTCTTTTAAAACCATTTTAAATTGATGTTAGCTTAATGTATGATCAATGTAGATCTAGTTTATTTTTCATTATTTTCACTATCATTCAAATTGTTACTAAGACTTACATAAGTCTTAACGGGTGCTTTTTAGCACTACCTAGTGTGAAAACACTAACTACACACCTATATGTGTTAGGTGGTCTACCATCTTCTCCTCCATAGGATAACCTATCTTGACAAGTCAACTTACCACCATATCCACCTCCTCAGACCTACCAACATCCACAAGCCGACCAACCACCATCTCCTCCTCTACTAGTCGACCAACCCTCATCTCCTCTTATAGTATCCTACCTGCCAGTTGTAACACCCAATTCAGTCATTGCTGCTACATACGAGATGGTCGCATCGGGTCATATGAATCCTAGTGGAGAGATATACTAGATGTTAGTTACTACATTATTGTCTTGTGGAGGTATTAATATTTCCTATAGTTGTAGTGGAAAGGCAATGGTCATGACTGGGGATCTAAGAGTTGAGGTTCTGATGCCTCTAGATCCATTGCTAGACCACCTATCTTATAGAAGTTATATTTGATCAGTTGTATATATTTGATTGTTGCGATGTATATTTTACATATTTATTTTACCTTTATATATATATATATATATATATATATTGATTTTGATATTATCATTGCTGACCTTGATGTTGTTTATTTATGAAATATTATACTGTTTGTATGTTAATAATTTATATTAAAAATGGTTTTTTCTAATTTTAAATGATATTTGAGATGTATCACTCATTCAAATATGAGATGGCATATTTGACATGTATATCTAACATATGTATTGATTTTGAGATTAGCATTCATGTATATTATGTTTTTTCATGTTATGTTGATGTCTATAAATTTGTTGTGTATGTTAGTTATTAACATCAATATTGATTTTTCTATTTCGAAATCAAATTGGAGATGTATGAGTGATTTAAATTAGAGATGCATCATATAATGTTTAATTAAAAGCTTAATTTTAATTCCAAACTCTCCCTTAATTAATTTATTAACAATATCTTAAATTTAGTTAAAATTTAGATTTTATCAAAATAAATTGTTTTGTTTGGGTATTCTTCAAACAAATAAAATTCATCTTCAATCAACCCTTCCATACAATCAGTGCAAATACTAGATAGATAAACATATTACAAATTAAATTTATTTTCAAGCAACTAAAATGGTTTAAAAATTTATCAAAAATATTCTTCGTTATAACATTCGAAATCATTTTTGTAATATTTGATGAAAGATTCAGATGAAATATACCAATGTTTAGTAATTGTAGTGCCCAACTATGGCACTAGGTCTCTATTTCGTTTTCATGTAAATACCAAGTTTTTTTGTTTTCTGTAAAAAAAATCATCTGTCTATGTTTCCGTTTTCTATATGTTTATATGTCTGTTTTCTATATGTTTATATGTCTCTGCAAATAAATAAACATAATGCTTTATATATGTGTATATGTCTCTGCAAATAAATAAACATAAACTTAATACTTTTCATTTTAACTCTGTTCATTTAACATACATAATTTGAAAATAAAAGAAAATACATTTTATTTAAGCTAACTCAATAAAATACCTAGATCCGTAGATTGCAGTAAGATAAGAAGATTTATGTAGTGGATTCTGTAGGTTCCCTTAGCAACCCGAAATGATGTGTCCACCCTGCCGATCAGCTATTATCTTGCTGACCCTAGGAAATCAACGGATTTCCTAGCCCCCGAGCCCACAGACCGATAATCTCAACAGCAGCCTTGTCCTTAGTTCAATAGCCATAATGTTCAGTGAGTTTTCCCCCTCCTCATTGGAGTTTTCTCCCTCCTCCATTCCTCGAGTTGTCCCCATCCTCGGAATATTTCACTTCTCCATACAAATCCTCACAGTTCTCCCACAATAACCTCCCCTCCTACTTTGTTAAATCTTCCCTTAAATAGAAATTTTCCTCCTCCATAACTTCCTTGTCACTCCACCGCCCTAGCCTACATGGTTTTGGAAATATCAATCATTAATGCAACACCATTTTCAAGATAAAGTGATGATTATATATATATTTAAATTAAACTCCCGAGACAATTTTAAATAATATTAAAATCATAACTTCCTTGTCACTCCACCGCCCTAGCCTACATGGTTTTGGAAATATCAATCATTAATGCAACACCATTTTCAAGATAAATGATGATTATATATTATTTTAAATCACCCAAGTTTCTCTCGAGCAGTGGGATGATTGACTTTTTCTAGTTTAGCTTTGAATTCATTTTGTTTAATAGAAGCAAGATATTTATGAATTATATTTAAACTCCCAAGACAATTTTAAACAATATTAAAATCACTCCACCGCTTAGTTAAGTGTTTTAAATAATATACATATTGTGGGACATTTCAAGATATGAAAGGACATAAATCTTAAATGTTTATCCACATCTCGACACTAAATGGTCTAACTTGTATAAAATAAAATATTATTTAAAGATTATTCCCTCATATATCCCTTTATTTAATTTATCAATTTAATGTACCTCCTTCCATTAATATGAAAATAATCCAAATTATTTGATAATTTATTTATTTATTTATTTTTAAATCTTTTAACTTACTTGGAATGATTCGGTCAATTAATTAACTCAATAATCCATTTAATAAATTATTGGATTCACTATGGTTTATAAAATGTTTTATATAAAAAAAGACAATTATCGTTTTGTTTTTATTATTAATTAAATAATAATAGTAATAACAATAATAATCAATAATAATAGTAATAGTAATTAAGTTAATGGTGAATAATTAATAACAATATTCATTTGTTTAATCGATAAATGATCCAACATCAAAATAGTACCTTTGTGTATTAATAAACGAAATACTCTTAATGGTTTAATTAATCATGATCAATAATTAAATAGTACACTCTTCGAGTGTTAATGTTTAATTGCTATACTTCATATTGACTTCATACTGACGTTATACTTCATATTGACTTCATATATTGGCTTCATACTGACGACACCTTCACTTGAGTATACTTACAATTGAAGAAACTTATTTTAATTGTTCATTACATTGTTTTCATACAAAGACTAATTAACTTATTTCACACATTAATATCTTGATCATATATTACTTAAGTCGTTTACTAACCCCTTAACTCGATTATCTATGACAACTTATAGCATTGTTAAATCCTTATAAGTATGTTGTAAACAGATACTATCGCACATGTACAAAATGTGCATGCGTGGCCAGCATATGCACAGGTCTGACAAGTACTATAAACATACATCATATTTCCTATGCTTAACAACTAACTAATACTAATAATACTTCATGCAAACAGAACAAGTATATATTTATCATAACATTACTAAAACATCATCGGTCATTTTATCAGTTAAACTTTAAGATTTCATTTCATTATCTTTATGATTACATTTTTTCAATCAATCAAGTACAAGGAAAGCTACCTACTACCACTAACTCAAGATCAAGGAATACCCAACCCTCAAAAGTACTAACTAACATATCCTCCCATCCTAACCTACATCCACATCCTCCCTATCCTTCCTCCGCTAGTACAAAAAGTGGATGCCAACTATACTGACCTGACCACATAGAACCTGAGAGCGGTAGCGTCGGCTAACTAGCGGACCTAGCCTCTCCTAGCAGGCATCCGACCATTGTCATCACAACAACTTGGGGAGCGTGTCTCAGCACGGCCCTCCCACGACCCCGGGTATCATAGAAACATAGGGTGGGAAATACATCCATCCCTCTCAACATACTGGGTCTACACCCTTATCAAATCATACTTTGCTGCTATCAAGATTATCGGTCCATGTCGTCGTATCATCAATTTCGGTTTCTAAGGTTTACTGCATGGATAGGTTCTTATCCATATATCAGATCAAGTATCCGGCTATCCCATAGCCCTTGTGTCCTGTAGGTTAGTATTCCGCAAAATACACATTTTATAACAAGCATTTCCATTCGATCACCAATTGATCCATATCATCAACATCATTTTATTTCACGTCACAATTTTATCGCATCACAGGTATGCATGGAATATAACAGTTCTATCAATTTCATCCTAGGATGGCATCCACGTACAACACCATATATTTCACATTTCATCAATGAAAACGCTGAAACATATATTGTCATCATAAAAGCAATGAATCTCATGATAATCATAACTTAATAACTGCATGAACATAGTAACATCATAATATCGTTGCATCATAGTCATAATGAAAACATAACATAGTAACAACATAAACATGGTAGCAACATATAATCGGGTCGATCGTGTCATAAGTATATTTTACTCACTCTTAGTTGAGTTCAATAGATAAAAAGAAATAAAGTGCAATATGTCTCACGGATAAATCTATCTAGTCGAAATATGGAGCGTTACATACACCCACCCTTTGGGAAACTTTGTCCAGAAATTATGGTCAAAACAGTAAGGGAAAATCTCAACGCATGGTTTCGGTGACTTCCAAGGTAGCAGACATTGGTTTATACTTGTCCCATTGGGCTTTAACTTGACTAAACATGTCGATATTGACTTATAGTTTTACTTCTTTTATCCCATGATACGTGTTCTTATATTTCATTCTAAATCATATCCTAGTATTTAATATGACCTCCTCAAGGCCCCTTATTTATAATGCCCCTCAAGGTTCATTATGCCTCACTAGTGTGTTATCCACGATAATTTACATGCTTTTCAAAATTTTAAAATCTCTATCTTTTGTATCGTGATTCATAAGAAGATGTTATCTCCCATATAACATTTATTTTGGTTCTTGGGGTGTGGTTATGACTCGTTTAGCAATTGCTAGCTTAACTGAACCTCCCTTAAAGTACACCACTTACTTTCTCGTAATTATTCATCCTATATCATACCTCGCTACTTTATATTCCTTGAGATTTAATATGTAGATTTTCTTTATTGCTTACATCATACTTTTATCACATCATACATTTATAATATTCAATATTATAATATTGAGTTAAGAAGAAAGTCTCAACCTTTTCCAAATTTTCAAATGATGTTGATTGTAAAAATATATTGACTTAAAAGGAAACCTTCTCCTTTTCCAAAATTTAATTCAATTATTATTATTTTTACTACTATTTATTTATTTATTTATTTTTGTAAATTTGATAATAATAAAAAAAAACTTTCTTTTACAATAATATCTCGAACACAAAATAAGTATATATAATTTATTAACATGTTTTCTTGAAAAAAGAAAAAATGTATCTAAATTGATATTAATTGGACTTAATAATCCCATTTAAATCTCTCCTTTTGAACTGTTTTTATATTTTACATATATAATTAATTTTTATTTTTTATTTTTTTTTACATCACTAAGGATAAAACAACTAGGTGTTTAAGCACACTCAATTAGGGTCAAACTTAATTTAATGATCATCTTTTTATTTTATATATATAATATATCTATATGTTGACTTCTATAACTTTTGTCTTATGACATGACAAGAATGTTATAATGTCTTTGATTGTTAATTTTGTGATATAAATTAGGCCAAGAATATTATAACGATCAATGGAAAGCTCATTCAATACTAAGACAGGGAAGGAATCCCAATGCCTTTTCATGTAAGAAGGCTACTTTAATAACTGCGATTTTCGTTGCATCTCCTTCCATGAATGGAAACCTCTTGTTTAAGGACTATCTCTGTTCATGCAACAGAATAGGCTGAGATTTATAGGATACATGTCCGTGACAAGATTTGGGGAATTAAAATAATGTTTAACATCTAAACAAGAATGTCCCTAGACTTCTCTAACCTAGAAATTATCTTTATGAAACTTATGGGGTTTTGGTATAGGTTATTCCCGTAAAACCAAGCATAGATACGAATGACATAAGCGCTCACTCTTATCTATATATATATATATATATATATATATATATATATATATATTTTAAGGCTGTCATACTACTTAATCCTATTGAGTAACTCGAAGTAAATCTTTAACTTGATTCTAAGAATAAACTTATTCTAACATCAATGTCTCACTGAGAAAAGGCATTGGGTAACTAGATTATAGATGAGACAGAAAATGAATTTGTCTTACAAGATTCGTCATAACCTTATGGCAAGTTGCCTACATGTCAAAGGACACAACATATATAGTGAGGACACAACATATACAGTGACGGGTGTCGATAGGAGACGAAAATTGGGATTTGGGAATCGAAATCCAAGTGAGATATGAGGGCGCTTGGTGCCTGCAACCACATTGTGTAAATCATTTGTGGATTCTACAAATCGTTGTGTCGGTGCCGATTAATTCATTCTACAGTACTAGTCAAATCACTCTTCATAAATATCAATGCTTTCCAGGAGATTTTTCTTCGAAAAGACATTAGTTGTTTCTTTTCAAGGATCCAAGCTACACTCTAAATGAGAATAAACAACTATGTACAAGGTATTATACGCTTTCTCTTTTCTTTTTTTCCAACAGAAGGTATTATACGCTTTCACGGAAATGACAGTATTTTCCCATGGTTAATGGCAAGTTGTAGAACCTTTCTCACATACCACTTTTATTTTTTTGGATTTTTAAATGATTTGTCTCCAATGGCACATGAAATAATGAGAATTGGAAAGCTCGGTTTAATAATAGATATTCCAACTTTAGAAGTTTTTAATCTTTGCGCAGTAAGTGCTTAGACAATCGAAATAAAAGATAAAATAAATAAAAAATAAAAAATAAATGTCAAATCAGAAGAATAAGGAATAGTTTCCTACAGGATGTGGACATCTGCAACAATTATGATCACCATGTATATGAAACCATATCACAAAACAACCAAAGCAGGTGTGACAACATGTTCCTTCTCCTATTGTATTACCCAACAATTATACCTCTTAACTTGGGAAATACAAACTGCGGTGGCATGCTTTGTCAGGCTATTTGCACAGTTTTTGTTATATTTTTTTTTTGTTTTTGTTTTTGTTTTTTTACTTCGCTTCGTAAGCATTTAATTTAATGCCATAGGTGCTTTTAGGGACTATAGTCATTCCTTACAATTGATTCTTGCATTTTCTTGTTCCATATTACAATTACTAACGTTTTGTCAAGGTGCTCATTATCTGTATACGTATGTTTTTTATTTTATTTTTATTTTTTTTAATCCTAAGGTGTATATATATATAAGTACTAGTTAATCTTTGATTTATTTATATTTAGCTCAATTCTTCATTGTAAAAATATGGCCTATTGGTTTGTTTATTAGGTATAAAAATATACGGTTAGAGTATGGGAGTAGAGCGATTGTGTATAGAGTATACCGCTTGATCTTCTCTATTAATCTAACTGTAAAATCGAAGATAGAGAGTTGTGAGGTATCAATTAACCAACACTTATCCTATAATAATACCAAATCCAATTCCATTAAATACCAATTTATATATTTAATTATTTTAACACTAAATTTAAACAAGCGCTCTTCTTGAAAATGAGTTATGGAGGTGAGGAATTATATGAATATTTTTGAAAGGGAATGTGGATTTCATATAGGATGACGTAAACCTGCATAGAGCAGAAGACATGCGGAAGATAGACGACATTGTTTTATGCTGGAAATTCAATTCTATCTTCAACTTCTAATTAGTTCAAGGGCATAATTTAGTATGATGCTACCTAGTTTGCTATGAAATCATCCATAGAATAGCCAAGACAGGTAACGAAAAAGGGTTTTTATTCGAAATGTATTTTGAATGTTTTCCTTTGAAAATATAATGGACTCGGTCATCCAGCGACTACAGGGAGTTTGTGAATATGGCTTCCCGTGGCATTCAAAATCCCAAGCTATGACTCGAAAGAAATCAAACAGCAGGATTCCTGTGGACTTCTAGCCATGCATGGTTGCTTTCACGCTATTATGAATTGCTTTACAGTAAAAGAAAATAATAATAATATTTTAACTATAGTATGGTTTTAATGGATTTCTATGTATGGAACTTTGCTTGGGATTCTGACTTATATTATAGGTAAGGTTTATTTATCTAATAATAATTAACTCCAAATTCTCGAACTCCTCGAATCATAAAGGTTTTACCTTATGTTGAACCTACCATTTAAAAATAAAATATAATAAAAAAAACCATGCATAATTACTTATTTAACTACACTTTAAGCCGTGTGTTGCATGAAGGCCACGCGTCCTTCCAAACTCCTCCCACGCCTAGACAAACTAATAGTAAAAAATATAGAGAAGAAACTAGGTGTAAAACCCTCCCTCCTCATCACTCAGCCTATTATTCCTCTCGTTTTTTTTTGGGCAAAGCGCTCTGCACTCCACCATTCGACTGAGAGATTTACAGCCCTGAAACCCTTGCAGATCAGCTAGTGCAACTGTTGCTTTCTATAAATCAACCTCATCGCCGAAGATTACAGGGTGTTTTGGTTTAAAGTGTGAAAAAAAATGGGTAGGTTTTCCCTGACGCATCCACTTTTGTCATTTCTCACTTGATGGGGTAACGACCAAAATGGTCGTGGCTACAAGGCTGGCCTATGCAGAGCTCCCTTCACGTACTCGCTGGAAGATATATCGAGTAAGGAAACATTGGTATCTGAAACAGAGGAAGGTGCACCTACTGGGTCTAGTGCACATCCCAAGCGATTCTGCTCAAGGGTTGGTGTTGGGCATTCTGTATAGTTTTCAACCGCGGCCTTCTGTGGATTCTTAATCTCAGCCCTTAGCTTCACGCTTATGTAACCTGAGAGCCTTTCAAGGATTGTGTATGCCCTAGAATGATTTTATTGACCGTAATCCCTGGATACCGTGGATTTCATTGATGCTCTATGCAGAAATGATTGACCGTAAGCCCTCCCTTGGCGAGCTTGGCACTTAGACTTGGGTATTAACATTTACGATATGGCATGTCAACGGTGGTGAAGGTTATGGTGGTGGTGGAGGATGTGGTGTCGGTGTCTTCTATTATTCTTTTTCTTTTTTTCTTTTTTTCAAGCCTTCAGTTATGCAATCGGTCCAGGGTTTGTGTCGGCAGCGGTGCGTGCTATGGTTAATTAGTTGTTGCAAGCTATAAGCTTTGACATCAATTTCCAAACGAACTTTTCATTCTTCTTCCAAAAACCTGGTGAATTTGGCCTTGAAAGGCATGACGACTATGAAGAGTAAAGCCATGCTGTTACCTCTACTGAGGTTTGGGGCTCTTAAGCCAGATCTGGAAACCTGGTAAATGGTATGGGAATTTCTATCCTGTTTCTTGTTTGTTATTATTATTATTTTTTTATTTATCTTCATTGTATAGAATTTGCATATCCGTAGAGGAATAGACGCTTAGGAGGTAAGTTAGCATTCCTTATTTCTTTGTTCTCTGTTCACGGAATTGCAGTATAGGGTAAGTGTCAAGCAGGTTACGAAGCATTTTATCCTTTCTTTACTGAACCCATTTTATTATTTGAACCAATAGAGAATGTATGGGGAAATTAGTAATAGATCGCATAACTATTTGGTGGTAAGCATTCATCACTCACTATTCGGTAGGTGCAGTCTCGGTGGGTTAGTGCGTTTAACTCAACAGAATAAGGAGTACCCTAGCAGCTAAGGCCCCATTACTATGATGGCTCAATCTTTACATTCAGATTCGCCAACTATCCTGGGAGGCAACTGTCTGGGTGGTGTAGTTGGTTATCACGTTAGTTTCACATAAAGAGTAGCAAGATATAGTAATATTGTGGGAGTAATAATTGATATCTAGTATTTTCCCTTGGCTCATACAAAATTTTGATGACTCTTCTAATCAATTAATACTGTATCTTGCTTTTCTTACAGGTAAAAAAAAAATGAAGTTTATGATCAAACTAAGGGAAAAAAGGAAAAAGGAGGTATGCTCCTTAGTACCTCTACCCTGGAAATTATTGGATTTCTACCCAACAAGGGGTTTTATTATCTATGTAAAGCTCTACAAAATATTGTTTTAATTTGGGTAAAATTTCTATCGGTTTATGTTTTTTTTTTTTGACAATAAATAACCCATATTTTAGCAAAATTTTAAATTTATTTGGTGAGTGCCACAAGCTTTGGATAGCAGCTTAATGTTTTATTTTGAAAATGTTTTGCAGGAGCACGGGACAGAGTTTCAGTAACTCCTTTCCTTCCCTTCGCTTAAGGGTAAGATAGAGAGGTTTTTCCTTGGGGATTAATTCCCCTTGTAATCAATTTTTGTTTGGTATACCATATTTTTTTTCCTTATAGTGGTAAGCCCTTGGCTCCAGATTTGGAAGCCAGGCTCTGATACCATCTGTAGTGCCCAACCATGGCACTGGGTCTCTATTTCGTTTTCATGTAAATACCAAGTTTTTTTGTTTTCTGTAAAAAAAATCATTTGTCTATGTTTCCGTTTTCTATATGTTTATATGTTTGTTTTCTATATGTTTATATGTCTCTGCAAATAAATAAACATAATGTTTTCTATATGTTTATATGTCTCTGCAAATAAATAAACATAAACTTAAGACTTTTCATTTTAACTCTGTTCATTTAACATACATAATTTGAAAATAAAAGAAAATACATTCTATTTAAGCTAACTCAGTAAAATACCTGGATCCGTAGATTGCAGTAAGATAAGAAGATTTATGTAGTGGATTCTGTAGGTTCCCTTAGCAACCCGAAATGATGTGTCCACCCTGCCGATCAGCTATTATCTTGCTGACCCTAGGAAATCAACGGATTTCCTAGCCCCCGAGCCCACAGACCGATAATATCAACAGCAGCCTTGTCCTTAGTTCAATAGCCATAATGTTCAGTGAGTTTCCCCCCTCCTCATTGGAGTTTTCTCCCTCCTCCATTCCTCGAGTTGTCCCCATCCTCAGAATATTTCACTTCTTCAGACAAATCCTCACAGTTCTCCCACAATAACCTCCCCTCCTACTTTGTTAAATCTTCCCTTAAATAGAAATTTTCCTCCTCCATAAATTCCTTGTCACTCCACTGCCCTAGCCTACATGGTTTTGGAAATATCAATCATTAATGCAACACCATTTTCAAGATAAAGTGATGATTATATATATATTTAAATTAAACTCCCGAGACAATTTTAAATAATATTAAAATCATAACTTCCTTGTCACTCCACCACCCTAGCCTACATGGTTTTGGAAATATCAATCATTAATGCAACACCATTTTCAAGATAAATGATGATTATATATTATTTTAAATCACCCAAGTTTCTCTCGAGCAGTGGAATTATTAACTTTCTAGTTTAGCTTTGAATTCATTTTGTTTAATAGAAGCAAGATATTTATGAATTATATTTAAACTCCCAAGACAATTTTAAACAATATTAAAATCACTCCACATCTTAGTTAAGTGTTTTAAATAATATAAATATTGTGGGACCTTTCAAGATATGAAAGGACATAAATCTTAAATGTTTATCCACATCTCGACACTAAATGGTCTAACTTGTATAAAATAAAATATTATTTAAAGATTATTCCCTCATATATCCCTTTATTTAATTTATCAATTTAATGTACCTCCTTCCATTAATATGAAAATAATCCAAATTATTTGATAATTTATCTATTTGTTTATTTTTAAATCTTTTAACTTACTTGGAATGATTCGGTCAATTAATTAACTCAATAATCCATTTAATAAATTATTGGATTCACTATGGTTTATAAAATGTTTTATATAAAAAAAGACAATTATCTTTTTGTTTTTATTATTAATTAAATAATAATAGTAATAACAATAATAATCAATAATAATAGTAATTAAGTTAATGGTGAATAATGAATAACAATATTCATTTGTTTAATCGATAAATGATCCAACATCAACATAGTACCTTTGTGTATTAATAAACGAAATAATCTTAATGGTTTAATTAATCATGATCAATAATTAAATAGTACACTCTTCGAGTGTTAATGTTTAACTATTATACTTCATATTGACTTCATACTGACGTTATACTTCATATTGACTTCATATACTGCCTTCATACTGACAACACCTTCACTTGAGTATACTTACAATTGAAGAAACTTATTTTAATTGTTCATTACATTGTTTTCATACGAAGACTAATTAACTTATTTCACACATTAGTATCTTGATCATATATTACTTAAGTCGTTTACTAACTCCTTAACTCGATTATCTATGACAACTTATAGCATTGTTAAATCCTTATAAGTATGTTGTAAACATATACTATCGCACATGTACAAAATGTGCATGCGTGGCCAGCATATGCACAGGTCTGACAAGTACTATAAATATACATCATATTTCCTATGCTTAACAACTAACTAATACTAATAATACTTCATGCAAACAGAACAAGTATATATTTATCATAACATTACTAAAACATCATCGGTCATTTTATCATTTAACCTTTAAGATTTCATTTCATTATCTTTATGATTACATTTGTTCAATCAAACAAGTACAACGAAAGCTACCTACTACCACTAACTAAAGATCAAGGAATACCCAACCCTCAACAGTACTAACTAACATATCCTCCCATCCTAACCTACGTCCACATCCTCCCTATCCTTCCTCTGCTAGTACCAAAAGTGGATGCCAACTATACTGACCTGACCACATAGAACCTGAGAGTGGTAGCGTCGGCTAACTAGTTGACCTAGCCTCTCCTAGCAGGCATCCGACCATCGTCATCACAACAACTTGGGGAGCGTGTCTCAGCACGGCCCTCCCACGACCCCGGGTATCATAGAAACATAGGGTGGGAAATACATCCATCCCTCTCAACATACTGGGTCTACACCCTTATCAAATCATACTTTGATGCTATCAAGATTATCGGTCCATGTCGTCGTATCATCAATTTCAGTTGCTAAGGTTTACTGCATGGACAGGTTCTTATCCATATATCAGATCAAGTATCCGGCTATCCCATAGCCCTTGTGTCCTGTAGGTTAGTATTCCGCAAAATACACATTTTATAACAAGCATTTCCATTCGATCACCAATTGATCCATATCATCAACATCATTTTATTTCACGTCACAATTTTATCGCATCACAAGTATGCATGGAATATAACAGTTCTATCAATTTCATCCTAGGATGGCATCCATGTACAACACCATATATTTCACATTTCATCAATGAAAACGCTGAAACATATATTGTCATCATAAAAGCAATGAATCTCAAGATAATCATAACTTAATAACTGCATGAACATAGTAACATCATAATATCGTTGCATCATAGTCATAATGAAAACATAACATAGTAACAACATAAACATGGTAGCAACATATAATCGGGTCGATCGTGTCATAAGTATATTTTACTCACTCTTAGCTGAGTTCAATAGATAAAAAGAAATAAAGTGCAATATGTCTCACGGATAAATCTATCTAGTCGAAATATGGGGCGTTACAGTAATGGTGAACATTTGTTTTGTTAACAAAGAGATACGAACTATATATATAACGTAAATTACAATGTTTTATTGAACTATATATTTAAGATCTCCAAAAACACATAAAGTTATTTATGAACCCAACCTTCAACCCCAAAGAAAAATATATAACAATGGTCCTATTATGGGTCAGATTGCCTAATCTTCCTTTATGATATTGAAAAATAGTGACCTCAACCACTAATGATAAGTAGTAGCTCTTACTAAAATGGACACTATAAGAACCATAATTTTTCTTGGTGCATCCTTTCAATGAGAAATTCACCAAATGGATGTTAAGAGTGTTTTTTAAATGGTGATCTTTGTGAAGAAATTTATATACAACAGGCACCTAGTTTTATCACCTTTTAAAATTCAAGTTTGGTATGCAAATTGAACAATTCTTTATATGGTCTTAAATAGGTACCTGGGGATTGGTATGAGAAAATTGATACTTATTTTTGGAAGAATGGTTTCAAGCGGTGTACATATGATCCCAATTTGTATGTCAATTTCTTTTATGATGATGTGCTCATTGTGGTTCTTTATGTTGATTATCTAATCCTTATTGGCAGCCAGCTTTAATTGATTCTAGAATTAAAGAATGATCTTAAGAAAATATTTGAAATGAAATATTTAGTCCTACTTCATTATTTTTTGGGCCTTCAAATTTGGCACATGGCAGATGGGGTCTTCCTTTCTAATCCTAATTATGCTTTTGATTTACTTGCATGGTTTCATATGAGTGATTTTAAGCCTTCAACACCATTTCAATCTAAAGTAAAATTAATGGTTGATTGTGACACTCCTCTTGTTGATGCCACTCTTTATTGTTAACTTGTAGGGAGTTTGGTATATTTGACATATAGAAGGATTTATATCTCTTTTGATGTTATCATGGTCTCCAAGTTTATGCAAAATCCTTATGAAATCCATTAGAAAGCAACCAAGATAATTCTCAGATATCTTCAAGGGACATTACATTATGGTGTTTTCTATTTTAGCAAGGATTTAGTTTCATTTCTTGGTTATATAGATTCTAATTGGGCAGGGGATAATACAAATAGAAGGTCAACACTAGGGTACATATTCTATATGGTTTAGGTGTGATTTCATGGTAAGTAAGAAGTAGAGAACACTTTCTCTTTTTTCTTGTCAAGCAAAGTACAGGAAAGCTAAAGAAGCAGTATGGATCCAACATTTTCTGACCGAGCTTGGACTAGCTCAGAATTATCCTACTGAGTTAATATGTGACAATTAGACTACAATTCCTCTTGCATATAATCCAATGTATCACTCCAATACCAAACACATTGACCTTGATACTCAATACATTCGATGCCTTGTTGCAAATGGTGTTATTAGTTTGGAGTATTGTCCCATGGAACAACAAGCAATAGATATCTTCACCAAGTCCATGATAAAGGTGAATTTTGTGCATCTTCGTAACTAATTGGAAATGTGGGAAGTTGTCATCAAGGGGGAATTTTAATCTAATTCCATCTTCCTCCATTTTTGTTCTACCTCCCTCGTCATCATTAAGGGGGGTATTGGAATGTATAATGATGTCTATTGAGATGTCGTGAGATGTCATGATGTCATACCCAGCAATAGAAGGCATAAATGTCTTCATAAACTATATCTTATGAAAAAAGAGTTATCCCACTTGTATCATGGAGTAAAATTATCCTATTACCATTCTTTATATAAGAGAGGTGGTAAAATATTTATCCCACGTGTATTATAGGATGTGATCTTCCATACCTCTAGCTATATAATAGAGGTGAAGGAGACCCATTGGATAAATGAGAATTGTATTATAAATCATTGTAAAGTTATGAAGTAAATCATATGTGGTGGTGATCAATATTGTAAGAGTGGAAGTTTCCTGAATAATAAGAAGATCAAGTCTTCTGTGGATGTTTCCCCATTTGGGGTTTTATCACATAAAATCGGTGTTCCCTCTTTTCTCTTTCATTCCCTTTATTGTATATGTTGTTGATAATTTGATGCTTGTGTCGATAGGAGATTAGACTAGTAAGATTCTGATTATTAATTTACATGTTAGTAATCTATTGTTATATGTAATGCATATTTCTCAATATTCTAATTATTAATTTACATGTTAGTAATATATTGTTATATGTAATGCATATTTATCAATATTCTAACAACTTAGGTGCATGAATTATGGCTTCTAAATAGATTATTGTAATTGTGTTTAGCAAAATTAAGAAATTTATATGGGTTACAATTGTGTACACCATTATCGTATCATTGTTCAATACTTTCTACCGCTAACTTGTGCATAAATGAAGGAATTGATAATCATGAGTGGATGAAGCACTCTCCATTTACAAAGTGATTCCAAAGTGATATCATATATTTCAATAAAATGTTTCAAAATGGTTTAAAAATTTGTTGATAACTTTCTTTTCCAACACCATAAAATGAATAAAAAAACATATTTTACCAATTATAGATAATTCACAAATAAAATGATACATACACAATATAAATGTTGAATTAAAACATGTACATGATATCACTCTTCAATGCCATCAACCTAATATCTTCCTCGCTTGGCATTATAACATTGTAGTTCTCAAATATATGTTTTGATCTAGGGTTGTATCTTAATACGAACCACCAATCCATATCCAACACATCTAGGTAAAAAAACACTTGCTTGCAGTGTTTTGGGAAAACATAAGGCTCGTTAGTTTCATCTTACATCCTTCTAGTAGAGATGATACATATTATCCCACTATCACAATCTTCCTTTACATTACTCTGGTCGAAGGTATCCCACCACTTGCAAGTAAAAATAACACAACGGAAAGATGAGAATTCGGCTTGAATGATCTCCCATATCTTTCTGAGGTAACATAACTTCCCTCTGTTATGTTCTGATCATGAAGGCTAGCATAACTAGATTGGTCAAACAATACTTCCACTACACAATCTTATGTAACACATCCATCATCGGCATCCTTAGTGCGAAAATGATGCCCATATGCCCCCATACATGGGTACAAATGCAACTGTAAAAATGTGAACAAATGACAGCTTCATATGTCTAATAACCCGAGTGTTAACACCCAAAAATTGTTCACTAGCTCATCTCCCTAGTCACGTAACCCATTTGTCCACTTTTCCTACCATTTTGGCCTCCAAAACCCTAAAAAACCCTCAAATGATTACCCAAAAGGAAAAAACCAATGTTTTCCTCCTCAAATTGATCCTAATCCTTCAAAAACACCAAAAAAACCCTCAAAAGGGGTCAAATATTCCCAAAAATTAAATAAAAGGGAATAAATTTGAAAATAAACTCAAAAAAAAAGAAAAAAGGAGGGAAAAAAGAAAGGAAAAACCCTAAACCATTAACCTAAACCACTTGGTGCCCAAAACCATGGGTCAACACTCCACCACCCAAAATATCTTTAAATAGGTGATGGAGGCCCCCCATTTCTCATCCACTATTCATCCTATCCTTATGCAATCAAAATCACTCCAGAACCCTAGCCCAACCATTTGAGATTGAGTTCTCCATTTAGAGGGAACCTTTGACCCAACCTTGGAGCATCTTGGAGAAGAGAGAGAACATTGGAGCACTGGTGCATTACTCCAACCTTGGAGCATCTTGGAGAAGAGAGAGAACATTGGAGCACTGGTGCATTACTCCTGTACTGCTGCAAGGACTACAACCACCTCTTCATTTGAGGTAAAAATATTTGCAAACCCTAGTTTTCCCAATCAATAAAAAATTGTAAATCTCATTTACTGTGTTCTCATGGATATTTATTGTTTACTATTGTAGCTTAGATTTGTTATTATGCACATGTTAATGTTTAATTTTTACTTGTTTTAAATCTTGTTTTTTACTTATCATTGAACTGCTACTAAGGATTCTTGAATCCTTAATAGGTGCTCTTTAGCACGAGCTAGGGTGAAAACCCTAGTTACACCGAGCATGAATAAAAAATAAAAATGTTATAATTCAAATGTGCATTATAAATGTAAAAATGTACACAAAGACATTATTACCAAGTTGTTGCACTCGATCCCTATGCTTAGTTCATCCTCTTCACCACATGAGTAATGATCGGATGCACCTTATTTATCTTTGATATGGCCAATAACCCAACTATTGGACAAATCATGGACATATTTTCTTTTAAATTATCAGGATAAGGTATGCTTTTATTGTTCAACAACCTAAATTATTTCCTGTCACTATCACATTTCCTTCTATTGTCTTCATATAATGCAACACATGTTTGTGTTGCCTCTACATTGTAAAGAATAAATTTTTTAATGGCATCACATTCTAAATTCATTGATTAATCCACAAAATCAAAATGAATAGTATGATATAAAATATATATCATCAAGTTAAGTGTAAACAATTACTTTGTATAAATTTGACAAAACAAAAGTTACCTACTCTTTATCATGCACCTAATTTTGTTTGTTTGGAGTATCTCCCCTTCCCTTTTGTCCTCATCTTGTTGGTCGTCCCAAACCACTGCTCCAACCATGTCATTGATTTGCTTTATGTACTCACTGGTATAATATAATGACTCATATACTATGTACCCCTCCACCATAGACCCCTCGGGGTTTTCCCTTTTGTTGAACAAACCCCTTCAATTTTTTCATGTACCTCTCTAAGAAGAATATCCAATGACATGAGACCACTCTAACTAATTCAACCTCATCAAATAGGTGTAATAGAAGATGAACCTACAAGTCCATGCAAATCGTGGGAACTTCCTTCTCAAACATATAAACAATCTCAACTATCTCTTGACGCCACTATGGAATGCTAGCTATATGAATATCCTTTGATGTGATTTAACGTAAAAATGCAGATAATTTAAATATGTCACACCAAAGGCCCTATGGAAAGTATGGTCCACACACCCACCCATAAGCAAAGGATAATAACACTACAAAATAAACACATACAATTTAATGTAAACCTGCAATGGGAAAAAAACATGTTTTCTACAAACATGCCCCTAGAAGGTTCGAATGGTCATGTGATTTCAACCCCAACAAATGTTTTTTCTATAGGGAAGCAATGTCGTAGAGCAGAGTTGTATAAAGAAGTCAGCTTCACACTTGATATAACTTCCTTCGCTGGATAAATATCATCTTTCTTCAAAATCTATGGAACATCACCTTCACTAAAAGACCAAGAGGGACCAGCCTTTTCTCTACTTTAACTTTTTGGCCAATTCTTATTCTTAGTATTTGAATAATTAAGATTTGTACTAACACCTGATGTGTCACTTTTTTATGATATGTGCCTCCATAAAGAAGATGAAACATTTTTAAATATATGCATGGGATCTAGTAGGTGGGAAATATTAAGATGATCCCAGTATAGTAGCTCATAAAATAAATATTTTATTTTCATCCCAATCGACATTCTCAACATAAGTGTCAAATATTATGGATCATCGAACATAGGTTTCCATTTGAATCAAACAATTATGCAATTTGCTTCTCCTTCTCTCAGTCATATGCCCAAATCCAATCCCTTGATATCATTATTTCAAATCTTCAGGTTTTCTCTAGTTTACCATTGAAATCATATGTTATTATTCTTTAAGGGTGGTCTTTTGGGAGGAGTACCCTTGAGAATTCGTGCACTAGATTTCATAGGTGTTTGGACCACCTAGTCTCTATAAAAGTTCCACAACATTTACATCCATGATACCCTCTTGTTACAAGGCCTACAATTGTATTGTATGCAGAGTACCTTAACACTGAAGAAGACAATTGTGATGAATTAACTATGACAAATAATATTTTTATGAATATAAACAAATAAAATAACATGGTTACCAAAGAAAAATCCTAATATTGGATAATAATGTGTGATGTAGGCACATATGCCATACAACATAAAACCTCTCCACTGAAATGGGTCTTGATACGTCGTATACATGTATCACTTCTCATAACTTTTTTATTTCGCATTCTTCACTTTCCTTCTACCAAGGACTATAAGAGAAAACATAAGATGTTCATTCTTCACAGACAACCATGGGGGGTAAGGCTATTGATCACTACTACAGGCCAAACCAATAGTTGGTGTTTTGGAGTGAATGAAGGTTAACTTCATCCATGGATATGCTCAATCGAAGGCTCCTTACTTCATCATTGAATTTATCTAGCCATGTATTTTCTATATGCTACATGGATATTAAATATATTGGGATTCACATAAATCCTAGTGCACTTTTGTGCGAGGTATTCCACCCCTACAAAACGGCTAATTCTTTTCAACAAAAGAGCCTTTGAATCCTTGGAAGTATAGGCATGTGCTTGAATATTTTATAAGGAGAACCATGTTCTTTACCCTTTTTTTTTATTTATAGTCCAGGTCATGCCCGCATTCTAGACATATTGTTAACGCCAAAATCTCGCACACATGTGACATTTCGGCGATTCTTGCAGTAAGGTGTCATCAACATAAAGAATGCAGTTCACTAAAGGAATCCTCAACCAATACAATAGATAGCATGAGTCCAAAAGTTCCCAATACCAGTCAAAAGAAGAGGTCGTGCGGCTGAACCATTGTTAACCCGCGCTATAGCGCATGTTATCAATTCAATGCCTGCGCGATACTCGTGCAGCTTTTCCTTCAATGGCCACACTAATGTCAAAATAGTAGGACCACCTACTTCGCGCGGTGCATTGAAGGATCCATCACCTCCAACAATCCAAATTTAGATCCTCACACACTTGGTGGCATTAAATGGCCCCCTTGGTGTACCTTGGAACTAGTTCATGGAGTGTATGAGTTTTCATTTAGATCTAGTTGTTTCTTGGCCACCTCTTGGCCTATAAAAGGAACCATTGACATGCATTTTGTAGAGAAAAAGAAGAGTAAGGTTATGTTGTTGTATTTTTGTTGGATCTTCCTCATATCCCACCTCTTCCTACCTTTGTAGGAATTCCCAATCTCCCTTGACACCTTCCACCAAGATGCAAGAGTTTCTCTCCATTGTTCTACCATCCACTTAACATATAGTTTGGACAAAAAATGCCTCCCTAAGGGATATTGTTGGCTTCCCTTGAAGCCAACATCTCCTAGGTTTTGTATAGCTTGACCATTGGGCAATACAAAGTGGTTTTTCATACCTTGGATTGTTTTTGGAGTTTGCATTCTCCCGCCTATTTCCTTTTTATTGTATTTTGTTCAATTTTTCTTTATTTTATGTGAATTCCACTAACAATCTCTTGCATGATCATTTGGAGGACAACCACCAAATACACACAGGGGATCCAAGGACTGAGGCCTTGCTGCAGCCTGAAAGGCCTAGCCCCTCACCAAGTAGAGGAATGCACACTTGTGCAATTTTTTCCACAACAGTTCTAATGGTGACTCCACTTATTTTTGTTTATTTCTTCTAAACTAGGTTATTTTATGCTAAGTGATTAATTATTGGTGTTTGTAATTTATAGGAGATTGTTTTTACCACCTCCTATCCCAGAATTTGGCCCCTTGTCGACCACAATTAATTTTTACACAGTAGCGTGGATCTCAGCCTCTCGGTCATGCTACTCACATGGAAAATCCTTCGACATCCGTGCTACTCACGCAGGTAAATAGTTCACAACCCGTGCGACATTCCTTATATTGACTCGATGACCTTTTCGATGTTATGCCCACGATATAGCACGTCTATTTTTTATTTTTTCGCGCTACCACATGATAGAGTATTGTTTTATCGCGCTACATTCGTTTGATTTTCTTTTTATCTACATACTACAATTTTGTAGTCCCATTGTTACTCACTAACGAACTTAAATTAAGTTAATTTGCAATAATTACTTGCTTTTTTAGTAATTAGTTCACCTAGACCAATATTAGGGAGTAAAGAGTTCATATCTCTAGAAAATTACCTAGGTAACCAACTTTGAGGCTTTCAAAAGGACTCATTGTTGTCACTAGTATCTAAGAACTCTCTTGTTTATGCTTAATTGACATGTTTTTAGGATCATAGTTAGTGTAGAATCCACTTTTTGCACACAAGCAAGGACCTAAAGACTCTTGTCCCCCTAAGTATGCTCTTCACCTCACACTTCTTGTGATCTTGGTGAATCAGAAGAGTGTGAGAAGTGTGAAATACCTCCATTGCACACTTCTCATTAGTCATCATTTTTTATTTGCAGAGCACCTTGAGCATCTTTTAGAGTTAAAAGTGCATCTACTTTTTCATTTACTTTATACTCTTCTAGTTAATTTGCCTACAATAAATTTGCTTTCATCACATGTATTTGCACTAGTAGCAAACACTAGGAGACCTAAAGACTCGTTCGATCCATGTATGCTCTTCACCTCACACTTCCTGTGAGCTTGGTGAATCAAAAAGGTAGGAATTGTGAAATGCCTCTCTTACACTCCCTAAGTGAAATTCAAAACCCCTTAAAATCAACTTTGTAAATGCCAACCAACTAAAATCCTCCATAAGAGTACACAAAATAACATTTTAGTTACGTAGGATTGATTGGGATAGGCATCCATTACTACCCACCAATCTAGTTTCATTAGCGATATTTTAAAACATAGCATTGTTGAATTATAGGGTACTTTCAAAATCCTGATATAAGAAAATGTTTAAAGAAAACCTATATCATAAGTGCGTTGTGACCAAGGAAGTGAAATATGAGGTATAGCTGCCCTGCTCTCCCCTACGAGTCACTGAACTCGTTGTAGGAAGACGAAACTATACCGTGCAGGTCGAACCACTAATCCAAACTTGATGCAACGCAACTTACTGGACGCAATTTTGGGTGCAATTGACTCCTGAAGTTAGATATTTCCATTGGGAGGTGTTTCCAAGTCTTCTTGATTGGAACATTGGCCCCATTGTTGGTATAACTATATCTTTGTTACCTCCACTAGTTGATTGGTGTGTGGATCCCATTGTCACCATCAGTTGTACTTTTGGGAGGCCCAGTTACATTTGAGAGGAAAGACGTTAGGAATTTTTAGGGAATTTACATTTATTTTCTTTTAAAATACAAGTTCACTAAACTCATAATTAAAAAGAACCTACATGCAGGAACACTTGCACTAAAACCGACTTTTGCACATATCACTCACTTCTTGCACCATATTGCATCTAATGTGGTTGGCATATTTTTTCATTTGTTCAATTGTGTTTAATTCCACCATCACTCTCATTTGACACAAAATCCTTCACCATTGAGGAACAAAACAACCCCCTGAGGCAAGACTGAAGACTGCAAGGCCTCTCTCCTCCCTCTAGGGGAGTTTTTACACCATATCCCCATGGTTCATGTGGAAGATACTCTATCCAGGGCTGCTCCCATGCCACTTTGATAGGATCTTCTGGGCGAGTTTGATCCTTGCTCAAGACATTCTATCCTCTCGAAGAAAGTGATAATCCTTCCATCTCCTCCACCGCTGGAAGAGGAACCCCTTTGGATTCTCCTCTCGGAGACCCTTTGGACCCCTTAGATCCTTCCTCTCCCATAGGAGGCCACTCCTTGTTTTCAACACCACCTCGGTCTCCCCTTAGCGGAAACCACGCCCAACATACCATGTCAGGACCAAATCCTACTAGTCTACCTTTCATGGCTAGTCTAAATATCCCTGATTTTGCCAAACGGATCAATGATCCCATTACACATGATCCAACATGGCCGACTATGCCAGATAAAATTCCTTCCGACATTCCTAAATTTGACAGAAAACAGGGGGATGATCACACCAACCATGTCATGTCTTTCCACCTATGGTGTTCTTCTAAGATCTTAGTGGACGACCAAGTGAGGCTTCACCTCTTTCAACGTACCCTCACCGAAACGTCAGCCAAATGTTATGTAAATCAACCAAGAGTGACCCATTCCACCATTGCGACATTGGCCACCACATTTCTCAGTTAATTCTAGCTATTGATTAACCATGACCTTGGTATTGAAATAATCACAGAGCTTCGATAAAATACATCCACTCACATCGCGGATGATATCCACGAGTGGCGTAGATGTTGCACATTGTGCAAAATCGAAATACAGCCACCCTTCTTATTGTACTGCTTCATCAAATCACTTCAACCATCCATAGCTAAATATGTTTCCAACTCCATTCCGCAAAGAGAGGAATAGGATATTCTAAAATCCCTGCATTTCAATCTCATGTGCGCGTAATCTGGTTACCTTTACACCATCCTCCATTATGCCCCCTGGAATTATTCATTGGATCCTACACCTATGGGCTTGTCACATTCGGCAGATAGGATTATTGGGTCCATTTCCCACTTAGGAAAGGTTCCTCCTACCACTTCAGGGCCATTTAATATGGCTCTGCAATACCCATCCATGCCACCGACATTAGTACCCCCTCCTCCGGTACCAACCCCACTAGTTGGTTAGTTACATTATGAACCTTATAGTCCTACTTATCCAAACATTAGTCAAATCACAATGGTTCCTCAACCGCAAATGGAACAAGTCGTTCCTATTTCCACATCTTATGGATCGCAAACCATGTTTATCCCACCCGTATAACCCTTATTATCCATTTCCATGCCCGACTAGTCAGCAACCCACACCTCACATGGGGGTGAACCTAGTTCAACCTTCCTTTCCTCAACAAGATCAACAGAGCAGTTGAACACCGCAAATTTCCAAAATCCTCAAACTCGGGGTAAGAAGAAAGGGAAGAACAAGCAAAACCAACAACCAAGGAAAGGGGGAAATCCCCCTCCCCAGCAAAACCAGAATCTAGGTAATCAAAATGAAGGACTAATAATCCCCCCAAGCAAGGGAATAATTCTAACCGTAGGACCAATTATTGTTGCTCCATTTGCAGCGAATATGGTCATTACACCCATCACTTCCCTCTTATCCCCGACTGCCAATAGTTAGTGGAATCTAAAAAGAAGATGGTGACAAATCTCCCTTGGGCCCCAAATCCTCTCCAACCCCAAACAGTTGTATCACAACAACACTTTGTGAATCGAGGGGTCGTCACACAACATCAAGATCCTTTCCCCTCCAGTGATGGCTCTGTCGAGCCAAGGGTTATGATAGGCTTGAAACTCCCCAAGTGGAAGACGTCCTATCCCCTTGGGGTGCATTCTCCAAATACCACACCCAAGTGTCGAACAGATCCCACGGATTCCTAAGGTTCTTAGGCATACCCCTAATAACCCCCATATGAAATCCACCCACAATTACAGCATTGTGGATGACTTGGCTCAGTCCCCCTCGGCCATGTCCATGTTAGAGGTGCTACAGTCATGTCCAACCTAGCGAAAGGCATTACTCAATGCACTAGGAATTGTCGATCCTTCTGAATCGTGTCCCGTGACCTTTTATCTTGACAAAGATGAACTGTGACTACCCTCATCAGTCGCATTTCAATTCCCTGTCACCGTAAAGAGCATTATGATTCATCGTTGTATCATCAATGAATTTTCATCCACTTGCATCATGTCTGCTAATGTTTGGAAACAATTAGGGTCACCAAATCTGGTCCCTTCGTCTATCGCCCTTCGTTCATATGATGGGATACCATCCCAACCAAGAGGGTTGCACCAGAATGTCCCCATAGAGCTAGGGGGAAATATGGTCATGATAGACATCGAAGTAGTCGATTCTCAACTCGACCACAACATCCTCTTGGGGTGTGTTTATATGTATGCCATGAAGGAGATAGTCTCCTCAATATTTCATATCATGATGTTTCCCTTAAATGGGAAGGTTGACACCCTTGACCAGCTTAACTACTATGATCCCAACACCACAAGAAACCCTAACAACATCCTCCCAACCATCGTCGACACTGATCAACCATATGTTAACATTCCCCCGGCATGTATAAGGACTCCAACTTATTAGGAGTGTACTAAGGACCCCCACCCGAGATCCCCACATCAACTGATGGCCTAATGTGCACAATTTTCACCTCATAAAATGGAGCCGCCTCCACCTCAACACCATTATCAGCACCAGCGTTGAGCCATGGAATTGACCAAATGTTGAGTCCATTGGTCCCCCCAATATTTCAAATCCCATTCTTGTACTCCCCCACAGGTGTACAAGGGATGCCATTTATGGCTCAGTTAACTCTACATGGGCTCACTTTAAGTATTTTGGTATTATATCTTACACTACCTTAGTCAGAAATGGCTTCCAAACCAACCACTCACTATGCTTATGTCCCCGTTTCAGCTGCTATTCCTGCAAGGCCAGTAACACCTTCCATTATGACATCCCAACCTATTACATCCGTGACTAAACCAAAATCAGTCATCACTAATACCACCAATGGGGGCACCAATCAACCAAATTTGAAAGGTATCCTCTTATCAAACCCTACACCGAACTCATCGGAGGTCTCTAAGCCTAAAGTATGGGGCATCAACCAACAATGGTTAAAATCCCCAGTAATGACCAATACTCCCACTTAAAGAGTCATGCCACCATGCGCTCTTTGCGGGCAGCAATGTCATGCGACCAACATGTGCCCCACCTTACCAGAGTTAATAAATTTTCTCAACACTCCAGTTAGCATAACCCATGATCCGTCGACCGTACAAGGGGGCACATCTTCATCACCCACACCTAATTCCAAGACACTGTGTACGAATCAAGCATGTGTGATGTGTTCCTAGTATGGTCATTACACACACCATTTCCCGACCTCAATCGATTTTGGGATGCATTGGAGACCATTCGCCTCACCCATCCATTAGATGATATATCTCCCCCTTCATCACCATAAATGGCTCCCATTAATATGGTGACCCTGGAATACGGTGACCCCGGCGAACACCTCCCCTCAGTGGGAAGAGTCCATACCAGAACAACAATCGCCATAGTTCCCACAAAGTCTGACCATTGTCTTGAACCACACCAACGCCACTTTTCCGTGTCATTCATGCAACTTAGTGTCTCACTATTCATTCCAATTTCCTCTAGTGGTTGCATTTCGCACTCTACGTGTATCCTAGATTCGATTAATCGATAACCTTACCCCTTACGGAACCACCCTCCCTACAGTAATCGAAGAGGATAATGAACCGATGGACCATACTGGCGATCACAACATCATTTACATGTCAAATTACCCGAGTGATCTTAATCCCCCATCACCTATTCCTAGGGAGGCCTTGGATCCCCTAATATTTCCTCAAGAAGAGATCTTACCCCCTTCCCCTAGCACCTCCGATTATCTTGACATATTGCATCTCAATTTGGTTTCCCTTCAGACCAATGTCAAAGACCCCATTTCCTCTGATGAAGACATGCTAGAAGAATATGTTTTTTCCACGGATGAAGAGATAATCAAATCCATGAACACTGATGAAACCCCATGTGAAACTTTCCATCATATATCATTATCAGTTCATATACAGGGTCCACACACCCTACCCATCAAACAGTAATATACAATTGAATCAAAATATTTCTTACCCCCTAGTCATATTGATTGATTCAAAAAACCCATCCCCTCCCTAGATGCTTCCGAAGATGGCAATATTGCCAATATATCCCCCACAATCCAAGTGGATATTTCCATTACCCCCAGAGTCATTGAAAACATATCCATTGGGGTTTCTTGCTCACCACAAGAAATCACTGCCCTCTTCAAAGCGTTTTGGGACGTCTTTTCATGCTCATATGAAGAGATGTCAGGTCTTGACCTTGCAATTGTCGAACATCATATTGACACTTGGCCCAATGCCATTCCCATCTGGAAAAAAAATGCTCAGTTCACACTTATAAGGCCCTCACAATCAAATCCGAGATTGAAAAACTCTTACAAGACAGGTTTATTTTCCACATCGCTGACACATCATGGGTCTCTAAACCTGTCCCAGTTAACAAAAAGTAGGGCACCATTCGTGTATGTACAGATTTTTGGGACCTCAATTTATCCTTCCCTAAGGACAATTTTCTAACACCCTTCATCGAACAGATCGTTGACTCATGTGCCGGTAGTGAAATTTTGTCCTTTATGGATGGGTTTTCCAGATATAATCAAATACGGATCCGCCCTCAAGATCAGTACAAAACCGAATTCACTACACCATGGGGCACCTTCGCATACAAGGTTATGCCCTTCGGTCTAAAAAATGTTGGTACCACTTTCCAACGTGCTATGGCTTACATCTTTAATTACTTGGCTCACATCATCCTCACCTTTCTATATGACCTTACCGCCAAATCCAAGAAACGATGCGACCACCTTCAAGACCTCCACACCATATTCACACGATGTTGCAAATACAACATACGCTTGAACCCTCTTAAATGTGTATTTTGTGTCACTGCTGAATGACTATTAGGGGCTCATTGTCTCCAAGGATGGCATCACTGTCGACCCTTCAAAATTTCAAGCCATCTTGGAGCTACCACCCCTGAGAACACAATTCCAATTATAGAGTATCCAAGGCAAGGCTAACTTCCCTCATCGTTTCGTCCCTGACTATGCCACTTAGGCCCATGGATTTTTACGCCTCCTTTGAAATGATATCCCATTTAAGTGGGATGATTACTCCCAAAGCGCCTTTGATGCCCTCAAACAATCCTTGTCATCAGTTCCCCTCATATCACCTCCATACTTTGACAAATATTTTATACTTTATATTTTCGCATTAGCTTCCACTATGGCCAGCATGCTGGTCCAACAAGCCGAGGACCACAAATAACATGTCATTTATTATGTCAGCAAAACGCTCATCGGACCAGCACTAAAATACACTCATGATGAAAAGCATGCACTAGCAATCATCCTTTCCATACAGAAGCTACGCCATTATATTTTTCTCTGCAAAACAACCGTGGTTGCTGACTCCAACCCTATGCAATACATACTTATCCGCGGGCTTATCAATAGTAAATTTGCACATTGGATCATCATATTACAAGATTTCGACCTCGAATTTGTTGTCCCTAAAAACATGAAATCCATGGCCCTAGCTGAGCTAATTACAGACCTTGTGTCTACCACTTCACTCGAACTTGTTCAAGACCAATTACCTGATGAGCATATATTATTCATCGCTGGAGATGACCCATGGTACGGGGATATCTTTACTTATGTCCATACTCAAAAAATTCCCCCCCACTTGTCCCACGATGACCGTCGCAAGATCTGACATCAGGCACCCAGATACCTTCTCATCGGGGATGTCCTTTACCGCCATGGAATAGACACCATCCTATGTAGTTGTCTCACACACGAGGAGGTTGAACAGGTTCTCAATAGTTGCCATAACGGCGCATCCAGTGGCCAGCTCTCAGGACTAGCCACCACCCAAAAAATATTATGTGACGGGTATTTTTTGCCTTCTGTCTTCAAAGATTGTGTCTACACCATCAAACGGTGTGCAAACTGACAAGTATTTTCCTGTAAAACACAATCCCCACCTGTTCCTCTACATCCAGTCATCACTGTTGGACCATTTTGTAAGTGGACAATCAATTTCATGGAGTGTTTCCCTACTTCGGTGCAAGGTCACTAATATATCGTTTTCGTCATCGATTACTTCACCAAATGGGTCAAAGCCATGCCCACATTTGATTGTAAAGGCATTACCACCGCGTGCTTCTTCTTTAACCATGTCATCTCCCACTTCAACACACCCAAACAACTAGTCTTTGGTAACGAAAAACACTTCTGCAATGAGACATTTGAAGAACTATCGCAGTTGTTAGGATTTAAACATGAATTTTCCACAGCTTACCACCCCTAGGAAAATGTCCAAGTTGAAGTTGTAAACAAAGTTCTCAAAACTATGCTCCAATGCACAGTGAATAAGAACAAAACTAATTGGAATCACATGATATTCCCAACTCTTTGGGATTACCGTATTTAGGTCAAGACCGTTACAGGTTTTACCCCATTCCACCTTGTCCATGGAGTATAAGTTGTACTTCCCATCGAGTGCCAAATTCCTACCCTCCAATCCACTTTCAAGTTGCTACCAGATACTCCCTCCCTTGAGCAACAGCTATTTACTTTGGAACACCTCGAAAAAGAACGTTGTAACTCCCTTCAATAAAATGAGGCCATGAAAGTTCGTTCCAAAGCACATTATTATCGACATGTGAAACCTCTCACCTTCAATAAAGACGACTTTGTCCTCGCCTTCAACGCCAAGAAAAACAACAAACTAGGACTCAGTAAATTTGAATCTAAATGGAAATTCCCTTACGTCGTTAAGCAATGTCTCCCCAAAGGGGCATATGTCTTAACCGACCCAGAAGGTCTCACCCTCAACAACCCCGTCAATGGGCTGTACCTTAAACACTTCTACCCTTGATTCATGGGTACCCCTTAAGTACGGCTTGTTTTGGTTTTCTCTTTTCTGCATTGTCAATACCTTGGTCACATTCTTTACTACACTTGGGTATGTGCGCCGTATGTGTAGGATCACGATTAGAACATGCCAAAGACTCTTGTTTTTCCATTATAAGAACAAGACTCCATCTCTTAGCAATGGTGTTGGGAACCCTACCGTAGGTATTATTTCGAAACTAGAATATATACATTGTATTCCCCTCGTTTACAAAATCATTTACCAGTATTCCCATTGATAACCCTAGGACCCTCATCCCCAGCCTTGATGTTCCATCAACATCATCACAGGTAATAGCATGTTCCCCCATGAGTTTCCATACCATTTCCAACCTAATTATCAATTAACACCCATGATTTAAACCCCCCAAAAGTCCGAGGAATCTGATACAGCGTGAAAATATCACCCCTAGCTCATCATTTTATAGTTGTGCATTTACTCTGCATTTACTCCCCTGCCTCTCGCAGTAGATGCCATCAGATTCATCGCCCCATGTTAGGATAAATATTTACAAATACCACTCATACCTCCATGAGCACTTTACCTTCCAAAATCTTCCTCGTATCATCATCCCTGCGAAGACACCTAGAGGGCCCCCACCCTCAGAAGTCACCAGTTCTATTCAATTATCCCACAGGACTAATCTGCATGGAATTGATGCATGGGGCACCCATCTTCGCATATACAAAATAACCCCCACCTCATCTTGCAAAGTGTGCCCTGACCCACTCAAAACCACGGGGACTCCACCCATCACCAAATTGGTCCCCGACACACACAACACTGTTGGGACCCCACCATTATTAATTCTTTATGTACAATCAGTTCCCCCATTACATCACATTGTGGGAACACCATATTCTTTTGTAAGCAACCCATGGTCACCTTTGATCGATGTATTTGAGTTGCATATCCTCAGTAGTACCTGTTTTTTCTGTCACCATTACTCTCTATATTGTGTTTCCATCAAAGCCATTTCATTTGCATTTTGTCTCCCTCCTTCTCAACCTATATTGTTCTGAAAGAAAGGTTGTCTTCCACACTCCCCATGTTTACATCAATTAAAGGAATTCATGAGCCCCATGCTTATCATTCAGTCTTGTGTGAGGTCTATCCGTCCAACAGTTGGTTACAACATGATCTTGGTTCTCAGGATAAGACCCTCGTCTTATCATGTGCTTCACCTCTTGTCGACGTCAAAACATTATATTCTGAGAGTTATAGTAGTTTCATTTGTACCTTGGGATCCCTTTTAATCACTCTCAGGTATCACCTCGAACTTGGTAGGGAGAGTCATTAGTTCTCTCTAACCTAGTCATTTACCATATGCTCAACGTCAAAACTGCTATCGCATCGAGGGGAAACGTACTTTTGAAGGTAGTAGTGTTCACATTTGCAAACCATGGAAGTATTCCATCTAGAACAGTGAAGTTCTCTCTTAGGCAACTTCACATCCACACTAGTCCCCCACCCCTATGGTCTTATCATGATCATCAATAGTACATCTTCTTCAGCACTCCACAACATTTCCTGGGTTATATACTCTCACATGGATCGAAGTTTCCTTCGTCCATGTCCCACTATTATAATCTAGTTGACTCCTGGGTCCTCTCTCATTGTAATCACCTTGACACCATTTCACGAGCATGGGTATACTCGCCTCGTTTGTATAAAACACCATTCTTTACTATAGCTCCGACGATCATCACCAACAGTATTCCCCCATGGGAGACCCCTCTTTTCCACGTATGCTTTGTCCTATGGAACATGAGAGAAACACAAGAAAACATGATGCATTATCGGCTCTACAGTACCTTCTGAACCTCATACATTAGGGAGCATATGTTAACGCCTAAATCTCGCACACATGTGACATTTCAACTATTCTTGCAAAAAGGTGTCATCAACATAAAGAATGTAGTTCACCAAAAGCATCCTCAACAAATCCAAAAGACAACATGATTCCAAAAGTTCCCAAGACCATTCAAAAGAATAGGTCGCGCGGCTGAACCATTGTTAACCTGCATTATAGCGCATGTTATCAGTTCAGTTCCCGCACGATACTCGCACGGATTTTCCTTCGATAGTCGTGCTACTATCAAAATGGAAGGACCACCTACTTCCCACGTCACATTGAAGGATCCATCACCTCCAATAATATGAATTTGGCTCCTCACACACTTGGTGGCATTAAATGGCCCCCTTGGTGTACCTTGGAACTAGTTCATGGAGTGTATGAGTTCAAATTTGGATCTAGTTGTTTCTTGGCCACCTCTTGGCCTATAAAAGGAATCCATTGACATGTATTTTGTATAGAAAAATAAGAGCAAGGTTATGATGTTGTATTTGTGTTGGAGCTTCCTCATAGCCCACCTCTTACTACCTTTGTGAGCATTCCCAAGCTCCCTTGCCACCTTCCTCCAATGTGCAATAGTTTCTCTCCATTTTTATACCATCCACTTAGAATATAGTTTGGACAAGAAATACCTTCCTAAGGGATATTGTTGGCTTCCCTTGAATCCCACACCTCCTAGGTGTTGTACAACTTGACCATTGGGAAATACAAAGTGGTTTTGCATACCTTGGATTGTTGTTGGAGTTTGCATTCTCCCCCCTATTTAATTTTTATTGTATTTTGTTCATTTTTTCTTTATTTCATGTGAATTCCACTAAAAATATCTTGCAGGATCATTTGGAGGACAACCACCAACCACACATAGGGGCTCCAAGGATTGAGGCCTTATTACATCCTACCTGGCCTAGCCCCTCACCAAGTGGAGGAATGCACACTTGTGCATTTTTTTCCACAACACATATCTCGTTGTCTGCATATTCACCTATGTATAGAATACAATCATTCACACATGCATGATATGATATGTAGTCAACACCCAACATTTTCAACATTTTCTTTAACTCTTTGCAACTATCGGGTAACACATTATTATTGGGAAGTACCTCATCTTTCAATAACCTGTAGTTAGTGGGAAATATAAATGTACATTGTCATCAAACATTCTTAATTTAAATCGACCATTTTCAATGTTGATTATGTGACAAGAATCCTAAAAATATAGGGGACTCAATGGTTAGCTACCTCAAAAGTGACTAGAAACACGAGTTTCACATACTATACATTTCTTTCAAGTTATACAGTAACATTGTCATCCCTAGTTGGGTAGACTTTCATTGGCCATGATCAAAGAGAGGGGTGGTGGATGCACATTCTAGGATTTTGGAGAAGGTATTGGTGATATGAACATCATCCCCTAGCTCATCTTGTTGGAAGCATATAACAACATTCCCTTCATGGTAATTGTATCCCATAAGAAAGCATCATACCAACCTCTATTTCATTGCCTTCATTTCCAACATGTGAAGAATTTTTATTATTGTAGACATTTTGAATTGGTAAATCGGGACATAGTGGAATTGAATAGGTGGTTGATTCAACCAAGCTTGGTATGTTGCCTCTCTGAGATATAATCATTTTACAGCGTTCTCTCGATTTGACATTGTATTGAGGTTCAAAAGAAGATGGTATACAGGTTGCTCGTCTTAGAATTTTGATTTCGAAAATTTTTAATAATATATTGTTGATTTTAGTAAACACAATGCAATTAGTTTTTCCAAACATCATACTAAACCATTATTAGAATTAGCATTGAAAAAAAATCCAATAGTACATGTGCAACCAACCAATATGCAAAACAAAATGTCAAATTGAGCAATATGTTTACATTAACTCCTTTGAAAATAAAAATAAAAATACAATCAATCAATGATATTTTTCTTACGCCCCAAGGGGATGTCTAAAGGTAGTCCAATGCAAGGCATCTTTGACGAGCGGTTGGTGATCTATGATATAATCTATTAACAACTCATCACTAGCAAACAAAATACATATTGCATGCACAATAACAAATCTAGATACTTTCCTTTTCATAAATAACTCCTTGTCATTAGAGTGTTGCTTGAATGAACAATTTGCACTAAATAATGAGCACCTACAACTATTTATGAACCCTCCAATGTTCTCATGAGTGTGTGGACGACCATAGATATATAATAGGTTCTTTTGGTTACGGTTTCCATATGCATAACCATTCATGCACATACTATACATGGAAAATTTTTGTTTGTATTTAACAATATTCAAGTAATCAAATTGACTATATAGAGGACCACAAAATGGCATAAGTGCTACTAGTTTTTTGGGAGGAATGAATGCATGCGAAAAGATAAATAACCTAATATTTGGAACATCTATTTTAGACTTGGAAATCATATAATTATTACCACAAAAGAAGAAATCATATAATTATTACCAAGAACCATACAAAGTGCGGATGTAAGAGGTTTGGTATTTACTTTCCAAATGAATAGGAAGAAAGAAGTCATCACTACCCTCCAAATATTGAACTGATTTGGTGTGTACTTGGACATTTTGTTCTCATCTTGTACAACTTTTTCGATCTCCTAGTAGAGATCTTTTGAGTGGTATTAATATCATACTTCGGATCACTACAACTCCCAGTTGACTCAACAAAACAAGGCAGGTTGATCAATTTAGGATGAAACATAGTTGTTTTTTTAATGTCTAAAGGTAGTCGCAATGCAAGGCGTCTTTAACGACTGGTTGTTGGTCTACGATATTTGTAGTCTATTAACAAATCATCACCAGGAGACAAACTACATATTGCATGGACAACAACAAATTTGGATGCGTTTCTTTTCATAAAGAACTCTTTTCATTGGAGTGTTCCTCGAATGAACAATTTGCACTAAATAATGAGCACCTACAACTATTTATGAATCTTGAAAAGTTCCCATGAGTACATGGACGACCATAAAAATATAACAAGTTCTTCCTGTTGTGGTTTCCAAATGCATAACCATTCATGCACATAACATACATGGAAATCTTATGTTTTTATTTAACAATATTCAAGTAATCATATCGACAATAAAAAGGACCACAAAATTGCATAAGTGCTACTAAGTGTTTGGGAGGAACAAATACATGTAAAAGGATAAACAACCCAAGATTTGCAACATATATTTTAGACTTCATAATCATATAATTATTACTACAAAAGGAGAATCCATTTCCAATATCAAGCAAAGGCAAAGAAGATGGCCAAGTGCCATACAAAGCATGGTTATAATAGGTTTGGTATTTACTTCGACATTTTTATACTCCAACAATGAACTAACTTTGGTGTGTAATTGGACATTTTTTCTCCCTGGTCATACAACTTTTTGGATCTCCTAATAGATATGCTTTGAGTGCTATTTATATCATGCTTTGGATCACCACAACTCTTGGTTGACTCAACAGAAGGAGATGAGTTGGTCAATTTAGGATGAAACATAGTTTTTTTGGCTTCTAACTTTCAAAAATGAGCTTATAGAAGTGTTCCTACATGTCTTTTCGATACTACTTAGTAGATATTTTACCAAAGAGGGAGGTATTAGACCATCAACATTGGGTATTCAATCAATAATATCATGGGTTAATGTGACACATCCAGGATTCTCCTTCAACAATTGAAATTTTTAACAACCACATAATACTAGGGTGGCATAGAAGAGATTTGGTATGAACTACCATTGACTCGGGATTGTGGCTAGAAGATGGCATGTGGCAATTAGCGAGGTAAAGTGGATGCCCATTGTCATCTACCAACTACTTGCCATATCTTGCTCCTTACAAGAGCTTGTGACTTTTTTTTTACTGGTGGAATATCCTATGTATCTAAACTTGATCCCAAATCAGTATCTTCTAAAATTCAATGCATAATTATTCACATGCACTTGCATAAATAACATAAATTCAATTAGATGATCAAAATATAATTAAAATCTGAACTTACTACAAATGACAAGGGAGAACTTTAACCTTGGACAATATAGTATGAGCTGGAATCCATAGAATTCGTCGTTTTATATTATAATATTTTCTACCTACATTTGAGCCAAATCAACAATCAATACGTGTCTACAATCTTACAAGAAAGTTTGCGAAGCATATAACAATCTAACTTTAAAAAGACTTTTGAAAAAAAATTAAGTATATGGTATCATTTTAAACAACATATCTATCCTATGGAGTATTTTAATCTACCTTTGTATCATTTTAACATCAAATATAAATTCATAGGTTTATTAAATGAATACATTTTTTTGTTTCAACCTATCGCACCAGTGCATTATGAACAATAAAGTGCACTAGTGTGCCGAAAAAAATGTTCACTGGAGAAAAACATAAGCAAAAACATCTACTAAATAAATAATCTGCTAAGTTATAATAGCAAAGGTTTGCATTTGCATTTTTCAATTTAATATATGACATCATGTCATTTATGAAAGCACATTGGTGGGTTTTACCCCTTTATGTACATAGAAAATGGAAATGTTAAAAAAAAAACTTTGCACATGTTTTTCATCAATGCACATAAATATCCAGCGAGTAAATGAGTGGATTTTATTTTCAAAAATTCAGTTTCAAAAAATGTGTTTATAAAAGAAAATCTAATAACTATCTCAATATTTTTCCAAAATTTTGAGGGAGAGTTCTGTTGACGCCCGTAAAAATCCTTTCATCGATGGTAGGGGTTCTTCCCGGTGGGAATGTGAGAATTTAGATTGCCTAGATCTAGATTCAATAAGACAACTTCACTTGGAATATTTCTACGAATATGAAAAGAAGAATAGAGAAGATATCTCAAGAAAAACTCGTTGTATTGTATTCATCAATATGTTTACAATATATAATACATCCTCAAGAGAGAAAATAGAATGGCTTGAAGGCAAGTTGTAAAGCACAAAAAGGAACGCTTACTAAAAGCATAAAACCCCTTAGGTGTCAAAAGCACCTTCCAAATTAGTCAAGAGGATCACGAGTTAGATAAATATGGTATGGCAAATAATGAGTGATGAAAATGGAAAGTGATGATGACTTTTGGAGAGAAGAAAGAGGTGGAGGTCGAATTGGCCAAGTAGAGACAGTTTCCCAGTTAAACTAGCTTTACCTTATCCACTAGAAAGCAGAAAAAGCAGGATAAAGTTGTCTAAAGCAGGAAGGAGCCTTTATAACTCAGGAATGGAAATAAATCAGAAATAATCTCAGGAAATATTATCCATGATCTCCTCAAGTGTTCCCTAAGTGACTCGGGATGGCATGTAGTCCCATAAAAGACAAAACTAGGCCAAATTACCTAGTCAACACTTAGGAAATTAATCAAAAATTATTAATAAATTATATCCTAAGTACAAAGTGGTATGAATGGGTTTTTAATACTCCAACACCCCCCCTTAATACTGGCTTTATGTGGTACATATCATAAATATAGGACCCAAGCAACAAGGCTTATGGTCGCCCAAATATAAAAATTTATTAGTTCATGTAAAACGAGGAAACGGGGAAAACCTCATGGGAACAAAACCCTCCCTCAAAAATGGACATGTCAGAATGTCTTCATATTGTCTTGTTATCCATTTGTATGAGCTAAATGAATTGCTTCTAAGTAACAGACTCGGTCAAGAGGTTGTGGATGCCATGATCATGCATCAATGTAGTGTAGGCAAAAACCATGTGTAGAGGCCCCATGAAACTCATCATATAATGATGGAGGAGCATCATATGAATGCTTCTTTTTGTTAAAACATACACGATCTAATGTGGATACATAATCAATGATGGAAAAGAGATATGTGCAAACTCCTTCCCAACAAGTATCAACAAACTGAACAAGATCAACTTCTTGTGCAGTTGCAATATGGTGAATCAAACCTTGTACCTTCTTCTCAAACTGATATAGAACCTTTCTGATATTGTAAAGGATCTCATGCAACTCTGAAATATCATAATATGAGTCATATGGAGCAGAAAACAACAAAGTTGTAGTGTCTCCATGATCGTATAGGGTTTCCGTAGGAAAAGAGTGAGCAACTAGATCACCCTGACAGTTGAGTGAGTTTGGAGGATTTTAGGACTTGAGATTTGAACCATGAGTAATGGGATCAGGTCCAGACATGTGGAACAAAATTCCAATGATGGTAAAATACATGGTTTTCCAACCAATGAAATATTTGGCAGACGTAAGAACAATAGAGACAAGTGACACAATGTAGGAAACCATGGAATTGTGTGGTTTCTTAACTGGAGAACTTGGGGTTGTAGGGTCTTTTGTGCATCCAATGGTTTGGAAAATGGTGTGGAAGGTGTCATGACTTGCATATCAAACTGTATATCATCTTCAAAAGCAGAATATTAAATATTTGAATGGAGGTGGGAGGACCTTTCATAAGACAAGTCGGAAACTAGTGAAAAATGACTAGGTTTGGAAGAAGACTTTGGTGAACCGATTGGAGATTGCTCCAAGGAAGACGTGAAGGTTTATGATTCTTATATATCATATTATGAATCAATATCAGAGATATGAGAAATATTTGTGAGTATCTTGGAGACATTGTTCTTGTTCTACAGAAAGTTTGCCTTGTTCTTTACTTGCAAAATCAGGAACATCAATATTGTGTTCTTCAAGCATCTTGGCCATGATGTACAATTTATTCCTAAAACAAGATTGCTCAGAATGGGTACCTTTGCAGCAATAAGAACACTTGTATTTCTCTTTCTTTTTCTTCATCTTCTTGGATTTGGAATCTTCATCAGAGTCCTCTTCATCTAACAACATCTTTTGTTTTCCTTTGGATTTGACATTCTTGGAACTCTTTGCTCCATGAGCAGAAATTTCAAGGTACTTGGAGGGTATTAGAGCCCCCATTTGAACTAGCTTGTCCTTCTCCTTAGTGAGCAAGTCTATGAATGCATCCAAGGTCGAAATCTTCCAGTTGGGAACTACAATTTTTGCAGCATGAAATGTAGACACAAACATTGAGTATTCAGGACTCAGGTTTGACAGAATGGTAAGGATTAGGTTCTCATCCTTCTTATCTATGCCACACTGCTTTAGTTGAAGCACTAGGTTCTTGAATCTTGAGATGAATTTTTCCATTGAATTGAAATTTCTTGGACTAAGTGAGATCAACTCAATTTCCAATAGATTACCTATGAGCTCATCTTGCTTTCTGTGGTTAGTGTTTTCACACCAACCTGTGCAAAAAGGGAACCTACTAAGGATTATGGAACCCTTAGTAGCAGTTTCAAATATAGATAATGTGTGAATGTAAAATAACAAATAAAAATAAATATAACTAAATGTTGTAGTAAAAAATAACAGATAAATAGGAACCCATGAAATGTATTTTGTATTATATTGCAAACAAGGGTTTACAATAAGAGTTACCTCAGAAGGTGAGAAGATGGGGGCCCTCGCAGCTATACGAAGAGTAGTGCTTCGGGTATCCAAGGTTCCGTGCTCTTCTCCAAATGCTCAAGTGGTGGCCAAGACTCAACTAAATGGGAACAAAAGCCCAAAGGGTTAGGCTAGAGTTCAATAGGAATTTTGGCAGCATAAGGGTAGGAAGAGTTGATCATGGATGTGAAATGGTGGGCCTACATCACCTTTTTATAGTGATTTTGGGTGGGAAACCAATGGTATTGGCTAGTGTTATTTTGATTTTTCCCTCTTTTTTTATTTTATTTTGACTATTTCCCCTTTTTCTTTTTCGTTTTTGGGGATTTTGACCCTTTTTATGGGATTTTCATTAATTGAAGAGGGAAACAATAATTTTTTTCCCATTTGGTTACCATTTTAGGTTTTTTGGGTCTTTGGAGGCTAAAAACATAGGAAAAAGAGGTAAATGGGTTATGTGACTAGGGGGGTGAGCTAGGTGAACAATTTTTGGGTGTTAACAGATTGCCCCCTGATGTGTGAGGGCAGGAGCTCATCGTATGGATGATAGACATCATAGGTTCTGAATTTTTCCAGGGGTGTGAGAATTGTGATGGCGGAGAGCAGAAACTGGTTAGATACTGGAACACATGCTTCATGCCAACTGTGAGGGCTAAAACTGGAAATATATCACCTCAATAATGGATGAGGAGCATAATCTCAAATATATGGACAAGGTGGGAATACCCATGCTTGTATCAAGATATACAAATAATGGTGAATGCTAAAGGGGACCTGAACAATACATAGATAATTGTTGTGTGCATCATAATGGTCCAGAGGGGACACAAATCTAGGGCATACTCATGGTCCAACCATGACTGATCTGAAGAACTGATACATGGAAATAATGGAATTCATCTTGAATGCAGTATCACAACAACTGATGCTCTGTTGGATCTGAAGGTGTCCAACAACTGTATGGACTCAATGACTGAGAATCGGAATCTCAAAGGTACACTAAATTGCATCTGAATTGGATACTATAGGAATCATATAGCTAAAGTGATTCCAAATACTGTCGCCAACATAGCCCGGATATCCATGGGAACATACAACTGGGGGTTCCAAATAGACTCACCAATGTGCTAGAGTCAAGGGACATCTGGGGTCTTCGACCAATAACTGAGGAAATCAATACCATGTACGAATCTCAACGTTGCGATGATGGAGTTGAAGTCGAGCACATGAGAAACAACCATTCTAAGAGGCACTAAGGGATCCTCTCAAATAGTTCATAAAAACTCACCACTGATGGATATGAGTCCAAGATACAGGTACCTTTGGGTCTATCCTATGGAAGAGATATGTTAGCGTCAATAGAGGGAGACCTGCAACTACCAATGCAATGTTGTTTCCTTGATAGGAGCGTGAGGTGTACAACCAAGATGTGATGGTACTGGACGTGGGACTGACATACTATGTAGAGGTATGAGGGTCGCAGAGTGGAAGGACTCAAACTTCCTTTGTTCAGAGTATGATGGCAAGGCTGACTAGGAAGCATATGAAATTGACTTCTCAGGAAGGGGATCATAGCTTAAGAGATCAAGGACTTGAGGCTGCAAATGGAAGAGATTCAAGGGGGGAACTAATGAGTGAGATCAAGAGACTCCAAGAGTGACGCATCGTAGAATACTATGAACAAAGGAAACCATACTGGGGATGCTTCCATAATGGTAGGACTAGATGTGATCTGTCAGGGGCGCCGAGAGGCACCGTTTGGGCCTTCTTCATGGTTTAAGGAGTGCAAAGAAGGGATAAAAGTGTGCTCTGAAGGATACCTTCATGTGGATTTGTACGAGCCCGGGATGGTGCATACTCGTGGGTGCTTTCAATTTTAAGGAGTCTGAAATCGATAAGAAGACTTTGAAATGGTGGGAAGGTACCATCGTGTGGATTTATACGAGCCCGAGACGGTGAATGATCGTGGTCACTTTCAATTTTAGAGAGTCTGAAAGCAATAAGAAGACTCTGAGGGGGTTATTTTTTGTGTGTTAGTCTCCAAGGCCCGAAAAAAGCATAAAAGTATGCAATGGAGAAATATTCTAGCCGATGTGACTAGAGTATTCATTTTTCATAATTAGTCTACCAAGTCCGAAAAAGGGTTAAACTTTTACCAGATAGACGCCCTTTCATATACGTTAACGAGCATGAAAGGAAGCAAGATTGCTTAGCGATCTTTTCATTCTTTAAGGAGTCAGAAAAGAGCTTAACAGAAACTCCTGAAGTGCCTTTTTAATAAAGGAGTTGCTCGGCCCGAAAAAGGGATAAAATTATATCGAACAGATGCAAAAGTCAAGCAAGGAGGAAGTGTTCAATCAAGGGAAGAATATGAGAACCAAGAAAGAAGGTGAGTGCGAACACTTATGGGCCCTCCTTGAGGGTAGATGAATGGAATAAAAAAAACGCAATAACTGTAGTATGGAGGGAGTGGAGGGCTCATGAATAGGACGTGATAGACAAAATGGTCAAAGTGGGGCAAAAAACTACTATGTCCTAAGGGAACGCAAATCGAGGCAGGAGGGGTGTGGAAAGAATGACCAAAAAAAGGAGTAAGTGAGAGAGATAAATGATCTCAAACATCATCATAGGCACAGAATTCTGAATCTGGTGGTACAAACGGCACTGAAAATGGAGGTCTGATGAATCTAGAATGGTCAAAGGAAAAAAAGGGGGGGGAATGGATATAAATAGAAAGGGAGCCCACCTCCACATGTCATTTTCATTGTGCAAATTGGGAGGAGTGTGGAGGGGCCCAAAAGAGGAAATTATAATTTCTCTCAATCTGTCTGACGGAATCGACTTCTATGACTTGTAGGTAAGTATTGAAGTGATTTTTGACATTTTTCATGCTTATTTCATTGGATTTGGTCCTTTGGGGAGCCCTAGCAAGCTCGGTTAGGGCACAACTGTGTTGGAGCACGCTTTTCAAGGGAAAAAATGCACCCTGGGCATGACTTTCAACCATACAGTCGCTCTTCTAGAGCGTGACTGTGGATCGTGCAGCCACGCTCTTCAATGCGGCTTTTGCTAAGAAAAGTGCGCTCCGAGCGCAGTTGTGGGCCTGATAGGCACGCTCGAGGAGCATGCGTTTCGATGAGAAAAGCGTGCTCCATAGCGCGTCTAGGGGGGAAAAGGTGCACTTCGGTCGTCACAAGAGTGGACTCCTTAGGAATGAAGTAGGCTCTATGATGCATGCCATCCCAAGGGAAGTCAGGTGCGATTACGGCTTCAAGGATTTCTTCGTCACTGCGAAAACACTGTGTGGAAAGATCGAACGAGGTAGAGCTAGAGTTCAAGGGAACATTTGGTTTGGCACTTGTGGAAATCAGATAAATTGTGTTGAAATCTGCCAAGGACGAGGATTCTGGTGGGTGAATATCCTCGATGGTAGTAATGGATGATTCTAAGGAAGACTAACCCATTTCATGAAGCACCATTTGATACTCTGGTAAGTTGGGACAATGATGGTCATAGATTCCGCATATGCTGCAGGAGTGGTTGGTGCATAATGATTTGTTACACGGTGGGGTGGTGGTTCGAAGTTATACAACTGGTATAGTTGGGTCATCATCCAATGTCACATGTGTTCTTGAAGGTTTGGAAATTGCGGACAATTATGGGTTGCGTGACCCAAATCATCGCATAGGCCACACTTGGGAGGTGCGCGGCTGGAGGGGGTGGTGCACAGTTTGGGGGGAGGTGCACAGGCCACAATATGCGTTTGTGAGGATTTTCCCCAACTTTCTTTGACAATTGAGGGAAATTGATTGAGGAAGTTGTTGCCAACACACCGGGAGGTGGATGATTGGTGGTGGTAATCGGTTGGAATGGTTGAAGAATGACTTGCAGTGTTGGAGTGGGATTAGGGGTATGTAAATATCACACAGGAAGTCCTAACGTCAATCCCTGGAGATTCAGTGTGGCCATGACGGGCATACTTACTACCCCTAAAGGTGGGAACAAGAACGGGATTGTGTGGATCGGTGTGGCTCCAACGTGGCTAGGTACCGATGGTGGTTGAGACTAAAGTGGCGGTTGAGGTTTGGGGACCGATTGACCGGATGAAATGGTACGCAAGTCATAGATCTCAATGGACGAAGGAGTGGGGGGTAAGGAATGAAAGGTGGAGACCATCGGCATCTCTGAATAAAGTCCAGGCCCAATGGGGGAATTCAAACGGGTAGACACACCAAATACAGGTTGTTCAACCATGGGGAGGACATTCTCGGGTGTAGCAGGCGCATTAGGATCATAGTAAGTGACCTGGTCGATTTTGAAAACCAGTCCCTCGTGGGGGAACATCATGAGTCGGAACACATATGAAGCAACGGCCTTCATGGCGTACATGTAGCTTCGTCCTAGGAGTAGGTTGTAGTCAAGTTATACATTGACGACTTCAATGTCAATCAGGACAGTTTTTCCAGCTAGTTGGACTGGAACATTGGCCAGAAGGCCTTGCGGATGAGATGAGCGGCCATCATAAGCTTGTAGGGTGGTTGTGGATCAATTTAGGGGAGGGGATCCTAGCTTCTGCCACACAAATTTGGACATCACGCATGTAAAGGAACCCTCGTCGATAATGCATCGACAGATAACAAGGTTTCGAATTGAAACGGATACCTGAAATGCGAGGGTGGAAGGCATGCGAGGTTCAAATTGGTCTAATTCAAATGCCATCATTCATGAGTCAGAAGTTTCAATCGCACCTATGGTAGATAATAGTGTTTTACGTTGTGCTGGGCAGTTCTTTAAAACTTATAAGGCTGACATAGCTGCGGGGGATTGGGATAAGTCATCCACGATATTATAGTTGGGGGCAGCATGAGCATTGGGGTTGTTATTGATGCGGCGTAGGGTAAATCAAGGGGATTTGGGGGACCCTTCAAATGGTGGTGGGGGTAGACATAACAATTGATATAAGGGAAGAGTGGTAGTGTCCTTGTCCGCAGGAATAGTTTCGGTGGTTGAACCATACTGGTTACGGCGTGTTTGAAGGTTAATATCAACCGAAGACATCATTAAGAGGTGGTGAGTACCTGGTTCAATGGGTTGACTAATAGGATCAACGTAAGTAACTGACTATGGTGGTGCAGCAGCCCCTTGAGGGGGAGCCAAAATTTGGGTGGCTACTACCCCTTGCATGGGTAGGGGGTTCTACAGCACCATAGGTTGTGCTTATGGGGGGTTTGGTGGTGTCGAAGGTGCAGCCTGTCCTTGACGTTGGGTGTCGTCACTCTAGAGTTGGAGAGCTCGCGCCATATGGGGACAATTGTGCGTGTAATGGCCATAGACCCCACAAATAGAACATGGGTGGTTCGTACATAGGTTGGGGGTTTTACCTTTTCGAGGTTGTCGATCAAGATTTTAGTTAGCCGGCATGGCACCATTATTATCAGGAGGGTTTGGTGGTGCTATATCCGTGTCCGGATATACTCAGTGATTATTCAAGCGAATAATCCTCCAATGGAAAATAACTCCATTTGATAAAATAGATAATATATAATTGATAATGGATGATTAATAATTTACAATGAGGCTCTCTTTTATAAGCTTGAGCGTGTATAGTGAAGGGTTACACCCTTTCACTTAATAATTAATAACTTTAATTAACATACATATAATATTCATAGCATTGCCACTCTCTTAGAAAGGCTTTGTCCTCAAAGCCTTATAATTTTGTTGTATTGTTCTTTGCGATGCCATGGCTGATGAAACATGTCGATACGAACTGCTAAGTGTAGAGCATAACTTCCGATACATCGACGGATCAATCCATCCCAAATTGACTTGTTGTGGACTGATGGGATTTCCTATTGATGTGTCGTCAGGAGATTTGATCACATTAGTACCATTATCTTTCGACTTTTCCCACTTTTTCAAATATCGGTTTTTATGGTTGGGGTGTCGATAAGGGACTTTCACGATGTCATTTTCATTTACGAATGTTGCCTTTAGAGCATTGATCTGAGTTGGAAGTTTTATTTTCGTCTCTTTAGGTTTTAAGGTTTCATTTTGTATCTTTTCCAACTTGTTTTCTAACTGCCTATTATCATTTTGAAACTTCTTGATCAATTCGACTTGCGATTTTCTGTCATCTTCAGATGTCTTAAGTTGTTCCTTAAGATCTTCATTATGACTTCTGATACAACTATTTTCTTCCTGCTTGTCTAGAAGTTTCCCTTCAATGTCGTCCATAGATTGTTCTATCTTCCGGCTATTTTTCAACTTCTTAATTTTTGTAACTAGTATCTTGTTATGATTTCTTAGTCTAAAAATTTCTTCAGCATTGTTAGATAATGCTTTATTACTCTTCGCGATCTCTGACTTATGTGTCTTTTTAGAGTCGTCATTTTGTTGTTGAAGAACTTTTATCTATTGTCGACACTGGCCGACCTCTGATTCTTGACTTTCTAATTTATGTCGTAACTGCATTAGTTCTTCATCTTTGTCGCTAACGATTTTGTTCAAGCGTATTATTTCTGCTTCCTAATTATTTATTTCCTTCTTTATATCTTGATTTTTCAATCTTTGATTGAAATCACTTTCATCTTTTAATTCCTTGATTTGCGCACATAATTTTTCTATGTGATTTTTCTGGTTGGACATTATTTTTTCATTGAACCGTTCTTGTATCTTATGTAGTTCAATCTTTATTTCTCATTGTCTATTAATGTCTCGTAATTCTTCATTGTCTTTTTGATAACGCTTTAACTTGGCTTCTAATTTCTCTCGCAAATCGGCTTCCATGGTGTCTGTCTTCTTCAACGGTGGAATGATCTTTTTTTATTTTGATTTTTCTGATGATAGCGCGTCTCGACTTCTTGATGATTGCTTTGAATTCTTCTTGATTTGTTCTTGACTTGATTTCTTTGATGATAAGTGTTCTTCGACTTTTTTGATAATAAGGAGTCTTGCTTGGACTTTTTCAATTTGGTCTTCGACTTCTTTTGACCAACGAGTCTTCCTTTGACTTCTTTGATGTTTTTTTTTCTTTGATTTTGTTCTTCTCTTATTAGGTTAAATAACCCTTTTTTTTCCAAAAATAATTACTATTTTTAATAATAATTATTATTATTTCATAATATTATTATTAATAATATTTTTATAAACTATATATATATAGTTCTTTTTTTCAAATATTAAAAATATTAAACAAATATAATAATGTTTAATATTAAAAAATTTAAATTAAGTTTTCGTGGAGTGAAAGGGGTGGTCGATGGTGGCGGAAGTTGGTGGATTAGGGTGGAGGCGCGAGAGGTGATCGGTGAGGAGGCGGTGGAGGGAAAGGAGATGGATGCAGGGTGGCACGTGGTGGAGGTAGACGCGTGGTGCGTGGATGAGGGTGGGAGTGGGGGTAGACGTGGTGTATGGAGCAGGAAGCACGAGGATAGCAACGGCGATGACTCAGGTGGCGCAGAAGAGTGCAGGAGAAGGGAGTGGCGGAGTCGAGGCCTGAAAGGGAGAGCTGGTGGTGCGTGAGGAGGAAGGGAGAGAGAGCGGGATGTGGGCGGAAGGTGGCGCAGGTGGGGAGTGGAGCAGCGTCGGGCATGGGGGGAGTGTGGCCGTGGGGGCAGGAGGGCGAGCGTGGGAGTGGCCGTGGGCTAGCGTGGGAGAGCGTGGTTGTGGGAAGAGAGTGGATGTGCAGGGAGCAGGACGCAGGTAGATGGGAGACGTAGAGGATTTTGGTGGTGTGGAAGCAGGTGTGGGGGCGCGGTGTGGGAGGAGGCCGCGTTGGAGCTGGAGAATGAGGGTGGAAGTAATGGGGGTAGCGAGGGGAGCAGAGTGGGTGCTGTGTATGGAGAGATGTAAAGGATGGGAGGTGGCCACGAAGGATGGTGCTGCGTGGATGAGGTAGGCGTGGAGGATGGGAGGTCAAAAACCTTATTCAGATAATTCTGAAATTATGGCTGAAAGCAAAATTTGGAGAAAGCTCCAAGATGGATGGCTAAAAGCCAGAATCAGCAGGGGCCGAGAACCGTTGGCTTTGATACCAATGCTATATCCGTGTCCGGATATACTCAATGATTATTCAAGCGAATAATCCTCCAATGGAAAATAACTCCATTTGATAAAATAGATAATATATAATTGATAATGGATGATTAATAATTTACAATGAGGCTCGCTTTTATAAGCTTAAGCGTGTATAGTGAAGGGTTACACCCTTTCACTTAATAATTAATAACTTTAATTAACATACATATAATATTCATAGCAGGTGGTGGACCGCCTCATCCGGGAGGTTGGTTATTTCCTTGATTCCGTCTGCGTCCCCTATTTTTTTTTCCTTGTTGGTTCCATTGGGTAGGTTGGTTCTGCGGTTGGTTTTGTTGGGCATAAAATTTCCCTTGGGGAACGGGGTGGGTTTGTGGTTGGGAAGGTGTTGGGGAAACCTGTGGTGGATAATAAGCAGGAGGGGATTGAGTTTGTACATGCGCGGATGCAACTGGTGGATGGTAGTAAGCAGGTGGTGCGGTAGGGGGGAATATGTTGGCGAGGTATGACCGTAGCAGTGCATCGGACAAGAAGGTCCATGTCTATGAGGATCCTGGGTCGGGGGATCATACGATGGTGTTTCTCCAAAGTGGGTCATGGCGCACGAAAGGTCAAGACCACTACTCATGGGGTATGGAGCTGGGTGTAGGATTATAAGCCGAGGTGGTGGCCAGAGGAATATGGACATATGGCTAACTACGAGATGCAACGTGTCCAATAATGTCGTCAGCAGCATGAGATTCCCCCAGCGCATCCTTCCGTGAGGAGCATTAGATAAAATGGAGTAAAGGTAGCCCGACTATGCATAGATAAGGTAAAACTGTTGAGCTTTAAGTATGGCTTCTTCTTCAGTTTGGGGTCGTTCGGGTGCCACATATTTGGAAATAAATGGTATGAGGGACTTCATAAACCAATCTAAAAAGATATGGTCATCTAATTTGAACTTGCACAAACTACGGCATCTGCGCCATTCATGGATATGGGTAGCCATGTTTTGTTTGTAAGATAGCAAAATCTCAACACCAATGTCATAACGGACTGGTAACTGGAAGAACTGTAGGAAATTCGAAGCGAGGGAGGTAAAAGTGGAGTGTGTCCCATGCGGCTATTCAATAGACCACTTGAATGCATAGCATCGTTGTAAAAGGCGTAGGCGGATTGGGTCATCCATTATGGAGTTGGAGGAACACCATTGGTGGAAGGACATGATGTGGTTTTGGGGGTCCTCACCACTCTTCCCTTCGAATTTTAGGATGTTCGAAGGAAGTTTGGTAGGCATGGGAGGCCATGTAGGGTTATGTCAGATCAGGTCGTTAATCAATCGGGATAGATCAGGTAGGTTGATACTAGCCATGAATGGAAAACTAGCAAGAGGATGTGATATGATCGAAGTGGTCTATGTGTTGGACATGGCGGCAATCGTGGGTCCACCTCCAATGAGTGGTGGGGCAGTAAGGTGTGTCATAACAGGGATCAAGGGAACGCTGGTAAAAGGCGGAGGGATTGAAGAGGAAGCGCCAGTTCCCCCAAGGGTACTGCTAGTAACCAAAGCGACAGTCGTCGGAATAGATCTGCTACTAGTGGGTATAGAGGTAGTAGTTTTAATACTAGGCATAGGTCATGTAAATGGCATAATGGGGATGGATGCTAAAGTGGTAGCGGGCCATTGGTGGAACCACTACTAACAATCTTGTCGTAAAATGGGTTTGGATTCACGCCTACCATGGGGCTAGACGGAGTTGTTTATATGGGTAAATATAACTTAGATTCAGAGGTGTAATAAGGGGCGTCAAGATGAAGAGTTGGTGACGAAGATGTGCGTCTAAAGTGAGCATGACGAGTGGGGTCAAGTGGATCGTACCGCAGGGATTTCCCCCGGAGGTGACGAGAGTGTCACGGTGAATCAATGGTGACAGGTGTAAAAGTGATAAGGGAATGTGGTGGATAAAATGCTAAAAAATCCTAGTGCAACCGTGAGTACAAAAGGAGAGCTCATAAAAATATGGCACTCAGGCCAACAACAGGCTCAAAAACACTTGTTGCAACAGCATGCTACAACAGGTGGAGCGGAAATAAAATGGTCAGAATAACAATAAGCAGTACTCCTAAAAGAGAAAAGACTCACTAACCAAGGGGGTATAGGAGCATGCAAACACCTATCTAAAAGATATGGAAGCTCACACAAATCATATCCCCTACAAGGTGATGAAATCCACAATCAGGCAATATGAAATCTAGAACCAAATGGCTAAAGGATATCCCTCTACCGAGAGGGACTTCGGGTAAAAGAGTCCTAGAAGAATGGAAACTAAGCTACCCCATTCGTGGCACATCTAGAAAGGTGTCCCGTGGATTCAGCTCTTTGGTCACCATGCACTCGCTATGGGCACCAACATGCACGACGAGAACAACGAGTTGGTGTCTTTTAGTACAGAATGGAGAGCGGTATTCCACTCAGACTTCCGGAACCAATCTTGCCACTTGCCCTCCTAAGGGAGAGACCCTCTGACAAATCGGTGTCAACTGTACCAATACATAATAGGGGGTTTTAGCTCCCTAAAGGACAACAACTATGTCTCAAATGTGTATGACAAAGGGAGTGTTATTTGGATGCCTAACCCCAATGTCCTACCTAGCTACAAAGTTGTTTTTGGGTCCCCAAGTGGGGTTAATGTGTGTTTAATTAATCCAATTTTAGTCTCACTTGAATTAGAGGGAGTGTGTGGATGCACAAGTCGTGTAAATAACCCAATATCGTCGAAAGTAAATGTTGAAATAAAAAACTGAGACTGAAATAAAAAGTACTAAATGCAAGAGATAGAAACACACTAAGGATGCATGCAAAGCGACATGTCTCAAAGGCTATAGCAAGAAAACAACAGAAGAGTCCCAAAGACAAATGGGTGCAGGAAAATAGGAGGCTATTTGGTCAAGAAAAGAGGAAAAAATTATTGTAGGGTGCGTCTGTGAAGGGAAAAGTCATGCTTTGGCTGATGTAGGCTGTACAAAAGGTTGTGCTGAAACATAAAAATAGAAACAAGAAAAAGGGCACGGGTCTGGTCGGAAAAGACGCGACTGGGGCATGGGTTACAGGCACAGAGGCACGCGGAGGGCGCAGGTAGCGGGCCAAAACGCGCATGGAGCGCGCGGCTTATAGGCCAGAAGGCACGCAGAGTGCGCGCATAATAGGCCGAAAGGAACTCTCGGGGCACAACTTGTGGGCCGAAAGGTGCGCTCTAGAGCACGGGTTTCAGGCCGTAAGTCACACTCGGGGTGCAGTTATTAGCGGAAAGTCTCGCTCAGCGGTGTGGAAAAGGTACCTGTAGTCGCAGGCCGGACTATAAAAATGGAAATAATGGAGGGTACTGCAACTGTAAGGGCCAGATATGCAAGTACAGGGGTCAAAGCTAGGCCATAAAAGTAAAATGCAAGCAAAATAACAAGTACTAAACTAAAAATGACTATTGATCATACCAAACCATAGATCGATGGGAATCAACCCGGTTAGAGTCACCAAAACTATGGTTAGTGTTTTCACACCAACCTGTGCAAAAAGGGAACCTACTAAGGATTATGGAACCCTTAGTAGAAGTTTTAAATATATATAATGTGTGAATGTAAAATAACAAATAAAAATAAATCTAACTAAATATTGTAGTAAAAAATAACAAATAAATAGGAACCCATGAAATGTATTTTGTATTATGTTTCAAACAAGGGTTTGCAATAAGAGTTACCTTAGAAGGGGAGTAGATGGGGGCCCTCGTAGTTGTACGAAGAGTAGTGCTCCGGGTCTCCAAGGTTTCTTTCTCTTCTCCAAATGCTCAAGTGGTGGCCAAGACTCAACTAAATGGAAACAAAATCCCAAAGGATTAGGCTAGAGTTTAATAGGAATTTGGGCAGCAAAAGGGTAGGAAGAGTTAATCATGGATGTGAAATGGGGGGCCTCCATCACCTTTGTATAGTGATTTTGGGTGGTGGAGTATTGACCCATGGTATTGGGAACCCAATAGTATTGGTTAGTGGTATTTTGAGTTTTCCCTCTTTTTTATTTTATTTTGACTATTTCCCTTTTTTCTTTTTCTTTTTTGGGGATTTTGACCCTTTTTTGTGGGATTTTCATTAATTGAAGAGGGAAATAATGATTTTTTGCCCATTTGGTTACCATTTTAGGGATTTTTGGGTTTTTGGAGGCCAAAAATGTAGGAAAAAAAAGTAAATGGGTTATGTGACTAGGGGATGAGCTAGGTGAACAATTTTTGGGTGTTAACACTTTCCAAAGAGAGACTTTAGCTTTGTCCATACTTGATTTGGAGTGGTTAGAGTATCAAGATGGAATAGAAGATCTGGAGAGATAAAGAGACAAAGCAAACCCTAAGCTTCATCAAGACTATTGAACCATTTAGCTTTTAGTGCAATAGCTCTTGGCTCAGTTTCAAGCCCCATAGTGGCTCTATAAAGTCCTCTACTTCGGAGTTGGATGATCATATGCGCCTTCAAGTGAAAGTAGTTAAAGGGAGTGAGAATCACAGATTTATCTTGATTTTGATCCATGCTAGTGCACTCCTGGTGATGGAAATATCCTGGAAAAACACTCTGGAAATTATTATGAATCAGACTAGCTCTGATACCATGTGATAATTTAGATTTCCTAGATCTAGATTCAATAAGACAACTTCACTTGGAATATTTTTAAGAATATGAGAAGAAGAATAGAGAAGATATCTTGAGAAAAAATCATTGTATTTTATTCATCAATGTGTTTACAATATATGATACATCCTCAAGAGAGAAAATAGAATTCCTTGAAGGCAAGTTGTAAAGCACAAAAAGGAAGGCCTACTAAAAGCATAAAAAAAACCCTTAGGTGTCAAAAGCACCTTCTAAATCAGTCAAGAGGCTCACGAATTAGCTAAATATGGTATGGAAGCTAATGAGTGATGAAAATGGAATGTGATGATGACTTTTGGAGAGAAGAAAGAGGTGGAGGTCGAATTGGCCAAGTAGAGACAGTTTCCTAGTCAAACTAGCTTTATCTTATCCACTAGAAAGTAGAAAAAGCAGGATAAAGTTGTCTAAAGAAGGAAGGTGCCTTTCTAACTCGGGAATGGAAAGAAATCAGACAGAATCTCAGGAAATCTTATCCATAATCTCCTCAAGTGCGCCCTAGTGACTCAGTATGGCATGTGGTCCCATAAAAGACAAAACTAGGCCAAATTACCTAGTCAACACTTAGGAAATTAATAAAAAAATGATTAATAAATTATATCCTAAGTCTAAAGTGGTATGAATGGGTTTTTAATACTCCAACATGGAAACCAATTAGATTATGAGTCATTTGATATGAAGAAACCGTTCGGATTTTGAACCGGCTATCGTTCACTAGTTGGGGATTTACTGGTTGCGGACCAATCCACCGTTTAGGGTTTTATTAATAAATGAAATATAGAGTGCTCTAATCTATGATGCAATCTAGACTATCTTAACCTATCCTTGTAAGGAGCGAAACTAAATAAAATGAGCAGCAAATAAAGTGAGATACATTCCAACAACAGATAACCACTCAACATGAAATATATCACAACTACAAAATAAGATTAAATACTTAAATAGTTACAACATAAACATAATTTGCATTCGCAGCTCGTAGAAATCAAAAGAAGACTGCAAGCACACATACACAATAAGAAGTAATGAACCATAAGATTAATCTGATAGGTAAACAAAACAATCTTACTGCATATGAGCTACAGAAGAACGGGAAATTAGTTCCATGACATTCATCCACATAAAAAAACACGGCTTCCAATGCCAAACTTGATTCCAAAAGTCTTTTATTCATCTTCAGAAATATTTCTTCCACAAAATGAGTAGCAAAACTCTCGTCCAAAAAGTCCTTCTTACCTCCTTCTACCTGTCATTTATAATTTACAAATTAACTCCTAAGTGACTATTCGACTTCCTCAAATATAGTTACAACTTTTGAGATATCTATACACATGTCACTTACTCCCTTACATTTGCTCCAAAAAGAAAAGAAAAAATAAATTACAATTTTAAGGAGTAGTGTTCCCTTGAGCTCTAATAAACTCATCCCAAAGTTCACAATCATAAATTATAACAATTAATTGTTGGGGTTCCAATAGACGTAGTGCAACCTCATGAATAATAGCCTCATTAGCTAACGCGGTTATTTTTTTGGTGACTGCGTTGTGTCCTATGGACAGGAATTGAATATTTAGAGTGGGTTCCCCAATATTTTTCTTTAGAGCATGTGAGGTGACTTGAGTAGTGCTATTGATTTCCCTTAAGTCTCCTTACCTAATTTTCCATGTTTTTCTTTTGGGATAGGCTCTTGAAACATTCAAGGAGGGGGTAGGTGGCATGTATCAAATTCCCTTGTTATGGTATGGTGTACATTTCGTAATTTTTCCAATGATGTTGTGACCTCCTTCTACAATTTTGCTCCTGCCTTTTGACAATTGTCTAGGGTAGCATAATCAAGTTGCATTTCCTCTACTGTCCTCTTAGGAAAATTTGGTGCAACTTCCATGTTTTTTTTATGCCATGCTGCCACACTTTTCAGTTTAGCTTGTGTAGCATAAATCCTAAGGTCACTTCTTTGGGACAACTCTAATATATCTTGAGCTTGGTTGTGATCTTTTGGACTTCATATAATTGCTTTGTGATCAGCTCCTGCAAATGAAATAATTGTTCCAGCAATGTTGTTGCACGAGTTTGGAAATTATCCAAACTTTTCCTTTCTTCCCTGGAGGTTCTCATTTCTGTCTTCGTCCTTTCTTGTCGAAGAGCTTCTATCCGATTTTCCAAAACTACATTTCCTGCCACCAAGATATTGACCCATCCTACTAGAACATCCCTTTTAGCCTACAAATATTTTATCTGCATAGCCATAGTTTCCTTTTACGTTTCAAGAGTTTCAACCTGAGAGGTTAGTGTGTCCTTCTTAGTTTGTATCTATTGGGATAATACTTGTGTGGTTCTTTTCTCCACCTCCAAGGCCTCATGACCATGTAAAAGTTCCACCCTCTCTCTCATAGCTTCCAAGAGGAGGTCCTCCAAATTGTTAATCCTTTTCTTTGCTTGTTTAAGGTCTTGGGCCATCTTTTGAATGTTTTCTTCGTTGGCCATGGTAGCAAACACATTCACCGAAGCTATGAATTTTGGCGCCTTGTCAGTCCCTCTAAACACTGGTCCTTCCTACGTAGTAACAATCTCTAGTCACGATGAAATCTTAATTATTTTCTTTGTCCTTTTGATAATCTTCTTCTTCTAAGGATCGAATAATATAGTTTATAGTTTAGCTATAGCATGCTCCTGGGATGGTGTGTATGGAGTGATTCCCATATCTCTAAAAGGGAGGTGATCCCTGGTTAGCGAGAATTTGGAACTTGTATTAGGTGATTAAATTTCCATGTCCTAAGGTCCATTGTCCTATGCCTCAGTTTGTCCTGATCCTTGCTCTATATCAACCCTTTGGGATTCTTCTTCCTTCTTCTTTTGAAGCTATTATTGTAGAGATTTCCCTTCTCTTTTTCAAGCTTTATCCTGCTCTTTAAGTAGCTCTTCCTACTTGCTTTTCTTCTTTAGCTTTCTTTTACTACTCTTCATCCTGCAACTTCATGTTTGTTTGTGCCAATAAATCCTCATCCTTTTTTAGGGAATATTCTCTTAATAGTCTTTGTTACACCTCTTCAAGTGTTTGTTCGGCATGCTTTCTAGTGTCAACCTCTTGAGTGCCTTTCCCACACTCACTTCTCTTGTCTAGTTCTTCAAAATTGTGGGCCCGTCAATAAATCTCTTACTCTACACAAAATTGAAGAGCGTAGGAATAGTAATACTTGAAAACTACACAATGGTTGGCTACTTTCATGCGGCTTTCATTTCTATAAATGGTCATTTCCCCAAAGTGGAAGGCTTCAAAGTTCTTGGTTAATTACGGTAGACTCCTTTACTTTGGTCATTTTGTATGCTCCAACTATTATGGGCAAGGGCGACCACAATGCTTTCTTAGCATTGTTCATGATATTTCCTATACCATCAATGCCTCACAATTTCTTTGAGGACCATGTACTAATGTGACATACTTGTGAAAAACATATGGAGCCTTAGACCCTCCATAGATGCATAAATAAGTCCCCTTGTCTGTTAGGTACCAATCTCTTATATGGATTACCGTCTTAATATAGTTATTGGACATGCAACTAGGTTCCTTCCCATAGATGATTTTATACAACGACATGATGAACTCTTTACAAACTTTCTTATAGTAGTTGGTGTTCCTTTACACCCATAATGCTTGGCAGCACACATGTATCAATACTTCATTAGGGTTCCATTGGCACCCCATGCCTGGGAAGTTGTGGAAGAAGCATATGGTATACAACAGGTATGAAGACATATGGAGCTCTAATTTGTTTACAAGAATGCCATCCTGGGCTCTCTTAATCACATCTTCTAGATTTCTAGAAATGATAGTTTCCCAATTAATCCTTGTGGCATGCACTCTGACATAGTGTAGCAGTGGGATCCAAAGGATCCTGAAGTACAATGCACTAGCCATCCCATATAGTCTACATAAGAGAGTTGTAGCCACTTTCCCTTCGGCAAAACTGCTTCCTGGGAATCCATACTTGTTTGATGAAATCAACGTAGTTAAGTTGCAGGCCTTCAACCCATTCAAGTGTCATGTTGATTTCTGCCACTGGAAGCTTGTAAGCCTTTTCTAAATGGGTCGAATGAAAGGAAGCGATAAATTTTCCCAAGGCATCTTTTAATATGCGAGTTGTGGTGTCAATGTGGGGTATGAGACAACTTATTAATTTTGCACACAAGGGAAGAACTCAGATCTTGATGTTGCTTTATGTAGTCCTAACCGCTTGATATTTTGGTATATCAGGGTTTCTTCTACGCTGGTGGTTTGATACTCTTCATTCCTAAAAAATTGAGATAATTCTCCCCATTTTTATTCCTACTCAACTCCAGCAGTGCTCTGAGTATCATCATACTCGATTTGGAGAGGAACTTCTTCAGCTTGCTCGTCATCAGACGTTATCTCCTACACAGCTTTGAAGTGCTATCTAGTGTTCCTTCGCAACATATTATAATCCTGCAAGCCATTAATAATAGCATCAACTTCCATGGGAAATAAACTAATAGCCTATGCATACAAAACTAGTCTAGTATTGAAATATGAAAGCAAAACCAAAGCATTGTTGATTCAAATCCTTCCCCAAGTCGAGGCTTTCAATTGATGAAGATTTCCCGGTGTCTTGGGTTAGAAAATAGGATCTAGTAACTACAGGATCCTACAGAGCAGATATGTTCTTAGGGTTCAATCAATGCATTTCAAGGTTTAAAAAAATATTAAGCTTCCCACTTTGAATCATGTAACAATGTATATGGCTTCCACAAGGGTCAGGAAACCCAAGCAAGCATGAGAAGGGAAATTGAGAAGTCCCCAGGTGTTTTAAGGTCACTGCATAATGATTCAAACTTTTCAAATGGAATCCCTCTCGCCACTTCCCACAGGGTCAACTAACCCCACTACTCGAGCAGGGAAAAAACAAAACTAGGACAGTGGCGCTTAAGGAAAACTCAAAGCTGAGGCACTTAGTTGAAGTAGTAACCACTTTTATATCCCTGCCATGGAATTCTTGTGTGGCTTAACGGGATCGATCAAAGGGAGCCAAAAGGATTTGGGGTCACAAACTAGGGTTCCTACGAAAGCGCCTTTGATTTCAGGGTCTGCAAGGCTTTAAGAATCCTATCTATGGCTCAAAAGGAGAAAATACCCCCACTTTCCCAAGGACCAATGCAATAGGAACCAATCAGTTGCTTAAAAACCCCTCATTTAAATGAGAAAAAATCCATCAATTCGTGAGCTAAATGATAACTCTGAGTGGCGGGGGAGGGGGGGAAGCACTTATTTGGAAAACCAATGATAGTTAAAGGAGATTGAGTGGTTGCAACTGGAGCGTTGATCTCCTTTCATTTCTTCCAGGTGGCTTCACATGACAAGTCAAGTTTTCAATGGGAACGATATAATGATGAATCGAAACAAGGTGGGTGGTGAGGTAAACAACTACTTATATGCCAAAGAATATACCCCCCTCCTAACTCTTAGGAGACCACGGGGTTTAAAATGAGTTAAATGGATTTTGCAGCAATTTGAAACGAGTTGTTCCAAAGCATTATGGTGACTCTGGACGAGTCTTGCCACAACGTATCGACATGTTTGAGAAAGTTTCATCGACATACCCCCTTCTACAATTGTGGAAATCTTATTTGAGTGATGTGACACTTTAAGATAAGTGTGTCATATCATTGCGACAAAATTGGACAAGTCACGCCACAATATTATGGCAGGCTTGGATGAGAGTTGTCGGTGTTAACAAGATTTTCACACCCTTTCACCATTGCGTCCAATATATGCAAGTTTTCTCGTCATTTTGGCGATATTACGGGAGACTGTCGACGTAACTGATTCATTCAAGTGAGAAACCCGATGTAGTGGTGACTTGGAGTGAGTGACTCAATAAAGTAGTAGAAATGTTTTTAAGGAAGGAAACATTGCAGTGACCTGGGGAGATTCTTCCAAACAACGACGAATTACAAATAAAGGATAAGCCCTCGTTGTGGCGAAATGGGAGAAGTGAAATAGAGTTGCAGCAGACTGGGCCTAATTCACTGAAATGTAAAAACTCAAGAAAAGACGCCAAAACACAAAAAGGACTTAGGAAAATGTTTAAGTGTATCTCTCTTAAAAGAGGTCAAGTCTTGAGACAACACTAGCCAAGCTTGAGGGGGGGAACCAAAATTTGCTCAAGATAATAAAATTCAAGGAGGGGCCCATCATTCCCATAAGGAATAATGGGGAAGTTTGTTGCACTGCAACAAGTTCTACAAGATATATTACCAGGGAATACTTTGGAGTAGCTAATTTTTCTGTAGAACCAAAATCGGTATGGTATTGTAGGTCACATACAACTCTACATAGCACAAATTCTAGGTATTCATTTTTACCCTAATAGTTTAAAAAATCCATTAATAAATCTTTCCTACTAATATTTACAGTATATTCTAGTTAAAAAAATGACTAGTTACCTTTAACAGTACAAACCCTTGTTTTTTGTTGCTTCCCTTTTGTTTTATGTGGTTGCAAAATTTATCATTAGGGTTTAGTCCTCCCTTCTATTTCATAATGCATTTTTTTCTTTGTAGACATTGTATGTTTGATTTCTTTGTTCTTTTATATGTCACGTCCCCTCCTATCGCTCCAACTCAAGGAAGGGAACATGACTGAAAATCTAGGGATTTTACAAAAACTCAGCCCCATTCATTATGAACATATTCATAGCTAATAAAACACATGTGTGCATATGCCATTCAAATAATCATGCACAGCAGAATTAAACTATCCACGCACATTTCACATGCATTCAACATATCAATAGCAGTCATCAAATTAAAAACATTGCAGATTTTAATGCACATAGAGAACACTTATCTTGATTGTGAAGTTGCCCCAAGCAACTAACTACGCAGCTGCAACGTTCCACCCAGCCATAGGCCAACTGTGCTCATTAATATCTCAGCACAATTGCCACCCCCAGCTGGGCATGATTTCTACAAGGAAAGGGAACTTGCAATTGACGCACAGCAAAAAGAACACCACATCTAAGCCATTCCAGTCCACGGTTGGGGTTTATCAATCCAAAACTGAACTCTCTTTTATTCTTGGATGCTTGCACTCAAGCTCAAGCCAAAACCATGGATACACATAAATCCAACCACAACAATCTCTCCCACACACAGCAAGCACAACAAGCACATATGTTGGTCATAGAAAAATGTTTTTAGTTATGGGATTCACAAGCAATATGTCCAAGGGTTTTTCCCCAAATCATGGCCCGTCAAAAACGGATTGTGGGAAGGGAAAATCGACCATATGGAGAAAAATCGATTTCTCTCATAGGTATATAGGGGTTTCAATGGAAAAAACAAACTCCCAGTACCCCCAACTCGGATTCCTCTTCTTCCCCACTATTCTATATCACAAAAACGCCCTTCTCCCAGCAAGAAACCAAGGAAAAACCAAAAAACGTGGCGGGAAAACGTCCCACCAGCTAGAAATTCATGAGAGAGCCAAACCAGTTGATGAATAATGGCTTGGGGAACAATTTTGTGCCTCCTTTCTTTCCCAAGAAGCCAAAACACGTTTTCCAAAAATGGTGGCTTTCCCATACCTGAATTTGGACAACCATACCTCTCTATTTCCTCAATTAACAACTATTTCAACCAATTCTTGGGAGAAATAAATGATTGTGTACAAAATTCAACATGAGTAGTTGAAGGTTCATAGGTTTTCTCATTGACACTTGGCTTGACTTGATTGGATCCAAGGGTTTGAATATTTCCCTCCCAATTCCTTATAAAAATCATGCCCCCATACTCTTGTTGCATTGCATAGCTAGTTGTGGGTATTTTTATTTAAGATACATGTTTACATCATATTTACAATTTCCATCATGTCAGGATAGCACACGATCCATATGCATCAATTTTCAATTGCCACTGCGAGAACAATAAATCGATGGTGGGGCCTTGGCCTTGAGCTCCTCACCACGATTTTTATAACAATATTACATTATTTACATGTTAATGCAATGGGGTAAAAATTGGGATATTACATTATATGTGAGGCATTTATTGCAATGGGTCCACTCATTGCATCAACTACCAAAACCTATTGGCCTTGCCAGTTATTTTTTTAATCACTAGGGTTTAATCCTCTCTTCTATTTCATAACGCAATTTTTTCTTTGTAGACATTGTATGTTTGATGTATTTATTCTTTTATATGTGAGGCATCTATTGCAATGGGTCCACTCATTGTATCAACTACCAAAACCTATCGGCCTTGCCAGTTTTTTTAACATCATTGTTTTCTTGGTGCATAGCATGCACATTAACACATCAATATGCTTCACTAAAAAGTGCACCACTTTAATGTTAAATTTTTAAAAACACTTCTGAAACTTTTCCCTGTTAAAGTTTGTTTAACACTGACGCTTTTTTGGTGTGTATTGTACATATTAATGCACAGTGCACTTTAATAGAAAGCACACTTTCATGGGTATTTTGGTGTGACACATACAGATGATACGCGCCGGTGCTCTAAAATTAAACACACCAATGAAAATTAAGTCTTTTTTTTAAATTTACCACAATATGCCAATGCGTATATATGGATTTGGCACACTGATGCATTTGTAGGATTGTAAAGAATTGATGCGTATTTATGTACAAAGTGCACAATTAACCAGAAAATGTTTTTAGCTAAAATTTATTTAATTTATTTGTGAAAAATATTTAATAATTTCTCTATTTAATTATGCAGGTCATTTACTGATAGAATATGTCTAATAGAAGTTCAAGGAAAAGAACTTGTTGCAATGAGCACAATGAGAGCACATCCGGAAAAGGAGAACAAGGAAATTTCTTTGAAGAAACACGATAAGATTGGAGCAAAAACTTGTGGAGCAAAAACTTGAAGAAACACGATAAGATTGTTTACAATCTAAGTGCAAAAGAGCGTAAAACCTTGATGGAAAAGGTGCAAAGAGATGAATTAGGTGAACCAAAAGGTAATCAATAACAATAGTAAAAATATTTGAATTTTCAATAATAATATACTTCTTAAGAATATTTTATAACATGTTTCAAACAATCTATTTCACATTTGTTGAGTGTTTTGCAGGGATCGACAATGAAGAAAGGGAACGTTGTCCTAATAAGATAAAAAAATATGAAGGATGTGTATGATGATGAATTGGTAATCAGTTGATCTAGAGTGGCATTGGAAGATAATGAAAGGGGAAGGGAACTTTTATAAAAGTATGAGGGCTATGGTGGAAAGAATGTATAGACATACTTTCCACTTACAGTACAAAAAACAATTCAATGAGTCCAAGAATAGGGTTATATATAAACTACATGGAGAGTTTCTAGAGCAATGATCAATGAGATATGTCAAACTTGCAATAGCAAAAATGTACATTAACAAACAATAATAATTTAAAAAGTATTATTCTTAAACATGTTTTTCTCTAATATGTATATACTACTACAAAAACGTATGAAATTAATATTTCGGCTATATATATTTACTTTTATATCTATAAAATCTTTTTTTTGTGATTTTTGCTTTTAGGAAGTTTTTGAAAATCCCAAAGGACGAATGAGGTGATATGCAGAAGAAGAAAAAAAAATTGGTAAGGATGTCCAAAAAGTGTATAAGGAGATGATTAAAAAAATGAGCATAAGTAAATCGTAGGAGGAGCCAACTCACCAACAACGTGCATCAAACATACATGTGATCGTAGATTTTTTATTTTATGTACATATAATTTAATTATTGCATGAAATATTAATTTTCAATTGTTTTGTTGCATAAAAGAAAACAAAATGAAACCCATTTAGCGCATAAGATAGGACAACGAGGAAGAAAAGGGTTGATTGCAAATTTTGTGAGCACTTGTGTTTTCCTTACTCAAAATTTCATATTTGTTGTGATCTTTATATTTTAATTATTTTACACTCATCCTTTGATGTCTTCTAATAGGTGTCAAAATACAAAGAAGAGCCATCCGAAGAATTGATTGACATTGGGTTAAGGGTTGTGAGTATATGTTGATGTATCAAGACTTTATTGTGCAATTTGTAAGTAGCTACGTTGTTTTACGTCTCTCCTTTTATAATTAATAGAACAACAAGAAACATTTATATTAAATCAATGAATTGTCACAATGTTTAAAATTTGCAAGAAACAAAGTATGGAGTGGAGCCAACAAAAGAGTTGTAGAGAAACAGCATGAGGAATGATTTTGAAAGAATGTGTACCATTTATGAATCACTTCTTACTATGGTATACTTTTCGATTTACATAATCATGTATACGATTTATTTTTGCATTATTCCCATCGATGTATATATACTCATTATACTTTAGTTGTATGTTTGTAGATGGAACATGAAGAGGAGGAATAAATGAGCCAATCAACAAAACATTCGTCCAAATAACCCAAGTACAATATCATCTACAAGTGATGAAGAGATGAGGTGTCATGAAAGTAGCTTGAGCATTGACAGTAGTTCAAGTGAAGAATGACTATCAATATATATATAATTGGATGTTAATGGAAGTTGTATTTTTTAAAATAATTTTCTGTGAGAAACATATATTTTGTTTAATGTATTGAACATATTGTCCCATTGGTTACCAATAAATGTAACAATTACATATTGACATTTTGATTATTGTCGAACTTTTTCTTGTCCCATTTTGTATAACAAGTGTCTTTTATTCATATATAATAAAATGGGTTTCTTATTATATCACATTGTTCAATATTGTAAAATGTCACATTGTTGATTAAATATATGGATGATTGAATATTACAACAAACATATGTGTAATCCGATAGTATAATACATATGTGTAATGTGTAATCCAAACGTAATAATTAAAATTCAAATATCAATATTATTATAAAAATTATTTCATTTTATGACGATTAATGAAATTAAATAATAATAATAATTAAACTCAGTGTATAATGTGAGGCATACGCAATTTGTTTATAGTAATGAATTTTCGCTAAAAAATGCTCTCTTGTGCTTTTAAAATAGTAAGTTGCATTGGTGCTCCTATATCAAATAAACACCCCAGTGCTTATATTAACAATTGTGTCAGTGTGTCATCAAGTAAACACACACCACAAATACGTCCTGGTGTGTTTGTTTTAACCCTAATTCTTGGTGTGGTATAAACGATAATACACCATGGTGTGATAATACATTAATAATGCATTGGTTTGTTATGTCAATGGGTAGCACTGGTATATCACAATTAAATTGAATGCACTAGTGCTCCTTGAGTTACAAAGCACAGGGGTTATTATTTATTATTAGCACACCGATGAGTAGGTTATTATAAAGCAACAATGTGACGCACTTAAATAATATGCACCAGTGCATTGTATAAATAGAAAGCAACGATGTGGAATATTTAGTATGGATTTCCCGATGTGTATTTTTAAGGAACGCACTTGTGCGTTTGACATATGTAATCGCACCAATAAAACAGACATCCACTAAAACCTTCGATTGCCAAGATTTTTTTAGTTATGATAAATTTATGTTACAACCTTTGCCAAACCATCCATTACCATTTATGGAGATTTTTAAGATAATTTTTCCCAACCTTGTAACATTAAAAACCACTGCTAGAAGGTGTTTTCCTTTTAGTGTCCTAGCACAATCATTGATTGGATCCGGAAGAGGACCAAGACTATACAAATGGTGTCTAATCAATGGAAGACATTATCCTTGGCCTTCCCGGTGCTCGGATATTTTTTGGCGTGGAAGGTTAGCTCTATATCCTTGGTCTGAGTTGGTATGGACTCGATTATGGGATGTAATGTTGATATGAGACTTCTAGTTGAGATGGTCTGGCATTTTCAAGAACAAGGGAGATGTACTTTGAATAAGTTTGTGAACCCTCTTTCCACGTACTTATGGAATCAAGGTTTGTTTCAATATCACTATCTTGGATTGGATGGGGATTGGGCACATTGTTGGCTTCAATTTTTCAAGGCACTTTGGCATGCTCATATCCGTATAAATAGTGATGAGGATGAATTGGTGTGGAAGTATAACATTTAAAGGGCTTTTACTTGGCTCAAATGGGATACCTTTCCTTGGTCATAGAGGAGAATACAGAGCATCATTGGTGGTGGAAAAATATTTGGAAGATTGTTTCCCCTCCGAAGAGCATGTTCTTAATGAGTATATCGTTGTTGCCTTGAAGAGTATGGTTTAGTGTGGGTACCATCCTCAAAATGAGGGGAATTACATGGTGGGTTTCTTCAATATATGTATTTCATGGAACGAATATATGTGTGTGTGTGTGTGTGTGTGTGTGTGTGTGTGTGTGTGTGTGTGTGTGTGTGTGTGTGTGTGTATCATCAGGTCACAAAAAGCATTAGAGCCCTTCCACTTATAATCATATGGGGGATTTAGATTGCTAGAAACCATAAGATATTTAATGAAAAACCAACGGTACCTGAGCTTATCTTCTCCCGCGGCCTTGACATTCTTTCTCATTTCCCACAACATAAGGACTCTCCAGCCACCGAATAGTACAAGAGGAACTCATAAACAAAAATCTCCCCTGGTATTTTTTTTATGGTGCATCTCAGAACCAAACCTATGGTGGTGGTGTTGTTCTTTATCTCTTTGAGACGGTTTGTTTTAAAAACACAATGGGACTGAGAACCGGCACAAACAATTATGAGGAATTCTTGTTCTTAAAGCTTTTACTCCGCTTTGATATTGAAAAGGGATGCACTAGTTTACAAATATTTGGAGACTCCTTGAATGTCATTAATTGGATAAACAAAGCACGGACTTGCCAAATTATCCTTTTAAATACTTTGACCGATGATGCACATCGACTGTTGGGAAATTTTACATCTTATACATGTCGTCATGTATACAGGGAAATGAGCAAACTAGTAGACCAGCTTTCAAAGGAGGGTCTGCAACTGGCACATGGACAATGGAATATTTTTGAATTACAAAATGAGGAATGTTTTGAATATTTTCATCGTCCCTTCATTGATGGATTGGCTCTACCTCCTCAACAACAACAGGACCATTGATCCACAAAGTTTTCTAGTTTTTTACTATTAGCTTCATGCGGATTTAGTCAGCATTATCACATAGATTTACTACAAAGATCTTATATATGACATCTACAAAGATATTTTTCTCTGAACACACAGTATTTTTTGTAAAGATCTCCACAGACCATACCAGCAGCTCTAGGGTTTCTATTTTTGAAATGCACATCACAAGTACATTATGCAGATGTAATTTTGTTAAAACTTCTTTAATAAAATTATGCTTTTTTGCAAGGATATATATATAACGTTGATCTTGAAATATTTTATTTAAAGTGAATATAGAAATATTTATTTTATGGTAGACATTGAAATATGTGTTTTTTATAATTAATATGTTTTTAAATGTTATGTATAAACTTTATGTTGAACTTGAACCTGGAAGGAATTACACATCTCCCTCGTACTAGAATGTAATTAGCATCTATCAATGCAATAATTTGTAAATATCTATTTTTCATATTACAGCATTTATTTAAAGCTATTTTTATTTTAAAAAAACATAATAAGCATTGATTCACATAATATCTGAAGTCGTTTTAAATTATCATTCAGTTTTGTGTTCATGTGATTTTTTGTGTTCATGTGATTTTTTTAGTAACCAAACAATAGTCAATTCCAAACTTTCATGCATACCAATGGTATGCATTGTTGTTTTCATTTACATTTTGGTATGCATTGTTGCTTTCATTTACATTGTATAACTTCAAAATTTTATATGTTTGTTTAACTTCAAAATTTTATAGGTTTGTTTAACTTCCTTCTTTCATTGTATACATTGGTGCTTTCATTTCCAACGTATAATTTCAATTGGTGCTTTCATTTCCAACGTATAACTTCAAAATTTTACATATTTGTATAACTTCCAAATTTTATATGTTTGTATAACTTCCTTTCACAGTGAAAGGAAAGGCCAAACTCCTTTGTAACTCTTTCTCGATATTTTGTACTTTGTTTTTTGAAAGGACGTGAAAATACACTTTAAATAAGATATGTTGTATTTTTAACTTCTAACGCATTAAATTAGAAATAGAATAACTATTGAGGAACTAATCGAGGTGATAAAAAGTTCTCTTAAATAAGCTAAAGTTCAATTCCCAATGGCATGACATGGGTGGAGAATCGGATTCTCCTTATCTTTTGGCTTTCTTATAAGTGGGAAAGAGCGTTTAATACCACTTTTAACAAACCCGAAGGGTCGTTGTAATGAAAAAAACAAAAATCCAAATTACTTTAGTTAAGTCATTCTAATAATATAAAAATAGGTATTTAAAGGAAATATTTATAATTATACTTCACACAATAAAGTTTATTTGTTCTTGTCAAACATTGAATGATCATACTTGAAGATATATATACACATTATAAAATTTATGAGAAGTTTGAGGCCTTTCATTCCTTATAGCCATTTATCTCTAATATATAAATGTATATTTATGATGTTAAAATATTTAAAAATATCTTATGATCATACATACCCATGAAAACATAGATAAATAGGCGAACCTTGCTTTTTTGCTGTTACTACATAGTGTGAATGGATTGGCGATAATAATTGGGTTAGTACTTGCTAGTATGGTTTTGGGTTTCTAATGCCTTTTGGGATTTTAATGTCTTTTTAATTTAGTGTTTGATAAAACATAAGTAATTATTATTCGATAATTTATTTGTATTAGTTATAATAAGGAAAAATAATAATGACTTTAGTTATTTTCTTTTAAATTTAGTTTAATATATGTTTTATATTCTGACAAATAATGATTTATGAACGTTATTTTTTATTATTTTTATATAGTTTTTTAAAATTTTGGATTAGTGTAAAGATGTTTCTTATAAAAAAATTCCAAAAAGTAAAATAATAACTTTTGTATTTAACATAATTACATTCCTCATATACAATTACAGTTTTAAAGATGTTGCAAACTGCAACAAACCTTACTTCTGAAAACAATTTTTAATATCTAAACTTTTTTTCAAAATGGTTATAAAACCTAAGCTTATATCGGCTCCACATACATAATCAAACCAAAAATCCCCTTTTAATACATTCACAACATACATCACTAAATAATAATAGAAGGACGGACATCATGGTCATGAAAGTCAGAAGGCATCAACCTTATCATCTGAAGGCACATACTTCAAAACTTTAAAAAGAGCCTGAATAAATTCTAAGATTTCTCCCTCTTGATTTTATGATATATGCCACTGTCATATATCGAGATGAATACATTCATTTCATGGGCTATATGCTTCGACATTCTGTTCCCTATATATATAACAAAACGAGACAGTCTCCAGTTGATTTTTTAAGAGTATGATCTCTTGAATCAATGGCTACAAAAAAATGTTTTGACAAGTCTTCTTCTTCATAAGCCAATCATTACAAGCTTAGCATCGCCAAACACTCGAAGTTGTTTTATGTTGTTTTCCACTGCAAGGGTTAAAAGCAGTTTAAGAGCTGAGCATTTTGTAAAATTATTCGATCCATTCTCTAAACCTGCCTTGAAACATAATTTCTTTCTCGTCATAACTAAAATTCCTCTGGCTCCACACCTCCCACGATTTTCCTATGCAACCCCATCAAAATAAGACCAGGGCCATTCCTTATTGATTACTTCCTCTTTAATTTGATGGATCTTTATAGCTTTGTTGAATTGTGGATAACTGTTAAGGAATGTTGCACATGAGAGAGGCATGGAATATGTATCTTCGAAGATGCATTGGTTCCTGATTATCCACATTTGCCATGCAAGGATAAGAGGAAGACCTTTTTATGTTGTTTTTTGTTTGGAAAATAAATTTTCGTCGTGGAATTAAGGGAAGAGAAAACAAATTAAACCTTCATCCCTACTTTATGATGCTTCTTATTTTCTTTTTTACAATAATGGATAGAGTTTATATCAAAAGAGGTTGTAGCAAATCCAAGTGATTAGTAGAGCAAAATACAAATATTAAATAGAATTCATAATTTCAAAATACAAAATTGTATCAAGTTTTGGCAAGTGTAACGCCCTGTTTTGACATTACTACCTGAACTATTATTATATGTTGTATTTGCTTGATTGTGAGACTTCGTCGGTTTGATGACAATCTGGACTTATGGTTCTATTATTTTGTCGAGATATATATGTGTGTGTGTGTGATGTTAGTATTATGATATGTAGTCATGTTTAGATATATATATATCATGTGTTAATTATGTCTCATATATGCAAATATCTGAATGATGGCTACGTGGATACCATTAAAGTTATATGTTGAATCAATGAATGTTATGCCAGGTGCATGGTAACTAGAAATGATTTGTTTATTGTTTCTTAATGATGAAATGTATGTGTACATATCGAGGATTTTGCACGATATTCTAGATCGTATGTTGGAGACTAACTTACAGGCTAAAGTGGCTAAGTGATAGTTGTATCCTACGAGGTGGGAATACCTCGGGGACATGAACTCCAAAAGATAAATGGTATGCAAGTGATGCATTATTTATTTCGCATGATTATTATGTTTATTATCATGATGTATGGGTGGGGTAGGGTTTCAGGAAACTCAACCACCCGGATTGGTTATACGATGACAAATTGAGTACAAGTTGCAATGCAGTTATTATGTCGGTGTAGACATAGTCCCTTGTTCCATTAGGGAGGTGGAGGCTTTACCCACCGTTTATCCCCGAAACCCAGAGTCATGGGAGGGTTGTGCTACGGTGCTCTCCCCAAGGTGTGTGATGATGAATGGTGGTTTCCTATTGGGGAAGCTTGGTCGATGTAGTCAACACTTCCGCTTATGGGTTCTAACTGGAGCCGGTCATGGCTTGACACTTTAGGGTAGTCCAGCAGAGGAAGGATAGGATGTGGAAGTTAGTGGTGAACTAGAGAGATGGAGTAGGTGGATAGGTGTACCATGATGTTAGGAGGGAAGACTTGATTAGCTGTATATGTTGAGGACCTTACCGAGTCGTGTGTCATAACTTAGTAACTGGTATTATTGTTCGCCATTTAATTGTGCTTAATTAAGTGAATGATCCAACAGTCAAATTATGTTAAGAATGCGTCAGTAAACAATAACTTAAGTGATTATGAATGATGTGTGTGATTTAGTACTGTTAATGTACTGACACGAGCTATGTAAGCCGTAGCTACGCTTACATAACTCACCTATATATGCTAGTATTAGTTATCTACTGTACTATTACAGTTAGGCTTGAATGCATTGTGATTGTGAATAAATTTCGTTGGGAATTAATTATTACATATGTAGTGAGGCATTGATATATTGCGTTGGGTTATAAAAAGAAGGTTTAATTATGGTTAAGGTTAAGTATTAATTATGGTCATAAATGCTAGTAAATGATTAAGCAGACCATTGTTAGCATAATTAATAAAATATTAATTAAGAGTTGATAATGTGACTAGGTGATAATAATGTTGGTACTAAATTAATTAATGTTAACCAAATATTAATGGTATCAATTAGGTCCATTGCTTAGTCTACCAATGATAATGGTGTGAGTTATATTGATAGGATTATTATTGATGATTGATAAATTTAATTGGTTTGAATTTATAACTAGAGGGTAATTAGCATTTTAGAAGTGTAATAATCATTAGTTAAATGACTAGGTTGTTATTAATTAATCAATGACAATTATTATTAATTAATAGACCATTATCAATTAAATGATTATTGTGAATAGTTGGATGTAGAACTAAAAATAATGATATATTATTATAATGATTAATTAATTATAAAGTTAATTATGAAACTTTGAATTGTAAAGTCGAGGGTTGATTAGAAATTTATTTTGGATAAAGCGTGTAAGTGTAAAACACTTACAGTTGGTGGGTGAACCAACCCCAACCCCAAACTTAAACTATAAAAATAATACAACATTTATTAATTATTAATTAAAAATTGTATTATTAAATAAGAAATGAATATTAAAATATTGTCGAAAACTGTTGTCGGTTGACCTCATAAAGGAGGGTGAATATTTAATTAATGATTATTAAACTAATATTATTTTATGGAATGGTTCGAGGGAGTCTGACAGAGTAGACAAGAAGGGGTTGGGACCTCATTAATGGGAGGATAGGAAAGAGTCGGAAAAGAGGGCATAAGTAGAAGAATGGATTTTGAGGAGAGGATGGATCTTTTGGGATGTTTGGGATTTTGGAGAAACATAGGAAAAATTGCAGAGCAGAAGAGAGGGGAGGTGTTGGAGAATTTGTGAAGGGAAACTAGTTGGCTTGTACTCAGTCTGGACTCGGGGGTCCAAAGGAGAACTTTTGGAGCTGGGTGGTCGGTGAGACCTCGCCAGTTGGCAGGATGGCATACCAGGTTGTCTGGTCGGTTGAGTTTCTAGGGTTGGGGAAAGCTTTTGGTTGCAAGGCATACATCAAGGCAAGAAGGAGCAGCAAGGGTTCAACTAGCTAACTAAGGTATTTTTCCTACAAGTATACAATCCATTCTAATTTTGTCAATTTTTACTATTTCATGTTATAATGAAAATGAAATTATCGTAAATTGACACATATTTATCTATGATGTTGCACCTATAAAATAGTAAATGTTAGAACAATTAAATAGCACATGTAGTTATTTCAAACCTGTAAATGTAAATGTTATATTTTTTTTTAACAGGCATGAAATTTAAAGATAAACTAGAAAACAAAACAAGGACTTGAAATAGTATGTAAACAAAGGAAACATAGATATTTATTATAAACTAAGATAAACTAGGACAAGGGTCCTACACATGGTATCAAAGCCATGGTTCCAAATTTGGAACCAAAGGGCTCACTACAAAGAAAAAGAAAAGACTTGCAAGAAAAAAATAGGAGGGAATTACACTGCGGTAGGCTAATTGCTAATTAGCATGACATTAACTGGAAAATTTTATGTGTAAAATCACCAACGAAGTGCAGAGCAACTTCTTGTTAGAAGCCTTGGACTAATTCGGCACTTGTAAAAGAGAGACAACAGGGAATTAATGTAGTAAATGCAAAATTTTATAGAAACACAGTAAGGGTTTAAATATATATATATATATATATATATATATATATATATATATATATAGAGAGAGAGAGAGAGAGAGAGAGAGAGAGAGAGAGAGAGAGAGAGAGAGAGAGATGGAAAAAAAATATAATATAGGTGAACTATATTTATATATATACAGAGATAAAAAAAAAATACACATATAGAGAAAAAATGATATACGGATACGCATATATAACAAAAAGAAATTTAAAACCAAAATTTTGTATGTATGTATGAACAACAAAGAAAAAGATTTTTTTTATTGATCTAAGTTAAATTTAAAACACAAAAAGAGGAATTTGAAAACCTCAATTTAAATTTAATAGATTTTAAATTTAAATTAAATTAGAACAAGAGAAAAATATATAAATAAAAATTTCATTTTGAAAAAAAAACTATATATATACTAAAAAAAATAAAAACAAAAATATGTAATAAAATTTAAATATATGTTTTAAAACAAAACTAAACATATATATATATATATATATAAATGAAATATTGTTGAAAAAAAATAGTGATAAAAATTTATTTTATTTAAAAAAAAAAAACACTATAATTTTTTTATGGCCAAGCATGGCACGGCCATGGGCGCAGCCGGCCAGCGGTCATGGGCTTGCGGCCATGGGCCAGCAGCCCGGCTTGCGGCCTGGGCGCAGCCATGGGCCAGCAACCCTAAAGGGCGCGGCCATGAGCCATGGCCTGAGCTTAGCTCGACCAGTATGGCCATGAGCCAACAGCCCAGAGGACGCGGCCGGCCAGTGGGAAAACCCAAGTGGGTGCGGAGAGGGAGGAGGGGGCGCCCAGCTGGGCTGCCACCTCTCCAAGTTCCCTCTGTGAGCAAAAAAAAAATGTGGAGAAGAGCGCAAAATATTAAAAGTACTATGTGAACTCGGTCAGGAACATGGAAGAGAGAACCAAAACCTACGCACAACAAACACAGCAGGAGAACACAGAACCTTAATCAAGCCTCCAGTCCTTGTATAACATCACTCGCCATGAACTGAACAGCACCCACATAAAATCCGACTGCTCCAAGTTGTTACCGCAAACACATGTAGATCTGCACATAAGAATGTCATCGGATTCGAACCCTGGCGTTGGTGTAAGAGTACAAGGAGGGTGAATGGAGAGAAGACGCAAGGAGGCAGTGCCGCGATGGCCTCACAGTTCTTCTGCCCTCACATAATAATAATAATAAGAATTGCTCTTCTTCAATTCTGTAAATTGTTTGCCCGGTCCCTATGCCTATCTAAAAACGCTTAACGTGCCTTGTATTGAATTAAGCTATAGCTGTGAATAAGCTATATCTCACAATTTGATTGCTTACCTACCATCTACTACTGTAATAAAAAAAATGGCGAGTCGTGTTTGTGAAGGTGCTTGAACCCAGACTAGAATGGCCTTCGCGCGTGAGGAGAGGGTGAGTGCTTTGAGGTGATGCGCCCTTCTTTGGACAGTGGGAGGAGGGCGTGCATGCAGCCTGCGTGGCATGCGTGCAGCCCGGGCCTTCCCTGTAGGATCCCTTGGGCCATGCGGTTGTGGGGCAGGTGGATGAAGGAGGTGCCAACGGTGGGGGTAGGTGGTAGGTGGAGAAGGAGGCAAGCAAGTCGGTTGGTTGAGTGGGCGGGCTACTCCAGGTGAACGTTGCCTAATGAAGAGCTAGGTTAGGTTTACGTAAATTGTAATTACAATTCAATTTAACGTTTATATAATTTAATTTAATATAAATATATTTTAAAATTTTAAATAATTAATATATTTTTATTTATTTTTAATTATGAAGGTTGTTAAGTTGAAATTTAAATTTACTCGAATAGTTTAAAATTTAATTAATTAAAATTTTAATTAGGGTTAAAATTTGTATATATATAAACTTTGTTATATATTAAATAGCTATATATTTTTTTAAAAATGTGTGTTCACATTATTTTAAATTGTTTAATTAAGTAAGTAATTAATTAGTTAAACAAATAAATAATAAGGCTGGTTAATATGTCCAAAGTAATATTTGGTATTCCGTTATAGTATAAATTTAAACATGGTTACATGGTTAAAAGACGACCCAAGCTAAAGTGGAGACCAGGTTAAATTTAAGTGAAATAGAGCGTTTCACACTCTAGTAGGTCTGAGTATGAGTTTAATAGTAACCTAGTCCAGATGTCGTCATATGCTAATTGTCATATTATGCCATGATTACAGGGATAAAAATGGTAAGGACGCGAGCAGGTTGAGAGCGAGGTCGGGTGACGGCATTACTTGAACCGAATGTGTTGGAACCATCGCTAGAGACCGTCCTTATATTGCGCTCTCTGGAGGAAATAAATGAAACACTCCGGGAACTACAGAGAGGAAGTGTTACCTCGGAGGTAGAAGTGGAGGCCCCTCCACTAAGGGAATAAATTCCCGAGGTAGCAGTGAACAGGGTACTGAGACCTCCGCATCAGGATATCACAAGGGAGCTTCAGAAGATACAGCTTCCATAGTTTTCAGGGGGTCATGTAGGGATATGAGCATAATCATGGTTGGAAGAGATGACCAGGTGCTTAACTTTACAGGAATACACTTCCATGTCCAAGTCCAATATCGTCGTATTTCAACTGAAGGGAGTTGCTTTGAATTGGTGGGGGCACCAAGAAAGGAAGCTACACCTTACCTAGACACGGTTCCATGGGAACTATTTGTGGAGAAGTTTAAGGGGAAATACTTACCTACACCCTACCAAGAATAACAAGCAGGGGCCCTTCATTCCTTGGTACAAAGGCATCTATCCGTGGAGGATTATGAATAAAGGTTCATGGAATTCGTCAAGTATGTCCCTTACTTAGACAACGACGAATGCCAAGTTGAGCACTTCATGTATGGGCTCAATACCAAGATTAGGGCCCAAGTACGGATGTGGAAACTGACTTTGGTTGTCGAAGCAGTTTATTGCGCTTGTTACACAAAGGAGATGCTGGGTGCAAATACCATCAGGTCATTCAAGTCTCAATAATCAGGGTTTGTGGGGAAGGCCCCTCAAAGCTACCCTCAGGGAGGTTATGCAAGGCCACCTCCCTACGGAAACATGTACACACCAAGGGTTGTAGCGGTAGACAAGTCAGTGGCAACTAGGGCAGTGTCTCAATCAGCCATAGGAACTCACTAGAGTGTGAGAAACTTTAGAGGATCAGTCGGTGGGGGAAGGGGCCCCAGGGGGAGGAACCCCTGTCAGAGGTCTGAACAGGTTATCATGCCTACTCCATTATAGGTTGCTTGTTGGGTATGTAGAGGTCCACATTACCAGTGTGACTATCCCGAATTACGATCCGGTACAATGCATAGAGAAGGAAAGGCTCCAATGGGGAGTGGGGGTAGTAAGCATCAGATCTCGGCAGTAGTAAACAACCATCAGGAAGAGCACCAATCCACTGTAGTGGAATCATGAGGTATGATCAATAATGTTAAACTTAGAATATTGTTTGATCCTGATGCTACAGATAGTTTTATTTCTCCATATGCATTAGACAAATGTGGGTTGGTAGCCTACGAGCATGACGATTTCAACTTAGTCGAAATGGATTCCAGGGTAAAGCAAGTAGTAGGACCTAGTGTCGACAAGTACATAGTGGATCTCAGGGTGTGTGTTACACAAGTGAAGGTGTACATCACCACCCTCGTAACTTATGATCTTATCATAGGTATGAACTGGCTTGAGGAACATCGAGCTTTCTTGGACTTTTATGGGAAGAAAGTTCTTTGCTTTGGTGACAAAGGAGAGGCCATCGAGATCCAGGGTATCAAACGGAAGTTGTCCCTACATTTCATATCCATGATGAACGTAAAGTGATGTATGCGGCAAGCATGTTAGTTGTATATCGTTGAAGCGGTAAACAATGAGAAGGGACCCTCCTTTGATGAGTACCCATTGTTAGTTGAATTCAGTGACGTCTTTCCAAAGGAATTGCCTGGGTTACCTCCTAAGAGGGAACTTGATTTTACCATTGAGGTAAAACATGATTCGGAGCCAACATCAAATACACCATACAGGATGACGGCCCCGGAACTTTGCGAGTTGCAAATGCAATTGAAGGAACTGCTAGACCTAGGGTTTATCAAACCAAGTATTTCACCGTGGGGTGCACCAGTAATTTTTGTGAAGAAGAAAGATGGTTATGTGCATCTTTGCATCGATTATAGAGATTTGAGCAGAGCCACAGTGAAGAATAGGTACCCGATACCTAGAATTGATGACCTCTTTAATCAAATGAAAGGGGCGATGGTCTTCTCAAAGATCAACTTGCGATCAGGTTACCACCAACTACAAATTAAGGAAGTTGATATACCTAAGACTACTTTTCGAATAAGGTTTAGGCACTATGAGTTTGGAGTGGTACCCTTTGGTTTGACCAATGCCCCAGTTGTATTCATGAGCCTAATGAATAGTGTGTTTCGAAAGTACTTAGATCGGTTTGTGTAAGTCTTCCTGGATGACATCCTTATCTACTCCAAGAATGAAAGGGAGCACAAGGAACACTTGTGAATAGTGTTGTCATGCTTAAGAGAGCACAAGTTGTCCAGTAAGTTGTCCAAATGCTCGTTTTATCGGAAGGAGATCCATTATCTAGGGCATATAATTTCCGGTGAGGGAATTTTAGTTGACCCTGAGAAGGTGAAGGCCATAATGGATTGGCCCGTTCCAAGAAATGCGCATGAAGTGAGAAGCTTCTTGGGGTTAGCCGGGTATTATAGAAGGTTTGTTGAGGGTTTCTCAAAAATCACAAAACCCATAACTACCCTACAACGTAAAGGAATTAGGTATGAATGCGATGTCGCATTCGCCGAGCTTAAAATACTATTGACGAGTGCACCGATTCTATGAGTGCCAGATATGGAGAAGGAATTCACAGTTTGCACATATGCCTCAAGGAAGGGTTTGGGTGCAATGTTGATGTAGGAAGGTGGGGTAATAGCTTATGCGTCGAGAAAGTTAAAAACACATGAAGAGAATTACCCTACCCATGACCTAGAGTTGGCTGTCGTGATGTTGGCTTTACAGATTTGGAGACATTACCTTGTTGGACGAAGCTTTGAACTCAAGTATGATCACCAAAGCTTGAGGTATATCTTCACTCAGAGAGACCTAAATGCTAGGCAAAGGCGATGGAGTGAATTAATGAGTGAGTATGATTTTGGGATTTCATACATCAAAGGGAAGGATAATGTGGTAGCCGATGCCTTAAACAGGAAACCAAGACTTTTCTCTCTCATACTTTTGAGGGTTGATTTGAGGGAAAGAGTATTAGGACATTTAGTCGGGGATAGTTGGTACCTAAAGGTCCCGTCGGCACTCCAGAATGGGAAACCGGTGGGACCTAAGTTTGATGGCTATGAGTTGGAAGTCGATGGGTTGTTACAATATCAAGGGAGGATGTATATTCTCGAGGAGGGAGATATTAGAGAGACTATCCTTAAGGAATGCCACAGAGCAGTATATTGCGCACACCCGGGTCTAAAAAAGATGTATGCAGACATGAAGCAAATCATCTTTTGGGAAGGAATGAAACGCGATGTGGTCAAATTCGTCGCTAGGTTCCTTGAGTGTCAGCAGGTAAAAGCTGATCATCACCACTCGGCGGGACTATTGCAACCGCATGACATTCCTATGTCGAATGGGAGGTTATCTCCATGGAATTTGTGGTGGGATTTCCTCTTACCTATCATAGGCATGGAACCATTATGGTCATCGTGGACAAACTGACCAAAACTGCTCACTTCATTCCAGTTAAGGAGACCTATGATGTCATGGATGTGACTTGTTTGTTCATAAATGAAGTACTTCATATCCATGGGTTTCCCAAGAAGATTATCTCGCATAGAGATTCCAGGTTTTGGACAAGTTTGCAGTCGGCATTAGGTACTCAGTTGAACCTAAGCACCGCTTACCATCTAGAGACGGATGGCCAAACAGAAAGAGTGAATCAGGTGATGGAGGACATGCTTAGGATGTATGTCATGGATCAGCAGACTCATTGGTAAAAGCCCTTACCTTTGGTAGATTTTGCTTAAAATAACAATTACCATAGCTCAATTGGGATGCCTCCATATGAAGCATTATATGGGAGGCCATGCAGAACACCATTGAGTTGGGAAAGGTTAGAGGATCGAGTAATTATACGACCTAATTTGATTCAGGAGATGGAAGAACAAGTTGTTCATATTAGACAGCAGTTAAAGGAAGCTCATAATAGACAGAAGAGCTATGTTGATGCGCATAGGGTTGACCGAAACTATAAGGCTTGGGATGCAGTGTTCATCCGCATCAATCCTAGAAAAAGTACCATCCAGTTTGGGAAAGGGACAAAGTTGTCGCCGCGATTCATAGGACCCTTTGAAATTTTAGAGAAGGTTGGACCCGTCGTGTATCATCTTGCGATGCCACCCCATTTGCACAAAACTCATAATGTTTTTCATGTATCTGTTTTACGACATTATGTAGCTGATGAGTCTCATAAAATAAATTGGAAGGAACTGCAGGTTTCGGGCGAGGGGACCATCAGGGTCGAACCGTTACGTATATTGGATTGCAGTGTTAGGCAGATCAGGCACCGTTTGGTGGACCAGGTTAAGGTCCAGTGGGACCGGTATAGCCTAGGTTTTGCTACTTGGGAGGACGCAGAGACTATGCGTCATGATTATCCCACACTATTTTGACCATAACTTCGGGACAAATTTTCCTGAAGGGTGGGTGTATGTAACGACCCATTTTGACATTACTACCTGAACTAATATTATATGTTGTATTTTCTTGATTGTGAGACTTCATTGGTTTGACGACACTGTGGACTTATGGTTCTATTATTTTGCCGAGATCTATGTGTGTGTGTGTGATGTTAGTATTATGATATGTAGTCATGTTTAGATATATATATATCATGTGTTAATTATGTCTCATATATGCAAATATCTGAATGATGGGTACGTGGATACCATTAAAGTTATATGTTGAATGAATGAATGTTATGCCAGGTGCATGGTAACTAGAAATGATTTGCTTATTGTTTCTTACTGATGAAATGTATGTGTACATGTCGAGGATTTTACATGATATTCTAGATCGTATGTTGGAGACTAACTTACAGGCTAAAATGGATAAGTGATAGCTAGATCCTATGAGGTGGGAGTGCCTCGGGGACATGAACTCTGAAAGATAAATGGTATGCAAGTGATGCATTATTTATTTCACATGATTATTATGTTTATTACCATGATGTATGGGTGGGGTAGGGTTTCAAGAAACTCAACCGCCTGGATTGCTTATACGATGACAAACTGAGTACAAGTTGCAATGCAGTTATTATGTTCGTGTAGACATAGTCCCTTGTTCCATTAGGGGGGTGGAGGCTTTACCCACCATTTATCCCCGAAACCCAGAGTCATGGGAGGGTTGTGCTACGGAGCAATCCCCAAGGTGTGTGATGATCACTAGTGGTTTCCTCCTAGGAAAGCTTGGTCGATGTAGTCAACACTTCCGCTTACGGGTTCTAACTGGAGCCAGTCATGGCTTGACACTTTAGGGTAGTCCAGCAAAGGAAGGATAGGATGTGGAAGTTAGTGGTGAACTAAATAGATGGAGTAGGTGGATAGGTGTACCATGATGTTAGGAGGGAAGACTTGATTAAATGTATATGTTGAGGACCTTGCCGAGTCGTGTGTCGTAACTTAGTAACTGGTATTATTGTTCGTTAGTTAATTGTGCTTAATTAAGTGAATGATCCAACAGTCAAATTATGTTAAGAATGCGTCAGTAAACAGAAACTTAAGTGATTATGAATGATGTGTGTGATTTAGTTCTATTAGTGTACTTACACGAGGTATGTAAGCCGTAGCTATGCTTACATAACTCGCCTATATATGCTGGTACTAGTTATCTATTGTACTATTACAGTTAGGCTTGAATGCATTGTGATTGTGAATAAATTTCGTTGGGACTTAATTATTACATATGTAGTGAGGCATTGATATAATTGTGTCGGGTTATAAAAGGAAGTTTTAATTGTGGTTAAGGTTAAGTATTAATTATGGTCATAAATGCTAGTAAATGATTAAGCAGATTATTGTTAACATAATTAATAAAATATTAATTAAGAGTTGATAATGTGACTAGGTGATAATAATGTTGGTACTAAATTAATTAATGTTAACCAAATATTAATGGTATCAATTAGGTCCATTGCTTAGTCTACCAATGATAATGGTGTGAGTTATATTGATAGGATTATTATTGATGATTGATAAATTTAATTAGTTTGATTTTATAACTAGAGGGTAATTAGCATTTTAGAAGTGTGATAATCATTAGTTAAATGACTAGGTTGTTATTAATTAATCAATGACAATTATTATTAATTAATTAATTAATAGACCATTATCAATTAAATGATTATTGCGAATAGTTGGATGTAGAACTAAAAATAATGATATATTATTATAATGATTAATTAATTATAAAGTTAATTATGAAACTTTGAATTGTAAAGTCGAGGGTTGATTAGAAATTTATTTTGGATAAAGAATGTAAGTGTAAAACACTTACGGTTGGTGGGTGAACCAACCCCAACCCCAAACTTAAACTATAAAAATAATATAACATTTATTAATTATTAATTAAAAATTGTATTATTAAATAAGAAACGAATATTAAAATATTGTCGAGAAGTGTTGTCGGTTGACCTCATAAAGGAGGGTGAATATTTAATTAATGATTATTAAACTAATATTATTTTATGGAATGGTTCGAGGGAATCTGACAGAGTAGACAAGAAGGGGTTGGGACCTCATTAATGGGAGGATAGGGGTATTGATGATAGGAAAGAGTTGGCAAAGAGGGCATAAGTAGAAGAATGGATTTTGAGGAGAGGATGGATCTTTTGGGATGTTTGGGATTTTGGAGAAGCATAGGAAAAATTGCAGAGCAGAAGAGAGGGGAGGTGTTGGAGAATTTGTGAAGGGAAACTGGTTGGATTGTACTCAGTTTGGGCTCAGGGATCCAAAGGGGAACTTTTGGAGCTAGGTGGTCGGCGAGACCTCGCCAGTTGGCAGGGTGGCATACCAGGTTGTTTGGTCGGTTGAGTTTCCAGGGTTGGGGAAAGCTTTTGGTTGCAGGGCATACAGCAAGGCAAGAAGGAGCAGCAAGGGGTCAACTAGCTAACTAAGGTATTTTTCCTACAGGTACAATCCATTCTAACTCTGTCAATTTTTACTATTTCATGTTATAATGAAAATGAAATTATCGTAAATTGACACATATTTATCTATGATGTTGCACCTGAAAAATAGTAAGTGTTAGAACAATTAAATAGCACATATAGTTATTTCAAACCTGTAAATGTAAATGTTATATTTTTTTTTACAAGCATGAAATTTAAAGATAAACTAGAAAACAAAACATATAACATTTACATAGAAATTGTTTATATGCTTAATATTAGCATTGTTTATAGCCTTGTTTCAGTAGATAGAACTGAAAGTGACACAATTTTGTTTACCATGTGGTTCGGGTTTCCTTTGGGCCGGTCACAAGCTTGATTCTATAATTTTTTGTAAATCCTCTTTTTGATTACTAATAGAAGTATTAACTTACTTTTAAAAAATGCATTAAAAATTCATACATGTTTTTTTCAACTCAATATAAAACACTTTACCACTTAACTACCAATGCTCTCCAAAGTAGTGGACAATAAATATTTAGTGTAATGATCAAGCATAACCTCTTCAAAATCACCTTGCTAATAATATGGGCCCTTGGAAATTACATGTTCATTCTATATCTAGATGAACTCTAATAAAGTTGCATGATTATTCTAAGATGGACAAGGTACATATGAATTGATAATCCATTTGATGGAAAGAGTGGATTGATAATCCATTCAATGGAAAGAGTTTGGGAACATAAGCCTCCATCACTAGAGATTAAACTAACATAGATTCAACTTAAACATGGATCTATTGAGCACCGAGAGGGATCCAATTTCTTCAGGTGTAATTTTTTATCTTCAATTTTTAAATTACTTTTTTATTTTTGATAAGTTATGAGCCGACATGGAAACGTTACATTACATAACGTGACTAACATGACAACATCCCCCACATACTGGGTTGTTAGCACCTCGCTACTCTCGATGCAATTATGTTCCTATTGCTTACATATACTATATAAGTTAAAGTATTTTATGAAGTTTTTAATTATTATTTTAAAGGAAATAAGGTAATTGTGTCCAAAGATTGTTTAATGGTTATGAGTGTATAATACGCTTTTTAGTATTAATATTGTTAGTGGTTTTAATATTAATGTCATGTGGAGATATGAGAGTTGTGTTTAATTTACAATTGTTATGTATGTGATGTTATAAAGTAGTAGACTATAATAACATATCTTTTTTATATTGGTATTTTGTTCCATGTTAATATTCCTCCTCTCTCTCTTACAAAAATAATGTTTCAATGTGCCCAATACATTGTCAAATACATTATCAAAGTTTTGTAGTGTTTGATGATGTTATGTCAATACAACACCATGGACACATTCAATTGTAATCATTGTAAGAGTAGTGCTAAAGATAACTCTTCTAGGCCATTCATATATCCTCTCTACTTTGAGGCCAACTCGACTAGTAGCTCATTCCTAGTTGCTTTTGTTGTTTTTTTTCTCTCCCTTTTGTTGAAAGTTGGCAAAACCCATTTAGATGTCTAGTTTTATATCACATGTTGAGGATCTACTTTGGAATAAGCACTAGGTTTAAGAAGAAATCATAATTGAAATTTGACAATAATTAGTACATTTTATATTTTTTATTGTAAAAAAAGAAAGCAAGTCCATGTCAACAGCGCTAGCTTGGTTGGTAAAGTGGGAATGTTATTCTCTCCATCAAGGTTCAAATCTCCCCATAGACATGCTTACTTATCATATATGGATACACCTACATAAACAAGTCATGTATTATGTCTAGGGCCAAGTGAAAACATTGGGAAACTTTGGTATAATAGACACCCCTTAGTTGAGCATGTGAGATGTACTTGATTCATTATAATAAATTCTCATATTACAAAAAGTGTTGCTTGCTTTTGTTGATCAAAAGCATCCATAAAAAGTCCCTTTTATGATTTTTAAAGACCCACCTCTCACCCCATGTATGGGCAACCTCATCTAAATGTTGTAAGGTCACTTTAATTTATCATTTTAGATGTAAATGTATTACACCTTTAAGTCTCACTTGATCTTGCTTAGCCATGTGTACACTTTCACTTTACCTCCAAAATCTTATTTTGGGGTCTCCATTAGTAGATTGGAGGTGGATTTGTGAGGATTTCATGTAGTCAACAAGTTTAGAGATGTGTTACTACATTTTATATGAGGGTTTACATTCTCCTCTTCCTTCTTGCAAATTTGGGGTTGTTGATTGTAGTATCCGATATCATATCCATGGCCCTTTTGAATAAGGTTCACAATGGTTGAGTCACTTCTTCTACAAACTTTGTGGCTTTCATCTAGCTCTGTTTTACTCGTATATTTGGATTCACAACTTGACATTTTCATTTCTCTTCATAATCCTAGGCTTTGGTTTCACAATAAGAGCAAGAATTCACTTATGTTTTGATACCAATTTGGAGTGTTCTTACATTCAAAATGAAACTTCCACTACAACTATAAAAATAATCAAATTTGAAATCTTGAAAATTGAAAATTAAGAGTGAATTCTAAATAAACAAATAGTAGGATGTTTGCATGCTAATTAATAGATTGCCTTTGCAAATCATAATAATAAATGAATTTATTTTTATGTATAAATTGGTTAATTGCATTGATGATATAATAAGAATTACAAATGAGCTAGCCCCCAAGGGTTAGCTCAAGTGGTCATGAACCAAATGTGAGATCCCCCCACACACAAAGTTGGGTAGGTCATGGGTTCGACTCTATTGATCTCCTAAGGGCCAGGCTCTGTAATTAGGGATGATGATTTATGTCGTTTACGATCCATGGATCATGGAGAAGTACTTAGAGGGTTTTCCATGATTCATTCCACTGAAATGAAAAAAAAAAATTATAAATGAGAAGGGAAAATCTTATTTATATGAAAAAGAAAAGGAGGTAAAAAACCTAATTTAAAGTTTAAGTTAATGATAAAAGTTACAATGTAGTCTGGTGGGTTAGCTTGAGTGGTTGAGTGCTTTGAGTTTCAAGCAAGATGTCTCAAGATTGATTCCCTTGGATAGTTTCCTTTTACATTGGCCTCACTTGATGTCCCTTTAGGTTAGGCATGTAATCAATGTTGACACGTTTGCATTGGGTACCATCTAGAATATGTGGAAGTGCCTGAGAGTTTTTGTGATGTAGTTTTCCTTGGAAAAATAAATAAAATAAAAGTTATAATGCCCTTATTACATAAAATTAGTTATTATGATAATAAAATATTATACGACAAAGGCCTAGGACTAAAGCATTAATATAAAATCATGAGCTCACATACATAGCCTTTGGGAGGAAAAGAGTTTTTATAGTCATATATGTTACCCCAAGATGCCATAGGATAGGCGTTTTCAATTGTTATTTCACTCGCATAACACAACCCAAAAAAGAGGGGAAGGTCAAGCAAACAAGCATACTCATTTCACAACCAATCAACCGTTATGTTAGTAAGAGGCACCACTCCCTTGTGGTTGTCCCAAGTTGGCATAAGGATAATGGTATGTTGGGACTTATATGCTACCACAAACCAACACTCACAACCAATCTAAAATAACACACAAGGAGGAGAGGAAATTTTATATCCATAGAAGTTATTCCTAGACACCACAAGATAGGAATATTGGTTATTGTTTCAGGCACACACACCCACACAAAATATCCCGTAGAGGAGGAAGGGAAGGTCGAGCGAGCAAGCATACTCACTTCCCATTCAATCAACTATTATGTTTATAGTGTAAGTTTTAAACCTGTGAAGAGACGCAATGCATATTGATCTTTAAAAAACATAGAGATTACGCCATGGCATACACAAAATACACAAAGATTTACCTTGGAAACCCTTAAAGGTAAAAACCAACAAAGCTTAGAGTTGCACCTCTATCTTTCTCACTATCTTTATTAACCATTCACAACACAATATGTAGGTATTCCATAGCATCCAAAACCCTAATATGTTAACCCATATTAGATATATACCCCAATCCCTTAACCAAGATTAAATTACACCCCATGCAAAGAATATAACACATATCCAACATATAGGAGACACCAAGATTAGTGGATTCCTCCATTGTCATAAGGATTGTGGTATGCTAAGATTTATATGCTCCCACATACCAACCCTCACAACCATTTGTTAACACACAAGGAGGGAAGGAAAGTTTATAGTTGTAGAAGCTATTCCAAGATGCCACGACATAGGTATATACGACTATTGTTCTGCATACATGCACCCACACAACACATCCCACATAAGAGGAGGGGAATACCTAACAAAGGTTTTTGTGGTTGGGAATGTAAAATCTCTATCTTATAAACCTTTGAACTGGAATTCAACAAAACCTTCGAACATAAAACATTGATAGCATGTTTGAAATGTTGACCTATAGATGGATATAATAACATATAATCTAGAAGAACTTGATGTCAAATTGTATTATGTTTCCCTCCCATATAGCTTGCTACATGAGCATTGTTGCCTCTTATGTACAACTTCCCTTGTTGTTGTTATTGAAGCAAACACTGTGTTATTATGGGTTCTCCTAGTTCTTGGACTTGCTTTTATATTCACACTATCTATTGCAATGAATAGGGCTAACTCAACCCCATCACCATCTCCATTTATTAGCTCAAAGGCTAACTTCTATACAAAGACACAATCCTTTAAGTCTCAAGCCAATCCACGTGATGGAGTTAACTTTATGCTAACAACTGAACCCACCAACAAACTCCCTCACATTTTCCCTCCTCTTAGTGGCAATTTTAGTAGTTTTATCCTTCATTGTTCTATTTCTAGGGAGGCCTATAACAATATCAAGATGTATTATCAATAATGGCTTTCTAAGTTAGTGGAAGCAAGTAGATAATAGAGCCCCCACTAGGGTTCAAGTCCTACCAAGTGATATGCTAGTTCTTGTGCTAATGCTTATGGATGTGTGCCCCTAATTGGGGCTAGGTGCAAATCTTAGGTAACTTTAACGTAATAGATATCCCCACTTGTGGTCGCTTAAACCCATGTAAACAAATTAAATAGTGTTAATGATTCCCTGTAATGCCAAATATAAACATGATAGCTTCATCACGATAAAAAAAAATTAATTCAAAAAATTAATTCAAAAGTGTGTATGTATAAAGAGTATAAGAATATATATTCCAAATTCTATTTCTTGTAACTTCATTTTAACAATTAATTTTAAACAAAGAACGATGAATTATTATATGATCTAAATGAAGATATATATTGTTGAGTGTAAACTTATAAAAAAACCACAATAACACCTATCCATACTATCTATGAATCACTGACATATCAATACAACACCACATGTTAATTCATACACAAGATAGATAAACCAACAACATTTCATATATACTCATACGTGTCACTCTTATACAATTATTTGCTCTTTATATTGCATTTTAACTTTTTAGTTGAAAGTGAGAGGACAAGAGGCTTCCTATAAAAATATATTTTACATCTTTACCTTCTAACATATCAAATGAAAAATTGAGCGATAGTGAGAAGCTCACAAAAGGTTTTTGTCATATAAGCTAAGCTTAGATTCTCATTGGCGTGGGTGGATAATTGGATTTTCCTCATAAGTGGAAAGAGCGTTTGATACCCACTTTAAATAAACCAACCTCGAGGGCGGCCATTATGAAAAAAACAAATTACTTTATTAAAGTCCTCCCCATATATATATATAATTATTATTATTATTATTAAATGATAATAATATATATTATTTAATGTGAGAGACAAAAAAAATACGGGAAATATTTATTCTATGTTATAGGCTTCTTTGCACATCGTCGTGTAGCGAGTATATGTATAATATTATTTTATTAATAATATAATCACACTATAAAATTTAGTTTGTGTAGTCAATCATTGAATGATTATTTGGAAGATAGGAAAATTGAAAATTTAATATGATTGATGTGAGGCGTTTGAAGCCTTTCGTAGCTTATAGCCATTTGTGATACATAGATGAGTACTTTAACAAAATTATAATCTGTGATGTATGGATGAGTATTTTAAAGAAAGGATAAATAATTCTATGGTCATACATGTATTTATAAGGATATACGCTTTTTTCTTTTGGAAAAAAAAAAAATGTATTTATAAGGATATATTCAACAAAAAATATAGAAAAATAGGATGAATCTTTCTTGGTCATACATATACTTATGAGAGGACATATTTAACCGAAGATATATAAAAGTATACTAATGAAGGAAATCAATTCCTATAGTCCCTATTGCTCTGCAGACACGCAGGGATTAATAAGATGAACCTTGCCTTCTTATAATGTTTTGGAGGACACATTTATTTAGTAAGAGATTGCTTATTCACTATGTCAAAGTGTCAATTTTAGATGGATATAATTGTATATGTAAATTGTGAATTTAGATCATTTTCATCTTTTTAATTTAGACAAATTTTTAAAATCATTATTTAAATAATGTAAAATAATATTTTTATTTTTTATTTTTTTATTTTTTTACAAATATTAGGTGATTCAAATACCATGTATCATACAACATCAATAAATTAATATTAATATGTGAATTAATATTTATGTATATAATACGATTACTTTATAATTACTCGTCATTTATAGTTTTTAGCTTTTATTCTATCTCTAAACCAATTCTTTTATTTATTTATTAAATTTTTAAAAATTTTATGTTTTTTAATATATACTCAATATTATTTGAAACTTTGATGATTTATGCTCTCTATCACTTATAATAAGGCAAAATATAGTCAATGATCACTCTTTGAACAGATTGTCTTCCTCTAATAACGTGTTTGATTTATAATAAGGCAAAATATAGTCAATGATCACTCTTTGAACATATTGTCTTCCTCTAATAAGGTGTTTGACTTTTTATTGCAAAGATCCATAATCCCAAATAGTAAACCCAATTAGTATATTCATCTATGGTTTCATTTTATATTATTTTTATTTAGAGAATTTAGATTAGTTTTTAGGTGTATTTTGATATGATTCTAAGGAGTATATATGGTAACAAATGTATACATAATAGGGCTTAACATAAAGTACAAAAGTTTATATGTGTAATGAAAGAATATAGGTATATATATAGAGGTTAATATAATAATTAGAAATATATGAATACATGATTTGAATATACATATATAGATAAATGTATTAAAGTATATATATGAGGTGCTTTAATTATTTAAGGAGTTATTTCATAACTCGTATTTCTTATCTATTTTGGACTTGTGCTCTACTCTCACATATTGTGTGCTTAATATTTCAAAGTACACACATCGTACATAACATGTGAGCATGGAGCACAACTCCCAAAGAGATTAAGAGAAATGAGGTACATAATAACCTCTTAAAAATAAGAGAACCTCCTCTAAATACCTCAGTACATTCATGTATCCAAAACACATGTTTTTATGTTCCTAACGACTATATTCCTATATATATATTTATTATCGCCCGTTACACATGTAGGTTCTTGTTTAAACTAACCTCTACTATATATACATTTACTTCCCTATATGTTTTTGTGGAATTATATCAGATTTAAATTTTTATTGCATATGTTTATTATATTTAATTATTTCAATAACAACAATTCTTTGAAACCATTGTGTATCAACTCTTACTTTAGTAGAAAACTTCTTCCTTTAGTATTGAGAAAGAAAACAAATTAACCTTCATGCCCTCTTCTCATTTTAATTATTTATAAAAATAATAATGAAAATAAAACAAAGCCCATCAATGCATGTTCTCTAAAGCTTAATCATTAATTTTAAAATATAATGACTTGGATTTCCGAATCATTAATTTTAAAATCCAATGACTTGGATTTCTAATTTCTGAGTAGGTATAAAATTCATTATTATTTAAGTGACAACAAGTCCATTTTGATTTATTAAAAAGTTTTGAATGATAAGGTTGACGACATAATTTTTTTGATAAGCATCACTTGTGTTATAGGTAAGATTAATAACTCTATCAACACATATGTTTACTCTCAGTAGTGGCTGAGTGCTAAGGAAATTGGCTTAGTGACTCAGGAAGATAGGATTTCTTGGGACAGATATATAAAATCTCTTAAAGACAACCACACCAAACTTAATGATATTGAGGATAAGCTAGTTTGGTCCAGGAATCCATCTAGAGGTTCATACATTCCCAGAATTAGTTACAGGGTAATCAAAGAGGAAGAGAAACGACCAGATTTGTTCTAGTGGCATGTTGTTGTATGGAAGTTCAAGTGTCCCTTAAAGTGTAAGTTATTTCTCTGGATTGCTTTATCCTATAAGATCCTAGTATGGGACTATCTCCAACAGAAAACATGGCAAGGTCCAGGTAGATGCCCTCTTTACAACAAAGGTAGTGAAAGTATTGAGCATCTTTTTATTTCTTATTCCTATATATCTAAGATGTGGGATTATGCATCTCAGGTCAGCGGTCATCCTTTCATATGGATAGGTAATTCTTAGATCAATCCCTATACTCTTGGACTAACAATTTGACCTACACAAATCATTTTGCTTTACCTGCTATCTTCATCTGGGGAGTGTGGTTAGCCAAAAATAAAGTTATTTTTGAGGATTTATACATTGCTCCTTATGTATGTGCTTCTAAAGGTTTTGTTGTTCTTAGCCATTTCCCTCAAATGGTAAAGAATCCTAGACCTAGAAGGATAATGGAAGAGATTATAGATATATATGTCCCTTAGTTATATTTTGTTGGAGCAACTCAACATAACCCCTCTAGGGGGGGTTGGGGATCTTTGCATCTAAATGACTCCCATTGGATTAATTTTGGAGCAGGTTTGGGAACAAGCACAAACAATAAAGCAGAACTTGTGGCTTTAAAGCTTTCATTGATTTTGGTTCATTAGAAGGGGATCCAATTCCTACAAGTCTTTGGGGACTCTAAAATAGTCATAAACTGGTTAAGGGAGAGGAGACCCCCTAGGAATATACTCATTTCCCCAATCTATGAGGAGACCAATAGAATAAGGGACCTTTTTTCAGACTCTCAATTTTTATCATATGTATAGGGAAAGGAACATTCTAACAGATTCATTATCAAAGACATGCCTACAGGTCGAGGATGGACAATGGATTATACTGGAACAGGAAAATGGTATTGAGGTTCAACTTGCTCCTGGCCCATATCTTGGATAGTTTCTATTAAAATTCTGGTTGTGGCTATTTTGAACTTAGACTATTTGTTATATTTTTTGTTAAGCCTGAATTAGATTTTTGTTTAGAAATTTCTTGGTTTCTGTATGTACATTTGGAGGATACGTAACAATTTATGTTTTTGCTTTATATACTCAACATCCTTTTTGTAGAGAGACCTGCCTCTCAAAATGGTTTGATACCATCTGTAAACACTGAGGATCTCTGAAAAATGTGGTTTATTACTTTAATATAAGCAACAGCTTTTTTTCCAAGGAAAAAAAAGGTAAGATTAATGTTGATTTAAATGTCTTTTAATAAGATAGAATAACTGAATTGGAATCGCGAGAGCCGGTGATCGTAGAAGGCACAGGGTCTCGGTTTGGCCTTTGTGCCCTTGAAAGTCTGGTAACGCTGCCCAGGTCCTACGGCCTTCCTGGCACGGTTGCTGGCCTCTGGCCATCCCTCTCTTCTCTGTGCTCAGGTTCCTCTCGATTGCTGGCCACTGGCCACTTCCCTCGCTGGCGTTTTTGGCTAGCTCAAACAGCTTTGGCCCTTCTAGGGCTCGTCTCTGCCCACATGGCCTCGGGTTCTGAGAGCCTCCCTCCTGAGCTCTCGGATTTCCTAAAACTTGTTTCTAATCAAGGCAAGAAGCTGATCTCCTCCACTCAGAAAAGGTTCGTAAGGAAGTTAAATGAGATCCCCACCGTTGCTCTGCCGGTGGAACTCCCATGCAAGATAGCACTGGGCAGAACGAGCTCTAATCGACCAATTCATGGGCTTATGGCCTTCCCCTAAGACCACCGAATATTGGGTATAGAAAAGTTGGAGACCTTTGATCACCGAGGATGTTAAATCCTTCTTTCTGGGTAAGGGGTATTTCGCATTCGTCTTCAAATGCAAGCAGGATCGCGAACTAATCTTCAGAAATGGCCCATACTTCATGGGGCCGCAAGGACTGTATATGAATAGATGGAATCCCAATTTTGATCCAACCGTGGATATACCCTCTCCTGTTCCTGTTTGGGTGAGGCTGCCCCATCTTACACTACATTGTTGGAATACAGAATCCCTGGAAGCAATCGGGAATGCCCTAGGAAAATACATCGATAAAGCCAACCGTAAAGATCAATATTCATGCGCAAGAATTTGCGTCGAAGTGGATCTGGAACATGGCCTCCCAGAAGCTATAAATCTCAAAGTAGTAGAATGGACGCACATCCAAGAACTCGATTACGAGCAGATACCCTTCAAATGCAAGTTCTGCCATGAATATGGTCACTTCGCAAGATCATGCAAAAAGAAGCCAGTGGAAATAGAGTCGAACAGGAAAAAAGAGCAATGGACAACCATCCAAAAAAAAAATAGAGCAAGCACAAAATCTCATACAAAAAGCCCAAATCTTCATAAAACAAATCAGCAACTTCAAGATCTGACAGCCCCAAACAATGGGAACAGATTCAAAGCCCTGGAGTTAGATGAAATACAAGAAATCCCCGATGATGAAGAAGAAGGAGAAATTCAAGAACATCAGGAAACCAATGCAACGCAGCCAGATCCTGAAATTCCACCGATCCCCTCGGCCCAGAATACTCCCAATTCTAGCATGAAAGATACCCCCTCCTATGCTGAGATCACAAAAGTTAGAACCCCAATCTCTCCCTCCTCTTCAGAAGAACCCTTCGACAAAACCAACAAAAAATTGGGTCAAAAAACACCAAAGAACTGAGGGAAGAAGAAGTAGAGCGAGAGAAAGTCCAAGGTTCCCAAGCAACAATAGATATGGTCTTTAGCAGAAATACCAGAACTAGGAATGCAGGAAAGAAATACGGGGAACTTTCAGGAGGAAATTCCTCCTCCATATTCAACCCTAAATGATGAAGCTGGTCTCCTGGAACTGCAGAGGGCTGGGAAATCCCTGCAAGGTAGAAGCAGTCAAAGATCTACAAAAAATTGGCATGCCTGATATTCTACTTCTTCAGGAGACTAAACTCGATGAGAAGACAATTTTAGATATTGGAAAAGAACAATTGAAGCATAACACAGGATATGCAGTAAGTGCCCGAGGAGCGTCAGGAGGCTTGGCAACCTTATGGTCTTCGGACAAATTCCATCTTCATGATCAATTCGCCACGCAACATTGGATTTATATGGAGCTCACCCATCTGCAAAGCAATCAACAGATCGGTCTGTTCAATATTTATGTGCCTAATCTTCATTCTAAGAAAAAAGAATGTTGGGGTCTACTAGAAGACTTTTTGGATGTGTATAATCCTCAAAACATCATATTAGTAGGTGATCTGAATATCACCCTATCTAGAACTGAAAAGAGAGGAGGCCTTTAAGGGAATTACTACTTCAAACAGTAGGTAGAAGATATTATCCATAACAGGGATCTCATTGATATTAAGCCAAAGAAAGGGAAGAATACTTGGACCAACAAAAGACTCGGTAAAGCGAATATCATGGCCAAGCTGGACAGATTCCTTATCCACAGCAACCTCCTGACCGATAGACAAATCGTCTCCTCCAGCATACTCGCCAACCTTGCATCAGATCATAAACCTATTCAACTCCAGTTTAAAGAATTAGAGGATCTCGGTCCCATTCCTTTTAGGTTCAACCCACAGTGGTTGGACCATTCAAGTTTTTGGCTTATTCTGGAAAAGTCGTGGAGAATACCCATCACAGGCTCTCTATGCCATGTATGGGAAAAAAAACTAATAAACACAAAGAAAGCTCTGAAAGTATAGGCAAAAGCCCACTGCCCAGCCCTAGCCGAACCTAGAAAGAACGCTGTTGGAGTCTTAGAAGAAATACAATTTGCTATGGATTACCAACACATAGATGCCAATTCAATGCATGAGGAAACAAGTCAACAAAGCAGAGTTTATCAAGCCTTCAGAAAGGAAGAAGAATATTGGTGGCTGAAGTCAAGAAGCACGTGGCTAAAGACAGGGGACAAGAACTCCAGATATTTTCACAATCAATTTAAAAAAAGACAGTCTGGCAACCACATCAAGGAGATCAAATTGGAGGATGGCTCGATATGCAAAGGTAACAAAGATATTAAAATCGCTGCTAATTCACACTTTTCTGCGTTATTTTCTGAAGATGACAGGGTCGAATGTGAAGAAGAGCGATCCTTGCTGGAGCATATACAGAGCAGCATCACGCCTGAGGAGAATTTGAAAATTTTGGAGCCTTTCACTGAGCAAGAAGTGGTGAACACAATCAGCGCATTTGACTCTGATAAAGCCCTGGGCCCCGACGGCTTCTCCATTCATTTTTACCAAGCTTGCTGGGAATGCATCAAAAAATATTTTATGAGAATGGTGAAGAATTTTCATTCAAAGGTAAAGATAGGTGGAGGCACTAACATCACCTTTCTGTCCCTCATACCTAAAGATACAAACCCAAGCTCCTTTAACAGATTTAGATCGATCTCCTTATGTAATGCCTCGTACAAGATTATTTCCAAGATGCTGGCGTCCCGGATGAAGCCCTTACTCAGCAGGATCATCTCGGAAAATCAAGGCGGCTTTCTGGAAGGGAGACAAATCTTGGACAACGTCATCCTCGTTCAAGAAGCTATCCATTCAAGCAAAGAAAGAAAGGAAAAAGGTATGATAATCAAGCTAGATATGGCCAATGCATTTGATCGGGTCAAGCACTCCTTCCTTTTCAATATTATGTCTCAGTTCGGGTTCAATGAAACCTTCATCCGATGGATATCAGCATGCATCAGCAAGCCCTGGATTGCCCCTTTAATTAATGGCCGCCCTTCAGAGTTCTTCCAAGCATCCCGGGGCATTAGGCAAGGTTGCCCACTCTCCCCTTTCCTGTACATTATCTTGGCTGATTCCATTAGCCGGAAACTAAACTTTGATCTGCATAATGGCACCCTCCCCGGACTTCACTTGACCATGGACTCCCATCCTCTCAATCACACATTGTTTGCAGATGACTCTTTATTCCTTGGAGGAGCCTCATCCCTCATAGCACGCAAATTCAAGCACAATATGAACATCTATTGCAAGGCCTCCGGAGGACTGATTAACCTTCAAAAAAGTGTTGTTTACAGTTGGAATACAAAAAATTCTGTGGCTGCAAAAATCAGCAAAATACTAGGCATCAAGGTGCTCAATCACTGGGAAAATTTCACTTATTTGGGTCTTCCCATCACTTACGGAAATTCAAAGGTAGGAACGTGGGACGATACGATCAACAAAATTAAAAGGAAAATCACTAGATGGGGAGGTCACTGGTTAAGCAAGGCTGGGAAGCTGACCCTAGTGAAATCGGTAATCTCCGCCACGCCTATCTATCAGTGTTCTATATTTCTAGCACCAAAAGGAACAGCAAACCAGATTAGTAAACTTATGAGAGAGTTCATTTGGTCAGGAGGGAAAAAAAATGGTGAAAAAAATAAAAAATTTCACTTAGTCAATTGGGAGATGATTAAGAAGACCAAAGAAGCGGGAGGACTACAAATTCGGGACCCTCAGCATGCAAACTTGGCATTGGGTGGAAAGATACTATGGCAGATTCTCCACAACAAGCGAAACAGAATTAGCCAAGTGTTCAGGAAGAAATATCTCAATGGAGACAAGCTAAGATGTTTAGATCAAAAGCCTATCTCCAAAGGAACAAACACTTGGTCCCTTTGCAAAGAAGCCTGGGGTTTTTTCTCAAAAGAACTATACTGGGTACCTGGAAACGGTAAGAAAATAGATATTTTCAAAGATAGAATTATGGAAAACGAAGCAATGCAAAATATTCATGAATTAAAAAATATTGCAGGCTAGTTAGCCGATCAAAGAATCACAACTCTAAATGATTTTAGCTGCTGGGACAGTCATGGAAATTGGGATAGCTGGAAAAAGCTAGATGTCCCTGCAAATCTCAAGGCAGCCAATGACATCCTTGTCAAGAATCTGAAAGGATGTGCCCCTCTGCACTTACTGGCCAGGGATGACCGAGGATGGGGGCCAACAGGCTCGTACACTGCTGCCCTTGGATGCAAAGCTCTGCAACAGAAAGAAGAAGTAAGAAATGATATATGGAAAATGGTTTGGGACACCTTCGGACTTTCGAAAATTAATTTCTTTATCTAGACTCTAAATCATTGCAAAATTCTCACTGGGGAAAATTTAAGTGAGAGAGGTATACACGGGCCCTTTCGGTGCATCCTCTGCCAGAGCAACATTGAAACTAGTAACCATCTTTTCCTGGAATGCCCCTATGCAAAGAACGTATGGAATTATTTGCTCAATGAACTCAATATCAGCATGCCCATCTTCAATACCATCACTCAGCTATTCAAAGAGTGGAAATCTATCTATCCCGCTTCCCTGTCCAAGGATAAGCTCTGGTATCATCTTTGGATCTCCATCCCAAAATTTGCTTGCTGGAAAATTTGGATAGCCAGAAATCAGGCAATCTTCCAAGATAAGAGATGCAAGCCCATCCACACAGCAGGCCAAGCTAAAGGACTATTGCTCGAATGCCTCAAACACTCTAAGCTTAGGCTAGACTCAACCCTTAGCAAGGTAGAATTGGAATGGATAGGAACTAACAGTCCGCAACCCCGGATCGAGCCCCAACAGAGACTCAATCCAGCCTGGCAAATCAGACTTACTTCTAAAGATTTCCAAGAATGGAGGACAAAGCAAGAGTTGGACAGCCTTCATTTCGACGGTGCCTCCAAGAACAATCCAGGAGAGGTAGGAGCAGGTGGAGTCTTGTGGAATAAAGATGGGACCATAAGATTAAAGTATAGGTGGGGTCTGGGCATTAGCTCAAATAACGTCGCTGAAGCTTTAGCCTTGTTGAAAGGCTGCCAGATAGGTAGAGAACAAAATATTGACAAGATTCAAGTGTTTGGGGATTCCATGATCATTATTCGCACCCTCAACACCAACAACTTCAGCAACAATCTTCCTCTCAGCCGTATCATCCAGCGAATTAGGCATATTTCGAGCTCCTTCTCCCTGTTCAGGTCTTATCACATTTTAAGAATCTTAAACTCTGAGGAAGATACAGAAGCCAATGCTGCTTCTAGTCAGCTTCAAAGCATTCTCAATCTCCCTAACCTGGAGGCTGAATCCCATCATATTCCTTGAGCTGGAAATTTTAGAAGCTTAATTTATCTGTCAGATAGTCTAGACTGCTTGAATTGAATTATCTTCTTACTCTGTCATTTATCCTCCAATTCAGAGCCTTCTAAAAAGGAATAGACATAATGATTCGCTAAATAGTGAGACAATGGATCAATCATGTCCCACGTATTATATGGATCTATGCTAACCCTGGGAGACAAGATTTCGTCTGGAGGAATCGTCTTCACGCAGGTATGAAATCGTGACAGCATCTCAAGTAAGCCTTTCATCATGTTTTCTCCAATTTCTTTGAAGTCTAATTAGCTATAGAGTCAGCCCGTGAGGCAGTATAAAGGAGGCAGTTCGCTAAGATGAAGTTGATAGTATTGTGAGAATTGGCTAAGAGCATAAGTCATCCTGGAGTGATCTTAAGAGCACTCTTATTCTCAATTTTGAAGCTAGAAGGTACGCTCAACAACACTTCGATTGGAGTGGAAATTTGTAAAGCTTCTTCAGAAAAATAAGTCCTTTGCATATCTCTGCATCTGAACATGATCAGAAGTCTCAGAGTAGGGCATATGCAAGCTCAATAATATCCAGTTTGAGCAGTGAATCTTCCACAGAATACCACCCCAAGCTGGATATACTTTCTTCAGGATCAAAGAAGACAGAGCAACATATTCTCAAGCATCCATTCAGATCTCATAATCCTTTGCATTCATCAAAATTCTCAATTTTTTTCATTTTTGAAGCAGTTTGATAAACGGATTTGCTTATGAAGCATCATCAGCATCCCAGCACAACATCTGCAAGTCTTATTCTGCATTAGCAAACTCTGAAGGATACTTTGAAACCCTCGAATTTTTTATAATTCTACTCAACTCAACATGCAGCAAATTCTCTCAGCAACAGCTTCAGCTCTTAGTAATTCTTTCATCCTATTTATTAGTGATAAGCTTTCCCAGAATGAGAAGCAAGGTACTGTAACATTCATTAGTAGTTCAATGTAATAATCCTTCTCAAAATTAGATGGAAGGTTTTTAATTATCCATTCATAGCACTACATAGGTGGTCTTCTCAGACTACGAGAAACTGAAAATGACAAAAGCCATTTAGGCCTGCATGTACTTTGCCGATTTGGTTAAAAATCACGGCTCCTTTTCTTTTTTTTAATATTCAATATACGTTTTTGTTCAAAAAAAAAGATAGTATAACCCCAGATGGGGTGATAACGCGACAAGAGAGCATTAATGGTGATTTAATGGGGGTTGGGGTGGTGAGCGTACCGGATGGCATTGTGGATTCAACGACGACGTCGAACACAACACTCATTACTCCAAGGCTCATCCCCATGGATCTCCAGGACAAGCTAACACATGCAACATCTTTCTGTGTTAATGGAGGCTCATGATTTATGTACTACGCCCTCCTGGGTTCATAAATTGGACCATGGGATCATCCCGACTCATTCTACATTTCTATCGAACTGGTTCCTCCTTTGCGCTCCCTGTACAGGCTATTCTCATGTTCCATGGTGGTTGTAGACGAAGGTGCAGGGTTTCTCAACTATCACAACCAAAGGTAATCACGTTAATATGTCTTGTGAATGACAATATTCTCCTAGCAGGCGTGGGCATGGGCGTCCTAGCCGTTCCCAGGAAAGCAACATGGCTGGTATTGCTTCTGGTTATTCAAAAATGACATCAAGGATGTCGAGGAGGACACTCAAGCTCGAATTCTTGAGCTTTGTGGTAGGGTCCAAATCCTCATAGACAGGACAATGGAAATAGCAGAACTCTACCATCTCCCTTCGCCTATGTTGGTTACTGTTGGTCCCAATGGAAGTATCCCCATAGGCTTAGACTCGGAAGAGGGAAACTATATGCAACAGGAAGGAGTCGAGGCTCACGGGTGTTCGACTGTCAAGGAGGAAATCCTAGCGGAGACCAAGGCAAGCAAGTAACAGATGGACGATGTTGCAATGGCCAACACAAGTGGCACCAAGAACGATGCAATCGGCCACGTCAAGATGGAAGGTGCACAGTCCAACCACGCAATGTAACATCTTCACTAGGCTTGCTCTTTTTGACACTTGTTATGTTTATGCTTGAAGGTTATAGTTTCTTTTTGGGGTGACTCTCCTAGAATGCACAGTCTCTATCAATCCGCTCTTCTTATTTCAACTCTAGGCCTAGAAAGGTTTTTATCCATATATATTATTGTCTTAAGTCATATGAACACAGGTTGTTTTCTCTATCTGAGAAGCCTGTCACATATTATTTTTTGGACCAAGGGTTGTTTTCTCTTCACGAGAGGCCCACATAACACTGTTATTGGCCCATTTTCTCCTATGGGGAGGCATGCATGCTTACTAAACTCTTGTAACAATTTTTGTGCTATAATGTAAATACTAAATTACAAAAAAAAGATAGAATACAATTTTATGATTTTTGTTGTTTTTATATGTTTTAAAAATGTATTTAAGAAAATAATTAAGATTGATGGATTGTCAAAGTTGGAATTTGTTTTCCGTATGTATGTTGGATTATGTAGGAAGATGATATTCGACATATCTCTAGTATGTTCATCCTCTTGATTTTTGTTGTTTTTATATGTTTTTAAAATGTATTTAGGAAAATAATTAAGATTGATAGATTATCAAAGTTTGGAATTTGTTTTCCGTATGTATGTTGGATTATAATATGTTCATCCTCTTTCCTTTCAATCATTCCACATTTTCTATCAAGTTGATTACATGTGGTTAATATATTTACCCTCTTTCCTTTAATTTCTCCATAATTTCTATCAAGTTGATTACATGTTGCTATAAGTAGAGATGCTTACCAGATGTAAATTCTATTTGAATCACTACTTTGATGTTGTATAATAAAACTACATAGACTGCAAGTTTAGAAATTGATATAGATTTATTTTAACATTTTATGAAAATACTATAAAAAAACAATTGTGATTATGTAAATATATTAGATATTTTTTATTAATATATACATTAGAGTAATCATACTTTGAAAATAAACATAAAAAAATACCTCACCTTAAAATTAAAGTGATAAAAATATATAAAATATAATTTTATGTTTTAATATAATTAATTTTTTGATTTTTTATTTAAAACTTATAAATATATATTTAATTTTTAAAAATATTCTAAATAAAATTATCCCAATAAAACTGTAATTTCTATCAAAATCACACTAAAATTCATCACCAAAAAGAGAAACATTTTGATTAAACTTACACTTTTTTGAGATTCGTGTCCTATGAAATGTACTTACAATTGGTTAATGACAAGTTTTTTAGGTATTTATTTAAAGAGCTTTTACAAACACCCAACAATGTAAGAGACGCATCATATAATATGATTTTAATTAAAATTTAATAGCATGATAAGGGGTATTTATTCTAGAATCTATATTCACTGTTATTTAACTTTTACGAATGTGTCATTTGGCGAAGAAACCAAAAAATTATAATTATTATTATTTTATTTAACAAATCAGAACTTGGTAATATTTTGTTACCACTAACGTCCTTTTTTAACCTAGTGCCATTGAAGTCTTTTCACCTTTGTGATGATTTAGGCCCATGGTGGTTCAGTTAGTGATGCCTAGTGTCAAATGGATTGTTTTGGTCAATATTAAACAAATAAACTACACATGGCCATGCACATGGATGTACTTGATAGTGAGATTTCAAGGCTTTGATCAATTGAGGTGGTCATGTGATTGATGGTTCACTTTGTCAACTAAGACTAGCCAGAAAAGCACTTGCTTCATTAATGGGAAGCACACTATTTATTAACTGGGTCCCACCACTTGTGTAATGTAACCGTCTTTTTGCTCTCATCCATATGTGTTGAAATCAGAGTATCCTACATCTTAGCTCAAGTGGTATATGTAGGATGTAATTTTTTTATTTAGTGTATGTAATGTTAACTCATCTTTATATAATTTTAAGATTAATTTTATATTTACAATTATTTATTATTAGGATTATTTTATAAAATGTGTAATTGTTAAATAAGTGTAGTTGAGTTGGTGAAAGAAAAGTGGTTATTCTTCTGTATATGGATTCAAACTGACATTTTTGCTTTATTTATAAATTAATTGTTAATAATTAACCTAAATTTTAGTAGTGAGAGATTTAATTTATTTTAAATACCAGAGAAGTATTTAGCAAATTTCCAAACTTAAACAACAACAACTTTCAAGATTTCCAATTTTATTTTAATAAAAATAAATAAAATTTAATAATACTTTAATTGATAAACAAAAATTATTTTCCTAGATTTCATTTAAACAATCCATGTATCGAAAAAAAAAGATTTATTATATACCCTTTTAAAATCAATTTAAAAAAGCACATGTTCTTAGAAATATTCCATTTACTTAAAAGATTTGATGACAACCTTTATATGTACAATTGAACAATAAATTTGTCTTTCCCTACTCACACAAGATGTACAAGGTAAAGCATTCCATTTGGTAGAAGAGATTTGAGGACATGGTGTTTAGATATAAGTGGGCACTAGGCATTGAAATTGTGTTCTTTCTTGTATATAATGTAGAAGTTATAGTATTGTGTAAGGAAAGATCAGGTAATTGTGCTTAAAGGTTGTTGATGAATAATTATGTCAAGTAAGATGTATAAGGTAAAGCATTCCATTTGATAGAAGGGATTCAAGGATAATGGATTTGGGGACATAGTCTTTAGGTACAAGTGGGCAATGGGCATTGAAATTGTGTTTCTTCTCATATACAGTTTATAAGTTAAAGCATTGTGTACTCAGGGGAAAATTAGGCAATTGTGTTTAAAGGTTGTTTATGAATAATTGTGTATGTATAAAAAAATTATACAAACATAAACCATAAAAAATCAATAATATGTTTTGTGCATTGTTTTTGCTTATGATTGTGTTTACGTGATGTTACAAATTATTGTTAGTGTAACATATCTTTAAATTAAGATTTTGTTTCTCATTAATACTTTCTTTCTTCTTTTCTAATTGTTTAATGCATTATTAACTTTGACGATTCTTGACAATCCTACATCAATAACACTGTGGACCCATTTTACTCTAATCATTATATGAGTAGTGCTAAAGTTAGTGGTCTATTCAAACTCCTATCTATTTTGAAGCCAACACTAATGGCCCATTCTTGGTTCTTCTCTCTCTTTATCTCTCAATCACTCACTCACGTTGTTGGAATTGCTTCAAGAAATAGACTTTGAGGTGGATCATCTTTGTCTTTATTCTTGGAAGTGCTTCTAGAAATCAACTTTGAGGTTTAAGTATATATTGCATGATGAGGACATCCTTTGGCTTAGGTGCTAGGTCAAATAAGGTACTATTCCATTAAAATCATCATTGAAAATGGACAACAATTTATTTTGTTGTCAAGAAAAAAAATCATGTCAACCCACTTGGTTGGTTGGTAAAGTAAGAGTATTGCTATTTCCCTCACCAAGGTTTAATCCCAAGAAATTTGTTTGCCCCTTGTGGCTTAGCACACCCTTGTTAATATGTCGTTTATTGCAATTGGAACCATATGCAAGTCCTAAGTGACTTTGATATAATAAAATACCCTCCACTCATTGTTGCTTTAACAATGATAGTTGCTCAAGCATGTAAGATATACTAACTTCATTGTAATAAATTCTCATACAAAGAAAAGTATTACTTGCTTGTGATGACCAAAATCAACCACTAACAAAATGCAAAAACATTTTACGAGAGGTTATAAGTGACACACATGTTTAAAAAATGGCTATTATATATATGTAAAAGTTGCCTAGCGGGTTAGCTCATATGGTTGTCTTTGATGTTTCCAGGCATTTGGTTAGTTTTGTGTCAACACATGCCCAAATTGAATCCACATGGGTTCGATGCACTAGTATATGCTAACAAGTATACTATGGATGCCATCCACGAATTTGGGGAAACATCCCTTGGGGCTCCCTCCAATGTTTTCCTTCGAAAATATGTATTTGGAAAAATAAGAGCAAGGGGTTAGCTCAGCTGGTTGTTACCAATGTTGCTAGGAATTCGACTAGTTTTGCACTAATAGGTGCCTGATTCAAATCCATTTGGGTGAGGTTCCCTAGTCCATGTTGACAGGTTTAATAGGGAAGCATCCATGAATTTGGGAAGCATCCCTTATGTTTCCTTAGAAGGTTTTCCTTGTAGAATGCATACGTACATACATATTCAAAAGTAGGAAAAATCCTATAATACTTAGGCCACCTAGCGTCTATTGATACAAGGTGTTGATGTATAACTACATCATCGCATGCAAATAAAACTTGGCCACTTGAAATAACCTACTAGTGGTCCAGAAGGGGACAAACTTCCACTCTTGCCAAATGCCTTTAAGTCTTGGGCCATTATCTTGTTTCCTTACATTCAAAGAAGACGAGCTCTTAGCCAATCATAACCAAGGAAAAATTCAGGGGTGAAATTTAGCCCATGAGCTATTTTTCAATGTTTTTTTTTTTTTTTAAATCACCAATTTGCAGTTTTTTCTAAATTTTCCCCCCAAATTCCATAGGATAATTTTTTTACTCTAAATATAGTCAAAATTGTCCAAAAACTATATAAAGTCCTTAGAAATTTGAATATTCTTGCAAAATTTCACCAAACATTTTATGGTTGTAAATTTAAGAATTAGTAAGATTCGCCAAGGTTTCTACACTTAGAAAATTATAGATTCTTAAAATTTTCCCTAATCATAAGTAATTTTAGGTCAGACACGAGGACCAAGAGGCAATTTCAAATTGCCACCTCTTTCTTAAGGAAAGATAGAATCCCATGTTAGTCATCGTTGAGGGGTCATGTGCTTTCCTTAAGCACCCTACCTTAGACCCATACACAAATCCAAGGAATATGGACCATGTTATTTTTTTAAGTCATGCCAAGGAGAATATGTGTGCATGTGTGTGGAAAAATAAAGAAAATTCAAGGATTTGTTTTCTGCAAATTAATGCATTTGGAGCATAGTGATCCAAATTCCCTGATTTTAAGATCCAAGTTAATGGTCATATAAATAACACTAATGTAATTTAACAATCACACAACATTCACATTCAAAATCAAGTACAACTTATATGGGAAGTTCACAAGTTCTTGGCTCTTAGTTGACTACAAACAATCTAGATTTAGCTCTATAAAAATGACTCACTACATTGGCTAACCCATCTGTAATGTAAATCTTACTATTTATTCCTTAAGAACTTTGCTTTCTTGTCTCTTTGCTTGCTTATTTGGTTCTTCACCCCCCTTTCTAACTCTTTGGTTCCTATTTCGTGTTTTTTGCTTCAACTTCATATGTGTCATGACTTTTAATCTTCGTTCAATGTGTTGCCTTGGTCTTTGTCATGGCGCTCTCCACTTTGCATACTCACTGTTGTGTCATTCCACAAACATTGCATCAACTATCTTCTATGTGCTTGCATGTTCCTTGCCAACATCATCTACATGCTCCATCCTCAACTCTCACAAATATTTTTCCATTGTACGAAATATGTGTGTTGCATCACAACATTTTCATATAAACTCAACGTGTAATGCCTAAGCTAAACTATTTGCACATCCTCAATGTGTTGAAGCTGCACTAAACTCTCTCACATTTTCTTTTTGACTTAGGCCCTATGGCACACATTACCCACATTCATACTTGGAATTTTCTAGGATATCTTTACACCACAAATGTTTTTGCAGTAGAAAGTTGCAAGTGCACTTTTCACTAGTCATGTCCATCACGCCTATGCTAAACTATTTGCATATCATCAACATGTTGAATCTAACACTAAACTCTCTCACATTTCCTTTTTAACTTAAGTCCACTTCCTTATGACACACATTACCCACATCCATACTTAGAATTTTATAATTTCCTTATAACACACATTACCCACATCCATACTTACAATTTTATAAGATACCTTCACATCACAAATGTTTATGCACTAAAAACCTACCAGTGCAAAGATCATGTCCATATTTCTTTACTTACAAAATATAAAGCCAAATTTCAACAGTAGTGAAAATTATCAATTTTTTACCAAACATATCCCTTTGTAAAACATACCAAGATAAACCATAATAAAATTAAAACAGTGTTGATAGAACTTGGATTCCATTTTGAAGGGTTGATATTCATGCAAATAACTAGAATAGAACATAAAATAAAGTACAAAAACTTACATCGAACATAGGACAAAACTTACATAAACTCATACCATTTAAGTGGAGTACACAAAAATAAGACCCCAAATTGAATAATATTCCATCAACCTCACTAGTGAACTAATACTCCATCTCCATCGACCTGACAAGTGAATCAATGCTCTATTATTGCTTTGTTGTCCCGTGGGGGCCAATTCATACAAGCTCTCTGAATTTTTCCCAGGCTCTAACTCCGTCCCTCCATATGACCAGGGGGCGGTTCTTTTCGACTTCTTTGCCGAATTCACGTGCGGTGGTGGTGTAAAAGAGCGTTTCCAACGGCCGGCCTAGTGTTAACCGTGGTTAGACAGAGTGGCGACCAACCGTGGGATCTATTATTAAAATCACAGGATAGTGACAGGAGATGGCGGTTTCACCGGCAGGTGTCACGCTAATGCCGCCGGCTTTAGGCGACCCCCACGAGCCTATGTCGGATAAATCACAAGCCAACACGCCCCACGCAGAACTTAGCCCCAGTCAAACCCAAACCTAACCCCGGTTAAACAACACCCTATAAAATTTTCTTTCGTGGAAGACCACCCAGGCTGTCCGCCACTCCGATCTACGATACCCTGTCGTCATTACCGGACTTCCCCGCTAAACTTGGTGGCCGTCAGCCAAATCAGCTCTTATCGGTAGGCCTCCGCCAGTTTAGCGGTCTGGGCTCCGTTCAGCCTAATCTGGTCCATCAGAATCTATTATATCACTCGCCTTGAGACGGTAATCTAGGCTCCAAGGATGGATACCGAGCACCCAATTGGCCGACGGGGAATCCCTGCCAGTTTGGGCACGGAATTTTAGAGTCGAAAGCAAGGGCCAATTGGCTTCTGCCTGTAGCTTTTACGGCGTGTGGTATCTGAGCTGGTCTTCTATCATCAGGTATTTGTTTGTTTGCACCCACCATCAATAATTTCCTTTCGGTTTATACAGTTTACTTTTGGTGGAAGAATCGGCGCGCCTCGGTCAAGGATTTCTCTCTCTTTTTAATGTCTTGGGGTGAGGGAGAGGGAGGCATTGGTAGTACTATTGGGTTGTTGGTTGGTTGGTTTTGGTCTTCCATGCAGATGGGCGATGATGGATTGATGAATTCATGAGCCCCAGATTGATGGATTAAGGCATTGGAAAGCTTAAAACCCTTAAAAAAATTAGAAGAAAAGAAGAGGAATACATTATTATTATTATTGGGTATTGGGAATGAGGTCTCGGTAATTGGGGAGGAAGAAGAAGAGTAGTGGGGGTGTAAGGCGTTTATAAGGGCCGAAGTACTACGAGCTTGCATTTGGTCGGGCAATGGTTTTGGCCTTTTATGTGATTATTTTTAGAGGCCGGGTCAGGACTTTAAGCAAACAGTTAGCGTGCGTCCTCTGTAAGTTCCCTTGGCGTGCAGCCATTTTGGCAAACACTTGGCGTGCATCTAGTTTTTTGTGGCTTTGATTCCTTTTTAATTATAATTTTTGTTTTTTGCTCGCTTTGTGCGCTTGGATCGATGATGGGTATTCGGTCCTTCCTTCCCTTGCTGCTAAGGTAGTGTACCAATCCAATTCTCCTGTCTGGCCATTGCTTCAGCGATGGGTTTCTGATGTTCTAGGCCTCCACCACTTCCTGATGCACTTGTCGCCCATTGGCAGGTTATAAATATATATTTTAGTCTGCGCATCATCCTTTGGGGTTCTGACACCATACCCTTCCCTTCCTTCATCTTTTTCCCCTGCCAAATTTCTTCTTTTGCAGGTCCTTTCCGAGCTCCCGCCTCAACAGGGCCAAATTTGGACTACTTATTCCTTACTTGCGTGAGTACTAATGGCTTGATTAATTATTTTGGCTTATAACCCACGCTCTGGTCACTGTCTTTTTTAGTACACTGCCAGATCCGGAGGTGGGGTTGGCTGGGCACTTTTGAGAGTGTTTTGTTCTCAGCCATGGTAGAGAGGTCTGGCAGATTGCTCTCAACGGCCATGGAATGCCAAGATCAGGAAGTGAAACATAAACCACGACACTCGCAAGCAAATGGCTCTTCCGATTCACTACGGCCCAATGGAAGGAACCGAGGGAGATATAATTTGAGGCACAGGAATGGAGTCGTCAAATCCGAGAACCAAGCCAACAGCCGATCTACACGGGTTAAAGGTAAGATAGCCGATACCGTATCAATAGAAGAAAAAGCTTGTGGATCTTCGCGGAAGAAGTCACGGAATAGGCTGAATTGTATTCATGAGAATGGGATTAGCGAGAAGAAATCGGATACACGGGTTAATGGTAAGATGAGTGATGCTGTATCAGTTGAAGAGAAAGCTTGTGAACCTTCACGGAAGGAGTTGCAGAATGGGCCAAATTGTATTCATGAGAATGGGGTTATTAGCAAGGAGAAATTGGTGATTGATGATGGCAACATGGCCTACAGTACTGGCAAACAAATCAGCATGGCAGTAGATCCAGTTCAAGGGATTCAGGAGCCTGTGGAAAATTGCGGCACTCGAGAGGATGGCAAAGCTAGTGGCTTGAATGATCAATCTCAAGCGAGAGGCACAAATGATCAATCTCAGGCTGGAGGCACAAATGATCAATCTCAGGATGCAGATTACTCATACTTGCCCGGGCTCAATGATGAACTTGCACTACTCTGCCTTGCTCATACATCGAGAGCAGAGTACGGTAAACTTTTTTCTATTAATACAAGATACTTTGCCTTGGCTGAGAGTGGAGAGTTATATAAGATCAGGAGAAAAGAGAAAATAGCTGAGCAATGGGTTTACATGCTTGCAAGTGGTCAATATGAGTGGCGTGCGTTTGATCCCCTTTCAGGGAAATGGAGAAGACTCCCAAATCTGCCCTCTGATACATGTTTTGCTGCAAGTGACAAGGAATCTCTATGTGCTGGTACTCATCTCCTTGTCTTGGGAAGAGAGATTGAAGGGCTTGTGATATGGAGGTATGATCTTGTAACCAATGATTGGTACAAAGGACCATCTATGCTCACTCCCAGATGTCTCTATGCATCTGCGAGCTGTGGCGACTTCGCCTTTGTGGCTGGAGGAATCAGTGCAACAGGTGATATTTTAAATAATGCAGAGAGGTATGATCCTATTAATCAGAGATGGGAAAGGCTGCCTGATATGAATAAGAAGAGAAAACTCTGCTCAGGATGCTACATGGATGGAAAATTCTATGTTATTGGAGGGACAGGAGATAAGGGGGATCTCACCTGTGGTGAAGTCTATGATTCTGATAAGAGAACCTGGGAAATTATTGAAAACATGAAACCATCAGGGGCTAGAGATGCTGTTACTCAGGCTCCACCTCTGATAGCTGTTGCTAACAATGAGCTCTATGCTCTGGAGGCCTCGACAAATCAGTTACAAGTTTACATTAAAAAAACTAACAAATGGAAGGAGCTTGGCGAAGTGCCTGTTAGAGCAGATTTTAACAGTGGGTGGGGTGTGGCCTTCAAGTCATTAGGTAATAAACTGCTCCTGATAGGAGGTGAGACAGGTCAACATACTTATGGTCAAGGTGTATCCATCTACACATCCAGGCTTAATTCAAATGAGTCAGTGCCACAATGGGAGTTTCTGACTAGGGTAGGAGGATCCTTCGTCTTTAATTGTGCTATTATGGCTACTTGACCTACTTCACTATTTGTATGCCATGAGAGTGGAGACCAATAGGCAGAGGAAAAACTACAAACTCAAAGTTAGTCCATGAGGCTAAGTGCCTAACAAATAACATCTCTTGAAAAAACAAATGTAAAAAGGATAAAGCAGTAGCTTTAAATGTTTTGAAGGATTCACACTACACGATCAACTAGGAACAATTTACAGGGGCATCTATGTTTGAGCATGATGCGCTTATGAAATTTTATGGGCTCACTATTTTGACCTTCATTACTTTAACATGAGTGCTCTGGTTAATCTTTTGGGTATTTCTCAGGAGCACTCATATGCAGTTCTTCATTGTTTAACACTAGAAGGGTTGCTTGCGACTTATGGATCAAGAGTAAGGGAGCTTCTTTGGGTTTGAGGTTTTCAATATTCTTAATGCGACATTGTTTTGACAGGTAGTCTTCAAGGCTACTGACCAAAGACTGAGAGATTTAAGAGCACAGGCTGGCCACATGGTAAGATGATGTTCAAAATTCGTTAAATAAAACTTAAATCCAGTGACTAGAAGTTTTGAAATTACTTGTGCTGCTTTTATCACCTTTCTTATATACATATTATATTCATCAATGGAATGATTATATTAGCTTTGCATCTTTATTTCTTTTCAAGTTAGATGGTTCAGGAACCATGAACAATCCATTCAAGAATATTTAGAGCTATGGTGATGCGATAGCATCGGCATTATCTTTTCTTCCTTTCTTTTTTAAAGACTTAGCTTTTGTGTAGTCTGTAAACACTTGAAATGAAAATAATGCTTGTTCATAGGAAACGTTTGTCTTTAGTTAGGCTCTGTTGTAGCTTATGGCATCTCTTTTCACTGTAAGTTTTCAATTGTGAGAGGGTTCGGACAGCGAAGAGTCAGGAGATTCACAGATGCAGAAATTCCTGAAAGAGGGAGAGTGGGTGCCACTCTATGTTGTAATTGAAGTTATTTGTTAGAAAACTCGTTCACTTCAGAGCAAGAGATGAACCAAGTTATTAACTTATAATATTAAATGTTGTAAAAATATTTCCTGCCATTTTATACTGGTATGCATATTAGAAAACAAGACAGCGTTTGTCATGTGTACACTAGCTCCAAGATAGTATTAAATAATAATATAATATTCATACAATACGATACAGTACTAAACACTAACAGTAGAGTACACTACAATACAGTACAATATGTGAATAGAGTTAAACAAATATTAGAAGATTTAAATATATTAAAATGGTATACACTGATATAAATATAATAGTGAAAATCATCGAATTATAGTAGTGCTATGACATGGAATTACTATTAAGGGAAAAATAGTTTTTCATGTTATATTCGTCTACTACACTTATTGTTATTATTATTTATTGATATTATATTTGTATCTGGAGTTCTTTTTACTTAGGTTTGGTGGTAGATCGAGAGGTGGGGAGAGGGCAGTCTATAAAGTATATAATAGGTAATGTTCTGTGAAGCAAAATCAGTTTGAAGTATTGTATATTCTGGTCTTCAACAATGATTATGTTGCAACTAAATCCATGGATCTAGATTAGGTATAGAAAGCTGGCTTCTAGACAGAGCTTTGATTGCAATTCAAGTCTATTTTTTCCAGCATGCTCACATTTCTGCTCATTGTTGACACAAAGTCAACAATGTGTCTTCAAGGTCCTTTTATTGTTGACAAAATGGCAAAGATCCTTCTTCAAGATTTCTGTTAACAGACTTTCTTTTGCCTTTGTCTTGGCTTAGGCTACTTTTGAGTGCTTCTGTAAAGTTTTCCAGTCTATGGAAATATCAAATTCATATTATGAAGCAACATTATGAATGATATTAAGATGAAACGGGAAACTAGAAATCCCAAGACCTGGTGGGCTGCAGATTGGTGCTTCATGAATTTTCATCATGACAGCATTGAATCTGGACCCGTTGCATGTTGTTTCTGCCTTCAAGGAACTGGGGTCACAATGTTTAAACTTTAGGTTAACCATGGTACACTGTTGGACTATCTCGAATATTACCATTTGTTAAAACCTGTCTTGAGCGTGACTCATTGGAAGCATTTGTCTCTTGTGTTCACATAATTCCATGCTTAGTATTCTTCCAATGTCAAAAATCTTCATTTTTTTGTTTGGAATAGGAATTGAAAAAAAATTCTCTTTGTAAAACTACAAATGCAACTAAATTTTTTCTTAGTAGCTGGATAAAACCAGTCTAGCAACACAATTAATGTTATTTATTCCCTGGGTTTTGGATTAAATTTTTGTTTTGAAGATATTCCCAATGTTATATGAGGGCATTCTATTAATCTTTCAAATATCACGATGTTTCTGATATATTCCTGCCAAATGACATATCATGATATTTTTGAAAATATCTCTGATCTGTGTTACTGGAAACTCCACCCCGAGGTGCAAAACATGTTTTGGAGTTTTGGAAAGGTTTCCTTGTACGAAATGCCTCTGAAACATGGCTGAAATGTTTCAGTGGCATCTCAGATTTTGGTAGTTTCAGCCAACCTTTTGACCATTTGGCCATTTCAATTTTCAGTCAGTGTTTTGGTTGCTAAAATGAAAAAAAACAAATTAAAAGAATGCTATTTCACTATACAAATCAAGTTATAAATACAGGGCTTGGGCCTCTCTTCGTGATAACTCTTTTTTTGGCTTTATTTCCAAACTCGAAATTCATGAATGGTATTCCAACGTTTTTATGCCTTCTGGTGTTTTTTCCATATATAAATGTATGTATATATATGACATATCTTAGCCATATCATATCCTGATTTTCTAAAAATTTGTTGTATCTGTTTCTGTTCTTGTATTTGTGTCATTGCAGCTTGATTACTGATGCAGCAAAAAAAGCCTATAAAATGCAAAAAACCTAATTTTATTTCTTATTTTATATTGTTTAATGCTTGCTGATATTTTCCCTATATTTCTTGGTATTTCTGATATCCAGAGTTTCTGACTCCCGTTGATATTTTGTTGAAACAGATGTTTGCAATACTGCTTCATGAGAGTTGGTACACTCACTCTTGGTGAATATCTAATTAGTGGATGATGTTATATGGTTACATGTGTACTATCCTCATTTCACACATCCTCTTTTTGGTCTTGAAATGCGGGCTCCTTTTTTTTTTTTCAAAAATACTTCTCATATTCACATTAACATATTTACATACAAAAATGCAAAGAGTGGAAGTGTGTATACAGTGCCTATCATAACTTCTTCCTGAGACTAACTAAAGCAGAAATGAAATTAGAGTATATGTTAGGAGCCAATCTTTTGGTATCCATGATCAACAATATGCCCTTAGCTAACAGTTGGTGAAATACCTTATCTTTCCATAAAGCAATAAAGGTAGACACATAACTCATCTCTAGATCAAACACATACTTACACTTGAGCCTTCCATATCACAAATAACGTGGAAATCCATAAACAATTGCAAAGACCAAAAAAAGAATCATGGACAGGAGATTGCCCATCCCCAACTAAGGCGGCCTGCTAATATAGATTGTTCTAAAACAAGCTGAGATGCTGATCCTCAACGAAGCTTCAATACTGTTTGGCAAATCGACAATCCCTAAAAATATGTTTAATTGTCTTTGGTCGCTAACAAATTGGGCAGAGGCCATTCTTAGCGAGCCTGGTCTTGGATGGGATCCCCTGAGAGATAACCAACTAAACAAAAGGCACCACTTATATGAAAGTTGCATCGACCAAACATGGTGAAAACGATGAACCATCGGGATCTCTGAATTTGACAGGCCCACCTCGCATTAAGCACATGCGAGAGGGGATGGCTGTGATGAAGTGATGAATAGAGACGACAAGAATTATACTATAGCACTGGTGCACCAAAGCTCCACCTCCAATCCCTCCAAAAAGGCTCAAGCATACTCATACAACTTAGAATTCAGAATAAAGGTATGCAACTCCATGATTGAAGGACGATCATAGTCCAGGAGCCCAAGCTCTTGCTCAAGTGATATGCACTCCTTCCATGCTTGTGCCCCAAGGTCCCATAAATCACTCCAATAAAAGATACTCTTCTGACTCAGTCATTGTGCTTGAAAACGTTACATCTTCGCTACACAAACCCCTTGATCACGCCAACTCTAGATCGATCAAGAGGCAAGATCCCAACCTGCTTGGCTATCCTCTCATTGCAACTGGATAGACCCTATCCTCTCATTGCAACTGGATAGACCTAGAGATTGATCTCCAAGCGACCTAGATACTTCAAAATGAAATGAACCCACCAACCTGTAACAAGGAGGAAGAGATTATGTCACATAGTTTGAAAACACCACGGATCCTGCCAATATGCTTCATTGAATGAACTTGATGCCGGAACAAAATATACTAAGGAACTGATCCCTCAAGACATCATACTATCCACTTGGCTACTAGAATATGGCTCCGAGATGCAACATCAATCAAGCCTAGCCCCCCTTCATCCTTGGTAATAGTGCATACATCCCAAGCAACTAAGGGTAGACCTCTAGCATATCCATACTTATACCACAAATATGATTGCAAAAATCTTCTCAAGCTCATGTGAGTCCAACAAGGCACATAATGCACATGGGAATCCTTTAGAATGCGACCTACAACCATTAGTTTTCTTGCGAAGGGAAGATCCTTATGATGCCAAACATGAAGTTTGCTCTAAAGTCTTTGTAGACACCAATCTCACATAGACATTGGTGATAAACCTATCCCAAACGGTATACCAAGATATTTGACAATCATCCTTGGACGAATGTAACACTAGGCAGTTAGAATTCAAGATGGAGGCGAATCTAACCCAATCAACCAAAAGTTAGTCTTATGAGGACTGGCAATGACACTTGAAGCCCTACAAAATGTATCCAAAGAAGAAAGGGCCTTATCAACAGAACCCTGGTAAGCTCTGACAGATAATAGGGAGCCATCTGTGAAATGGTTAGTAATCGTTCTTGGATCCATTTGGAAGTATAACACACGATTTGGCCAATAATGCGAGGCGCATCCAACAAATACACTAGGGCATCGATAGTTAACACATACAAATAAGGCACTAGTGGGTAACCCTGCTTAATAGACTATTGTAAAGTAATCTGAGGGGACAAGGGCTTGTTGACAGACACAAAGGCGCATTGGAGAACAGAGTGTTCACCATGCCCACACCATTAGGGGCCAAAACCCAAGCATGTCATCATCTCAAAAATGAAGGACCAATCAACTCGATCATATGCTTTGTTGAATTCAATCTTCAACATCAACCATTGTTGACCTATCTCTCTAGTCCACTCCATAGCCTCCTAGGTTGAGACCATAGTATCAAGAATAAATCTCCCCAGAACAAACCCAGTCTACACCTGTTGGACCACATACCTTGCCACCGCTTGAATCCTCAAGGCCAAAGCCTTTGCCATGATTTTATATGCAACTAAAAGCAAAGTGGTAGGTCTCCAACCACCTATGTAGTCATGCAAAGTATTTTTGGGAATTAGCTTGATTAGCCTCTTGTTAAGAAGCTAGAGAGGCGATCGAAAGAGAAGACTTCGATAGCCAAGCTACAAAAGTCATCCCCAATGCAGTTCCACATGTTCTTATAGAACTCACAAGGCAAACTATCTAGCCTAGGGGATTTGCCATTCTTCATGGACATCAAAGCCACATAAAACTCATCTTTAGAGATATCTTGGTCCAACTTATCCCTGTCACCACTCAAAACCTTGTTGGGGACAACCTCACAACAAGTAGCTCTAACAACAAGCACACCATTTGTCAGAGCATAAGGAGCAAAGATAGATTGGAAATGATCACTGAACATCCTCTGTTGGATCCTCAATGAGCAAACTGTCTATTTTGTGGAGACCAAGCACCCTCTTTGCCACAACTTTCCTTTTCAAGAAGTCAAAGTAGAATTTGTACCCCTTGTCTCCATATTGGATCCACTGTAGTCGAGAATGGATCTTGGTTCCACGGGCAAGATACTCTTCCCCACCTCTCATGATCATCTCCCACTTTGTCGGCTCCTTGTGAAGGGTGACATTATGAATGTCTTCTTCCATAAAGATACAAATCTCCTCTAGTTGTTGTCTAGCCACTCATATACTCGTCCTCCTTTGGGATATCTTCTTGCCCCACCCCCCCATAAACTTAAGAGTATTGTCTCATTGGACAAGGAGAAAGATTCCACACTCCTTGAACGAGGGTGTGGAAATCTACCGATTCCAAGTGAGATACATTCAATTTAAAAATTGAAGAAAAGGGTGAGTCCAAAGAAAGCCCTACAGAGATCATAGATTGGATAGGAAGATGGCCCGAACCTATCACATCCATTAGAACATCCACTGGGTGAAGCTTATTTGAGAATACAGTATTCTCTCTAGGTCCATAAAATCGACCCAACCTAGCCTGAACTCTATCTCGACCTTGTCAGTGATTGGTCCATGTGAGCTATCTACCATAATCCAACCCCTTTTGTTTCCAATTGGGATCGAAGATCTCTAAAGCATCTTTACACCTACACCAAGCTTGCTTCTCCAAACTATTAATCACCGCACCCCTGCCTTCACACTTGTCCCCATTCCATTCAACCATGTTGAAGTCTCCCCCAACAATCCAATCTACTGTCAACAGATAAGAAGCCATCCAGTCCCATAAATGGACCCAATGCAAGCTAGAATTTGGGATGTACATTGTATAGAACCCCATTACTCAATCCCGCATCAAAAGAGTGACCCAAAGACACCTGTTCTCCAGATCTTACTCGGTCGCAATTACCAAACATTGCAGTGAAGAAGAGATAGTGAGCACCACATTGTCACTCCCCTTGGCAATGATCAAAAGGCCAGAAAGGCCTATTCCAACAATAATTCGTCTTATTCCTAAGCTCAAAACCAACTGATTTAAACTCCTACTAGAAAACCACATCCGGTCGGAATCTCTGCAACACCCTTTTGACAAATTGCTTATGGTTGCGAATTGTCTTCCTTCTCACGTTCCATCATAGTAAGGAGAGCTTCATTCCAACATAAAAGAATGACCAAGGCCATTGAAATGGTTGGCCATCTTCAAGTCCTCCCCTACAGGGATACGAGAGTTTGTTGATTGGACTATCGCATCCTTGTAGTACTTCTGTTCAAGCTCAACTCTGTCTTGTCCATATGGGCAGGAGAAGTGATCACCTTCCTCTTGGAAGACTTAACCTGCCATCCCTGTTCAATCTCCATTCTTCCTCTACCCATTTGTTGTGCGTCAACCATAGTCCTAGATCTTTTGATCGCTAGATACTAGGTTGCTCACACAACATTGATGAACTAGGAGCCAAAATCAAAGTCATGACCACCGAGCCTCCTAAAAGTTAGCCTGCCACTGCACCAAGTAGACGACTCGATAACCGAAGTCGTGTTCACTTCCTTGGGCATGCGACACTGCCTGGGCGTAACCCACTGATGGCCAAGCCAACCTAGAGATGTGTTCGATAGACTACGCCTAACCCACACTTCATACATGAATGTTACTTGTTACACTTCCTTCACCCCAAGAAATTCCTTCACCTCTTCTAGGCGACGACCACCTGGGGGGGTTTTGCCGTTGGGAGTTGTGTTCGGGCAGTGCCGCACGCCCAAGGAAGGGAACGACGCTTCAACATCAGGTCCGATCCTTGGTGCTATGACACAACCCCCCTTGGAGCTCTTGCACCTCCAAGATCGACACCTGGGCCAAACCTTGAACCACCCCTCGTACCTAAACCCTTACTTGATCTTGGAGCCCCCATGTTGACACCACCAACTCCAATGCTAGACCTATCGGAGCTAGACCCAACAACACTTGCTCTAGCTCTACCCCTCCTTCGGCACTTGACCTTGCAAAAACCCCACTACCAACCATCGAATTTAAAGCCATAGAAGTGTAGCCCTGTAGCCCGTTCCTGAGCTTGGAATAGAGGCAAACACCCCCTCACCATTACCCTCCCTTGGCCTAGGCCAATGCTGAGGGCAATCATGAATCAAATGGTCCTAAGCTTGACAAGCAAAACATGCATTAGGGAGGTTCAAGTAGCAAACTTTTTGCTGCCTGGCTTCGTCAATAGTGCAAGTTGAAATAAAAGCAGGTAACTTCTGCTTCAGTTCTCCCTCAACATAGGCTTTCAAAGAGGCTCCAAAGGAATTACATATGCCATTTGGGATAAGCACTTTACAAAACTAATGGGCAAACAAATCAACAAATGGATGCATGCCAGTCAACAGGGAGGGGAACTCTATCCACAATGGATAATTGGCTTGACCATGATTCTCTGGATTAAAATCTGGCCTCCAAGACTGAACATAGGAAAAAGAACCTGCAATCTTCCATGTACCAAATGGCAAGGCATGGCAAGCTGATGCATCCGAGTTGAACAAAAGTCACACATACTTCCCATCCAACACCTAATAGGAGTTCTCAATGCGATTCCTTTGTCTTCCCATTTCGTAATGTCCATTGGTTGAAGGCTTCTATATCTCGCATGCAATGCAAAAAATACAAAATGAATTCTCCTGTCTCAAGGTGCATGTGCCCTTCGAAGTACTCCTTACTATCTGCCAGGAAGAAATTGAAGTCATCTTGGTGAGGGCGAGCCTTTGATTATGTCATAGATGGTGCTGCATCCTGAGGCTCTTCCATAGGCACATCCTCCACATGTGGTCCTTTTTGCACGGGGACACCCTCGCGCATATGTAAGTCCTCTATTTCCATCTCCTGCACAACCGTTGTAGCCCCCTTTGAAGGGATCTCTGCTGAGTGCAAGCCCTCACTTGTTGGAGGCATAGCACTATCCATAGTCTTTGAATCCAAGATTAAGCTAATCACTGGACTGCCAAGCCCATTGTCCACAACTGGATGAATCATCTTGCCGTGATCAACATCGGAAAATCGAGCATTCAATGAACAAACTATCGTACCGACTTCGTCCTCACCATCAAGATTTAAAGGTATGTAATCAGGAGGGCACTCCTTTGAATGACTTTGACAATGGTACACATTGTCAAATTTATTTGAATTACCTCGACCCACAAAAATAATTGTTGGACCCCTTTCGAAACCCACTGAGTAGCCTCCCTTCTCACCCCCCGTCACATTACCGAAGCAATCAATGAAAAAATAATCAGTATGGCCCAAGTCTGTACTTGTATGGTCCAATTTTGTACTTGTACATCTCTTGACCATCTGTATGGCCCAAGTCTGTACCTGTATGGCCCGATTTTGTACTTGTACGGCTTGCAGCCATATGGCCTTGTAGCTTCTCACCCATTGGCTGTTGAAACCCCTCTCCAGCCTGTGGACCTGTTTGCTGCTTTTTTGGATCAGTTGCATGCGGCCAAAGAGTGGTTCAAGCCACCTCTCTATTGCCCACACTTAGCCTGCATCCTCCTCCCTTGTCTTCCTTGTGGTCTCCTCCATATTGCCCTCTCCTTGCCCATGATCTGGTTCACCCTGCCTGCGTCCAACATCACGCACCCCTCGACCCTCCACACCCATTCACATTGTGCCCAAGACTATTCACACTTAAATAAGCCTTCCCCGGCAGGCTCCTCCTTAAGGAGATGTCTGCAGGAAAATATTTTTTTTAACATGATGTATCAACTGTTAATGTTTGCATTATTTTGATGACAATTATTTTATTTTTTATGATAAGTTCTCTTTCGTCAGTAATTCTTATATTTTGATCATTCTGTATTTTTTTTTGTTTAAGCATGGTTGTAAAGTTATTTTTGTTTATAATCCAGTTTTATCATTGCTTATGCCCTGTGTTCTAAACGTAGCCTCCGACTCCAGACAAAAGTATATGGCATTATTAAAACTTTTGTTTTTCTCAATAACAGTGTTGCTTTGACTTTGAGGCTTTTCACTTTTTTGGTAAAGTTTTTCCCAACTATGGAAATAGTGCGACTGGTTTTCCAAGTGATTTTGCGGAACACTATTGGCTTCTGTCTCTGTAAAAGAGTCCTTGTAAATCTAATCACCATGGATCTCATGATGTCCATTTGTGTTTATACACTCGTTTAGTGAAAGTGCAAAGGTTTTGGTGAGTTACTAGGGTGATTTTGCGGAACACTATTGGCTTCTGTCTCTGTAAAAGAGTCCTTGTAAATCTAATCACCATGGATCTCATGATGTCCATTTGTGTTTATACACTCGTTTAGTGAAAGTGCAAAGGTCTTGGTGAATTACTAATGCTATCTGTGAAAACTTGTATCTTCAGAACTGAAGTGATTTTAATCAGTATAGAACTCATGAGTCATGATGTTCATTTAATGGAAGTGCAAAGGTCTTGGTGAAAAACTAGGAAATGCTATGTGTGCAAGTTCTTGCCTTCAGAACTGTAATAATTTGATGTTCAGCACACTGACCAATTTATGGTTTCAAAGGTCTTGTTCCAGTATTTGTTACATTCAGATACATTGCAACCTTGAATTTAATGTCCATTTTTCTTTAGTACTGTCAGTTTTGCTGTTTCAGGTTTATTATTGACATGTTAACCATTCCTTCACTTACCATTACTATTTGAATTTTGTTAGTTATACCCTTTTGTCGTCTCCCTAACAATTTCCATGCATGTTATATTGATTGCACTATAGAAAGTCACGATCCACTAAATTTTCCCAACCAATTATCTCGTTGAAATGAGACCAACATTATCATTCATATCTTCAGATAGTCCTTTATTGTTGTATACATCCCATGTTGATCCTCCTTTTCAGATTGCTGTGGCATCTTGTTATGTGTGTCCATTTTGTTCTGTTGCCCATATGCGTATGGTGTTTATTCTTATATGTATTGCAAGGATATTTTCCCCCTTTGTTACTCTGTCTATAATTTCGATCTAAACCACACTCATTCTTGGTGAGGATTTCAACTCAAGATAAATCACTAATTCTTCAATCCTCCCTGAAGGCTTTTATTGCATTCTCCTTTTCATTTACTTTGTTAGCTATAGAACTGATAAAAGGGAGAGTTTTCCTTTCGAAGGGGTCAATGCAACTCTAAATTATGATATGTTTCCCCCTTTGTTACTCCGTCTATAATTTCCATCTAAACCACACTCATGCTTGGTGAGGATTTCAACTCAAGATAAATCACTAATTCTTCAATCCCCCCTTAAGGCTTTTATTGCATTCTCCTTTTCATTTACTTTGTTAGCTGTTGAACTGATAAAAGGGAGAGTTTTCCTTTCGAAGGGGTCAATGCAAGTCTAAATTATGATATGTATCACATTCTTTTTTTTTGTTTGCCCGAAACTCCCTTACTTGGTGGGAGTGGCCTTTGGTCTGAGAAACCATGACCCAGGGGCATCTATTCCGTCAAAATCACCTGAGGATCGCACCCAGCCTGGACCACACCACCTGTCAACTTGGATGGATTTTGTGGTGTCTCTCCCGAGTCCCAACCAGTTCACCCCTAAGGAGAATTAAACCCGGGTCACCTTGCTGATGAGATCCACACCTTAACCGAATGAGCTAGCAGAAATTGCCATTATATGTATCACATTCATTTAACTACCAATGATTAGTTTTAAAACCCTGTTATCCTATCATTAGTGTTTATCAATTTCTTGTCCATAGATTCTCTCTCTTTATGTAACCTGTCCATACATTTTGTATCCATGCAATTTTTACCACTCTATGAGTATGCCACTGTCTCTGTTATCCGTCATTCCTTTCCTTCTTTTTGCTGGTAAAATATAATTGCATTTACATAAAATTACAAGAGTGCCAAAAACCTGAGATAGGGTACTGTCTTTAGGAAAATTAGGAACTAATGAGTTGCAACATAAATGAAAAAATATAACCAAATTTCATTGGATGAAATACTACTACTGAGAAAACTATTAAAATTTAAAACAGAAAAAGGAGACTTATACTGAAAAGTCAAAAACCACTACTGAGAAAACTATTCAAACAGAAAAAGAAGGTTTATCAGTCTTCCTTTCAATTGCTCGCCTTTGATGCTTGAACTGCTGTCATACTCATTCGGCACTTGCTTGATGAAACCCTCCCATTTCTTTATGCACATGGAAAGGTCAACTCTTTTGAAAGTAGGCCTTAGATTGTCCAAATTTAACTAATTCTGGGCCTGAGTGCCATGACATGCTTGGCATAGTCCAGCAGTAGCTTATGCTTTTTACAGGTGTCTGCTTCTGCTTTGATATAGTCTGCTTTAGCTTTCTGGAAAGTTTCCGTAATGTACTCCCTGGTGTTTTTTTCTCTCCATTGTTTACCCAGTTCTGTCATACTAAGCCTAAGTCATATGCCCACCCAATCCAGCAATTGCTTGATGATCCACTGTTTTGTATTCTGCGGCAACCAGATATATTACTAATTCTGAGGTGACTTCCTTTATCCAATTGCATTGATTTTATTTTCCAGTCAAAGGTTGAGGATAATCCTTGCATTGCATTAATACTAAATAGTGACTTTAAAGTCTCCTTCCACCGCTACATCTCTCAATCCCATCTTAAGACATACTTTTATAATTTATTCCCCTTATTAAGGCCTTCATTTCTGCTTGGCTGTGCAAGTCTATACCTATGTTTCCAAGTAAATAGCAATGATATAGCCCTTTCTGTCACTTAGAGGTCGTCCACTACCTGCCTTCCCCGGTGTTACGATGGATCATGGTACCAGTACCAGCGCACCTGCAGAGGTGCCCCAGGGAGAGGGAGTCATTTTTCTCGCCAGGAGGGGTGTTTAGCCAATTTTTTCGAAGTAGGGGTTATGGCCAGACCCTATGGTTTATCCCTTGGAAGTACTATGGCTTAGTGGCATCGCTGACTGCCTCATGAAAGGGCTTGAAGCCCTGAGGTTGGTGTCTAGGGCTTCCATGGGTGGATCACTGGGTCACATGACCCCAACCTTGATTTAGCATTTCGGTCACAGATCTTTCAGTACTGAGGCATCTCTTCCTCCTCCAGGTCACCTCCAGCACCCTCGTGGCCCTCGCGTTCACCAAGGACCTCTCTCTGGGCCCTCCTTCAGATGATGACGTCATACTTGATGCCTAACTGTGATGCTTGATAAAGGGGGGGGGGGGGGGGCGTTGAGGGATTTTCATCACTGTCGGGGTTAGTTGGGGCATGACGACCCCCCCCCTCCGCATTCTGCCCTTCAGAATGGATCGATGTGCTCATTTTTAACCTTTTTGCTCATGTATGGGTCAAATCTGGGGAAAACACCCCAATTTACCCACTACTTTGATTATTTTATATTAATTTTGTTTTAATTTTAAGTTGACATTTATAATTTCAAATTGACATTTAAAAAGGCATGTTGGCCTGGATTTTATTTTATTTTTGTAAAGTGGGTGTGAAAATGTATAAATAACTTTTCTTCACTTCATTTTTACACATCAACTTATGGGATTACATTTATTTTTCTGATTTTTACCCTTCTTGGGCTCAATGGAGTAATGCGCACCTCTTGAGGATGGACATGCTTGCTAGTTTGGGGACACTTCTTTGAAGATCTTTTTGCTCTTGTTCTTTGCTAAGGTGATGCTAAGAGTTGTTTGATTGACACATGCACAAGGAGGTATCCACGTCTCTTCTCTTGATATTTCTTTGTTAAATGTTGGAGTTGTCTTGTCTAAGGTTGAATGGTAGCCATTGATGTTCCATTTTGCCTTAGCATAAGTCATTTTCAACCTTTAGTTACCCTAGCATTGCCAACTTGAGTTTTAGGTCTCCATAGTTTGTCTTAACTAGGGCATCATCAACCAACTCTTGTAGTTGTTGAAGAAGCCCTAGTTTTCCAAACTTGGCAAGTGCCATCTCAAGGGGAGGCTATCCTCCATTGATCCCTAGCGTTAGGGTGAATTTCTCATGCAAACCCTAGGTTGTTCTCCTACTTTTAATCTAATTTCTAAGTTTGTCTATTTGTAAATATTATGTTAGTCTTGTTCTTTTTCTGTTTTAAGCATTTTTATGATTTGTAAAAAACCTAAAAATCTTGTTTTAATTTGTAAAACTTTAATTAAACCCTAATTTTCTGTGTTTTGCCCTAATTTTCAGACCTAGACTACCCTACGACCTACCTTCCATCACTCTCCTACCCTTGCTCTCCCTTGTTTTCTACTTGGCCTCCCCTTCTCTCTTCTTCTAACCTCTCGGTTCCCTTCTCCTCTTGCTCGCTGGGCCCCCCTCTTCAAACCTTGGACCTGCTGCTACCATATCCACAGTCCCTCTCTTCCACCAACTTGCCCTCTTTGTTGTTACACCTCCTACCTTGGCCTCCCTCCTTGCTTCCCCATCTACCTTCGTCCCACTTCCCATCTTCCTCGTTACCCTTTCCTTTCCCTTTGCTGCCCCATCTGAACTCTCTCACACCTTCACACAGGTCTGCAATATTGCAGACCCTGTGTGCCTCCCTTTGCTGCCCTAGCATCTGCACACTCAAAACAGAAAACCAAGCAAATTTGTTAGCAAATTGATAATCTGATCTCCCTTTTTACATGGTATTGTTTGGCAAAGATAACACTTTACTGTTAACATTTAGAAGGTCTGATTTTTTTTGGCACAATTCTTGTAAATTGGATATAAACATTTCTGTGGTTGATCACTGCTGCACCTTCTTTTATATGTACAGATTTGAAACTGATTTTCTGGTTATTGTGAAATATGTTCTGACCTTTATATGCATTGGTTGATAACTTACTTGCTAGTGCATTACATTTATGGGCCTTAACATTGGACTTGTTTACACTTAGTGGATGAATGATATATGACGTTCTTATATTGATTTTATACTTCATTGGATGACCTAATTGGTAATGGTGTTTTTGGTTAGCTATTGGTTGATTGCTGATTATTGGTGAATGGTCATAGATTGACTTTGGTGAAGAACTATTATATTTCATATGATGATCTTGGATTGACCTTACACTTCATTGAATTATCTATGTTGGTTAATAATCCTTGGTGAATCCTAGCACAATTGATGATTCTTTGATCATATACTTTGCCTAATTTGCACCTACTGACATTGAATGATTAATTGTTATGTTATCTTCATATTGACTCCATTTAGGCACTAGTCTAACTAATACTTGCATAGAGAATATAGTTTTTGGTTGTATCAGTGTTCTACAGGGTTCCAAAGGGTACTTCTCCTTGGAGGTTCTGACACTCCGAAGAAGTTAGGATTGTGATCGAGGTGACATTGAATCACTTTTCTTATTTTTGCTTTTATCGGGGACTAGTCCTGCTAGTTTGCCTGGTAACACCCGGGTTGTCCTTTGTTTTTCCATTGAAGTTAACTCATCCTTCTCTAGGTGGTTGCCATTGCTCCTCCTGAGAACTTGTCAGTTGTCCTTCGTTGGTATGTCATCTACCATTCCTTTCTTTACCTAACAGATTTTGACATTTCTTGAAAACTATTCATTAGACGAGGAAAGTTTGATGCTACTATGTATGTAACCCTAACCTATATATTATATAACATTTGACTAGCACTTTTCATATAAGATAATGTCATGGTATTCTAATCATATATTTGTATTATTATATTAGTGATATCTGATCTATATTTCTATTAGTTATATAGGTAATCTTCATTATTAATATTATTAGTGATACATATTCATATTGTATAATCATTTTAATATTAGTGATACATATTCATATTGTATAATCATTTTAATATTAGTGATATTATAGTAGCATTGCTATTAACTTTATAACCTAAATTATTTATTTTTGTCTATTTATATTATTTTATTTTCTATAATTTTGAAAATATTGCATGTTTTCTTTTGTGAGATGTATAGAGTCATAGACCAATTTCTTTTCCTACTGGACTTTTCCGTCACATATTTTTCTGTATTGTACCATATCCATATCCAAAATTGTGTTCATATTTGCTCACTATGCTTTGGAGTCTGGACTCTGGATGAAATCTATATTTGAGGAAAGATAGCTATGCAGGAGAACAAAGTGACAATCAAGTGCCTAGTCTCATTTACATGGTGGGATCTCTTGGAAACATGGATCTTTAACATATTATCACTCCATGGATCTCCTTTAAGTTCCATGTATCAAAAGCAGGAACTTTCTTCTCATATGTCTTTTAAGATATTGCAATTAATACGATGAAATCACCTTAAAAAGGATCCTTATTTATGTGGAAAAATAAGCAATAGATATAGTTTCGGAGGACATCTATAGAAACATGCTTTTTATGTTACAGTATCTTGGTGTATGTAAATTAATGTTTGGTATACATTAGACATGTACCGCCCATGAGTTGTTCAAAAGCAACATATGAGACATACTATCAACATTTATTATGTGTGTCAAAATTGTGTCACCACTTGTACCTATGTACATCCGAGCATATGCAAAAGTAGGCAATTTGAAGAATGAACATCTCATTTAGATACATAGATAGATCAAGAAGTTGGATTATGCTAAATGGAGGGTCTGTTATGGTCTCATTTATGTAGTTGTGTACTAACATTTTATGGGATCTTTGGTGAGCTCATACCATAATCTGTGTTTCATTATGCTTTTAGTAAATGTTTCACAGGGACAGTGTGTGCTTAGGTTCACATAATTGGCTTAGTAAATGGTTATAATTGATGTATAAGTCTTCATTTGTGGTTATTGTGGTTTTTGCTCTTGAAAGGCATTGGCTGCTGGCAATGCTTGTTGGTAGTATTAATCCTTAATCTGGTTAATATGCTAACCTTGTGTGATACCTACAAATATATTTTTTTAGAAGCAACAAGAAATGAAATGAAATTATACAAAAATATACAGAATCACCCCAGCTATACATGTAAGTTTTTCAAGTCCTACACAGTTTTTACATATAATGAAAAAACAATTATCTGTAATGGAACTGTCTTATACACATGATTTTTAATTTTTTTCTGAGTTTACTTTATTTTCCATCTGGAGGTGCCAAACTTGCCATAAACAGAGTAGTTGAGGATTTGCCGTTGATAACATAGATATATAAAAATGACATTCCCATACTTCATATTGACAAAACTTGACACAATCATTACACCAACCAAAAGAAACAAAAGGAGATTCATAGAGAGATCAATGGTACATCTGCAGTGGCAGGGTTTCCTTTCTTCAGTCTTCATCTTCCTCCATCATGACCTTGGAAATAATTAGGTCTGTAGCAGCTCCTTGGTTTGTCAATTTGTCTGCCTCAATAGGGGAATGTACTTTCTGGGTTGATTTACTTGCTACAGAATCCTTTCAAAGTTATTATTCATAGGATTCTGTCAGATGCTATTACAATTAAAAAAAGAAAAAAAGAATTACACAGACATTACAGGTTTGTCATTCCATTAATGGCTGAGAGTTCCATGGCATTCATTAATACTCAAGTCTCTTGTAGTTTATTCATAGATGTTCTGAGAACCATTCATGCAGAATTTGAAGTTTTCCTTCTAGGTTCTGTATGAGTTCCCCATCCCTGGCTTCCCTCGGTTTCCTTTAACTGCCCCACTTACCAAATATTACCAGCAAAGCTTGATTTAATTTAATTCCAAACCTGCCTTTTGGCTGCATATTTGTAGTTCGCATTTGCCTATTTTAAAGTACTTGCAACTCTAACAAGCTAAAGATATCTAATTAGTTTTTCTTCAAAACATGATTGGACTGAAAATGTTTCATCTATTTGTTTTTCTCCTTTAAGCTGTGTTCTCCAGGATAATAAAGAATACCCTTGTAAGCCCTTCTTTGGAAGCACTCAGATTACTTCTTTGGATGTGCTATCATTATATTTTTTGTATAAAGTTTCCTTTGAAGTCTATCAATAGGCAATATATACAAGCTTTAATACAAAAAGATGGGCTGTCCACGCAGCCTCTTGTTTACACCCAAACCTACACTGCGGTGGTCAGTGGAGACTCAGTGCAACTTTAGACACAATGCCCATTATAACCTCAGGGTTCATGTCTTTCGCTTCAGCTGGTGCTTTTCCACTGTCAGGGCTGTGGCCCTAGGTATTATTGCTTTTGATTTGTAAGTCAAGCTCAGAAGGAGTAAATAAGATCAAGAAACAAAGAAAACTCAAAGAAGCATATATCTATGAGGGAAGGATGAATCTGGCAAGAGGATTGCCTGCACCTGGGCTACGGAGCCAAAAGAAAAATAGAGGTCCAAGTGGAAGCTGAAAAATCCAATGGTGCATCCGGTTCAGACAAATTCTATTGGATCAAGGCAAGTCAATCTCCATATCACTGTTTGGCAGGTGAATCCCATAGGGAAAATAACTCTTCATACAATTATATCCTGGCTGCTTCAAGACCAAGCCAAGCATAAGGGCAAACTGAACACTCTGTTAAGTCAAAGCTGTAAGTAGAAAAGTCTGATCAACAAAATAACTGAGCCTAACCCTAACACTATGAAATTATGAGGATTGAATCAAAGCATTAAATCACAATTGCTCATACAACTAACGGAAGAAGAAATCCACACAGAATATGAACCAGATAAACTTAATTGAGCAGGAGAATTGCAATAACAAAAAAATAAAATTAACATGTCAGAAGAAAAGAGAAGACGAGGACCAAACTATTCATTTTATTGATATCAAAGCCCGAGAACAAATTACAAGGGGATGGAAACACATGATCTAATTCCTTTTTCCATCTTTGAAAACTAATTAAATAGATGCCTGACTAGTCTTGGCCAAGGAAGGTGCACCACATAGAAGAAGAAATATCTATTTAATTTGGGTATACCAGCTGAAATGTCATATTTTCTTACCATGGTTCACATACATCTGCAGTGTGGCAGCCATGCTTGAAAAAAAGTCTCATAGTGTTTTCAAGCTGCATGCTTGTCTACATTGGAAATTTGACTTCACTGAGCAGTTTGTGTCTTGTTAGGTTAGGGTAGGTTAGGTTTACATTTTTAATAAAGTTCCTTAGTCGAACATTAGTCCAGTTTGTCCTATTGTGGTAGAAATCTCCTCATATTTCCAATAAATAATAACAGTTGCAGCAACAAGTCTATATGCAGAAGTCTGAAAATAGTCAAAGGTACTAATGACATTCTGTCATGAAGCCAAAGCTGCATCTTGAAGTTTGTATTGAGTCAAGGTCCTGAGTCCCGACAATGTCATATCTGAGCCCTATTGTCAAAGTCTTTTCCAAGTCTTGCTATTAGTGGGATTTTAGGTTGCCAAATTCAAAGTTAAGAGTCATCCCACTTGTAATTAACCAAAAATGTATGCAGGTATATTAAATGAAGATGATGCATTTTCCAGGTTATATGTTCAGATCAAGCAAATATTAAGAGGAAAGCAACTTTTGGCATTGGGATTCTGATGCAGACTGCAAATTCAATTGTAGATAAGTTTGAGCAGTGGTAGGTAGTTGGCTATTCCCAGAGATTTCTCGATTGTCAACATCCCACAGGGAGATACTCTCCTTGGATGGAGCCGCTGTCAGCACCCAGAATTGCATCCGTGCAATTCTCGAGCTACTTCCAAATTTGTGCATTGAGCTAGTTCACTGGGGGCAATCCTTTGTTGGATTGTTGGAACTTGGTATAGCAGTGTCAGATAATTTGTGTTAGAGATCAGTTCACATCTGGGGAGCATTTCCAGTGTTGCAGTTTGAGATTTTGAGATATTTCTCGATAAATTATAGGTGCATTCAGAGTCTATTCACAGTTTGCATGCGATATGCATGCAATTCTGAGACACTGCTATTTTTAGCAGTTGGTGTTTCAAGGTTCACATGTTGGATTTGATAACACATCCGTGTTCCTTGTTATCATGTGAATCTATGGAGACCATTTTTAGCAACATGTGAGGTGTTTTGTAAAACTGCTATTTTTAGCAGTTGGGGCTACAGGTCTTGCATGGTGAGATAGACAACATATTTTTCTTCCTTGGATGCGCATGAGTTGAATGAGCCTATTTGTCTACATGCATGGTGATACTATTTGTACCAGTGTCTCTCTAGGTATGCTGTTTATAATAAGTGTTGCCTCACATGCTATTTTGTTATTTTGAGGTTCCAATTTGTTAGGAGGTGTAGCTTGACATTTTAAGGTTCCCATTTTTAAGGAGGGGTCGCTGCTAATTTTAGCATGCCTCTCTTTAGGCAGTGATATGGTGCTTGCAGGGTGATGATTGGTTAGAGAGATGGTGCCATGTGTCTAAGTGTGCATAAAACATCATTTTCATAATTATAATTTGATGAGCATGAGGATAATGACATGTGTCTTTGTGTGGGTAAAGACAAATAATTAATAAATTTAAATATATCTCTCTCCCGAGATATCTTTGGAAAATATTTCGTCTTATCGATGCAAGGAGTAGTTTAAGTGTAGATTATTTATGGCAAAGAACTTGACTCTTATCCACAAAGAGGGTGCACTACTTGAGGTGAATACATGTAGTTTATTTCGAACTCATTCTTATCTATTCAATTGTAGTTAAGTGCACATTGCATGCAACCTTATCCACTTACATCCAAAGAAAACTATGCCTTGCATGAGAGACTACTTTAGTTTCATTTTAGTTCAAGGTTCAGTTAGAGTTTGCATTCATGACTATTATTGGCCAAGAAAGGCACACCACTTCGAAGAGGAAATATCTATTTAATTAGTTTTTAGAGATGGAGAAAGGTGTTGGATTCCAGGTCTTCATTCCCCCTTGCACTTGTAATCTGTTCTCAGGCTTTGCTATCAATAAAATGAGTAATTTGCTCCTCATCTTCTCTTTTATTATGGCATGCTAATTTTATCTTCTTATTGTTTTATAGATGGAGAAAGGGGTTGGATCTTGGGGCTCCATTCCCCTTGGAATATGTTCTTGGGCTTTGATATCAATAAAATGAGTACTTTGGTCCTCCTCTTCTCTTTTCTTTTGGCATTTAAATTTTATCGTGTTGTTCTAGCAATTCACCTACTCAATTAAGTTTATATGTTTCATATGTTATGTGGATTTGTTCTTCCCTTCGTTGTACAAGCATTTGCGATCTAATGCTATCATTCAATCCCCAAAATTTCATAGTTTTAGGGTCAGGCTTAGTTATTTTGTTAATCAAAGTTTGCTACTTGCAGCTTAGACTTGATGGACTGCTCAATTTGCACTTATGCTTGACATGCTCTTTAAGCGACCAAGATAGAATTGTATGCATGGTTCTTTCCCTACGGAACTCCCCTACCTAGTTGTGATAAGGCTGGTTGATATGCCTTGATCCAGTGGGATTCATTTGAATTGTATGCCCCATTAGATTTCTCTACTTCCACTCGGACCTCTGATTTTCTTTCCACTTCATACCGCAAGGAGCAGGCACTGGTTTTGTTGGATTCATCGTTCCCGCATTGAGTTAGCCTTCTTTGAGTTTTCTCTATTTCTTGATCTTATTTACTCCTTTAGAGCTTGATTTGCAAAGAGAATCAATGCCTACAACCACCTCCAGATGTTGGAAAAGCACTAGCTTGAAGTGAGAGACATGAACGTTGAGGTGATAATGGATGTTGTATCTAAAGTTGCATTGAGTCTCCACTAACCACTGCAATGTAAGTTTAGGTGTAAACACCTCCACACACAAGAAACTCGATATACATGGGTCGACTAATGTTAAAACACCTACTATCCTAGCATCTAAAACAACTACAACCCACACAAACAAGCCTCATTACATATAACCAAATAACTATAGCTCTAAACTATTTATCATACAATAGGAAAGTAATGTACTAGGAGCTCATGCTCCCTTTGGTTTCACTTTTTGGCCTTTGTGCTTCTTGACCTTTGTCTTTTGTTTGCCTATGAGGGCATCGGCAACCTCAATAATCATCAACTATAGATAATCCTCATTTGGAGCATGAACATTGGAGGTGTCCTCTTGATTGGAAGTATTTGAGTCATATTTTCCTTTATTGGATCCAAGGGAGGGGGATGACACTATATGAAGGCAGCAGGGGACTTTGAAATACAAAAGGGAATAATAAAGGGTTGCATAGTAACAGATGGAGTAGTGATAGGGGGCTTGAAAGTGGTAGAAGACAACATACTTGAGGTCTTGTCTCTCTTTTCCCTAATGTATGTGCTTCTTGAATTCTTCCACCAAGGAGAAGTTTGATGTTCATTGGTGCATCGCTTAGGTCCCTATGGCTTAGGGAAGGGGATTGCTAAATGTTCATGTTCAAAGCAATGCAATGGAAACAAATGTGCTCATAATCCACAACTTAGGTCCAACTATGTTCACCATACCTTAAGATTACTTGATTTGGGAACATGCTACCCAGATTTACATAGATGCACTACCGAGCAAATGTAGTAGAAAATTTATCTTGTGTTAATCTTACCGATCCAGATCCGATTCTCAGTCCCGAATAATTTACTGCAATTATTAATTGAAAACACACTGAGATCTAACAAATTTACGTAGTAGAAAAACACAGGAAATCACATTCACATTTTATACTTAGATTTACCCTAGAAAACCCAAACTGCGGAAAAATCAACAACCAAATGATTTTTATTAACTATAAAAATCCTTGGTTCCCGTCTTGGGATAATGGCTCACTGAGGAAAAATACAATATGATAGGATGCTAGCTAGCCTTCACACCTCAAGATCAGTCCTTCGATCTTGCTGGTTGCTAACCCTTGGATTGCTCGTTTCCTTTGACCCTGCCCCTGTCCCTGCCCCTGCACACTTGTCTTAAAGTCCATTTTCAACCAATCAATGAGATCGTGCTCACTCTGTGTGACTGTTGTGTGTCTCATCCTCTCCTTAGGCTTTCTTTTATATCTTTGCAATGACCAAAGCCCTAACCATAGATCTCCAAAGTGATCAACAACTGAGATTAGATCTCAGGCCTCACTGAAGATCAACGGTTGTGAATTAATATTAAGTTCACTTTTTAGTCATTAGACAACATTAAGTTAATAATATGCTTTTCCTAAGTTAGACTTAGGAAAGAGATACAACGGTTTCTTGCTTTCTCAAGCAAGCTCCTAGAGAGGTGATCTAGATGACTTCTGCATGCCCAACACTTGGCCCATGCAGAAGTACCTGCCCAAGCTACAAACATCAACATCTAGGGTGGCTTGGCTATGACAAATGTAGATTCCCAAACCATCCCCAATAGTTGCCAAGGTCTTGGGGTTTTAGAGTTCCAATGGAAGGTTTGGCAGCCTAATGTAAAGTGACACCAAGGTTAAGACTTCGACATTAGGGTTAAAGTCCTTGCCATGGTTTATGAAAAGCCCTACACTCTCCATAAACCATGGGTCACACGTCATCACTTCACGTTGTTCCTTGTCAGAGTCAAAATCAAGGACAAAGTAACCCTTAGCAGTAGGGTGAATGGCCACAATTTTTGTGAGAAACAATCCCCAGGACACCTCAGTCCTAGCTTGCAGTTGTTTCAATGTAGGCCAGAGAGTGTCAAGTTCACAAATCACCCCATGGGCCACAAGATACTTGATCTCTTATTCACCCAATCTATTGACAACGTAACATCCGGGATATAGGTGGTGTTATCGACACAAAAGGTTGAGGAAGAGTGAGCTGATGTTCCCGTTCTAGAAGCAACTTCAACGTTGAATATGGTATCCTTAAAGGAGATTGTGGGCTTCTATTGTTCTCTTGATGTAGACATTGACTTCCTAGGAGAAGAAGAGGGCATGGCCTTGGGTTGTTGCTTAAAAGAGCAGCATTTGGAGGTTGCTGCAATCTCCCTGCAAAAGCATAGTGCATAGCCTTGGGTTGTTGCTTAGGTGCCATTGAAGCTTGGATCTTTGGAGTGGTAGTGGAAGACCTCCGAGGAGATGGAGGTGGCCTCCCAGTTAAACTCACAACAATTTGTTACCCACCAAACGACGATAAAGGAGGCTTGGCTAGGGGCAGGAGGGGGCTAACTTGGTGTGCTTGTCACTGCTTTATCCTTATTGAGCATGGAAGGAGACTAGAGGCCAACAATGGAAGGGGAGGCAATTGAGTCCTTCCATTCGGTCTATAAGAGAGGGGCATGGAGAGAGGGGCATGGGGTCCAGGGAAGCTGGAAAAAACCCTTAATTTGTAAGATGATCATGATATCATTATATTACTATCCTTCTTATGGTTTAAGTCCATAATTTTGCTTATGCATTTTACAGACCAAAGCTACATGAAATGTCTTACTCATAAGAGATTTTAGGAATGAAATGCAGGGTCAAGGGCAGCCAGTGAAAACCCCAAATTGGTAAGAAGATTGCACTATCATTATATTACTATTCTTAATATGGTTTAAGCCCATAATTCTACGTCATTTTGCAGATCAAAGCTACATGAAATGTACTACTCATAAGAGATTTTAGGAATTAAGCATTTTTGGATGGTGAAATTATATGAACCGATAGTTTATTCTTTTATTTCCTAGTTGCAAGATTTTATTTCTTCATTTTGTATGTAATGTTTCAGTGATATTTATAGTTTTGTCATTACATACTTAGGTTCTGAGAGTTCTTATGGTCATTAGAAGTCTAAAATCTCTTATTTGGTGTCTTTCATAATCCAAAATTTCCAGAGAAATATATGCTGCATTTTATTGCAAAATAATCCTCTGTGCTATCCTCTTACAGCAACGTTCTGGTATTCCATGAAACTTACAGAACTATCCTGAAACATACTATTAGGGGAGAATCATAGTCACAGTTTAGTAGTCGGATATCAGTAGTTCAAGTTGTTTTTTTTCGGTAGAGTGCAGCTCTGCTTGGTTAGGCTTATCTTAGCTTAGTCACTGGTTTTAAGCTTTTTAACTGAAGTTTTTCAGACTGGAAATTATGAAGTCACAATGACATATTGAGGAATTGTTTTGTTGCTTGGCTCAGGCACCTTGTTGTGCCAACCATGCTTGAAAGGCTGTGTAGTTCTGAATATATAAACAGGCATGTTGTCCTGTAACAAATGTTTGGCTATTCGCTAGCAATTGTGTGTAAGTGCAGCTCAGCAGGGAATTGCTTATATTTTCTGGAGGATTAGTTTTAAAATCATTTGATAAAATATTTGCACCAAGTAGATACAATGTAGATCCCTCTACCTTTTTTTACGAGTATGATATCAATGCTATTTTTGTAGATAGTGTTACCCAGATAATTTATTTTGAAGACTGATCTAAAGATCTAAAAGTTTGGTCTGGTATCCCCTTTTTAAGCTGGGGTCATTTCGGTTCAATTTTAGTGGCATCTCTATTTCATGCTCTAAACATTGTGGATTGACGAGTGTTATAGAAGTTCTGGAGTCTGTACTATATTGCAAGGCTTACTAAGTTTCTCGAACCTCTGGAGGAGTATGGACATATAGGTGTGTATAAAGGAAGCTTGCTGCACCTATGCTGAGTTATATGAATTTTTAGTTTGGCATATGTCAAGTTGTTAGTGGTTGAATTGTGTTCAGGCTTATAATATGGGTTTGTTGTATATGGGGCTGCAAACATTCACAAAATGATGTCATTTTGTTGGGTTCATCATCATAAGGTTTGGATGCAAAACTTGATTATCCTTATGTGCCAGTGAATTTGATGCAGGTTCACTCATTGCGTTTGCACTTTGCTGTCTTTGCTTTGGAGCTTTGTTCATGTCAGTCTGCTGTATTTGCTTTGTGCACAATCTCCACGGGGGATTTTATTTTTCTATAGACTGCTATGCTTGCATCTTTACTAGTCGACAAGGGTAGGAAGGCCTTCTCAGGACTGATAGATATTATATGTGGTTTCTGTTTCTCATCTTCTACGGTTTCTATTACCACATTCAGTTTTCTTCTTGGTCCATAATTGTCATTATCAAATCTCATCTTGCAGTGATATGGCTCCTCTTCCTAATGATACATTCAGTGTTTGCCTTCAATTGCAGGCTTTACTACAACAGGACACTGTAAAATGAGATAAGGTAATGTAAATACACAGCGTTAGTGCGAAAGCAACTCCCATGACTATACCAAAAGCAGAAAAAGAGGTAAGTTAGCCAATACAAACAAAAAAAGAGGTAAGTTAGCCAATACAAACAAAAAAAGTAGTGCTGATACAAAACCATGTTGAGAATAAAATGCAGATGTCAAGGCGTGATGGAACTAGAATTAGAATGGAGTGAGGAAGAAAAGGGCCAACCATTAGAGTCATCAATCATTGTGAACGGGTTGATGCACATGATGTTGTTTGGAGAATACTTTGGGCCAAGGGTGCCTGGTTATGTAATCTTGGGAGGAGACCTGGATCATAGAGGTCTATCACTCCTAATAGGATGGATGGGGGAAGAATCTTTGAATGGAATACTCGCTGCCCATCACTACACCAAAAGCAGAAAAGAGCTAAATTAGCTAATACAAACAAAAAAAATAGTCCTGATACAAAGCCACATGGAGAATAAAATGCAGATGTCAAGGCATGATGGAACTAGATCTAGAATGAAGGGAGAGAGAAGAAGAAGATGCCCACCCGTTAGAGTAATCAATCATTGTGAAGGGGTTGATGCACATGATGCTGTTTGGAGAATACTTGGGGCCAAGGGTGCCTAGTCATGTAATCTTGGGAGGAGCACTGGATCGTAGGGGTCCATCACTCCTAACATCCAAGGACAGGGGTTTGGTGGGGGGATCTTTGAATGAAACAATCTCCGCTTGAATAGAAATAGAGGATAGTGCTTTGTGTAAAGTGGTCTATGTGGTCTTCAATGCTAGGATCTCCAAGACTGGTCTATGTGCAGCCTTGTTGGCATCTCAAATTGGAGCTCCTCAAAAGTATCGTGGAGGTCTACTAGTGGGGTTGGAGTCTATAAGAAATCCAAGGTCTCATTGATATAGCACAAGAAGCGATTTGGGCTTGAACTTATCATTTGCAGCAATTGTAGAGATGACAAGAAGGAATAAAGATGTGATCCCCATGATGCGATCTAGCCAAGGAGGTGCACATAGGATCCATGACTTGTGCTCTAACACCACCCACTTGAAAAGAGTTAGGCATCTATGGTTAGGATAGTGAGAGGAGAGGGAGCCTCTCAAGTCTCGATGGAGGAAATGAAACCACCCTTTGCTCTCATAATAGATGGGACATTTGAAGACGAGGTGCTCCTTCGATTTAGTCTTCTGCAAGTGATGTTATTGGCAAGTCCTCTTGGGGTGGGATGGAGTGATTTGGCTCAACTCAATGCTTGTATATTCAAGGTTGATAATAAGATTGTCCCTTAGAAACATAAAGTGTTCGGAATAGAATGCCATTTTAAGGTTGAGTCTCTTGTTGGGGGTGGGGGAACAATGACCCAAGTTATTTGGATGTATTGCTTATAGATATCCTTTTCAATCATCTCATGGTTCAAGCCTTGTTTAGATGGTAGAAGGTGACCCAAGTTATTTGGATGTATTGCTTATAGATATCTTTTTTAATCATCCCATGGTTCAAGCCTTGCTTAGATGGTAGAAGGTGACTTGGAGCACTTACAGAGTACTTGAAAGGGGGAAGTTAATCCATTGAAGCAACTAAGAAGCCTCCAAAAACCAACAATGCCTTCATTTGGGAGCCTAAGGAAGTAATATTCTTTGAAGGATATAGTGCTAGGTTGGGGTACCTATAGTTCTCGAAAGCAAAGCTTCATAGAGTTTAGACATAGTGAAGAAAGAAGACGAGTCTAAGGTGGGCCTCAAAATCTACTTAGATAATCCACTGAGAAATTGTTTGTTTGCAATGAATGATGTTTTGTAACATAAGGGTTTGTACTCTTTGTCCTAACCTAGTGGATTTGAAGCAAACTAGGTCTCGAGATTGTGAAGCCACATAGTTTAGAGGGTTTGATGATTGTTTCCTAGTGTTAGATCTTAGACACCATATCTTGAAGTGATGTTGAAAGCACTATTGTGAGTAGGACAAGGGAACCATAACCTTTGGTAAGTTGACATTGGAAAACATGTCACAAATTGAATCAAAGTCATTAAAACTAAACCTGTATGTGTATGCTATGGTGATCATGATCTTGCCCCCTTTGAAGTGGAAGCATAGTTGGAGTCAGTATGCCTAGACATGTTAAATATCATAACCTTGGTGTTACCATGGTTAATTGTCCATTGTCCATTGTCTAGGAACAAGAATGTTGGATATGGTGTTGGTTTGTCTCCCAGGTGCCTCTGGTGATGAGGCCAAGAGGATCACATCGTTGACAAATAAAAACAAGGAGATCAAGACATAGTGTACAAGAGGATTGTCACTATCCTATGTGAGCACCTTGAGAAAGGAATGAACTCATCAATATAGATCCCAAAGAGTCATTGCGAGAGGGAAGTGGTTTGATCCCTATGGTATTCTTGATAAAGTTAGAGAGGTCATGGGTGGTGCGAAGATGCCCAAGCATTGACTCGTATAGCCTCATGATAGCAACCAAAAGGGCCTTTGAAATACCAATGTCATGTAACTTTTGGAAAACTTGGAATCGAGTCGAATATGTTTTGAAAGTCCACAAAGCAAGAAAGGATTTTTGGAAAGAAGTGATGGGCCTTTTTACTATTCTACAGAGGGAAGATGTGGTCAATAGTCGGTAGAATTCTCCATGCTCTTTGGCTTTGAGGTATTTCCTCTCACATTCATTAGAGAGCTAGAGAGCCACATATGTAGTACTATAGCATAGAGCTTAGTAAAATAGTGTCCAATCATGGTCTTGTTATTGTTAGGGTATGAAGTAACCCTCGATTTGAAAATGGGTTGGATGATATAGTGGGGCGATGATGGAGGGAAACTCAAATGAAAAATTTGATTAAAGAAATCAATGATATGGAAGTCAAGATAGTGAATACCATGTTCAAGGACCTTGGCATAAAGGCCTTCCTTGTTATCAACCATTTTGGTGTTCATGATCTTGAGCAATATCTTAATGTTGCCATGAGAGAATATATATAAAGAAGAGGGGGGAGAGGTGATGTTTATTGGATGTCACCAAAGTACGGTAAAGAGAGTGTATGAGAAAATGGAATGATGATCTAAGGAGAGCAATGTGTAGAAATGGGTTGCCAAAAGGCTTTATGTGAATGGTGGAGGGATTCAAAAAGCTTGCACCCCTACGTGGTATGGAAATTTTGCTTTTTGTGATGGTGGAGACGCATGTAGTTTTTGTGAATGTGAAGAATGGAGTGGGGTCACGAAGAAAGAATGGAGTGGGTCCCTTTTTTTCCAAATTCAAATTTGTAATGTATCTTATTTATTATTTGTTAAGCCATCATGAGAATTACATCTATTTGTTCTAGTTGATGTCATTTATAAAGCCTTTTGGAGTTGTCTTAACAATGAAAGATGAACTAGGCATATTCTTGTGATTTGGTGTTTAATATGTTTATTCTCTTGTATTTTTTACATCAATTTTTGGTTGAAGCATCATAGTAAGAGCATTGTTTTTACTTTAAAGTTGAACAAAATCATAGCTTGCTAGCTAAGGATGCTTTCCCACATTTGTGGATGACATTTCTTGTAAACTTGTTAGCGTAGACTAGTGCTTGTAATCTACAAGGGAGTCAAACTTGACCATTGTTGATAGAAAATTAGTCAAGTATCTAGTAACATTTGTGACAACTGATTGAGCTAACCCCTGAGCTCATCTTTCACCAACATATATTATAACATTCAATGGATGGTTGTTTTCTAAGAGAGGTCATAAACAAACCCTTCAGGGAGTTGAAAATAGTGAAGAACATCACCTATTAAGGATTAAAGAAAGAGATTAACTGTGACATTGTAATGGATAAATTTAACATAATCAATGAAAAAGGCCTTGTGACATTGAGGGTCTTCCCCAACAATGCCACTGAAATGAGGTAACTCTAGTGTATTTGGAGGAAGCCATGTCACTACAATCTCACGGGGTGTAAAAAAATGTGTAAAGACTTGATCAAAAGAAAGTCTTTTGGAAGTATTCCTTCACAATTCTACCAATCAGATTTAGGTTTTCACCATGATAACCATTATAAGGTGGTGTGTTATTATTAGAAGGTGGTTCCTCTACACCACCTTCCATGCTCAATTATGGATAAGTGCCCATGTTATAAAAAGGAGTCGGGTTGTTGAACATGCTCATACTTGGGTTCTAACTTCCTTGGAAATTGACACTTTGAAGTTGTGTCATTGTTGGGATGAATACTTGTCTAGGAAGTTGTGAGAGAGTTGGAACAAATGTTGGGAGAAATTTAAGATGTATGCTTGTCCTTGGGAGAATGTTTGGATGTGTGCATGGATTTGGGAGAATGTTGGGATGTGTACTTTTCTTCCATATTGCAAATAAGTTGGAATGATAATTTGGTTCATGTTAAGGCATATGTTGTATGAACGCTTCACTAAGCATGGAATTTTACTGGAGGTTGAGAATTTTGGGTTAAAACATTTACATTCCCTTGGCTTACATTTGAAAGTTTTTGAGGCTTTTACTAATAATGGTGTATGCATACTTGTTTTTTTTGAATATGGGTTTGAGGTAACCTTTGGAAAGATGCCATTGAATTGACAACACTTAAAGATCCAAAGGATAAAATGATGATGACCAATGAAGAGACCAAAAGTTCCACTCGGCCCTATATATTGACTAGAGGAGCCACTTAAGGACGAAGAGGGAGAAGATTCATCCCAACAATAGTGATATTTTTTTTGGTATTTTAAGGGAGGCTTTCCTGAGAGGTAATACCCATTGGTTTGAGAGGAAGGAATCTCCTTAGAATAGAGGTTAGATTTAGTGCAAAGAATAGGGTTATGGGGTCACATGTGAAAGCCTCATAATAAATTAAGGCCCAACTAGGAGAACTTTGGTTCTACAACCTGAACATGTGTTGAATGATGAAGCTAAGAGGAAGAATCATGAGAATCCACATAATATTTCATGTCAACAAGGCTAGCATGGATGACCTCCATTGATGGTAGGTAGAGCTTGGAATAGGAGGTGACCTTGGAAACTAGTCAATAAAAGAATGAGAGATGGAGAAGGATAACATTCCCTCTCTTAGAGAAAAATGATACAATATCCCCTATGGTTGGATCAAGCACTCAACATAAAAAAGAAGAGGCAATATCTTTTAAGGGAGGCAAGGGTTAATGGGGATTCCCCAATGGTGTTGCAAAAATATAGTGTGAGAATGGATCCATGCTACCACAAGGAGAAAAATCAAGAAACCCCGGGGAAGAGGAAGATAGGGATAAAAGAAAAGGAAAAAACCTTCTATATTAATTACGATTTTAATATCAATTATGTTGAAATATTCACCAATGCTGAGAAGGGGGTTGAATCGGTATTGAACAACTTTTACCATTTCAAACTTCAAATTGAACAAGTAAACATTAACCATTAACAATGACATTCATCATCACATAACCCATACATAGTACACAAGAGATTTTACATGGAAACCCAAATGAGAGAAAACCATAGAATGATTTTCTTATATAAAACAAAGATTACATTCAATTGATTACTAGCATCCACTCCCTGATTTCTCTAGCACCTACTAGAAGGAGGCCACAACCCCCTAGCTTTACCAATTGCAACTGGAAGGAAGCACCCACTCCTTAAAGTACATGCTTCAACTTGTAGAGAGGACACCAATCCTCATTGAGCTCCAACGCACCCTAGCACCACCTGCCACCTTGATATGAGTAAGAGTATCAACCCGTCATTGTCACTGTTATTGTCATTGTCACTGTCACTCTCATTGTTTTTACGCTGTCATTGTCACTGCCACTGTCATTGTCACTTTCATTGTCATTGCATTGTCACTGTCTTCACAACCTGCCTTTGATATGCTTCATAATCTTCCTTTGATATGCTTCATAATCTACTTTTGATCTGCTTCATAATTTGCCTTTGATCTATTTCATACTATATAGAAACCCTTAATTCTAGATGGCATATCTCCGAAATTATAGCAAACCAATATCTGAAAATTGTACCCCACGTACTTAAATATCTCTACTTCATCTCCTCTAAGGTTCATTATCTGAAACATCCTAGAATAAAATTTATAGAGAAAATACCAAACCGACCTCTTTAAAGATGATTTCGTGATCATTTAGAAACCCTAACTTCCCGAGGCTCTGAAAATATAATATACCAACATTTAAAACTCAAACCACAAGTTCATCAAGCTCTCTACTTCATCTTATCCAAAGTGCTTTGTCTGAAGCTTTCTAGAATAAAAGATATAGCAAAAATGCCAAAATAACCTACTTAAAGCTGATTCTCAGGATCATTCAGAAGCCCTAACTTTCCGAGGTCATATCTCCAAAAATATAGCATACCAGCATCTGAAACTCATACTAGAGGTTCTTCAGTCTCTCTACTTCATCTTTCGAAGGGGCACAATTTGAATCTTTATAGAATAAAAGATATAACAAAAATGCCAATATGACTTGTTTGAAGATGATTTAGAAACCCTAACTTCTCGAGGTCATATCTCCTAAAATATAGCGAACCAACATATGAAAAGTTTACCACAGGTACTCATGCATCTTACCTCTATCTCATAAAAATTTCACGGTCTAAGTCATCCCAGAACAAAGGTTAGAGCCAAAATGTCAAGATGACCTGAAACATACTTCACATAAAAAACCCTAGAACATATCATCACAAGATTTCATCTTCCATTGGAATTTCTCTCTTTTTCACTTTATCTTCCCTTGGAAATTCACTCCTTTAGGCTGAAATTCGCTCCTCTTCCTTGGCCGAGTTGAATTTATGTTCAAATGTCAAATAAGGTTCCTCTTATTTATACAATTGCAAGGTCACTTTTAGTTCATCAAGAGGCTTTGGGCTTCTTCAAGTTTCACTTCATCATGGTGATGTGGACACATCATCATCAAGGGGCTTTTTCAAGTTTCACTTCATCATGGTGATGTGGACACACCATCATCACTTTAAGGGCATTTTCCATGGCTTTAGGGACTTGTTCCATTTTTGTACCACTCAAAGTGGGCATGTGGACACAACCACATGTTATCTCATCCCGTGAGCACTATGCTTAACAACTACCCCATAAGGGGACCACTTTGGAATTATACACTTATGCTTGAATTTTGATATCAATGACAATCTTATTCAACTATCTTCTCCTTTTCATTAATGCCAACCATCATATTCCCCCTGGGACCATGCTCCCCTTGTCTTCATGCTTCCGATCTCTCTCTCCCCCTTTGACATTAATGGCAAAGGATAACTCCCCCTAACATCTTCCTTTCTTTTTGAAGACTATGCAAATCAATTTGGAGCATAAATTACTCCCAGTTTTTGTTAGAGATACTTAGACGTCTCCCTAGAAAGAGGCTTCGTGAAAATATAAGCAATATGTTCCTTTGTTCCAATGTACTCCAACTTGATGTTCTTTTTTGTGAGTCGTTCCTGTAGAAAGTGAAACTTCATAATAATATGTTTTGTTTTGTAATGCATCACTGGATTCTTGGAGATGCTTATAGCACAAGTGTTGTCACATAGTATCGAAATAGGCTCATCATATTTCACCTGTATGTCTTGTAGAGTTTGCTTCATCCAGAGAACCTAAGTACAACATGTTGCTGCTGCAATATATTTTGCTTCTCCTGTGGATACAGATACTGAATATTTCCTCTTGCTTAACCAGGCCACTAAGTAGTCACCTAAGTAGAAAGCTGTTGTGACTAGTACGTCTGCCATCAATACTTCCTACCCAATCTACATCAATGTAGGCAACCATAGTCAAATTATTTTCTTTTAGATGCCATAGCCCAAAATCAATTGTTCCTTTAAGATATCTAAAGATCATTTTTACTTCTGGAACATGAGTTTCTGTAACAAATAAAATAATATATAAACATATCAATAAACAAATAATTAATAATAAAAGAAAATTAATTAAACAAATATTAAATGAATTTGATATGTAATTAATATAATAGATAAAGACGTACCTTTCCATTGAAAAGACACAAGACCATATTTAAATGGTCCATCAAATTGTAATGTAAGCATCTCTCATCTATATATATTCAATATTATTTATTATATCCAAATGGAATTATTTTCTATTGGTTGACTATTCACTTGAATAGTCTTATTGTGATCCAGACACGATCACAACATGAGAATATCCGGATATGGATATTACATTGGTATCAGAGCCCCACCCCTTCTTGGGCTTGATTTCAGCCTTTGGCCACAAACCATTTTCAGAGTTTCTTTGATTAAGGATCTTTGATCTACATTGCCTTTTGGCCATCATTTTTTGGGTTTCCCAAAAATCTAGGACCTTGTCCAAAAGTAGGCTTTTGGCCCAAAGAAGATGAATCACAACGTTGAAGCAAATCAAGTTAATAAAAAAAATAATTGTTTTGCTGCAAAATTAAAAAACAACCGTAAATCAAGGAATCCAAAAATACGAGAAGGGAAATAAAAAAAAGAAAAATAAGTAATTATTTCCATTGCAAATAAGAAGAGAACAAGAAGTAAGATAAAAAATATTACAAAGAAGTGGGAAAAAAGAATTATCCACTAGATAAAAAAAAGAAAGATGAAAAAAAAAGGTTAAAGAATAGCTTTCATAAAACTGTACATGGTTTTATGAAACCACATATGGTTTTCATCACTAATACTTTGAGGACAAAGCATTCCGAAGAGGAAGGCCATGTAACAAATAAAATAATATATAGACATATCAATAAACAAATAATTAATAAGAAAAGAAAAATAATTAAAAAATATTAAATAAATTTGATATGTAATTAATAGAATAGATAGAGACGTACCTTTCCATTGAAAATGCACATTAGACCATATTTAAATGGTCCATCAAATTGTAATGTAATGCATCTCTCATCAATATATATTCAATATTATTTATTATATCCAAATGGAATTATTTTCTATTGGTTGACTATTCACTAGAATAGTCTTATTGTGATTCAGACACGATCACAACATGAGAATATCCAAATACGGATATTACAGTTTCCTTTGGAGCTGCTTGGAATTTTGCAACCTGTCCATCTGGTTGCATTGCATTTGGTATTGAGGTTGTCACATAGAGTAGGTTGTTAATCATCTGATCTGTAGAGTCTCTGATCCACTTCTTTGGATTCATCATCCTTGCTTAACTTGCGACCAACGACTACTTACTGGTTTGCAATCCTCCATTCTGAACTTCTTCAACATTTCCTTATGTACTTGGTTTGAGAAATGAAAATGCTATCGTCTAGCTGAGATATCTGGAGTCCCAAGAAGAAATTTAACTCCCCAAGTAAGGACATTTCAAATTCATTCTGCATATCCGTGGAAAAATTTTGACTCAACCTGTCATCATCACTTCCAACACATTATGCAACTTGATGAGTGGTTATTTTCACCCTCAAATCGAAAAGTGGTGCTACCGGTAGCACCACTTTTTTTGGGCTAAAATTATAAATTTTTCGATTCGCTTTAGGGGTTGCTATAGGGCGTCGCTTGTGAGTAGCGCACCCACAAGGCGGCCCCCTTGGCTATGGAGGGGTGGCCACTAAATTTGTGAGAATCGATTAGTCCCTTCCATAGCTAAAATTTCACAATTTTTTTTTTTAATGTTGAATTATTTTTTAAAATTTTTCTTTTGCTTTTTTTAATGTTCTAAATTCTTTGTTCTTTATTTTTTTTAAATTTAGGTAAAACAAATTTAAATTTGAAAATTTGAATTTTTTTATTTTTTTTAAAATTAAATTAAAATTTTTTTTTTTTTTTTTTTAAATTTTTTAAACCATGTTTTTAAGAAAGTAAATAAATTTTAAAAAATATTAAAAAATTTAAACACAATTAAAATACAAAAAATATCAAATAAAAACAAAAGAACAAATTTAAAAAATAAAAAAAATGAACAATTACATAAAGTCATTAAAAAATAATGAAAAACATAACCATTTAAATAATTAAGAAAAAAATGAAATAACCATTTAAAAAATTTAAGAAAAGAGGAAATAAAAAAAAGACAGAACAATTGAAACAAGAGCCATAAGGTGGCAATGTCCTCGACATTGCCCCTTGCTCTTGCCAATTGCTTTGGCAAGAGGTGCTCATTGGTGTAAAATTGAGTGTTGAAGCTATGTTATCACATACAAGAAACAAAAACCAAAGAGACAGGAAATAGATGAGAAACAATGATCAAGTGTTTTATGGATAAGAATGAAGTATCAATGTGGACATAGATTGCACAGTAGTATTTTGTGATTGAAGTAATTGATTAAAATTATCGACATTACATGGATATGGATAACAAATACAAAGTAGAAAGGGCCCAGGAGGCATAACATCCGTTGCCAAGGATATTATAAATAATCTATATAATGTATTAATCCACCTTGAGCAATGTTGGATTCCCAATGGATGATGCTTATGGCATATACTTGGGAGTTTTCATGTTGACTTCTGCATTGGGCCAGGTGTGAAATATATTCCGACTTCAGACAAAACCAAGATAATAACTTGAAGTTTTCATAATGGCATTCAACTTGAGACAAAAACAAGATCATAAAAAAGAACAAAATAAGAAAAGGAGTAACTACATATAAATGTATTAATGCACCCCTGCAATGTTCATTTGGATGAGGTTCACCAAAGTTCAAATGGGAAACAATAAATAAATAAAAAATTAATATTTTAGTCAATTTAGGCACTTTAATGATGTCAATTTTCTTGTCCCCTGAAGCAGTGACAGGCCAAGTCTATCTAGTGCATCAACTATTTATTTTTGTTAAAAATCATTGCTATCTTTAAAAAATGTTTTAACCAACCTCAATGGACATGATAGGGTTATGCACCAATTTAGTTAAATCTATTTGTTGCATTGGCATGATTTTTTTGGAAAAATAAGAATGCTAGTACAATATGCATGGTATGGTTACACACCAATGTTGTTGAATCTATCTAATGCACTGACAAGATTTTTTATTTAAATGGCCACTATTCTTTTATAAAATATTGTAGTCTACATGCTAGGGTTACATACTAATATTGTAGTTAAGTGTATATGTAACCTATTGTAGTTTCATATTTGCAATGATTTCATAGTTGGGAGACGATCAGACATATGCAGATTGTAGACATAAGTGACTTGAGATAGAAGCGCTATTAACATCTTGAAAAAATGTAATTTTGTATTCTCTATGGGAAGAAATCAAATATCGAATTTTTGTATTTTTTTTTGGAATAAAATCAGTAAATTAGATATAGGGGTAATGCGGCTGAGTTCTAGTGTGAAACTATAAAAACCTTATCAAGCAACTAAATATCATAGTGTGCTCAAAATTTAATCTTTTTCTAAGAGTTGAGCTGAACTATGACTCTGTTCTTGCATTGTAGAAATGAGACTTAGCAAAGATTAAATGGGTTTTTCATAGACTGCATGCGTCATCAATAGACTAGTATACTGAGCTAGACGTTGCATCCAGGAAGATCGTTGTTAATTCCTCTTCTGTGAAAATCGATTGTTTTGTGAGGGCGATGCACATTATTTTTTCTTCCCTATTCCAAGCCAAATTAAATTTGACATATACAAATGGACAAAAAGTAGCAACAAATGGAGGTGCAAGAAGGACATTGATGTTTGATTGTAAAAGCCACTATTTGAAATTTGGTTGGGAATAAAATCCATAATGGAAAACAATTTCGTGACTAGATATAGTAGACTGGAGACTTTTGCATGTTGGCATATTGTATAATCTTTTGCAGTTTCAAGCATGGATATAGAGATGTTAAAAGGATTTTTGTCTCATAGATAGATTTAGGGGCCTTACTCTATACCAACTTTGGAAGACAAAGAAAACATGTGGCACCATGAGTTGTTTTCATACCTGCTGCTCAAAGTTTCTTCAAGTAAATAATTCTATTGTTCATTGCCAATCTAAAAAGTCCTTGGAAGTAGAGTTTGCGAAGATTGAAAATTGTTGATGAAACGAACTTTGAGTATTCTTCGTATGAGACATTTGCAATAGCTGGGAAACATTCTTTTAACTGTGTCCCACGCACTGTGCATTCGATAATACTGTCCTCTGCCTCCAATTTGCAAAGTAAATTGTGTTCATATATTTTCACTGTTTGGTGGTTACAACATGCACATACAGTAGCATTTTGAACCATTGGCAATTTGCAATCATTGCAAATGCATAGAAAGGGAGGCACAAACGCATTTCTGATTTCAGGGTTCCATATATCTACAACATTTGCAAAAAGACAACAAATAATCAAAATAAACATGCAACATGAATACGATTCAAAGAAAGACAATGTAGAAGCATTTTCCATGTTCAAAATAATTGCCAACAACTTTAAGTTTTTTTTTCCTGTGTTTTTGTCATGTCTATTGCAAACAATAGTAAGCACCAGGAATTGAAACAATGGCATTTGAAACAATTTAATTTTGTGAAGATGTCTAACCAGTTGAATTGAAACTATGAATTGAATTATGTAGCAATTGACTATGGCTGGATCAAAATTTGCATTTGTGTGTGCATGTGTATGTTCAAATGCATGGAAATTGAGGAATTGCACAATGAAGTTGATCTATTCAATGCAAAATGTGCAATTTCATATCAATTTTTAGAGACTGAAACAATACTATCGTTTCACCTGTGCTTTTGTTTGAACTATTGGGAGCAAGTTTTGAATCGCGCACTCATCATTTAAAGGGTCAATAAATGTGGACTGTGAGGTTTTGATGACATGACTTCCTTTGGGACCAGGCCTGACGATGTTTTTAAATAGGTAAAAGGGTGGCTCATCGATTGCAAGCTACTGCCGAACTCGATAGAAACAATTATTGTAGGTTTCATTGACCCGAAATTGGAAAAGCAGTAGTAAACAATAGTTAGGTGCAAAGGAAAAATGTAGGTGAGCATAAACACAAATTTTGGTGTGTTTTTTTTTTTTTCCAGAAACAACAAAAGAGAAAATGAGCTAAAAAAAGCTACAAATTGCAAAACAATGCCTTGGAAACAATGAAAATGAAGATTACAGTTGCATAATCATTTGTTGTTTCACCGTCTCTGACATAAAAATCCAACTGCCTGTTGTTGTATTGACAACCTACGACAATTGCTGCAATTGAGCCAACGACGTATCCCTCGTATGATGACACAAGCTCATTAATTGTCATGTTTGGTGGAAGGGAGCGTATTTTGCAAACTTGCTCTATTGGTTCTACTATAGTGCTTGGTAATATTGTTATTGATGATATTGCATCTCCACAGTCATACTGCCCTTTATTTTAAAGTTCTAATCCAGTGAGTCTGATACTTTTTCCAGGCAATAAAAAAGTACCGAAGCGATTGATTAAGTTGTCGTTTATGGTAACTGTAATGGTCATTAATCCATGTCTATCCACCAAATCTGCATGCAAGATCTTTGTCTTCCCAGGGGAGTTTTAGCTCTGATTTTGTGCAGGTCCATAGATCACCAAAATGTATCCTTCAAAGACATTGTTATGTGCTTCAGTGCACAGTTGTGTAATAGTAGATGGCTCTATCTCTGTCTTTTTTAACCTGCAATTGCAATTGAACAACAAGCAATAACAGGATAAACCAGCTATCAATGATAGTTCCTTTGACAATAACAAATTGTTGAGATGTCAAAAGCATGTTGTAGATGATTTTTTCCAGTATTGTTTGCAATTTGCTGAAGAATGTTTGGTAACGTAAAAAAAACCTCTTCGGGTTGGTAGACGTTGGCATTGCAATTGTTGAATTTGTTTCCAACATCAATGTCTTTGGAATTTCTGTGAAGGAGACAATTTTTTTTCTAGCGATGGACTGCTGGGCATCGACATCTTATCCAATGTATTTTGCATTTGGAAGATGATGCTTTGTCCTGTTTTTTTTGAAATACTGGAAATATTTGTTTCTATCTTCATTTGCAATGTATCATTAAAGAATGAACAGGGTTACAATATAGGTTTCAGGTCCATAAAGAGGGAAAAAAGAAAAAGCACAATGGCAATTTACAACGGGGCACAACATGAAACATGCATAATAACCTAACATTTTCCTTATTATTTAGCTTAACCATTTAACTTAAATTTCTTAGTACTCGTTCTAACATATAACCATTTAACATTTTCCACTTTGGCGATATATGCATCTTGGTTTGGCTAGTCAACAAAGATTTGGTTTGAAGTCCATGGGTGTCTAAGGTATGCACTATTGACTAGAGATATGTCATACTATGCATCTTGGTTTGAAGTCCATGGGTGTCTAAGGTATGCACTATTGACTAGAGATATGTCATACTATGGATTCAATCTATTTGAACAAAGGAATGAAAAAAATTCTTCTTGGAATTGTCTTCCTGGTTTTCATTTCTGGATATGATCTGATAGTCAATTTTCCACAGCTTTGGAAACACTGGTAAGAAGCATAAACAAGGGGAGGACAACTCCATTATTCATTGAAAATATTCTCACGAAGAAAACATTGCAACTGCTTCTTTTGTAGGAACTTATATAAGTGTAAAGAACATTACAGTAGTATGGGTCAAGATTCTGAAATTTTGACCTTGTTGGGGTATGCTCTCTGCCATTTCTAAGGAGAAATATTTACAATTGGTAACATATCTAGTTTTACTACTTTGGATCATGAAAGATATATTTCCGATTACATCCTCGGTGATGAGCTTCATGGATCTAGTGGAACAAAAGAGAAATTCCTTTAGGCCATATCTCGACATCAGTGTCATAAATGGAAAATAAAATTAGAGGTGGACACTTGAAGACAAAGGGTTCCTCAAACGTGATCTTGTGGAAATGGTACAGATGAAAAATCTCTGAGATCTCGGGACATGATGGTTATTCTTGATACATAAGTAGTGAGAACAAATTTGCAATTGGCCAAGTAAGATCCCAAGGCCTTAGAGGCAATGGCATCGAATGTAGTTAGAACAAATAATCTGACCATCGCCAGTAGCATATAATGATTATTATAAAATACCATCTTGGCACCAAGAATTTGAGGGGGGGCAGGTCCAAGAGATTTAAATGTAGCTACTATAGATACATGCTCATTGCTTGGTTGATGTTGCTTTTTTGTGTGGTGAAGACTACTGTGTGCATCCAGTGAGTACTTGAAAGGATGCATATGCTTTGTAGAAATACTAGTGGACTAGAGAAGACATGTGGTCTCTAAAAACTATGCCTACATGCATCTAGAAAGGCCTAGGAAGCTGACCTCCTCAAAGGAGTAAAGACTGAGATATATATCTGACCTGTTCAGGAATGCCATCCGCTAAGGTGATGATTGTGTGGATAAAAAAATATGGGTCTGAAGATGTTCTATAGGCATAAATATTAAAAGATGAGCCCCAAACTTTGTTTGGACAATGGATTTTGGGATCATCCATTTGCAGCAAGCCATATGCTAGAGCATGGTAAACTTAGCTATCTTGACTTGTACCCAATCTAATGAAGTAAGACCAAGTCTTCAAATGTCAGCTTCGTATTTTACAAATGACATTGTGGTTTTAATGATGGTTTCAAAGACTATTAAGTTTGTTGGCATGCGTTGAAAGTGAAAATGGTAGCATTGGCAGTCCAACATGGTAAGTAATGCGTTCCCCATTTCCTCAGCCATGGATAAGAAATTGGGTTCAAGCTGAAATTGCGGCACATGGATCATAACTCCTACATGTTTTTAACTTGTGATGATCTTGAGTCCACCTCAGAAAAAGAAAGAAAAGTCCCAGGTTTTTTTTTTGGATTTTGGAATGGTATTCCGGGGTTAAATTTAATAATAACATGGGGGGAGCATATTCAATTCAAGATCAAAGAGCAATTGTTTACCTTTAAGTAGTATACCCCACGAGATGAGGGAGGTTCTATCAAAGAATCCCACAAAATTGATAATGTGTCATAGAATCCTCAATGAATGTAATCAAATCCTATTGAAATTGAATATAGTCAAGACTGCAGACGAATTCAAACTAGGTCACAATAATAAAAGCAAAGTCGAAAGAGTATCCAAGTATGCAGGTTGAGATCTATACAAATTGTATTAAACATGATTAGTTGTGCATTGATCAATGATCAAGAAGAGATAACCTCCTTAGCTGTTAGATAGTACAAGATCACCTCTAATATTAGGTTTATATATTGATCAATGATAAGGAGGCCCATGTTCTATGTGAGTCATATTTCTAGAGAATGAAAACACATTGGTCGATACAAGTTAGCCTCTACAATGGTTTTGGTAGAAGGATGTATGCATGATGCCTTTTTATGGCATAAATGTTACGATCCAAGTTGTTTGTTATTAATAACAAGTGATTATAGAAATATGACTTATACATAAGCCTTTTCGAGCATAGATGAAGAGTATATGTTCAGTTTGGTGATTATCAATAAAACACAACTTTCCGATTTCATTCACTTTTGAACTTATATGTTTAATCTTAATTTAAGTATGTCTCATATTATAGAGCAACTATAAGATTTTTGGAGCATAGATGAAGAGTATATGTCTAGTTTGGTGATTATCAATAAAATACAACTTTCCGATTTCATTTACTTTTGAACCTATATGTGTAATTTTAACTTAAGTATGTGCCATATTATATAGCAACAATAAATAATCTATGTTCCATAATTGTTGTACATCTAGATAGTAGCTACGGTTAGAACAATGCACTTAGAATAATTCGAACAACAAATGCTTTTAGTCCCTTTCTACATCAATTAAAATAGAGGAACTACAAAACCAATAAAAGGAGACACAACAATGAATATGTAAAAGTACAGAAACAAAACCATGCTAAAAGACTTGTTTCAAAAGGAACTTTGAACGATTTCATTAAATCAATGCAAGTTCAAAGTACAAACCTATCTGAGAGGAAAGACAATGCTGTTGAGTCAAGCTTCAAATTCAATTGTATAAAACCTAACACTTTATTCCAAGAAGAAAAGGAAGTTGCTCTTCAGTGAATTTGTTGTAGAGATAGGAATGGTTCATTGCTAGATCTAGATAACAACTCAAGAACAAAATAAATTACTTGAACATGATTTTACGTTTTCAATCACAGTTGCCTTTGAGAATGGCCATGTTGTATTTTGCAAATTGGTATGGTTGTTTTCAATTACTGAACCAATGGACCTTTCCATTGTCTACAATGACTTTTGCAATGCAATGGAAATTAAAATTGCAATGGTAAAATACAAAAGTAACAATTCTTCGAGCAAGAAAAAGAACAATGCTTCAAAATTTGTTGCAGATTTTGTATCAAAAACACTATTGCAAACGCCATTGACACATGCATTTGTAATGTCCAATGAAATGAACTTTGATTAGTTGCATTAAAACTAGACAAAAAAATAAATAAATTTGAAATAGCATAGTATTGATATTGCGATATGCAAATGCAAAAGATCAATTGCAGTTGAGAGGGACTGATAAGAAATTAGCATAATGGTCAGTCCAATAGGCATATGAAATATTAAAATCAAGGCCATTTCCATCTAAATATGTCTAGAAGTGATCAAGCATCGCACTAGAATCGGTTGTAGCTTTGGTTGTTCTCAATTCAAGCTTTCTCATTTGCATAAACATTTGCAATTTTTTTTTCCGATGGTGTTTCCTTGAACATGTCAATGTTAAAGTCACCAACAATCTGAATCTGTGTATTGTTACTGGTTTTAGACAAAATACAATTTAATACATAGAAAAGAGTATCAAGGATGCTATTTGGTCTATTATAAATATTTACAATCTTTAGAATGTTGTTAGTGAGTTTGAGGTCAGTGACAATTGCCTCTATTGAATTTTCTATGTAAATTTATGTATTGAGGACGAAATATATTTTTTTTTTATCATTGTAATAGTTCCATGCATTGAAAATGCCAAAACAAAATTGTATTGTTCTACAAACATTGCATTATTTGGAGGCATATGCATGTGACTTTCTTGCAAACATAAAATCTCTACTTGCATCAATTCAAAGTCACTTGCAACATCGTCAATGTGCAAAACCAAACTGCGTGTGTTTAATGATGAAATAAGTATGTGTGCAGTAGTTGGAATTGAATTTAGTCCATATTGAAATTGAAAAGCTACATGTTTTTGCAATCTTTTTAATTCAGCAGCCACTTTTGCAGAGACCGAAAAGTTCTTTTGATCTAGTTTGTTTATCAAGTAGAGGCAGCCAATGCTTTTGACATGAGAAAGTGAAGTATAAACAAAACCATGTCTTGTAACCCCCTTTGGATCATATGCCAACTTTTCCAATGTCAGTCCTTACGCTCTATGGATTGTTCGGGCACATGCCAATTGAACTGGAAATTGTCTTCACATGATATTGTTTTTATCCCTAAACAATATTTGCGTTGTCACTCTTTAGATAGGTGTCCAATTGCACATGATATTAGGTGTATAGAGGTGTTTCATTTTGAATCGTGCCAATGCACCGACTCTTGGATCTGCAAATTCGATCCAAACAATGCCAAAGTTTCTTTGAGTATAATATTTGAAAATCCCCTCTGCACCATTTACCAAGCCATCCTCAATTGAGTAGTTTCTTCCGACTAGTTCAACAAGCATGTTTTTTTTCAATATTATTGTAGGTGGAAGTTGAATTGTCTTTTGGCCATCAAGATTCTTTTTAATTGAATCAACTTTTCTACCATTATATATTAGCATGAATGCTTATGTTTCTATGAGTGACAACATTTTGAAATTGTGTTGCTCAACATCTTTATTGCGATAAAATAGATAAGGAAATGTTGCATCCATTGATGGTTGTCTATGGAAATGTTGGTTTAAGTATTCAATATAGTTTATTGTCTGGTTTCCTGTTCTAATCCTATTTAAGATTGAGATGAATGTATTGTTTGTTTGTCTAGCAACTGCTTTTAGCTCATAGTACTCTATAGTATCGGGCCAAAATCTATACATAAATGTTTGTTGTTGAACTTTGGGCACTAAAAAATCCAAGAATCATGAACAAGTTCTGCTTGGAAAAGATCGCCACAGAATATGACATTAAGGTTTCCAAATGGTTTCATTGGCATATGCATAATCTCAAGCAAGCGTTTGTCAATGTTATAGACCAATCAAGAACCGATTAAAGACACTTCATCAATTAGCAAAATTTGTAACTGCTGATAGTATTTTGTTAGAATATCTAGTGTATTTGAACTTAATGGGAGCATGTTTGTGGAGTTCAATGGTAATTTAAAAGCAAAATGCACTGTAATTCCATTTGCAAGGTACACCACTTTTCCAGTAAATGCAGTAATCAGACCCTTTCTCTTCAATAGGTCACTACCAATTTCTTTGTCATGAATAAGGAGCAAACCATCGTACAGAGCCTTAGCAGTGTGAGTTTTTCCTGTTCCAACACTTCCTGTTAAAAACACGTGAGTTTTTCCTGTTCCAACACTTCCTTAAAATAATTTCTTTGACAATTGATTTTTGTTCTTTGTTTAATTTTTTTCTAATTGCATAGTACTTGTCCATATATGGAATAAATGGTTTCCTTGACAAGTTGAAATTTTTGTTGTGGTTTTCCATATGAGATGAGATTTTGTGGGGTAAGTCAAGTTGGATATCGTATTGTTCAAAGCCAGATGTGTCCATTGCTTCTTTGTTTGCATTATCAGATTCAATTGGCTCATCAATTTGCAAGTCAACAGTTTCAGCTGCAATGTTAATGTCTCCCCATTTTGTCATTGGTGCAGGCATAAACAATTTCTTGACATTAGCTGTTTCTTCGTTGCAATTGATATATGCTTCAGTCCATGTTTCGAAATTCACTTTTAGCAAATTGTAATTGTTTCTATGAGGTACAAATTGCAAGATCTTCTCCCTGGAAAATTTCTCAGGATCTTTTTCCTTGTTGTAGCAAATGTATCGAATGATACATGGTCTATTTTTTTTATCGTAGTTGTTTGAATACGGGAATAGAAATATGCATACTCTTCCAAAGAAATATTTTCAAGTTCGAGCGGGCGAGCAATGTACTTGTCCAAGATTGAGGGAGAGATAATGTCTTCGGAATCATCGGGTTCTTTTTGTAAAAGCGATGGTTTTTTAAGCACAACTGTTTTTCTATCATCTGGTGCAGTATTAATGAAAATTGTCTTTCTTGAAGATGAATGCAAAGGCAACGAAAGCACAATATGTATTTCTTGTTGAATAGACATTTCTTGCATGTTCAATAAAGTGTTTCCAAGCTTCCTTATTGTTTCAATTTTTCCATTGTTGTCAGAAAGAGCCTCTTCTTTGATCTTTTTGAAAGAAGATGTCATAGGTTTATCTAATTTATTTATATAAGAAATTACATATGTTGCAGTAGCATAGGCATCCAATATAAATTGTGCATCGGTATTTGGTTGCCACAGATCCAATATTCCTTTTGCAAATGCATTAATCCAAATGTCTGCAGGATCTCTTTTTAGTATCAAGGTAGGTTGAGTGACCATGGAGCGCAATAACAAAATGTGTTCATCTTTATTCAATTACAATTCTTTTAACAATGAAGCAAATGCCATGTTCTTGGGATATTGTGTAGATTTAAAAAGAGAGCATATTTGTTTTGCTTTTTCAACTAGATTGCTAGAATTATTGTCCAAAGGTTCTAAAATTATTGTAGTATCGATAGGAGGCACCACGAAATGAAATCTGCATTTGGAATTTTGATGTTTCTTACATGTCCTAGTGTGACGATGTGTTTGGAACTTAAAAAACTCTTGTGCAAGTAATGATGAGTTTGTCGATATATAACGATTGACAAAAGAAGTGATCTCGTCATTGGTATTTTTCCCATAAATTGGTGCATCTTGAATCCAAAGGAGTCCATGTTCATGTTCATTTCCTCTTTGTTGGAACTCAGTTGTGAAAAAGTAGTCTTGCACTTTTCCAAAAAAGCTATGATTTTTTAAGATTAAATGCTTCAATGCATTTATTTTGTGTCTATAATAATGACTACAAATCATCGTGTTTTTTCTTATCAATGAGTCAATAGTATCTTCAAGGCAATTATCTATTGAATATTTTAGGTTTTTCCTTTCTATTTGTTGCAGTGCATTGCATAAAGGTTTCCAAAGATGTTCAACACTTGTAAAAATCACAAAAAAAGTCGGCGGACCTAGTCGCCGAATCATTGCAAATAGATTCTTCTTCACATTGTGAAAGTAATAAGGGGATGTTCTTATCGCTTTCAATGTGCAATATGAAATTGGATATTTAATGATTTTTTCAAGATTGGCTTGTGATTTAACATCCTTCGCTAACAACTTTTTTCCTTTTAATTCTCTTATACAAATCAATATCCAAGCAGTACTAGAGATTTGTTTTATAAGGACCTTTACTGCCTTAAAGAAAATATTTGTGGGATGTGCTTCAAAGTCTGTGCTTTCATGTTGTAGCTCCCACTGTACTATTTGTTGATAACGATATCGCTTGTAAATGTCACTGGGACAACTACATCCATAGAAAAGTGTCTATAATTTTAGCTCTTCAGAGTATTTGTCTTGAAAAATGACCAATGGAAGGTAGTTCTCAGAAGGTGCAATTTCTATGATCTTATTTGTCAAATCGTCTATTAGATGAGTTTATCCATATCCATGGACCAATGTTTCAGACACTGGTTCCATTTCTATTTCATTATTGTTTTCATTTATTGATTCAATGTCCATGTCATTTTCATGTTCAATTGACACTTCTTCAAATGATTCTTCATTCGATTCTTGTTGTGCTATTTGATGAAACATTTCTTCCCAATTAGCATTTATAACAATGCCCTCAGTTTTGTAAAGTACAGTGTTTGTTAAATATGTTAATGCAGCCATAAAAATGTTAGGGAGAACGTTTCCAGACAACAATGCATTTTTGTATTCCAATTTTCATTTTAACATAACTGCAATTGTCATATCATCTTCTAAATTCCTGGGTAAAGCTGTTTGCACTTTGTCCAAATATGCAGGCACATTGATAATGGTTCCAGCTAGACCTAGTTGGGATCTTTTATAACCAACTTGACATATTTGTGCAAAATCATTTCTTGGTGAAACCAATCGCTCTTCTAGAGGAGTTAAAATAGTTACAGATGGAAATATAATATTGCGTCGAATGTGAGTTGGTGATGCAAAAAATGGCAACTCTGCATTGGTAATTATTTTTTTGCCTTGTTTACAAATTTGCTTGTTTAATGCAAGTGGTGTTGTCTCCTCCATGTTTGTCAAAGACTTCAATGCCAGATATGTTTGATCATTGATGATTCGAATATCTTTTTTGAAATGCAATCATCTACAAACAAAGAATATGTGGACATCAGTATATTCAATAGTTTTTAAGTATGAAACAATTGCTTTCCTTTCCTTTTCAGATTCCCTCTGTTCTTTATGTTTCTGAAATGCTTCTTTATGCATGTCACACTTCAAGGAGAGTAGGATTTTGCATGGTTCATTGAAAACGAGATGCAACGCATTTTTTTTTGTCTTCTAAGGATGCTTCTTCGACCATGAAAGTTTCAATGTCCATGTTTCCTGCTTTTTGTTTTTTCCGTGGTTTGTCAAATCCCTTATCTTGCTTTTTCCTTTTGCCAATGTTCTTGTTCCTTGATTGTTTACATTGCTCATTGTCAATGTCTTTTGCAATTCTATTTCCTATTTCCATTGCCTGTATTTGATCCCTGGGGTTGTCGATTGTGTTAGTGACAATAGTGTTTGCCATAGAACAAAGGAAACATGGTGGTATTTCCTTGGCACTTGTTTTTAACAATGGATGGAAATGTGAATGAGTTGCATCTATTTCAAGTTGCAATAGATATATAGTTGCAACTGGCTTATTTGTTGAATAGAATCGAGATAGGATTTCACATAACATGGCGTTCCACATAAATATGTTAATATCCAGTTCCTCACACAACCATTGCATAGCAAATTCATTGCCTTCTATCCAACCAATGCTATATGGTTGTGCCAAGTGGATGATAAATGTTTCCCAATTCGAAACAAGCCTATTTTCTTGTATTTTGTCTTTATACAAATATGTGTGTAAGCATTTTATTGCTCTACTATCATTTGATGCAATGCTATTGTAAAATGTTTGTGCAATTGCTTTTCTAACACTTAAACTATCAGAGAACATTGTAAATTTTGAAATAGATTCAAACAAGGAATCATGACAATTGTCTTCTATGGAAACAAACATATGAAAGCCTTGTTGCAAAAGCACTTGCTTGAATCCTAAGTTTTCTATCTGCAAATTTGCACATTGTATCGTGGATCAATGTTTTTTGACATTTCAGTAAAATCATGGTCTTCTGTTTTTGTCGTTCTAAATGATAATATTGGTTTGAAATGTCCAAAAGCTGGTGTACGGTCATCAAACAAGAGATTGTAGCAATATCCAGCTTGCCTAGAATTGAAATGAAGATATTTTCTTTTTCTCGTCAATGACTAAACAACAACCGAGACATTCAACCAATTTGCAAACCACTTGATACAAAAGATATCACTCCATATTCCATAAACATTTTGCTCATTTGGATGTGAAGTAGGTTGTGACATTCGTTCAAGATATAGGTCAATATTTTCTACGCCATGCAATTATGACACATATTCAATTGCCAAGTCTGTTGGCATTGATAACAAGGCACCGGGGTCTCCTTGAGCTAGCCGAAGACGAAAGTGGTTTACAATTGCCTCTCTTACTTTTGCTTGTGTATAAGGAAAATGCAGCAACACCGCAAATGCATAAAAAAGGCAATCCCCTAATTGAAAATGAAAGTTTTGTAGTCGAAACAACTGGTTTCTAGACAAATGCACATCAATTTGATTAGAAGCACTAAGCCTAATTGAAAGGTCAATTGCTTTTCCAACATGGTTTTCTATACCCTTATCTTTTTTCATTCTATATACAAAGGAAATTGCAACTAGAAATGAGCAACTACACCCAATCTTGCCAAGTGTAACTGCAAGTAAAAGCATTTGACAATTAGCAAATGCATAGTAATTTTTTTTTGGCAAATTGCAAAATCGAAGACTTTGCAAGTTGACAACAATTTCATCAAAGGAAATGAGACTAATCACAACTTGACTGATTCATAGAGCAAAATACTAGGAAAAAACAACAAATTATAACCCTAAATGAATTGTTCCCAACTAAAGATGCAAAATGTGTTTTCTTTAAACACATTCAATTCCTTAGTGGACTTTGACAAAGACAATTGATTTCCAGGTTGAAAATCTGCAATGAAAATGCTATACTACAATATTTAGGGCATAAACGAGTATTGTTGCAAGTACATGGTCCAGAGAATATGAGATATTGTTTCATTTCTAGATATATCGCCTTTGCAACAAGTTACTAGTTTGTTTGATGTTGAGAATGGCCCTTTGGATAATTTGGCTTAATGTTGCTATTTTTTTTCGGTAACATGTAGATGGTAAAAGCATGTCCATATAGGCATGCTAACATGCGTCTAGACACATGATTATGCTATAAAAATAATGTTGAGTTGGACAACCAGGTTCTTAGAAACAAGAACATATCTGTTTCAAACGATGTTGATGAACAGTTTACTATGTTCATCACATGCTTCATTGTTGTTTGTTTTCTAAACTTTTAACATGTGACCTAGGGTTTCCAAAATTGTTAGTGGCTTCCAATGTTACTTGTTATTGTATCCATCCTAGCATCTAATTTGCTTGCAAGATGAACCATGGGACACTTAGACACATACATGAGACATGTAGGGCTTTGGCACAAATACCTGATACAACACACCTAGTACCCCACAAAGGGGCATGGGGACACATATATATATAAGGAGAGATGCAAATTAATTGAAAATAGAATTACAATGAGCATAATGACCTGATAGTCAAAACCATTTGTATAATCAACATTGACACTGACATTGACATTGTACCTTCTTCCCTCCATTGTATCCGATGCAAGTATTTCCTTTGTATATATTTATGGGGATTGGTTGACAGGAAAAGACTTGACATAAGCATTTGATGCAACTTGCTTTCCACTTACACTCTTTTCTACTGTACTAGATTCAAATTTGGCACGAGAAATAGCTAGAAGTTTGATGCAAGGCTTGTTACAAATGCTTGTTGAAGGAGGGGCAGATAATCTCAATCAACGTTTCCTCAAAGCTACATGGTTTGGAAGCATTGAGCATATGCATATTTTGTTGTAGATAATTTATTCCTAGCCTTTGCCACCTATCATTGACATAGATTTTTTTGCTTTGGCAATGTAATTTTTTTATTTTTTGTTTTTCTATTGCAATTTGGACATGGGACTGCTATATGAGAACGCAATATTGTTTAGATCACACAGAATTATTCCTAGTCCAGATGTCTTAATCACCTCATATCTTTCTAGTGCACATACTTATATTTAGCAGTAGCATCACCCGAAATCCCTCTTGGCATTGCAAACAAATATGGTCTATGTATAAATAGTAAATGTACTTTTCCATATTTTGAGTTGTAACCTAGATTATATGTGAGAAGAAGGATTTGCATAATTTTTTCGCTTTACAGTATACAATTGCTTTAATGCGACTTCATTACAAAGTGTTATGAAAGTCCTTTGGTCTTTGGTGCATGCATGTTTGCAACTATTTTAGTTGTGCTTTTATGCAATTGATCTAGTTACTAGATACATTTACAATTTCCAGCGATAGACAGCCTATGCAAGTTAAAATTGTGTTTGAGACTACTTAGTTTTAAAGGTTTCCTAGGCAATAAATGCATGATATGTTTGTAGTAAGGTTCTAGACTAAGAACATGTGCACATGCTGCATTTTTTTATCCTACAGTCTTATCTTTTTAGAATTATGTTGGGCTATGCTACCTCAAATATGGATGTTGTTTTGCCATGCACCTTCTCAAAGTCTGCTATTTCAATTTCTTCTCAAGTTGTGTTGCAAAGATGTTTATCAAATTTTTTTCTTGTTGCATATTCTTTTTCTTTGAAGGTTCGTTTAAAATTTTCTGTTAGTTCTCTTCATCCTCTAATGATTGCTTTTGCTCTTCCAACACATCAACTATTTTATTCAATGTAAAAAATTATGTATTTTGTATCCATTGTAGACATTGATATCATAAATGATTTTAATTTCATGGCCATATCTATGCAGAGTTTTTGTGGAAGAGCTAAAGACTTAGCCTAGTTTTGCTACACAATTTGCAACATTGTTTATTGCACTGAGAGAAATGAGGTGCTCTACAACCCAGTATGGGGGAGATGTTGTAACGTTTGTGATGTAAATTTTGTTACTAACAAAATAATTAAAAAAATTCATGTCGGCTCATAAAATAAAAAAATTATAGAAAGTATTTAAAAAAAATCCATGTTAGTTCATAAAATAAAATATTATGAAAAGTAATTATAAAATAGATGTTTGTTTATAAAATAAAAACTTAAAACTTAAACCCGGATCTATCAATCAAAAGAGATCAAATTTCTTGAGTTTAAATTTAGAAAAATAAATACACCTCAAAAATTGGATCCCTCTCGGTGCTTGATAGCTACGGGTTTAAGATGGATCTATGCTGGTAGAAAAAAGTGTAGCCATCCTTTTGTTGATGATGTTTGCAATTTTTTTCTTTTCAAATGTATTTTTTACCTTATCTTATTGTATCCATATATGATAACTATGCAACGAAGATAAAGTATTCAAACTAGTATCAGGGAATGATACCGACTCTGTGCATGAAAAAAGATCAATGTAACAAGAAAAAATGCAATAAACACCACATCAAAAATCAACAATGATGTAATACTATTCATTGATACATAGAGCTATATTTAGATTGAATTGCACATCCATAATTGAGGGTATAGTTAGGAAAAAAGAGATGACACTGGTAAATACAACAAAATGTAAGGACATTCAAATCAACAAGATATCAAGATTGTCGCAAGTGTCTTGCATCATGAAGGTAGATAAGATTGAAGCTAGTTATTCGTCTCACTCTCATGGCTATGGTGTTTTCATTCTTTTGATTGTATATATTGCAGCCAATTACATCTTCAGACTCTAGATAGCGTCCTGAACTAATGAAATCCACATTGATGTAGCAGTTGTCCTTCCAAAAGTTTTGATTAGCTAAAAAAAACTCCAAATTCAAAAGGAATATGAACTTTACCAATGGAAACAATGTCACAAGGTTTGTATCATTTTAGTAAAAAGCGATAGAAAGCGATTAGAATAGAACTTGAAAGAGGTCCATTGCTCAGGCAACAGTGAACACTACCACCCAGATTTGCATAGTCGTATACTATTTCCCATATTTGCCTGACCAATACTCTATATTGTGTACACTTAATAGAGTGATTATTGCAATAGTAATGACATATTTGGAAAATAGCTAATCTAGGATTTTATAGCATTTTGGAAAACCTTCAAAATCATAGCACAAAATCTTCATTCTCCCATGAGAATAAGACACCCAATGATGATGGAAAAACGAAACTCAACGAAAAACGTAGACAAGGAAATCTAAAAAACATCAAGAGGGATAAAAAAACTCAAGGTGCAAACCTTCCAACATTCAATGGATTCAATGTTAAGATGAATCTGTGCTATTTCATGTGCACTTTTAGTGTTTATTTGTGACTAGTTGCAGCACACACACACATGAAGACACAAAGAAAAGGGAACCCCCCCGCCCAAGTTGCGGAGCATCTTGTTTCTCTTGTACTGAAATAGACAAAAGTTGCAATGTTCCATGGAAAACTTGAAATATAACGGAAAGTGGACCAAACAACAAATTTCTAACTGCACTATGCTCCACAAATTTGCATGGGCGCAAACTATTGCCCAAATTTTCCAAGGCAACACTTTATGTTATGCACACTTAATAGATGGTTTCTGCAATAGTAATGACATGCTTAAAAGTAGCTGGTCTGGAACTTTATAGCATTTTGGAAAATAATTTTGTAAAAGAGCCAGTACCCTCATGATGTGACTAACATGTAAACCAACCTGGGGTGTTGCGAGTCTAAAACAAATCAAATCTACGTCAGAAACTAATCATAAAAACCTACCTTAAAAACATTTTGTGGTGAAAATAGATCAAGATTTGTTACCTATATCACCAAGGATATTTGTTTTTTTGAAACAATGCACCATCCATAAGAGAGTTCATGATCACCTCCATCAACTAGATATTTTCAGCCTAGGGAAGTTTTTAGAGGTTTGCTTGTTACCTAATGCTTTATAGAAAGAAACCGTCTTAATAGTCAATTCAAAGCATAAGAAATGGCTAGTGGTTAGGAACATCGTTGCCAACGACCATATCTTGAGTAGGCATACTCAATCTAGCTAACCTTTGACACCACTAGCGGTAGGCATATGACCAGTGGCATAAACTTGCAACACTTCTTCTTTTAACAAAGCATAGACATATATCAAACCTTCTTTGGGTAGTGATGTTGTTAGCGTACTCATTCATGTACATAGTCATACTACATGCCACATTTTTTTTAATCGTTAGCCTTTACTTAGCACAATTTAAAACATCACGGTTTTAGTACGCAGATGACTACTTTTCGCTATAATTGTTAAGCATGTATATATGCCATAACAATACTCAATCTGAAAGCACCTAATCATTAGCCAAGCGACCACCACTCTCTATGCTCAAGTATTTATTTCGTTGATACAATAAGTTTTTTCTTTTAGCTCGCAAGAGAAGAAAACACCCAGACATGTATTCGATCCATACATGTATAATAAAACAAATAAAAGACTTTTCAATTGATCTTGGCAATTACTACATCCACTGTTTACAAAATAAACCAGATCAATATATTCAACGACTGCAAGCCCATATAAGCAGTTGGAATGAAACTATGCCTTAAAAGTCCAACATTTATTAGTTAACAAAATTAAATATGGATCATGTGACTTTATGAAATAGTATATGGTAAAATCTTAGCCACCACACCAGCCTGCTTTGTAAAATATCTTCTCACAGTCCAGTAAATCAAAATAAGTTTACTAAAAATGTCCAAAGAAATGTTCGCATGCCAATGAATCCTGTTAGAAATAGTCAAACTAAACGCAACTCAACTATGTTTTTCTATCCTTCCTTTAAGTAGATAACAAGCTACTTCAATATGCTCTTAATTGTAACTGCCTGAGCAAAGAAAAGGAAAAACCATTTCACATTGCAGGCCACCCCAGAGAAAGTGTAACTAAATGACAAGATAAATTAAACTAAGATTTTTAAAAATAAGGCAGCAGATACTCTATCTGCAAATTTCATTAAAATTGTCCAAGGATCGTTATTACCAAAAAGATGCAGCTGCAATATATACATTACCATGTGCAAAGTAAAAGGCAAAGCTCTCAAGGAAAACGTGCAAGCTTAAAAAAAGAAATTCATACAAGGTTAGCTCTGTAGAAAGCTAAAAATGCACAACAAAAATGAAACACAAAGCACTAGAGGGATATATATTATAAAATTTTTCTGCAAATTAGCATGACACCCTTACGAGAATCTATACAAGAAAGGAGCAAAATGGCTGATTCTGTAAACAACTCTTCCATATTTTTCCTACGACTAATATTCCTTATATTTTTTATTTTTCAAACATTCTACATGATGTCGTAATATTCCTTATATTTTTTATTTTTCAAACATTCTACATGATTCATCTCTGTATTCAGAGGAATGGAGATGATTGAATGGCATACCAATGCCACTATGAATTCCTTGGAAAAAGGACAGGTATATCCATCTTAAGCCAGTATTCAAAATATTCATATGACCTAGGATCTTTATAAGTGCGTGCCACGTTACTAAAAACACAACAAACCTTCTCGAAATGAGGAGTCACAGATGCCCTGCAATAAATTGAAAGTGATAAAAAAAGCGAACAAGTAGTATGGCAGAGCCTGAATAGTATAAAGAGGGTTGTGATATTAGTTGAAAAACTTTGTACATTTGACATATTTAGCACAATTCTAAACTGAGAACAACCATTTCTCCAGTGCCCATACTGTGCTAATCTACAAAAATATTGTTGCAGTTTCCGTGTTGACAAAGAGAAAAATTAATATTCTCTCTTCACTTCTCATAAGAAGTATTTGGCACAATATTTTGTTTTTCTCTTCTCTTGCGAGGTAAAAGAAAACACTTCTTGTATCAAGGAAATAAAGCATCTCGGCTTCACTTCTATCGTTGTAAGAAGATTGCAATTTTAATTCTGCCTAAACTTTAAGCTTTTATGCAATGGACAAACTATTCTAAGAAAAATATTAGCTTATTATTCATGGATTTGACTCTTTGATAAGAGCACAATGCCATCATTTCACCTTTTCCACAGGTTCATGTATACTATCTATGCTCGTTTCTTATCATGCAGGATTAGATGTTAGACTCCATTGTAGCATCTTTACTTGCACTTCTGTATTTTATTTTCTCCACTTAGACATGTTAAATGATGTTTGAAATGTGTTCTTGAATTGGTGATGTGAGCTTTGAGCAGAATGAAATTTCCAAACAAAGAGAAAAAGAAATTGAACCAACCCAACAACAAAGTAGAAAAGTTGAACTGCCAAGTGAATTCCAATCCCAAAATAAGAAATAAAAATATATAACCCTTTCTGATAGACAAACAAGCAACATCTTTATGCAGCTTAGCAATAAGGAACCAGTGGAGATGGACGAAATCGCGGGTTTGTGTCTTCAGAGACCAAAGTCTCGTTAGAAATGAGCAAAATTGCATTAATTAATTGATCTAGGAAATATCTAGACGTTCATAAGATGCAACATAATGCAGACAACCGAAAACATTTGCGAATACATGGGCCAATTCACAACATTCAAATCAGATCAGAGCATTCACAATGAATACAACAAGGAATTGGTAAAATACAATTTCCACCATCGATTGAAGAAACCAATTACACACTGAATGTTAAAATGGCAGGACAAACATACCAAGTAACAACAAAATCTGGAACAAACCCTCGAAACGCCACCATTCCAAATGCCACCGAACTAGCTAATAACCATGAACCCACCACCAACCACAAATCTACAGATCCATCGGCATACAACAACCAACGAACAAAATCCAAGAAAATGAAGAGGAGACCAGTTCTGCCCAGGAGCACCGGCCAAAAGGAAAGGCAAACGAGTAGAACAAAAACGACCACTCCAAACGCCATCGAACCCGCTAGCATCCACGAACCTGCTAGCAACAACAAATCCACAGACCCATTGACATACACCAGCTAATGAACACAATCCAGAAAAATAAAGGGAAAACCATTTCCGCCCAGGAGCACCCGCCAAAAGGAAAGACGAACCAACATAAGCAAAAGTTCTCGCAAACAGGAACAACAACACTAACTATCCGTCCAAGTCTATAAAGCACCGCTAGAAGACTGACCTCTGACCTCGCACAAAAATAAAAATAAAACTCAGGATGACGTACAAGAAAATCTCGAAATATAGCCACTGCATCGACCTACCACCATTGCATTTAAACCTGACGTCCGCGTCCTGTATTCCTGTTTTAATGTGAAATCTGGGTCCAAGCATATTTACAGAGACTTGCCGCCTGTTCACACGCTCCAGGGATGAGGCCCAGATGCAGAACGAAGCCTCATTTATGAGGTGAAATGAACTAGCTACAACAACCTTGAATGCGATAAATGCATCTAGAAAATCGACAATACAAAAGACATGCTTCTACATTCTGGTTCAAGCAAATAAGGGCATCAGGGTTGGAGAAGAGAGCCTCATTTACGAGGTGAAGTGAACCAGCTGTCCTACGGAAACGACATCACCAAGACACGCTCCTGCATCAAGCACGTCATGACTAAAAAATTGAGAACACAACCCATTTAAGGAGGCTTACGTTCGCCCGCCGCCCCGTGGTGGGCAACACAGAACGACGCAGACATCGGCCTCATATAACCAATCAAAAATTAAAAAAATTCTAATTTCAAAAATTATTTTTGTTTGCGTATGTTTAGTCCATAATCATTTTTGAAAAATTAAACCCAACCCTGAATTAATGTCCCCGACCAAATACTATATGTCGGGGACATAATAAGGTAAAACAAAAGATTTTTGAGAGATGCCATTGCTGAGCATCGAGCCCCCCTCAAAAATAGTGGTGGAGGCTTGATGCCCCCTCGAAAACCTTTCATTTTATCTTGTTTCAAATGTTTTTTTTAATATTTTTTTTTTCTTTTTTTCTTAATTATTTAAATGGTTACGTTTTTATTTTATTATTATTATTATTTTTTTAAATATTTTTTAGAATTTGTTTTTTTGTTTTTATTTGATACATATATATTTTTTTAATTGTTTTTAAATGTTTTAGTATTTTTTTTTGAAAATTTAACAACTTTCTTAAAAACTTGGTTTAAAAAAACAAAAAAAAAACCAAAAAAAAACAAAAATACAATTACATAAAAACAATAAAAATATTATGTTTTAAATTTGATTTAAAAAAATGTTCACATAATTAATTTTCTTACCTAGATTTAAAAAAAAACAAAGAATTTAGAATATTAAAAAAACCAAAAGAACAAATTAAAAAAAAACAATTCAACATTAAAAAAATAAAAAAGGGTGAAATTGTGGCTATGGAGGGAATCATTTGATTGATTTTCAGAATCGAGTTGCCACCCCTCCATAGCCAAGGGGGAGCCCCTGTGGCACTGCCTATGAGCGATGCCCTACAACAACCCTCAAATAGAATAAAAAAATCTATAATTTTAACCTCAGAAAAAAATGGTGCTATCGATAGCACGACTTTTCGATTTAGGGATTGTTTTTGACACAAAAATATGTTTTTTTATGGCTAGAGTTCTCGTTTTGAGTATAAAGTTATCGTCAAGTTGTATAATGTGTTTTCCAAAGATGATGTCATCAACGTACACTTCAATAATAATCATACTATCTTGATCTACTTTTATATAGAGATTACTATTTGCATTTCCCCTTTTGAAACCTTGTTGTTGTAAGTACCTATCCAATCTTGAGTACCATGCTCTAGGAGCTTGCTTAAGTCCTTATAGAGCTTTCTTTAATCTACAAACATTGTCTCCATCTTTTGAAAGTAGGAACTCCTCTGGTTGCTCAATGTAGATTTCTTCATCTAATTCTCCATTTAAAAACGCCAATTTTACATCCATCTGATACACTCTGATCCTTTTGGAGCATGCATAAGCCAAGATCATTTTGATTGCTTCCATTCTGGCCATAGGAGCAAAATTTTCCTTAAAGTACATTCCTTTAACCTGAGCATATCCTTTGCATGCAAGTATTGCTTTGTTTCTGGTTACCTATCCATCTTCATTGAGCTTGTTTTTGAAACCCATTTTGTACTAATCACATTTTAATCCTTCGGTCTTGGATCTAGTTCCCATGTCTCATTTTTTCCATCCAATTTAATTATTCTTCCATAGCCTTGATTCAATGTTCATATTTTCTGGCTTCTTCAAAGCTACTTGGTTCGAATATGGATAGTAATGAAAAGTGTCCTTGTTCTAGTGTTTGTACTTTCCTTCTTCTTCTGTTTTTTACTTCGACACTTCTATATCCAATGATTTGTTCTAGTGGATGATTCTTTTGAACCCAATGGTTAGGTGTCTGAAAATTTTGCTGGTTGTTTTTTTCTTGTTATGCTTCTGGATACTTCTCTTCTACTTCTTCATTTTCTTCTTGTTGTAGTTCTTCCACTTCCTATTCTTCAAAGATGTTTGAATTTATGCTTTTCTTATCGGTCTTCAGTAAGAGTTTAATCAATTTTTACATTGATGCTTTCCACTATTTTGTTGAGTCTTATATTACTGCAACTATATGCTTTGCTTTTTCATGAGTACCCAACAAATAAGCCTTCATCCACCCAAGAATCAAAATTTTCAATCTTCTTGTCTTCCCTTTTCATGCAGCATTTGCTTCCAAACACTCTGAAGTTTTTGACATTGGCCGGTCTTCCTTTCCATAGTCCATATGGATTCTAGTCACTATTATTTCATACCAATCTTCTGTTCAATATACGAACGACTGTATGTACTCCTTGTACCCAAAGACATCACTTAGCTTGGAGTCATTCAACATGGTTCTAGCCATTTCTTCTACAATTTTGTTTTTTCTTTCAACAATTCCATTTTGATGAGATGTTCTAGCTGCTGAGAATTCCCTTTTTATTCCATGTTCTTCACAAAAATTCAAGAATTCATTTGAAGTGAACTCACCTCCATTGTCTGATATTAAGCATTTGACTTTCAAACCTGTTTCGTTTTCGACTATTCCCTTGAATATCCAAAAACATTCAAAAGCTTCTGACTTTTTTCAAGGAAGCAAATCCATGTCATTCTTGTGTAGTCATCAATAAGCAACATGAAGTATTTCTCACCATCCAGTCCTTTTGTCCTCATTAGCCCACACATATCAGTGTGTACAATTTCCAATGGTTTTGTTCTAGAGTATTCATTTGTCTTGAATTCAACTTTTTTTTTGTTTTCCATGTTGACAATGCTTGCACAAAGTATTGGTTGGTTTTGTAATTTCTGACATTTCTCTTATAACTTGCTTTCTGTTGATTTTGAAAAGATTGTTAAAGTGTATATGACTCATTCTTTTGTGCCAAATCCAACTTTCATCTTCCTTTCCTAAATAACAACTTTCTTTCCCAATTTCATTCAAGATGTATATATTGTTTGGAGTCCTTGTTGCTATTTCCATTAGTCTACCTGGTCATTCTTTCCTTATTTCACATTCTTTTGAATTGAATAAGAGTGTGGGTCTCTGGTCACACATATGGATGACACTTAGTATATTATGCTTCATATTTTCAACAAGTAGGACATTTTCTACCAAAGCATCTTTATTTCTAAGACTAATTGTGTCTTTTCCCAAAATTTTGGCTGAGTTGTTATTTCCAAATGTGACATACCATTTTTTTCTTTATTTAATGATAGAAATATGTTTTTTTCACTTGTCATATGCTTTGAGCATCCACTGTCAACATGCCATTGACTTATTTTGTTTTGGGCTTGTAAGGAAAACCTATATTCCTCAACCTGCAAGTCTTCTTGCTTATTTTTCCAAATTCTTTGTTGTTCCAGAATCTGTCTAGTTTCCCTTGAAGATAATGTCATTCCAATTCTGCAATTTCTGGCTGTGTGTACAAAATTGTTACATTTGTATTCAGTTTCATAATTCAAATCTCCAAATTTGTTATGACTTCCGTTAAAATCCTCACAAGGATTTTTGAGATAATTTCCTTCATAATGATTCCTATAGTTTTCATAGCCATTTCCATTCCATGTGTTTCTACACCATGCATAGGCTCTACAATTTATAGCCTTATGCCCAAAATGATTACAAGAATAACATAAGTCAAGAAAAATATTTTGGTACCTAGATGTGGGGGGTCTTCTAGTTGGTGTAAATATTTTGAAATCATGGTCTTCATTTTGAGTCTTCTTAATTGCTGGTGATTGCTTCAAAGTTCCTCTGAATACATGATCTTCTTTTCGATTTTCCTTTATTGCCGGTTTCTGTATATTCTCCTTCAGAGGATTGGAACCATTGATAGCATATGCATAACTTCTTTGTTTTGCTTCACTTCCGGTCATCATAGAGCTTGAACCCTTATCAACATCATTTTTTTTGTATCCAAGATCATACCTATCATAGAATGGTCTTCGACTGCTGATGATTTCATCAAGTATTTTGGTGTTGTTTCCAAAGTTCTGCTAGGTGTCCTTCTATAATTATTTTCTGAGTGAGACTACTTCATTTTCCAGTTCTTCCTATATCTTCTCTTTTTTTCTTCCAGTTTTCTTCTGAGTATTTTTCCAATCACCTTGGATTCTTCCAACTAAACTTTTAGATCCATAAAGATCTTCTTTGCTTCTTTAGGATTTTTTTCGGAGCTTTCCTTTAGTTCGCTCAACTCGTCCTTGAGTAACTTGTTTTTATTCCTTTATTTTCTTAGATAACTTAAGGCACTAAGCAATTATTCTTCAAGATTCACTTATCCTTCTTCATAGTCCTCCTCATTATCTTTAACAGTTTCTTCTAATGCCATGAAGAAAACTTTTTTTGAGTCACTATCACTATCATCATCTTCATCGGTGAGGAGTTGTCCTTTGAATAAAGACTCTTATTTTTAAAAAATCTTATTTTATTTCATTCCTTGTCTTTTTTTTTGACGTTTCTTTTCTTTCTTGGGAACTTCTTCTTCATCACTATTTGACCCTTTTGAATAAGAACATTTGAAAGAAAAATGACCAACTTTACCACAATTAAACATTTGAAAAGAAGCTTACCTTTGTACTTGTTGGTTCCCCTTTTTAACTTTGTCACAAAGTCGGCCTCTTCTTCATTTTCTGAGTCATCATTGCAGCTGGATCATGAGCATGCTTTTGAATTTTGCTTGTTCTTCTTTATATTCTTGGAGGCCTTGAAAGATGCTTCCCTTATAGTTGGATTTTCCCGTTCTATTCTCATTTTGTATGCTATAATAATTCCATTTAATTCATCCATGTTTAAATTATCTAGATCTTTTATTTCTTCTCTAAGGGTTGAGATTTTAGAATTAAATTTCATTAGGAGAGATTTCAGTATCTTTTAAACAATTACTTAACTTTCAATATTTTATCCTAGTCCTCTCATGGTATTCACATTTTCAACTACTCAGAGAAAATAAGCTGCAATGTCTTCATCTTCTTTCATTTTCAAGTGTTCAAATTGTCTTCGGTAAGTTTGCAGTTTGGCCCCTTTGACTTTAACTTTTCCTTCATAAATTTTTTTGATCTTGTCCCAAATTTCTTTTGTTGAGGTATGTTGCATAACCTTGACAAATTCTGATCTTGATAGACCACCCAAAATAGCATACATGGCCTTTGAATTACATTCAAAAAGTCTTCTTTCAGTTGTACCTGTTGTTGGAGTAATATCTAGTATAGTGTATCCATTCACTATGACTTGCCAACCGTCAAGTTCTTGTGACTACAAAAACAATTTCATCCTTTTGCTCCAGAAATCATAATTCATCCCGTCAAACAATGGTAATCCAAGCTTGGAATATTCTCCATACTTCTCCATGTTTCTTACTGGGATCTACCTTCCAATGGTCAGAATCTTCCTCAAGGTAACTAATCTAATACCAATTGTTGGAATATTCACCAATACTGAGAGGGGGGTGAATCAATATTGAGCACTTTTTACCATTTCAAACTTTAAATAGAACAAGTAAACATTAACCATTAGTAATGTCATTCATCATCACATAAACCATACACAGCACAAAAGATATTTTACATGGAAACCCAAATGGGGGAAAACCACATAATTCTTTTCTTATATAATAAAAAGATTATATTCTTTTGATTTACAAGCACCCACTGAAAGGAAGCACCCACTCCCTAATTTCTCTAACACCTACTAGAATGAGGATACATCCCCCTAGATTTACCAACTGCAATTGGAAGGAAGCATCCACTTCCTAGAGTACATGCTCCAACCTGTAGAGAGGACACCAATCCTTAGTGAGCTCCAACTCACTCTAGCACCACCTTGCCACCCTGATATGAGTAAGAATATCAACCTATCATTGTCGCCGTTTTCACATTATCACTGTCACTGTCTTTTCTATTTCCACTATCACTATCACTATTATTTTCACTGTCATTATCACTATCACCGTCTTCACAATCTGTCTATGATATGCTTCATAATTTTCCTCCGATCTACTTCATAATCTGCCTCTGATCTACTTCATAATCTGCCTCTGATCTACTTCATACTATACAAAAACTCTTACTTCCAAAGGGCATATCTCCGAAATTATAGAAAACCAATATTTGAAACTTGTACTCTAGGTACTTCAATATCTTTACTTCATATCCTCCAAGGTTCACTATTTGCAACATCCTGGAACAAAATTTATAGAGAAAATACCAAACTGGTCTGTTTAAAGATGATTTCAGGATCATTCAGAAACCCTAACTTCTTGAGGTTATATCTATGCAAATATAGTATACCAGCATCTAAAACTCGTACCATAATTTCTTCAATATCTCTACATCATCTCCTCCAAGGGGCACTGTCTAAATATTTTTAGAACAAAAGATATAGTGAAAATGCCAAACTAACATGTTTAAAGTTGATTTCAAAATCATTTAGAATCTCTAACTTATCGAAGTCATATATCCAAAATATAACATACTAGCATCTGAGGCTCATACCACAAAATATATTCAGAATCATTCAGAATGTTCTTTAGAATCTCTAGTTCATCTTCTCCAAGGGGAATTGTCTGAATCTTTATAGAACAAAATATATAGGGAAAATTCTAAAATGACCTGTTTGAGGATGATTAAGAAACCCTAATTTGCCTAGGTCATATATCCTAAAATATAGTGAACCAACATCTGAAATGTTTACCACAACTACTCACACATTTTCCTCCATCCCATAAAAAATTCATGGTCTGAGTCATCCCAGAACAAAATTTAGAGCGAAAATGGAAAGATGATCTGAAACAGATTTCACAACAAAAACTCTAGAACAAATCATCACAAGGTTTCATCTTCTATTGGAATTTATCCTTCTTCAGTTCATATTCTCTTGGAAATTCACTCCTAAAGGATGGAATTCACTCCTCTTCCTTAGATGATTTGAATTGATGTTCTTCAAATGCCAAATGAATTTCCTCTTATTTATACAAGTGCAAGGTCACTTTTAGTTCACTTTCGGGCTGACTTATAACTTATCATTAATCTTGTCTTCAACATTTTAGCTGCTTCTTCAATGGGTCAATGACAACTTCATGGCTTCATCAAGGGGCTTTGACTTGTCTTCTTGACCACTTCATGTTTTCATCAAGGGTATTTGGGGATTCTTCAAGTTTCACTTCATCATGGTCATATGGACACATCATCATCAAGGGGACTTGGGGCTTCTTCAAGTTTCACTTCATCATGGTCATGTGGACACATAATCATCACTATAGGGGAATATTCCATGGATTTGGGGAATTTCTCCATTTGTGTACCACTCAAAGTGGGCACTTGGACACAACCACATGTTATCTCATACCGTGAGGGCCATGCTTAACAGCTACACCATAAGGGGGCCACTTTGGATTTATATACACTTATTCTTAGATTTTGACATCAATGACAACCTTATTCAACAAATTATTTATCTAGGGATGCAAGTTAATTAATGTAATTCAATTAGGCTTTCTTACAATTAATCAACAATAAAATAAAAAGGAAATCAACCTCACCTACGATTAATTACAACAATTCATTTGGTGAGATAATTAACATGAGTGCTAGAAATGAAATGAGAAAACGATAGAACTTACATGGATGAGGGTTGTTGTAGGTGTTGCGGATTCCTAGGGTGAATAGGAGAGTTGTGGAAAGCCTTTACGGGAGTGTTTCACCTCATAAATGATATTTCACATGAAACCCAATCTCCATGTAAATCATAGTTGTACCAATATCCAACAAAATGCGATAAAAACACTATATTTACCACACAAATGATATAGAAATGAAATAATGAATGTTGACTGCATGTTCCCTTAGAAGGGTATGATATCTCCCTTTCCCTAGTTTTGGTTGAGCATACATTGAGGTATTAGGGTTGAAACATCCAAGGAATGAGAGATAATCAAGCCTTTGAAGATGTAGTAGGATGATATAAGAAGCCTACAAGTTTCTAGCCAAATTAAGTGCAAGATTTTATTGATGAGGTGTTGGAGAAGACAGATACAAGTAGCTAAAGGCAATGGGGAAAATAATTATGGATCTAGATAAAAATATGACACCAATATAACTATGTTCCTACAAGAAAGTAAGAGAGAGATATATATTCAAATAAAAGAGAGTTTAGAAAGAGGAGTTGAATGGTATAAATAGGTAAGGGAATGACCTTAAGGAAAATCTAAATGTCAAATTAACCATTAGAGAGAGACACTTATATGAAAATTCCAAATCACATGGTTTGACCTAATGCCATGAGTGCTTGAGACCATATCATGGGTTTTCCTCAAATATAGGATTATGTTACACAAAACGTGAGACATAGTCACAATATAAGCAATGAAGACATGGCTTACTTAATGCCTTGAGACTAAAAAATGTTAAAAAAAGATTTATATAATTTGACCTCGTCAATAGAAAACCCAAATAAATTTGGGTTTCCTTGGACTTGTAATGAAGCATCCCATGTAATTATGGACCTAACTATGGGCTTGTACCACAAAATAGAACAAAGAGTAAGAAAATGCTCTAAACAAGTTCCTTGAAGGGTCAAAGTGAATCACAATTATCACCATGATTGAAAGGATAAGAGATGAAATGTGGTGAAGGGCCCTACTTAAGCATTATATATCCCTAAGATGTCACACATATAAGCCAAGGTAAAGAGGACTCAAGGAAGGTGGTTCAATATAGAAGGATGGTAGAGAAATATTGTTAGCATTAGTGGGTGCTCATGCATGGACATAAAATTGAAGTAGGTCACACCATGACAACCCTAGTGGGTAGGCATATGTGAGTACTAAAACAAAAAATCAATATGAATAATAAAGAAAATCTTCAAAATGGATATAGTAAGATATATGTAAAATTCCAATGAAGAATAGGTTTTCGATAATGATATACATATATTTATGATGATGTTTTTTAACATCCGTCGAGACAAACTTTTGTCTATTGGACCCTAAGGAAAAAATGGTAATGAATTAATTGGATTGCTTTAGAATTTTGTTTCTATGTTAAAAAATATTGGATATTCTTAAATCGACATAATTTTCATGAGTTATGTAGGAAATTCTATAAGAAAGTGCTTCCCACCCTCCACCTTTTTAGTATCACAAATATGACAAGTTCTTTCATTCTACGTCATTTTAAGATTTTTCCAAATTTTCTGTTTAACTATGGAGCTCATGAAAATTCATTCTTATTTTTAGCAATGTTGATTTTCTTCTTTACACTAGTTACACTAGAAAAATACTTTTGATCTTCTAGATTAGGGTTAATGATTTCTTTATAGTATCTTAATTTTTTTATCCTCTAATTATCTCTGTGTTATCACTCCAAAAGTACCTTAAGGTTGCAGAAAGGCCACTTGGAGGTAACCACATAACCACTTTAGGAAAGGGAGCTGGCTTCTTCCTTTCAAGAGAGGGATCTCTCACCAGTTGTTTAACAGGGCTAGATATAAAATAAAACTAAAATCAGATTTATTGTGTGGTTGAAACAAGATGAATATTCATTGGGCAATGGAGTCATGAACACTTATGATGATTAAAGTGGCAATGCTTTGTAAATAATTCAGAATAGATGCAGTGTAGCTACTCATTTGCAGTCAAAGAGCTGTTTGTCTGGTGATAAGGAAGAAAATAAGAACAGTCCATCAATACAGAGCATTATTAAATGAATTCTGAATTAACTTTAGTAAAAACTATTTTGTGGATGCTTGAAATCAAAGAAACAGAGCATAACAATATGAATTCTGCCTCAATATACACTTATCCAAACATGAAAGAAAACATCATAAAGTAGATAACAAGGAAACATCACATGCATAAGAAGAAGGTACAGACTGCAAATCAAATAACACAGGAATCTCTGCTTAAATTGCTTGCTCGACTCTGCCAATTTTATTAAAGGAAAATCTCAAAATACATTCACAAAAGCCTCACGGGTCCAACAGGTTTAACCCTTTGCTCTTCATTACATATGTGTATATATAGGTATCTTTCATCCCTCAGGCTTGAATCACCCTAACAAAAAACTGTTACAAATTTTGTGACACCTATACAAACAGGTTCACCCTCTATGAGGATTAGTTACAATATAAACAACAAATGCTGACAAGTGGGCTTAACAGCCTTTACAATTTCCCTCGAGCATTTACCAGCTAGTAACAAGCCCTGGTAAATAAACAAAACCCTTGGTAACTTTCTCACGCTGTAACCTCCACGCCCTTCACAATATTTCATGGACGCAGTTTCAGCTTAGATTTCCCATACTTCTCCATGAGCTTCCACTCATCAACAACTGGCAGCTCTGACGTGGCCACATCTTTCAACCATACTCGCATCTTTGTATGCTCCTTGCATGAGCAGTTGTTAAGGTGTGTACATGCTTCCTTGAAGGCTAAAAGTAGTTCAAATTCCTTTACCAATTTATCAACCACTTTTTTTCCTGACAATGGCTGGTTCATGTTAGCAAAGCCTTCATGATCCAATCTGCACTCCCATTACTTTCCCTGATACTCTTCTTGTGTGTTCATGGTGCCATCTTCCTCCCGAAAGAGGGGAAGTCCCTTCTTGAATAATGGATCAAACATCTCTCTGAAAAGTTTTACTTGATGTTCTAAGATGTCTATTCTTGCCTAGATGGTATTCACCTGCTAATGTTTATGCATCACTTTCTTGGCCCAAATGATGGTGGACAACCTATCTTTTATGCCTGCTGCATTTACCTCATCTTCAGTCAAGCCGTTCAAGAATTCTATGGCATTCTTAGCATGTTCCATAGGATTTTTATTCAATTTATCATTTGCAGCTACTATACTTTGATTGGCTATCTTGATTACAATGTCTTTGTCTAGAATGAAATCAAGATATGGCCTTAGCTTTTCTGCCTCTGCAATAATCTCATCCCAAATGACTTGCTTTGCTTCTTGCAGAGAGGTCTGACTTGTGGACTGCTTCACCAGCTCCTCATTTTTGACCTGCAACTCCTAGTACTTGGTTTAACAAGCCTCCTTTTCCTGCTCTGCTTTTGTCATTTAGGTATTCAGATTTATGTTTTGTTTCTTTAACCTTTCCACTTCCATGTCCCTTAGATTGCTTGAGCCATGGCCCCTACAAGGGAGAAGTCACCATCTTCTATGGAGGAGGGTGTGGCCATGTTTTCCAATTCCTGACTCTTCTCCTGCAACTTCCTTTCAAGGTACTCATATTTGGCCTTTAAAGACTTCTCACTTTCTACCACAAGAGCTATATCTACCTACCACTTCTTCTCTTTCTCTTCAAATTTTAGTAGTCGGGCCTTGCAGTCTGTTAGTTCATTTTGCAGCTTTTCTCTCTTCTCTTCCAGCTCTGATAGCTCAGATCCTTCCACCAGCTGGGTGGAGGGAATTTTTAACTTCTTCTTCAAGGTCTGAATGTCATGGTCTTTCTCATCCAACAACTTTTGTACACTAGCTCTCTTGTATTCTTGGTTCTCAGTAGTCAATAATGCAGTTTGGAGCTTTTTGATTTGTGCCTTCAGGGACTTATTTTCCACTTTTTCCAGCCTAAGCTGATTTTGAACTTTGTTCTTGCTAGCTTGCACTTTGGACATCTCCAGTGTATCCTTTAGCAACTTTGCATATATAACCTCCCCAGTTTCCTTGTGCAAATTTATCATATCTGGCACAAGGATGTCTTCCAAGTTTACCCTTAGTTTAGTTGCTTGTTTTTGGTGGCTAAGGCCAAGTTCAGGGTGTTCTAGGCATGGCTTCTGCTAGCCATCAAAGACACCACTTTATTGGAAAGTTTCCTCACTTTTGCATACAGTTTGGACTCCACTGAGGCTGCTTCTGTGCTCTCCTTATACTCCTCCAGTAGTTCAGCTCTACTCTTGCTTGGTGCAGCTGGTTCAGTGGATCCTTGGTTGAACACATATTCACTGAACTCAAAGGAAGGTATCTGGATCTTCACCCGTTTCTTTTTGACTTGCCTTGTTGTCACTGTCACCAACTGCTACTCGGGCTCTTCTATTTTCTTCCTTTTGGAGGCTCTCTCTATGTCTTTATCTATGTCCATGGGATCAGTGCCTTCCAACTTGCTGGATTGCCCAGAGCCACTGGAAGAGGGTATAGAATTTTCAACTGTTTGGACCAGGATGGAGGAGCTGGGTAGTGGGGAAGTGACTTTTGATATCAGAGAGGTGGAGTCACCAGGTGTATCTACCTCCATCTGACTTTTTCTAGGATATTCTAATAGATTAGCAGTCTCAGCCAGCCCTGTGATTTCAAAATGTACACAAGCGTTTCTGTTAGTTTCTTTTCTCCTGTCTGAGATAATGTGGTGAGGGTCATAATTGATGGATGGTTTTTCTCTAAATCCCATATCTCTCATCACATGCTCAATGGTTGGGAGGGAAGCCTTGTTTTTAACAATGAAAGGGCCTACTGCCCATGGAAAAGTGATATCAGAAGCCTTCTTGTCATCCAGGAAATGCTCAATCTCCACCTTTAGCTTCTGTCTGATGAACTCCAATGTAAATATTCTGGGGGTTTAGAAAAGCCGGAAACACATAAGGTGCATGGGAAAACCCATAAAATCTAATTGTAGTGCTGTGCTATGATAGGAACCAGTCCCCAATCCTCTTCTCTGGAGAAGGCTGCAACAACTCTTTCATTTATGCTAATACCTTGGGCAACTTCTTCTGAAATAAAACACGGTAAACATATGACTTGAGGTTGTTCATGAATTGCGTGTAGCTTGTGTACATTTCCTGTGTGAGTAGCTCCCCTAGGCATCGGCAAATTCTCTTCATTGAAGGACAGGAACATCCTCAGCAGCTAAAACTGGAATCTAAAGCTTCTAGTTTTGGGGAACTCCACTAGCTGAGAATGGATATTCTCAGCTAGGGCTTCATCAAACCTAAGACAAGCATACTGGGTGGAATGACTGAGCTCCTCAGGCTCAAGAGGAAATGTGCTCATGGAAAACAACAGGCTTATCAAAGGATCAGTGATATACATGTCATTATCTAATCCTAAGAATTGGGATAATATGGTGACGACACATTTGTAATCTTCTGTGAACAGATTGACTTCATTAGGGAAAATCTGGTTCTGGAAGGAGGCATTTGGTTGTAGGCTACAAGGGAATAAACTTTGCTTAAGTTCGGCTGGGGCCTATCTGAAATGTTGAATTAGGGCTTCTTCCCTATATTCTTTGGCCTTTTGATAGAACTCATCCGGGATGGATAGGGCCTTTCTAACAGTGAGGGTATTGATTTGGCACAAGATCTTAGAGTTGGCTGCATCCATAATCACCCTCTCAGAAGAGGAGTAATGGGTGGCGCACCAGTCGACAAACTCGAGACAATTTGGGGTTTGTTCAATTGCAAACAAAGTGAAAAACGTCTAGTAAACCTTATGCACATCAACATTTACCTCCCTAATCAGCTTCAACCTGTCCTCAGCTGTCTCAATGGAGCTATTTATCAACACTATGTCATAAATCTCAGAATCCTTATCCTTAAACAAATTGTTTATCCTTTGGTGTTCGAAACCTGGGGGTTCTATTAGTTCAACCATTTAAATAGTTTATTATGGAACAGAAGGCCTATTTGGTTATCGACAACTGGGATGAGAAATGGCTGAGTTTTCGACTTCTGCATAGTATTCTGTCGTTTTTCGATGCACATGTCAAATGATACTCAGGTCCCCATGCAGCTGTATTTTATATTATTTCCCCTTCCCTTATCATTCTTGCACTTATCGCAGTGAAGAAGTTCTCTGAGCCCTCCATCTGCGTGATTAAACTCGAGCCGTAGATCTCCTTCACCCCTTTAACTCCAAAATCCTTCACGACCTTCAATCCTTCCACACGTCGCCTTTCTTTCACCTTAGATCCATGAAAACGCTGTCAATCGTCGATCTAGACTCCTCCCAGATCCTGACCGTCAAAAGGTGTAGCGCCTACCATGTTCACAGATTTGGATGACGCCGATGCTCTGTGCATGTTCAATTTGTGAACAAATATACAACCATAGATCTAAACTTTTCCAAATCTACACCGTTGCAATCCGCGGGGCCTACCAAAAGTTCTCAGATTTGGAAAGTTAGTTCTTGCGCGCACTTTGAAATTGGGAACAAATTTCCGACCGTAGATCTACCTTTATGCCCATTGATCAACTTTCCAACTTGCTTGCGGGCTAAACACTCCGCCTCCTAGAACCACCCCATCTTAAACTGTGAAGGGGCGCTTATGGCCGTCGATCTTCGTCGTCCCCGATCTACACCCTTCATCTGTGCCACCATTTGATTGCGGGCGGATTTTTACATTCACCTTCCTTTGTTAGGTTAAAACTTAGGATTTCTTAATTATTTCACTCTGAATCTTAGGGGTAAACCCTTTAGAGGCTCGATTTGCATCCTTATGGGTCATATGGATTTAAAACTGAGGTCTTACTCGTTCTTTCATGGGTCTAACCTTCTCCAGCCTTTCGAGACAAAACTAGTGTCAATAACTGGATCCAATTGGGGATGCTATCCTCCCTATGAGGTAGCAAAGAACCCTGCAGACCTAGTGCCTGATCGATTGGGCTGCTCTTCAAAACTTCAAACACTGCTCTGACTTTTCTGTATGCAAAAATCAAAACAAAAGGATACCCCTCTAGATTTCAGGGCCTTCACCGTGGGCTTCAAATCCTTTGGTTCAGCACATGTACTAATGCAAATATAAAGCAATATATACAAAATATGATACAAAGGTTACTTGCCACCCTTAGGACAAGTAATGCTTCAGAAATCTGTCATTCACTGGACCTCCTGTCAGTGGAGACCCATCTTGATGATCTAGCATGAAATAATTGACACCTCTGTTTGCTGCAATAATGTATGGACCTACCCATATATGGTCAAACTTCCCATGCTTGTCCTCTCTAGGAGCATCCCACTTCAAGACCAAATCATCAACCTGGAATTTTTCTTCTTTCACCTTCCTATCAAAAGTATTCTTCACTCTCTCTTGGTGCACCTGCACTCTGTCATAGGCCTTGTCTCTCAACTCATTCAATTCTATCATCTGATTTATTCTCCTTTGCATATGGTTTGGTTCATCTTCATGCCCCTGTAACAGCTTCATGACTAGCAATCCTAAAGAAGTTGGAAATACAACCTCAGCTCCATAAACCAACTGGAATGGTGACATCCCAATAGCTCTCTTTGTGCTAATCCTGTCAGCCCATAAAGCATACTTCAGCTTCGTATTCCAAGCTCTTTTGTTCTCCTCCAACAACTTCTTAATTATCCTTACCAGGCTCTTGTTAGAAGACTCAACCAATCCATTTCCTTGTGGATAATAGGCAGTAGAATGGTTCAGGTTTATGTGGTACTTATGGCAGAAACTTATCATATTTTTGGATTTGAAAGCAACTGCATTATCAATCACAATCCTGCTGGGGAATCCAATCTTTCCAAAATATTATTCTCTAGAAAATCCATGATTACAACATCAGTTTCTCTCCTAGTGGGTATGGATTCAATCCACTTTGTGAAACAATCTGTTGTTGTTAGGATCCATTTGTGCTAACCTGAAGAATTTGGGTTGATCTCCCCAATGAAGTCTAACTCCCACTGTTGGAAAGGTGCCTCTATTGAAACTAGGTTAAGAGGAAGTGAAACCAATTTCCTCTTACCATCAAAGATCTGACACTGATGACATGTGGTAGTCTCTTTGTATACATCAGAAAACATAGTGGGCCAATAAAACCATCCCTCGGGATTTTGTTTGCTGTCACTTTCCAGGAATGGTTCCCTCCACAATCTCCTTTATGAAAATCCTTCATTATCTGCTAGGCTTCATTCTCCAATAATCAATTCAATAATACACCACCACGGTCTTTCCAATACAAGTATTGGTTTAGCTTTACTGATCTAGCTCTTGTTTTACTCAGTCCTGCAGGAGCTTGTAGATTCTGCAATACATACACAATGTCAGTGTACCAAGGAGACATAGAAAAATCTGGCATTACCTGCATTCCTGTGTCTAGCTGATTTGGATGGCTGGTCAAGAAGTTAAGCTGCAATGATTCACAATTAGCCTTTGTCATCATTTTGGCCACCCCTTGTCCCTTGATCAAATTAATAGGCTTGATTTCAAGATCATATTCTAACAAGACAACAATCCATTTTCCCTCTTTCCTTCAGGATCTGGCTGGGTAAGAATGCTCTTTATAGTATTATTGGGAACATGGGAAACAATGTGTGAATGGAGAATGTATACCCTAAAATCTTTCAATGATTTCACCAAAGCATATGCCTGCTTTTCCATGATGTCATACTTTAACTCCCCCTCTCTCAATACCTTGCTGAAGAATGCAATAGGCTGCTCAACATTCTGATTATTTTTCTGCAATAGGACTCCAGCCACAGTATGCTCAGATGCATAAGAAAAAATTAGGAAATATTTGGTAAAATATGGACTTGTTAGGACTGGAGCCTCAGTGATGGCCCTTTTAATACCCCTGAATGTTTCTCTAGCATTTTCTTTCCATTTTATCTGATTTTCTTTCCTCAACATGTTAGTAATATTTCTCATTATATATGCAAAGCTAGGAATGAATCTTCTCAGTAACCCTACCTGTCCAATAAAGGATTGCACCTCCTTCTTGCTTCTAGGCTCTTCCACCTTCAAAATTTCCCTAACCCTTTCTGGATCAATCTTAATACCATCCCTAGAAATAATATGCCCCAACAATTTTGCTTCTTCAAGTGCAAAATTAGACTTTTTGGGGTTCAGTGAAATACCATACTTCCTACACTTCAAAAACACCTTCTCCAGGTGCTTGATATGTTCTCTATCAGACCTGGAATATATAGTGATATCATCAATGTAAACAACCACACATTTGTCTTTCTCCTCTGCAAAAGCAATGTCCATAGCACGCTAAAATGTGGCTCCTGCATTCATCAGCCCAAAAGGAATTTTATCATACATGAATGTGCCCCAGGGTGTAGTAAAAATAGTCTTTTCTTGATCTTCTGGGAGCACTTTGACTTGGTTATAACTTGAGAAACCATCCATGCTAGAAATTATTTCAGACCCTACCACTCTTTGCAGAATGTGTTCCATCTTAGGTAGTGGGTAATTGTCCTTTAATGAAACCCTGTTGAGGTTTCTGAAATCAATGCAGATCCTAATTTCACCATTCTTCTTTCTAACAGTAACCAAGTTAGATACCCATTTTGAGAACCTCAAAGTCACAATGATATTAGCATTGAACAACTTCTTGATCTCTTTTTCTATCACAGGAAATAGCTTGGGGTTTACTCTTCTTAACTTCTGTCTGAAATGGTTCTCCCCAGGCTTAATTGGAATGGTGTGATGGATGATGTAGGTATCATATTCTTTCAAATATTCATAGCTCCAGTCAGAAACATCTGTATATTTCTTCAACAATTTGATGTATTCTTCCTTCTCTTTTGCAGGCAGTTTCTTGGACATCCTTACAATTCACGGTTCTTCTTCAGTCCCTAGGTTCTACTCTACAACGACATCATCAACAGGCTTCATTTTAGGGTTTTTAGCCACATCGTTTTGATCAAACAACTTCTCCAAGGGAATCAGACCTCTAGGGATAAAATTACTCTTCAATTGAATTATATCCTTTCCTCCCAGCGTATTCTGCCAACCTTTGCTTCCAACTTTTTCATCTTCAGTCAACCCATCATCTTGAAAACACTCTAAATTTTCATTTTCTGAGTCAATCTGAGTGTTCACAAATTCATCAGATAGCTCTAAGAATCTCTTTTTTTGCATATCATCATCAAAAACCTGCCAGTACTTGGAGTTGTCTAGTATTGATGGTTTATTTACAACCTCAACTTCAAATTTCTTCTGAGAGTAAATGGGAGTCTTGAAACCACCAGCAGTTGTAGCCAAAGAATCAACTACTTGATTTTCTATTATGGGAACTACCCTGATTTTATGCTCTATAAAATAATTACCAAACATGTCCCAAACTTCATTTCTGTAGGCCCTCATTCTGGGATGTTTTGTCTGGTAATTGTTGTTCACTTGGTTTATTACAAGCTCTGAGTCCCCAAACACTTCTATTCTCTTTTCTCCCATATCTTTCAAGGCCTGCAAACCCAGCAACAAAGCTTCATACTCAGCTACATTGTTAGTACATTCAAAAGTCAACTTATAAGACAGAGCTTTAAATTCTCTTCCTGGGGATATGATCCAAACACTAGCTCCAACCCCATTCTTACTCAAAGACCCATCCAAATACATAGTCCATAACCCTTCCTCATTCTATTTCTTCTCCAAGGCCTCTTGTCTTCTTGCAAACTCCTCATCCTCCTCAACTTCAATCTGTATAGGGACTTTAGGGTTAGTACATGGTCCCTCATTGAAAAATATAGAGGATCCCAAATCAGTGTCAACATCATAAATAGGGTGATTTTCAGGTTTGTCCTGATTGCTGACCACATAGGCAAGTCTCTTTTCTATGTACCTTCTATTGCTTCCAAACAGGGGTATAGTTTCATATGACAAATCCATTTGCATAGTTCCTCTTAATTTTGATTGCCAAGATCTTGATAACAACATACCAAACTTTGCAGGAACATCAACTACTACAACATCAATCACAATGCTTTTGGCTGGGAGCTGTGCAAGAGATACCACCATATCCTTTATTAATCCCAGACACTTGACCTTTCTAGAATCAAAAGAAAACAAGTCTTTATAAGGAATAGTAACTTCCAGTCCTAGACTTTCCACTACTGTTTTTGACATTAGATTATGAGATGCCCCAGAGTCCAGCATTGCATTGTGCAAAATCATATCATGGATGTTCAAACTTAGATAAAAAGGAGGGACTTCTTCATCATTTGTATCTTCAATTTTGGGCCCAAAAACAATAGTGGGAGCATCATTTGTCACTTCTAAAATATCTAGATGGCACTCACCTTGGTTCTTGACCATTTTAGTGATTTCTTCCCTATATTCATTATTCTTCAACAACTCATTAAAGGGGATAGAAATTTCAACCTTTGACAACTCTGTTTTTAGACTGAAGGATGAAATTGGATTATCCACATCAATTGGCCTTGACTGTTTATTTTCCTTTGGCCGTTGTTCCTTATTTTCGGGGTTATCCTGTACAACATCTTGCTGCTTTTCTTTCTGTTTTTATAAACTTTGTTGGGTGTTGGAAGGCTGATTTTGGTTGGACTTTCCTCTATATTTTATTACCTCCCGATTTCTCAGTTTTAGTTTTCTCTGAAAATCATCAATGGCATTCTGATATCCTCTTTGCTATTGGTCTGAATCTAGATCTGAGATATGACTGTTATCTTCTTGAGTGAAAAAATTATGTTCTTCTTTAGTTAAATGTATTTCAAAATCACTTTCATCAAAGTGATGGATCTGATCATCCGTTGGATCCTCTTGTCCTTCCTCATAAACCATATTTTCAGGGAATGGTGGTCTTATTTGCTGATCTTCAAGGTTTCTTTGGTTTCTTTGAGGAAAGGGCCTTCTGAAATTTGGATTTCTTATTTGATTTTAAGGTTGCTCTCTATTAGGGGGTCTGTTATCTAAGGCCAACCTGTCCATCAATTTCTCCATTGGATTCATCATCATCTCAAACTTTACATCACTGGAAGAGGAGAAAGTGGAAGCAAAGGGTTGGATTTTTTGTCTCTTCTTATCTACTTCTGTTTTACCTTTCAACTTCCCTGAAGCCATCATATTTGCTTCCACTTCTAGGGAATATTTTAACATGGTTGACAGGGTAGGTGACTTCCTCTCCCTCAACATACATGAAAAATCTCCTTCAAAAGCATCAACATAATGAAATTTAGCAGCACCTACTAAGGGTTTAATATCAGTTGGGATTGAGTTGTACACCCTTATAAATCTGCTAGAAAACTCATGGACAGACTCAATGTTCCCCTTCTTCAAATGGTCATACTGAGATAGTATTTGCAGAGGGCTCTTCTTTGATTCCCACCTATGTAAAAACAGTGTTTGAAAGGCTTCAAAGGTAGGGATAGATTCTACTAGTAGATCTTTAAACCATCTCTTAGCTTCCCCAGATAAACTCTGTGCAAACAACCTCATCTTTGCATCATCATTGTCTACTTCTTATAAGTCAATAAAATCCTCAAATATATCCATATGTTGTCTTGCTAAAAAGTTTCCATCTCCATCATATAAGGAAATTATCTGTGAGTAATTTTGAGGGAGATCATGCAAAACAGGTGGCAAGGCCAAGGGTGCAAACCTAGCTGCCATTGGTCTAGGTGGATTTGGTGGCACAACAGGTGGATTTAGTGGTGCAGTAGGGTTTATAAGAGGATTGTTAACAAGGTTGGTATTATGAGGATGGGAAGTTTGAAAACGAGAGCTATTTTCTTCAACTTTAACAGGGTTTTGCAAATTATACCACACAGGATCTAACAACTATGACTTAAAGTTATTTGGATTTAATTCTGTTTGCTCTAGGTATAATTCTGATTTTGACCTTAATAAAGACCTCCCAATGTCGACTTCTAAATCCAATTCATGAAAACCATGCAACTCTTTTTTAGACACAAATCTTTCAATATTAGAAGTGCTAGCTTTCTCTTTTCCACTTCTATGCCTAAGCAGAATTTCTGGGTTTTCCACACTTAGTAAAATTTCAGAGATGGGATTACCTCTCGTATGGATCTTTCTGGGAGCCAGTATCTCTTCTTAAATCTTCTTTGGATCAATGTGGAGGCACCAATTTTTCCCAGTGGATTTTCCTTCAACTGAAAATTTTGATGAGTGGAGTCGCCAGGGAAAATATACAACCTTCTTCAATTGCAGAAATCTCTATTTGCCCACATAAATCCCTTCTTTCCATGAAAACTTGAAATCCTTTGTTGTTTCTCCCAGGGACAATATGAATTTCATTCTCCGACAACAATTCCAATATGTTATCACTCCAAATGTACATTAAGGTTGCAGAAAGGCCACTTGGAGGTAACCACAGAACCACTTTAGGAAAGGGAGATGGCTTCTTCCTTTCCAGAGAGGGATCTCTCACCAATTGTTTAACAGGGATAGATATATAAAATAAAAATAAAATCAGATTTATTGTGTGGCTGAAACAAGATGAATATTCATTGGGAAATGGAGTCACGAACACTTATGATGATTAAAGTGGCAATGCTTTACAAATAATTCAGAATAGAGGCAGGGTAGCTACTCATTTGCAGTGAAAGAGCTGTTTGCTTGGTGATAAGGAAGAAAATAAGAACAGTCCATTAATATAGAGCATTATTAAATGAATTTTTCATTAACTTTAGTAGAAACTGGTTTGTGGATGCTTGGAATCAAAGAAACAAAGCATAACAATATGAATTCTGCTTCAATATACACTTATCCAAACATGAAAGAAAACATCATGAAGTAGATAAAAAGGAAACATTCACATGCAGAAGAAGAAGGTACAGACTGCAAATCAAATAACACAGGAATCTCTTCTTAAATTGCTTGCTCGGCTCAACCAATTTTATTAAAGGAACATCTCAAAATACATGCACAAAAGCCTCACAGGTCCAACAGGTTTCAACCCTTTGTTCTTCATTACATATGAGTATATATAGGTATCTTTCAGCCCTCAGGCCCGAATCACCCTAACAGAAAACTGTTAAAATTTTTGTGACACCTATACAAACAGGTTCACCCTCTATGAGGATTAGTTACAATATAAACAACAAATGCTGACAAGTGGGCTTAACAGCTTTTACAATTTCCCTCGAGCATTTACCAACTAGTAACAAGGCCTGGTAAATAAACAAAACCCTTGGTAACTAAATTCTCACGTTGTAACCTCCACGCCCTTCAGAATATTTCATGGACGTAGTTTCAGCTTAGCTTTCCCATACTTCTCCACAAGCTTCCACTAATCAGCAGTTGGCAGATCTGATGTGGCCACCTCTTTCAACCATCCTCGCATCTTTGTATGTTCCTTGTATGAGAAGTTCTTAAGGTGTGTACATGCTTCCTTGAAGGCTAAAAGTAGTTCAAATTCCTTTACCAATTTATAAACCACTGTTTTTCCTAACAATGGCTAGTTCATGACAGCAAATCCTTCATGATCCAATCTGCACTCCAATAACTTGCCCTGATACTCTTCTTGTGTGTTCATGGTGCCATCTTCCTCCCAAAAGAGGGGAAGTTCCTTCTTGAATAGTGGATCAAACATCTGTCTAAAACGTTTTACCGGATGTGCTAAGATGTCTATCCTTGCCTGGATGGTATTCACCTGTTGATGTTTATGCATCACTTTCTTGGCCCAAATGATGGTGGACAACCTATCTTTTATGCCTTCTGTCTTTACCTCATCTTTAGTCAAGACATTCAATAATTCTATGGCATTCTTAGCATGTTCCATAGGCTTTTTATTCAATTTCTCATTTGCAGCTACTATACTTTGCTTGCCTGACTTGATTACAACCTCTTTGTCCAGAATGAAATCAAGATATGGCCTTATCTTTTCTGCCTCTGCAATAATCTCATCCCAAATGAATTTCTTTGCTTCTTGCGGAGAGGTATGACCTGTTGCCTGCTTCACCAGCTCCTCATTTTTGACCTGCAGCTCCTGGTACTTGGTTTCCCAAGCGTCTTTTTCTTGCTCTGCTTTTGTCATCAAGGTCTTCAGATTTATGTTTTGTTTCTTTAACCTTTCCACTTCCATGTCCCTTAGACTTGCTTGAGCCATGGCCCCTACAAGGGAGAAGTCACCAGCTTCTATGGAGGAGGGTGTGGCCATATTTTCCAATACCTGACTCTTCTCCTGCAACTTCCTTTCAAGGTCCTCAGACTTGGCCTTTAAATCCTTCTCACTTTCTACCACAAGGGCTATATGTACCTGCCACTGATTCTCTTTCTCTTCGAATTTTAGCAATCTGGCCTTGCACTCTGTTAGTTGATTTTGCAGTTTTCTCTCTTCTCTTCCAGCTCTGCTAGCTCAGATGCTTCCACCAGCTGGGTGGAGGGAATTTTTAACTTCTTCTTCAAGGTCTGAATGTCATGGCCTTTCTCATCCAACAAATTTTGTACACTAGCTCTCTTGTCTTCTTGGCTCTTAGTAGCCAATAATGCAATTTGGAGCTTTTTGGTTTGTGCCTTCAGGGACTTATTTTCCACTTTTTCCATCCTAAGTTGATTTTGAACCTTGTTCTTACTGGCTTTCACTTTGGATAGCTCCAATGAAGCCTTTGGCAACTTTGCGTATATAAACTCCCCAGTTTCCTTGTGCAAATTTATCATAACTGGCACAGGGATGTCTTCCAAGATTACCGTTAGTTCAGTTGCTTTGTTTCTAGTGGCCAAGGCCAAGTTCAGGGTGTTCTAGGCATGGCTTTTGCTAGCCATCGAAGACACCTCTTTGTTGGAAATTTTCCTCACTTCTACATACAGTTTGGACTCCTCTAAGGTGGCTTCTGTGATCTCCTTATACTCCTCTAGTAGTTGTTGGCAGGCGGTTTGGTAAGTTAGCATCGCAACATCGCGGATGCTGCTACAAGTTAGAAGATATCGCAGAAGGCGGAAAGCTGGGGGCGAAGGAGAATATTTTATGTAATTTTGGGTCAATTGTACCGCAGTATGCGGGTTTTGGGTCATTCAGACCGTATGTTATGTAGTTTTGGATCAAATGTACCGTGGTATGCGGGTTTTTGGGTCATTTGGACCATGCCAGTTAGATTTTGGGTCATTTGGACTTATATTTTGAGTCATTTGCTCAAAGTGTCGGTTAGGAAGTCAGTAGAAAGTGGAAAAGCATTGTAAAGGAGGAAGCCTATATATAGACATAAGTTGTAAGTGTTGAATGATCTTTGTATGGATCCTTAGATGTCGGGTGTGTGTGTCTTTGAGTCTATATTTGAGATCAAGAGATATTGAGGAAATATGTATTTTGCGGAGGGAATGTATCTGATTTTCGGAGATAATATGAGATGACGAAGCTATTTTTGCGCAATCCCTGTGATTCCTTTGTTCGGTTATGGTAATGCATGTTGCGATATATGAATGATGCAATGTTTTCTTAATGCAATATTTTCTTTACTGTTATCTTTGCTGCGATGAATATTTCTGTTGAATGATGCTACAAGTATAAATGATGTCTGAGTAAATTGCATAAGATCTGTTTTAATGTTGCAACAAGTTAAGTAGTTGAGCCGCAACCATCCTCCTTCATTCCGCAGAAACATGGTTTCATCGACTCTTCCTGAACATCTTGGGTGAGAATTCATCTGCTCCACAGGTGTTGCTGGATGGGGTTAAACCTGTCTGGGCCGGTGCTCAGGGAGATCGCGGTATGTGTCGACAGTGAGTGGAACCCCTGTCGACTGGGTTTGTGTCAACAAATGGTTCCATTGCCAGGACCGTGTGCGAAGTGAAAGGAGGATATGTTGTGGCATCCAACGCAACCGGAGATACAAAGTTGGTTTGACCAGAAGTTGTAGGAATTTGCTGAAGAAGAAAGTCAGAACACTCGACTGACAGTAGATCAATGGGTGGAAAGGTATATTCACGACGGTCCGCACGAATGGTTTTTCTGTGAATTCCCAGTCATTTTGTACGAGTGGTTGGCGAAGTTGACCTTCTAGAAGAGGAATTTCCAAGGTGGTGAGATGACGACCTAGACCCCCGAGCTGATCCAAGAACTACAGGAAGTCGACAACAAGGTGCCTCGGGCTATTGAAGTTTGGCTCAATAGGATCTTGGAAGGCTATATCACTCAATTTGCGGTTGATACGCAAAAGTCTTATAGTGAAGCTGAAAGATATTTCTTCCGCGAACCCCAGGGAAGGTTTTTGCTGTCGCTTCAACTGTCCATTAAGATGCTTATTTGTGAGAAGGGTATATTGAAGATGCATCTAGATCAGTAAGCAGCCTGGTGGGTGGAGGCTGTGGGTACCGCGACAAAAGGGGTGCAGTACATGGAATGATAAGGGGTAGATGGGTGCAGGTCATGACGAGACTGTGAGTGAAGGTGAGGAAGAGAGTGGTATTACAAGGGGAGGAGAAAGGTTTCAACAGGAAAAGAGGCAGAGGATAGGAGAAGGTCTTGCTGCGATTGAACTGCAAGGCCGCGAAGGAAGACACAACAGGACGAAGCGACCTCACAGTCCTGGCAAGGATGACTAGGCTACGCCCAGGATAGAGGCAGGACCAAACCCCAACACCAATGTACCCACTCCTCCGCTCACTATCTCTCAACCGGTAGGAAATACAACTTCAACACCATCGAGTTCATCAATTCCATAAAAGTTAATTGCTAGTAGTTCAGCGACTGGAGGAAGGAAGCCCAGGATGGCGGGTGAGGATACTAAGTTACCGCCATTCCACAGAAATGGAACAGACAACCTTGAACAGTACTGGTTTTTATGTGAAGCGGTATGGACCGTAAAACAAATCACTGATGATGATGCTAAGAAAGGACAATTAGCGACAACTCTTCGAGGTCGCTCCTTGGACTGGTTTATGAAATTTACGCAGGTTCTGGTCGGCACTCTAGCAAAGACACTGGATGAAATTCCCATAGGCCTAATCATAGAGTTCCAGAAGCCCAAATCCGAAGCACAATATATCACAGAGCTTAAAGAGATTAAGCAGTATCCTAATGAGTCTGTGTGGGACTTTGATCAACGATTCAAGATGCCGATGGAAAGGGTTAGTTTTGAAATAAGCGTTGTTCAACATAAAGAATGGTTCATCGCGGCATTACTTCCGCACATTCAATTACCACTGATGTAATAGAATATTACAACCCCAAGTGAAGCCCTGGATATTTCCATGCGGTTGGAAGCGTTTCCAATTGGGGAAAATGCAGCTGGGATGTCGCAGATTCAGACACAACTAGCTAACCTAACCATACAGCTGGAAGATCTGAAGAAGGGCAAGGAACAGTGCGAAGAAGGGCATACTAAGGATACTTTCCCAAACTTTTGCAATTACTTGCTTTCACGAGCATCGAATCCATTGAATGGTGGAGGCATGCCGTGGTGTGGCATTTGTCAGGTGTATGGGCACCGGCATGACGACTGTCCGTACATGCAGAAAATGGTCACAATACCAAGGAATCTTTATTGTACTTTTGCAAATCGGTGGGCCATGATGATAAAGATTTCCGTGCATATGGGTTGCTACAAGAGAGCACGTACAATGCATTCTATGTGAAGGACGACTAGCGTGCCGTACAACAACCACAACTGCAACCGCAGGTAGCTCAGCAGCTCCCTCAACCGTAGGTACAGTTTGTACCGCAACAACAACCAAAATAGTTTATGCCGCAATATGCTTCGATGCAAATGGCTCCACAGTAGCCACAGTATGTTCAGCAACCGCAGTATGCACAACAAGGGAAAGGCAGGCAACCGAATCCTATGCAGCAACAGTTCAACCAACCGCAATACCAGCAGCAGGGAGGATTTCGTGGAGGATACCATGGAGGACGCGGTGGAGGATTTGGTTGCCGTGGAGGACGAGGAGGTCATGGACCTGTTCAGTGATATCACTGTGCGGTATGGGGACACTACTAGAGAGATTGTCCACTGTTGTAGACATAGTGTACGTTCTGTTTTGTTACCAATCACAGGGTTGAGAATTTCCCATAGTTGATTGCACAATGGCAAGCAGGGAACGTTCCGTAGCTACAAAATCAAAATCTGGTGCAACAGCCAGTGCAGAATCAAGTACAGCAACCGGCACAGAACCAGAACCAACAGCCAAATCAGAATGTTAACCCGAATGTGAACCAACCAGGGAATCCGCCGCTCAATCAGAACCAGGGTGTGAGTGTTGCGACAATTTTTGTGGAGCCTAGGCCACAAGATGCAGCTGTCGGGGTGATCACTCGGGGAGGTACAAAAACGGGAGAAGATAACTCGTAGCCACTTATTCGGTTAGCGAGACAGAAGAAGGTGTCATTTGACATCGATTCTGAACGTGATGACTTCTTTCAGGCGCTATGAGCAATGGAAAAGGCTCAAGGTAAGGCCATTGTCTATGATATGCCTCTTGTCTTTGATGACACGTCAGAGGCTGGTCCATCGGTGCAGTCTGGAACTTTGCAGAAATTCTTTGAAATTTTTTTACTGTTGGCATGGGACCCCACTGCTCTTGCCAAGATTGAGGGGCTGTTGCAGCGATTGACAAGAGGACGACAAGAGTCTGCAGTGAATTCTTTGTAGCAGCAAAAGACAGGTAAGGAGATGCGGATGAACATTCAAATTGGATATTATGACGTTGACTCAGTTATTCTTGATCTTGGTTTGGATGTCAACATCTTAACCAAGCAGGCGTGGTAGAAAATGGGGATCCCCCCATTGAGCTGGTCTCCTGTACAGCTCTGGCCAGCTAATCACGCCAAGGTGACACCGATTGGGAGAGTTCCATGTTTGGTAGTGGACATCGAAGGTATGAAAACCTATGCTGACTTCGATGTCATTGAGGTCGTTGAGGGAGGAAGCTCTTATCCCGCGTTGTTGGGGATTGGATGGGATAACGATAGTGGTGCAGTAATCAATTTCAAGTGACAGATGATGACATTTGAAAATCACGATCTCCGAGTTATTTCCCTGTTGGATCTGGCTGAAGGACGTAGATACATTGAACCAATGAAGGATGATGATACCAGAGGATGGGACCATGCATTCAATATTTCCGAAGATTATATTCATCCGACTGCCGACGGTGAGCTTGGATGGCACATCAACAGTTCTGCATCTTCCGACTCTGATGATGCTTTGGAACATTGGCAAAACCACTTGCATGAGGTATCGCTTCACAAGTTTACGTTGATCACACAGTCATTGTATCGCGTTGCGACTAAAACGATCACCCTGCTAGTATATGAAGGATTTATTGGCTTATCTAACTTTCTTGCAATATTTGAGGAAACATTCTCAGAACCACAGCGCCTGCTGGTATTGGAGGAAGCATTGAAAGATGCTCCAGCGCGCTGGTGGGCGACACATAAGAAATTGATTGCAGGATGGCCGCAGTGTCGGTGTTTGATGATGGTTCACTTCGGTAATACCGAGGTTTACCACACAGGGAAGTATGATGGAAGGAATGATCCTGGCAGTCACTTGCTGGAGTGTCAACGGCTATGGGCATCGTGAACATGAGATGAATGAGTCCATGCCTTTATCCATACTTTAGATGGGATGCCACGATCATGGTATATGGCAACCGAATTGCGAGGGGAAATTTCCACTTGGTTGGAGTTGACAATGTGTTTTACTCATATGTTCAGCTTTGCGGATGCCAACCTCGATGTCCACAATGCCTTGCAGCTCATCCGCGATGTGGTTCTGAAGTTTGTCCCGATGGAATATCCCGTGGATTCACATACACACTGCTAGATGTAGTATTTGATGGAATGCTATAATATCATTGGCAGGCCAGAAGATGGTGACGATTCGCAAAATGTCAATATTCCCGAGTCTGAAGGAAGTCGCGATATTGTATCCCCTGATGCGCCAAGTGATCCGATCAGTCAGCCGTTGAAGCTTCACAAGATCAACATTGGGACAGAGGATAGTCCCAAGTTCGCAAATGTTGGGGACTATTGGGATGATGAGATGATAAGCAAGGTCACCAACTTGCTACATGAATTTCAGGACTTGTTTCCCATGACGTTTTCTGAGATGAAGGTCATACTGGGCGATTTAGGGGAGATGAGGATCTCGTTGAAACCAGATGCCAAGCCGATCCGGCAGTGACCCTATTGACTGAATACGTGACATAAGGAGAGGGTCAAGATAGAACTGGATCGCATGTTGGATGCTGGTATCATTGAACCGGTTGAGGAGTCAGAATGGATTAGTCCTATGGTGGAACAGGACAAGAAGACTGGTGAGGTGCACATTTGGGTTGACTTGCGAAAGCTGAATGATGCCTGTTTACATGATCCCTTTCCGACCCCGTTTACTGATGAAGTACTCGAAGGAGTGGGCAGACAGGATATGTATTCTTTCACAGATGGGTTCTCGGGCTATCATCAGATCCGCATTGCCAAAGAAGACTGCCACAAGACGGCTTTTGTGATAGAATGGGGCTGTTTTCAGTAAATAGTGATGCCGTTTGGGATGAAGAATGCACCTGCAATATTCTCGCGGGTTGTCGTTGCTGCATTCAAAGATTTTATTCAGAATTTTTTGCAAGTATACATGGATGACTGGACAGTCTATGGTCTGATCCGCGGTCATTTGGAAAACCTGCGATTGATGCTAGAGCGCTATCGACAACATCAGATATCACTGAATTTGAATAAGTGCATCTTTTGTGCACCATTTGGAATACTCCTGGGTCATATTGTGTGCAAGCAGGGGTTGCTAGTGGATCCAGCAAAGATTGCGCTCATTCTGAGCTTAACATCGTTGATTAATGTCAAATAGTTGAGAGCAACGTTGGGTCACACTGGGTATTATCGCAAGTTCATCCGGGGTTATGCAACGATCATCGCCCCTATGGAAAAGTTATTGAAGAAAGATGCAGTATTTGAATGGAATCCTGAATGTCAAGATAGTTTTGAGATACTGAAAGCTAAGATGGCTTCGACACCGATATTAGTATTTCCAGACTAGAGTAAGGAATTCCATGTCCACGTTGATGCATCATCTATCGCACTAGGTGTGGTGCTAGCGCGACCAGGAGAGGGGGATTTGGATCACCCTATTGCTTTCGCAAGTTGGAAGCTGTAATCTACAAAAAGGAATTACACTACTACAGAGAGGAAAGGTCTGGCAATGGTCTATGCACTGCAGAAGTTTTGACATTACTTATTGGGCAGACATTTTAAGATGTTCACAGACCATTCTGCCTTAAAATACCTGGTCAATAAGCCTGTGTTGGGGCGGAAGATAAGTCACTGGCTACTTCTCTTTCAGGAGTTTGATTTTGAAGTGATTGTGAATCCAGGACGCTTGATTGCAGGACCAGATCATCTGTCCCATATTGAGACAGGAGAGGAACCAACCAACATTGAAGACAGATTGCCGGATGCGCAACTGTTTAAGGTTGAGGTTGCGGATGGTTACTTTGAAGAAATAATTCAGTTTCTCACAACGGGTACCACACCAGAAGAATTCACCACTAGCCAAAAGAAGCAGTTGGTGGTTAAGGCTGCATATTTCCAGCTCATCGCAAGTGAGTTATACAAATTGGGAGCAGATGAGATATTGCGACGTTGTGTTTTGCCTCATGAGCAAGGGCAGATCTTGGTAGAAGCACATGCAGGAGTGGTTGGAGGGAACTATGGCAGTTGAGCAACTGCTAGGAAGGTGCTTCGTGTAGGGCTCTGGTGGCCCAGGCTGCATAATGATGCGACAGAGTATGCGCGGTCCTGCGATGTTTGTCAGCGAACCGGGAATCCATCAAGGAGGGATGAGATGCCGCTAGTACCAGAACCGACACTGCAACCATTTGAAAAATGGGCAATGTATTTCGTGGGACCAATCAACCCACCTAGGAAACGCACTAGTGCAAGATACATCATCACGGCGAAAGATTATTTGACAAGATGGCGGAAGCTGCACCAGTCGTCGATTGTTCCGTGGTCATGATCGCGCGGTTTTTGTTTGACAACATTGTCACTCGTTTCGGCTGCCCCAAGATATTGTTGAGTGATCAAGGCATCCACTTTCTCAATCGCACCATCAGTGCATTAACGGAGGAACTGCAGATACAACATAAGAAGAGTATGTGATATCATCCGCAGGAAAATGGCACAGTGGAATCTTTCGACAAGATATTTGAGCATGCACTGACAAAGGTGTGCAATGCGAACTGCGATCACTGGGATTTGAAAATCCCAATAGTGTTGTGGGTGTATCGCACCATGTGTAGACGACTGACAGGACAGACACCATTCAAGTTAGTGTATGGACAAGAAGCGATTATGCCAATGGAGTACATCGTTCCGAGTCCGCGCATAATGGCAGTGACCGGTCTGGATGCTGCAGTAGCATTAGAAGAACTTCTAGTGCAGTTAGTACAGCTGGAGGAAGATCTCTTTATTGTAGGATTCCACCAAGGGGTGGAGAAGGATCGTCGAAAGGATTGGCATGACCACCACATCAAAAGCAAACAGTTTCAGGAGGGTGACTTGGTGCTATTGTATGACAGCAAGTTTATGAAACATCCTGGAAAGTTGCAGATGCATTGGCTTGGTCCATATCGCATCAGTAGCATCACTTCAGGAGGCATGGTACAGTTGCAGCAGTTGGACGGAGCAATGCTCCCAAAGTTGATTAATGGTAGAAGGTTGAAGCCCTATAGTTCGGGCTTGCAACAGCATGATGCCTGAGTTGCATTGAAAAAAAAAAATGCAGGGTGATCGGTGGCGGGATGGTGCACCGACAGAGACAAGAATGCGCAAGCAGGAAGGCTTGTGCCACAAGTTAGGAGCGGTCTGCGACAGTGGCAGGGTCGCGACTGGGTCAAATCAACAATAAATGTCAAAAGTTAAGATAGTTAATTAACGATGCTTGTTTGAATGATGAGCATTAATGGTGGATCCAGCTGATCGGTTGACATGATCGACGCCGGATTTGGGTCATTAATACAGAATTTTGGCTGAGTTAATGCGGGATTTAGTGATGATTATGAAGGATCGGGTTGGATGCTATAAGAAGGGGTCGAAGCTGGTCGGAAGGCACCACGAGAATTCAATTGTTAAGTGTGCAAGATTATACAGTGTTGCAGAGTGTCGTTGCTGACTGGTGAGCGCAGTTGTGAGACGGGCAAGGTTCAGTTGAACTTGCGGCGTACGGGTGTTGTGCACTGAGCTAAGCTTGTGAGTGGCGTTGCACCATCCCTTGGAGTTCGGCGAGTTGAGTTAGGTATGCTAGGAGAGCTGGAGACAGTTGACATCTCCAACAAAGTAGAGTCTCACCTCAGTCCTGTTGCTGTCGAGGAAGAAGTAAATCTTGAAGCGGAAGTTGCCAACATGCTGGTGGGAGCGTCAGTTATTGCCAAGAAGCGTCGGGGAGGTCAACTTTCTGTGTCGCTGCAGAGGAAGAGGCAGATTAGATCATTCAATGTGGGCATGGCAGAGGTTCAAGTGTAGGCGGGACAGTCTAGTCGTAGAATTGACAACTCCGTTGCATGGGAGGGATTGTCTGCTGCTGACATTCCCGGGTATGTCCCCCCTAGTTGGCTGGGTGCACCACTGCGCAAAGTGAACAAAACTCAGAGGTATCCATTGAGACTGCCAGTGCTCCTTGTTGGAATGGAGTGCTCTACTGATATTGTGCCGACATTGATGTGCCTGAAGTATGATGATCATGATATGGTAGCCTATCTAGAAATTGCCTCGGCCCCCTATGTGCCACAGTCACAAATCACGGGGACGCCGATTCCGCAGGACTGGGCACGGGAGCTAAACCAGGATGGCTTGTTGGGCCTTATTAACATGCCGCATTTTGGACGACTGCCGGAGGTTAACACTTGTGTGAAGTAGCTGCTGGCCTGCTTCCACAATGGTTCATTGTGGCTGGACACAGAGATTTCGGTCACTGTCGACCTGATTGCGACCATTACCGGGTTGCCCAAAGATGGGGTAGACCCGTCGCAATACTTCCGAGGGAAGGAGAATGACAAAAAGAGGGCGAAGCAGTTGGTTGACCGCTATGAGATGGAATGAGATGGCTGTGGTTATCGCACCAGTAGTATCAATGATAAGGCAGTTCTCACCGGCACCAAGATATTGTCCTGCAAGGTGGTTCGGGGCGGTCGACCTAATCAGTGCAATTCAGGGATCGTGGCATGCGCGAAGCAATACACAGAAGGTGTCCAGATGAATTGGTCCTTGTTTCTAATGAACCAGTTGGCGGAGGATGCTGCTACTGTCCAAGATAGGAAGGGCTCCTTCACATATAACTGGCTGTTAATTTTGATCGCATTTGTGGCCTAGAAGGAGCTCAATACTTATCAAGGCATGGAGGTTGAGGCTGTGAAAGAGCACCGGGGGGCACGATATCAAAACCTGTGGTGGGTATGTGAGAAAGAGAAACTCTGCGAGTGCGTGTTACCGTTCTGGTTTTATTGGGAGATGCTCTATGATGCAGCAGTACAGGTGCCGCGGCTATCTGAGGAAACTGCGGCAAAGTTTAAGCCGATTATGGTCTTCATGATTCGGCCGCACGCCATTTATGTGCAAGCCCGACGCGACCCCAGTAAGAAATGGTTGTTGACCCCTTACAAGGTGATGACAGAAGCACTGGATGCCATTGTGAACGATTGGCCGCCGGATGGCGCGAACCCATGAGGTTGGCAGAGATTGAGGCTGGTGAACCGGCGAAAGGATCAGATGATCGGTTATCGGCGCAGGATCAGCAGAGTCATTATGACTTAGATCAAGAATCGGTAAAGACACCGACGGCTGATGACAGTGACCGGGACGTTGAAGAAGGCATAAAAAAAAGGCACCAGGATCCTGCGACAATCAGTGGGCTGTCCCTATCATCGGAACCGCACTTGGGTCGACTAATCTCAACAATCACTAATGCATCCGCTGAATTGGCTCAAAAGATGACGGTGAAGGCAGATGAAGGTTTCCATGCGCTCACTGCTCGTATGGAATCCTTGTGCGATATAATTTCAAGGAAGGCACTTGAGGAAGCATCAGTGCAGCTAGTTGGAACATCAGCACTGAGCCACGGGTTAAGAATGTGGAGATTCCCCCGACTACGATTGTGACCGATGATGAGGCCTTGAAAGCCTTGCTGCAACAGTTGAAGGAAGTCACCATAAACGTCAACGCGTTGACATCACAAGGGTTGACAACTATACAGATGGTTGCTAGCAGGGAAATGACTGATAGAATGCACGAGATTACTGGTAAGTATCTACACTTGCAGGAGATCGAGGCAGCTATGAAAGAAGCAATCGCAGAGTTAACAGAAAGGGCTGCTACAGCACGGAAGGTTGTGGATGAGCTAGAAGAGGACATCAGGAAAGAAAGAGCTAAGAAGGCTTGAGTGATCAAAGACCTGAAAAAAGAATAGGATCACCTCATTGTAGAGAAGTCCCATATGTGGGATGAAAGTGTGCGGGTAGAGATGGCCGTCGCTGAGGCTTGTCAACATGTGTCAGAGCCCACTGCAGAATTGGATGTGCTTCAATGTGTGTAGTGACTAGGTGCTGTCATTTCCCAGCTGCGGCATGATAATCAGGAGTTAAAGGCTTCGATGAATCCTTGTACACATCAAGTCGAAGTAGATGACCACAAACGGGATATTGAGGAGATAGCAACGCAGATGGCGGAGTTAGAAACGGTAGCAACAAAGCTCACAGCTGACACCGTGCAATTTTGGGGCCGAATTGTTCAGGACGAGCAGGTTGAACAATTGATCAAGTTTCGACAGGAAGCAGAAGGGAAGTTGGTGACACTAAAGGCGGCGATGCGCACGATGCCACCCATGGAGCAGGTTTCCAAGTCTGTGGACTTAAGAGAGTTGTAGCAGCATGTCATCAAGGCCGACGAGCGACAAAAGAAGCGTGCTACGCAGTTGGAGTAGTTCCAGTAAGTTGGAGGTCAGTTCATGACAAAAGCTGGCGAAGTCCTCCAGGCAGTGCAGGAACGTCGTCAACAAGTGGCAGCAAAGCTCACTGAGCGTCCATCTACCCCGGATGTGATCGATAGTTAGGAGGAAGCTATGGAAACAAAGGAACAGATGACGACAGTCGAGCAGCAGTACGGGGATTTCAGAGTCAAGACTAGAGAGTACACTATGTCTCGCTGACGTGGCTCGAGGGCGAGCCACAAGATTGTGTTGGGGGCCTGTTGGCAGGTGGTTTGGTAAGTTAGCATCGCGGATGCTGTGACAAGTCAGAAGATATTGCGGAAGGCGGAGAGCTGGGCGCAAAGGAGAATATTTTATGTAATTTTGGGTCAATTGCACCTCAGTATGCGGGTTTTGGGTCATTCAGACCATATGTTATGGAGTTTTGGATCAAATGTACCGCGGTATGCGGGTTTTTGGGTCATGTCAATTAGATTTTGGGTCATTTGGACCATGTCAGTTAGATTTTGAGTCATTTGCTCAAAGTGTCGGTTAGGAAGTCGGTAGAAAGTGGACAAGCATTGTAAAGGAGGAAGCCTATATATAGACATAAGTTGTAAGTGTTGAATGATCTTTGTATGGATCCTTAGATGTCGGGTGTGTGCGTCTTTGAGTTTGTATCTGAGATTAAGAGATATTGAGGAAATCTGTATTTTGCAGAGGTAATGTATCTGGGTTTTTTGGAGATAATATGAGACGACGAATCTGTTTTTGCGCAATCCCTGTGATTCCTTTGTTTGGTTATGGTAATGCATGTTGTGATATATGAATGATGCAATGTTTCCTTAATGCAATATTTGCTTTACTGTTATCTTTGTTACGATGAATATTTCTGTTGAATGATGCTACAATTATAAATGATGTTTGAGTAAATTGCATAAGATCTATTTTAATGTTGCAACAAGTTAAGTAGTTGAGCCGCAACCATCCTCCTTCATTCGGCAGAAACATGGTTCCGTCGACTCTTCCTTAACATCTTGGGTGAGACTTCATTTGCTCCGCAGGTGTTGCTGGACGGGGTTAAATCCGTCTGGGCCGGTGCTTAGGGAGATCGCGGTATGTGTCGACAGTGAGTGGAACCCCTGTCGACTGGGTTTGTGTCAACAATAGTTCAACTCTACTCTTGCTTGGTGCAGCTGGTTCAGTGGATCCTTGGTTGAACACATATTCCCTGACCTCAAAGGAAGGTATCTGGATCTTCACCTGTTTATTTTTGACTTTCCCTGTTGTCACTGTCACCAACTGCTGCTCGGGATCTTCTATTTTATTCCTTTTAGAGGCTCTCTCCATGTCTTTATCTATGTCCATGGGACCAATCCCTTCCAACTTTCTGGATTCCCTAGAGCCACTTGCAGAGGGTATAGCTTTTTCAACTTTTGGGACCAGGATGGAGGAGTTGAGTAGTGGGGAAGTGACTTTTGATATTAGAGAGGTGGGTTCATTAGGTGAATCTACCTCCATCTGACTTTTTCCAGGATATTCTAATAGATTAGCAGTCTCAACCAGCCCTGTGATTTCAAAATGTACAAAACCCTTTCTGTTAGTTTCTTTTCTCCCGTATGAGATAATGTGGTGAGGGTCATAATTGATGGTTGCTTTTGCTCTAAATCCCATATCTCTCATCATATGCTCAATGGTTGGGAGGGAAGCCTTGTTTTTAACAATGAAAGGGCCTACTTCCCAATTTCTACAAGGAGGATAAGATCGGGCACATTTCTTTTAATTTTGAGATTATAAATTATAGAACAATTTTGGATTTGGTCAATATTTCTCCATGATTATCTAGATATGATGTAGCCACAAAATTTACATCCATATAGGATAACAAGAGTGACGAGTCTCAAAGAGGAGTTTCTTTCTTTTCTACAACCAAAAGGCCATTGAATTACAATTATTTTATATACCAAAATAGTTTTCTCAATTCTACAATTCTAGTTAAGCTCGTGATGAAGGTCAAATCTAATATATTTGTATGAAGTAACTTCCTCTAAGTATTTATTGCCATACACAAAACTAGCGGGGCTGATGTTTTTCGATTTGATTATCAAGACATTTGTCTTGTTTGTGTTCACTATCATACCTATTCAAGAACATAACTCCTCGAGAATTCTTAGACTCTTATTGAGGTCAGAGGGGCACCTCTACATAAGAACAATATCATTAGTGTACAAAAGAAGGATTATGACTATTCCATCTGTAGCTAGGGTTTTCACCCTAGCTTGTGCAAATGAGCACCTACTAAGGGGAAGGGACTCCTTAGTAGCAGTTCAGAAAAACAGTAAATGAAAGACAATACAGTAAAATGGTAACTATTCTAAGCATGTGCATAAAACATAAAAGACAAGATAATAAAAAGGGTTTTTTGTATTGATTATACCTCCAATGTGAAGGTTGGTGAAGCCTTTGTAGCAATCCAAGAGGGTTGCTTCCAAGCTTCCAGTTTTGCTCATTTCTCTTTCTCCAAAGGGTTTGGAAATGGGCCAAAGGGGCACTCAAATGTGAAAGTAGCTCAAGGGTGAGCTAGGGTTTCAGGAGTGATTTTGGCAGAGTAAGGGTGTGGTTGACTGTCAATATGAAATGAGGGGCCTCCATCACCTATTTATAGGTTTTTAGTGGTGGAGTGCTGGCCCATGGTTTTGGGCACCATATGGTTTAGGTCAGCTGTATAGGGTTTTTGCTTCATTTTCCCCTCTTTTTCCTCTTATTTGTATTTTTTATTCCCTTTTTAGAGGGTTTTTGCTATTTTGGAGGAATTTTGGATTATTTTGGGGGAAAAAGGAGTTTTTTGGCCTTTTGGAGGCTTTTTAATGGGTTTTTTAAGGTTCTAGAGGAAAATATGGTAGGAAATATGGACAAATGAGTCATGTAATGGGGTAGATGAGGTAGTGAGCACTTTTTGGGTGTTAACAGATTGCCCCCTGATGTGTGAGGGCAGGAGCTCATCGTATGGCCGATAGACATCATAAGTCTTTTATGGTTTTCCCGGGGTGTGGAGAAGAGAAGAAACGAACTAGAGCCCGGAACAACGGTCCCAAACAAACTGCAAAAAATGAAAGTACATGACCTCAATAATGAATGAGGAATAATCTGAACATATGGACGAGGCGGGCATTCCCATGCTCGTATCAAGATATAGAACAACAATAACAATGGGGTCCAAAATATGGGGACCTGACATATACATGGCCTCAAATAATGAATGAGGAAGAATCTCAATATATGGACGAGGCGGGCATACCCATGATCGTATCAAGATACATAAAAAATAACTGTGAGGCCTGAAAAGGGGGACCTGTAGGATACATAAAGAACCACTGTGTACATCATAAGGGTCCAGAGGGGACACAAATTTGGGACATACTGCTGGGTTGACCATGTATGAGCTGAAGAAATGATACACTGGAATAACAACAGTGCTGCTGAGTGGGGTACCAGAGGAAATGATGAGTTGCTGGAGCATAGTGATGGGAGTCATATCCTCAATGGTACACTGAACTGGAATTGAACTGGGTACTCAAGGAAGCATATAACTGGATGGCTTCCGAATATAATCACCAACGCAACCCGGACATCCACGGGAACATATAACTGGGTGTTCCGAAGTGACTCACCAATGTGCTAGAGTCGGGGGAAATCCGGGGTCTTCAACCAATAACTGAAGGGATATAAACCCTGCGCGATTCTCAATGATGCAATCATGGTGTTGAAGTCGAGCATGTGAGAAACAACCACTTGGAGAGGAAATGATGACTCCTCTCAAAATGGTCCGTAGGCACTCACCACAGATGGTGATGGGTCTAAGGCGCAGGGACCTTTGGGTCTATCCTCTGGAATAGAGGGGCTGTCGTCGACAGAGGGAGACCTGCAACTAGCAACGTAATGATGTTTCCTTGATAGGAGCGCGAGATAGAGAACCGAAGTGTGAGAGTATTGTTGGTAGGACTGTCATACTGTGGGGGATAACTGGGAAAGTAGAGTGGGTGGACTCAAACTTCCTTTGTTCAGAGTATGATGGCGGGGATGATCGGGCAGCATATGAAACTGACTGGTGGGAAAGGGATCATATCTATAATGGATCAAGGATAGTGACTGGGGTGAGTGATACTCAAGTTGGTGTAAAATGGCAGGAGACTGCAGAATACTCTTGAACAAAGGCGACCTGATTGGGGGTGTTGCCGAGATGATTGATCATAGTGCCAAGAGGCACGGGGGGACTTCTTCATGGGTTAAGGAACTAGAAGAAGTGTGTTTAAAATGGTACTGTTGTGTGGATTTATACGAGCCCAGGACAATTCATGCTCGTGATTACTTTGAATTTTAAGGAGTCTGAAAGCGATAAGAAGACTCTGAAATAAAGGAATGGTACCATCGTGTGGATTTGTACGAGCCCAGGACAATGCATGCTCGTGGTTGCTTTTAATTTTAGAGAGTCTAAAAGCGATAAGAAGACTCCAGGGGGTTGCTTTTTCGTGTGTTAGTCTCCAAGGCCCGAAGAAGCATAAAAGGATGCAATGAAGATCTCTTCTAGCCGGTGTGACTAGAGTATTCATTTTTCGTAAGTAGTCTACCAGGTCCGGAAAAGGGTTAAACTTATACCAGATAGACGCCCTTTCAGGTACTTTAACGAGCATGAAAGGAAGCAAGATTGCTCAGTGATCTTTTCATTGTTTTAGGAGTTAGAAAAGAGCTTAACAAAAACTTCCTAAGTGCCTTTTTCGTCAAGGACTTGTTCGGCTCGAAAAAGGGATAAAATTATACCGAACAAAAGGAATGGCCAGGCAAGGAGGAAGTGCTCAATCGAGGAACATTGATGATGACCAAGAACGAGGGAGGGGGGGAACACTGGTGGGTCTCCTTGCGGGATAATGAATGGTGGAAAAACAACGAAATAATGGTAGTATGAAAGGAGTGAATGGCTCATGTAAAAAGGTGGAACAATCTGATGGCGACCGATGTGGTGCGCAAATCAAGGTAGCAAGGTGTCGGGACACAATGTTGAAAATATACCTGGTGAGAGCGAGAAATGACCTCAAGCATCATCACGAGCTCGAAAAAATGAATCCGGCGATATAAAAAGTGTCAAAACGGAGAACGGTCGAAGTGGCATGCAAACTGAGGTGACGGGGGGCGTGTTGGAAAAAATACCCAAAAAATCTGGGAGTGAGAGCGAGAAATGATCTCAAGCATCATCATGGGATCGGAAAAATGAATCCGATGATATAAAATATATCAAAAACGGAGAGCAGCCGAAGTGGCACGCAAATCGAGGCGACTAGTGGTGTCTAAAAAATGCTCAAAAAATGATGTGGAAAAAATAAGAAAACAAGTTGACCATTATGATGGTCTCGTCGTACTGATTCCAGTGGTGGAAACGGTTCAAAAAATGGACTCCGTATGGGTTCAGAATGGCCAAAACAAGAAAAAGTCAACGGACTATAAATAGTAAGTGGGTCCAACATGACAAGTGTCATTTGGACTTGTTGACTTTGACTAGTGATCAGAGTGGACCAGTGCTGAGTTGGTGTTTCTGGATGATCCGACCGGCCATTTTCAGATCCGGGAGTTATAGGTATTCCGATAAACTCATACCTGCATTTTCATTGGGTTCGGGGGGGGGGGGGGGGGGGTGTGTAGTGGGTCCCAGGGGAGTTTTTGTACGGTCCACGTGGGGTGGACCGTGTGTTTGTGGGGTGGAACTGCGACCGGGGACTGCGGGTTCCAGGGTGGATCACGCGGACGGGGACCGCAAGGTTTGGGTCGGAATACGCGGTCCAGTACCGCGAGTTCCGAGGCTGGACTCGCGGTTCTGGACCGCGAGTTCAGCTCCTACAGGCGCGACCCCATACCGCGACTGTAGCCCTTCCAACCGCGGTTGGAAACTGCGGCAAGGGGTCCCAAAGCCGCGATTGGGATCGAGCTTTTAGGGTTTCTCCCTGGGGGGAAGGGTTACTTCTGTGACATGAGTCTGATGAGTTTGCCTTGTGTGATTGACAGGATGCCGCTGGTGCTTTGGAGGTGCCATCTAGTGGAGCCAGAGGTATACGTAACATCTGATCAGTGGGTGAGCGTTAGTGCTTTTGTCGGCGGGAGGGGCTTCAGGGGTGGGGCCATATTGGTTCCGACGGGTTTGGAGGTTCACATCGATGGATGACATCATTAGCAAGTGGTGGGTACCTGAGTCTATCATGTGTTGATCAAGAGCGGCATAAGTGATTTGCTATTGTGGTGGCACGTTACCTTGAGGGGGAGCCAAGGGCTGAGTGTTCACTACGCCTTGGGTTGGTAAGGGGTTTTGTAGCACCAATGGTTGATGCTGAGGTGGTGGGGGGTTGGGCGGCGCCTGAGGAGCCGCGTGCCCTTGGCGATGGGCATCATCAGTCCAGAGTTTCCGAGCTCGCTCCAAATGTGGGAAAGCATGTGTGTAGTGGCCATAGACCCCGCAAATAGAACAAGGATGGTTTGTTCGCAAATTAGGATTTTTGGCTTGCTTGGGCGGCCGATCAGGGTTCTGGTTGGCAAGTGCCACGTTATTGTTGTTTGGGGGATTGGGAGGTTGACCGCCTTGGTCTGGAGGGGGTTGTTCCCACGGTTACGACCTTTGCCACGATTTTGCTGGCCCTGTTGGCGCTAGTTATTTTGGTTCTGCTGCGGATTCTGTTGGGCATACACTTACCCTTGGGCAGCAGGTGGGTTCTGGGGTTGTGCAGGTGTGGGAGTAGGCTGCGGTGGATAATACGTAGGGGGAGGCTGTGCAGGTGCTGAACCTTGTGGGGGTTGCTGATACGTCTGTGGAATGGGTTGTGGGTTTGCCGCTGGGGATGCCTGTGGTGGGTAATAAGCAGGTTGGGCTTGAGAGGACATAGGAGCTGGTGCAGCCTGTGGGTGGTAATATGCCTGAGGTGCGACTAGGGGGGGCGTAAGCGGGGGATGCATGACCAAAGCACTAAGGTGGACAGGAGGGTCCGTGGGAATGGTGGTGATGTGCCATGGGAGTATACGAATTGGTTGCTCTGGATTGAGATGTAGCCTGCGAAAGGTTGGGGACATGGCTAGGAAATGCTATGGAAAAGGGTTGAGGATGCAAGGCAATACAGCCAATGATTCCATCTGCGGCATGGGATGCCCCCGGCGCATTGTGTTGGGAGGAATCACTGCGAGGGGCGTCAGGTATGATGGAATATAGATAACCCGACTGGGCGTAAATAAGGTCAAATTGCTGGGCTTTTAGGATGGCCTCTTCTTCGGAATGGGGTTGTTCGGATGCCACATCCTTGGAAATGACAGGAAGGAGGGATTTTAGAAACCAATCTAAGAAGATATGGTCGTCTAACTTGATTTTGCAGAGGCTGCAGCGTCGACGCCACTCATGAATGTGGTCAGTGATGTGGGTAGCCATGTTCTATCTGCAAGACAATAGGATCTCAACTCCTGCGTCATAGCGGACAGGTAACTGAAAGAACTGCAGGAAGGTCGAGGCAAGGGAAGTAAAGGTGGCATGGGTCCCATGGGGCTGTTCGATGTACCACTTAGCTGTAGAGCCAATGAGGGTGCGCTGTAATAGACGGAGGTGGATAGAGTCGTCCACTATGGAGTTAGAGGAACACCATAGATGGAAGGACATAATATGGTTCTGGGGGTCCTCACCTGCCTTGCTCTCAAACTTAGGGATGTCGGAGGGGAGCTTGGTGGGCATGTGAGGCCACGCAGGGTCGTGTCTGATGGGATTGTTAGTCAGTCTAGCTAGGCCAGGAAGGTTGAGACTAGCCATGAATGGCAAACTAGTAGAAGGATGTGACATACTAGCGGTTGCGACCATGTTGGGGCCAATGCCCCCAAGTGGAGGGACGAAAGTGGTATGGGACAGTCCTACACTGCCAAGGGTAGTGTGAGTCACTGATGGAGTGGGGATAGGTATGCCAGCTACTGGAATGGGTACAGTGACCGGAATGGTAGATGTGGGCCCCATCGAGGGCATACCCAAAGCAGGTGTGGTAGCTGGTGTGGTGGTGGATGCTCCACCAATGGTCCCTACAAAGAAAGGGGTGGAAGTCACGCCAGCCATGGGGCTAGTTGGTGCAGTGTAAGTGGGGTTCTCGGACTCTGCCTCAGAATCAGAGGTAAAATAAGGGGTTTCAAGATCAGGTGACGGAGTTCTATGCCATTGACGAGTGGAGTCAAGTGACAAGGCTTGAGATCTACGATGAGTGGTATCAAGTGATAAAGATCTATGTCTATGATGGGTGATGTCAAGTGAACCGTGCTGTGGGGGATCGCCCCGGAGGCATCGAGAATGTCTCGGGGACTCAATGGTGACAGATGGTGTCAAGTATCTGAGGGTTGTGTTGAGTGAAAAACAGCTCAAAAACCCTAATGCAACCGAGTGTGCATAAGGAGAGCTCAAAAAATATGGCACTTAGGCCAACAACCAACTCAAAACACTTACTATAATAGCTGTGCTACAATAAGTGGAGTATCAACAGAAATGGTTAGAATACCAACAAGCAGCAGGTTTCCTAAAAAATAAAAATAGTGGACTCGCTAGACCAAAAGGAGGTAAGGGAGCATGCAAACACCTAGCTAAATAGTATTCTGACTCAACTAGACATATCCTCTGCAAGGTGATGAAATCCAAGTCAGACAATATGGATAGTAGAGCCAAGTGGCTAAAGATATCCCCCTACCGGGAGGGACACCGGGTAGTCAATCCTAGAAGAAAAGCAACTAAGATACCCCATTCATGACACGTTCAGTTGGGTGAATCTGCCGTTTGGTTCTATCGCCGCTGTATCCCCATATGGGTGATACACCGAGAATTGCGAAAGGTATCCTTCGGTTACTGAATGGATTGTGGTATTCCACTCAGGCTTCCGGAACCAGTCTGGCGACTTCAACCCTTCTAGGGGAGAGGCCTTCCCGATAAATTGGTTTTAAACCGTGTCAAAAAATACTAGGGGATTTTGGTTCCCTAATGGACAACAACTATGTCTCAAGTGTAAGCAACCGAGGGGTGTTATTTGGATGCCTATCCCCCCGACCCTACCGAACTACAAAAATTCTTATGTGTTCCCCAAGTGGGGTTAGAATGTTGGTTGTGTTAAGTAGCATTTTTAGGGCTCACTTGAATTAGGTGACAGAGTGTGTGCATGTGAGATGATGAACCCAAGTAAAAGTGCCACGGGGTGGGCAACTTTCTAACTAACAATACAGAATTTAAACTTTGAAATGCAAAATTTTCTCTTTTCAATTAGAAAGCTGAAATTTAAAAAAAAAAATTCTGTAAATGGAACAGAAATAATACTGCAAAAAAAAAAAGGCTGTAGGGAAGTATTGCTACAGATAGGACAGATGGCTGTGCAGGTGCAGAAAATATTGCAGCAAAGTGCTGGGTTCAAAACAGTGAAAAAAGTGCAGAAAACAGACCACGGGTCTGTGGCAAATCTATCCGGTTGGACCGCGGGAAACAACTCAACAGTCGCGGAGGGGTTGCGGGATTTTGGCCGAAAGACGTAGGCGGACCGCGGGAAAAGGGCCGAAAGTGGCAGGCGGGTTGCAGGAAAAGGGTTGAAAGACGTAGGCGGGACGCGGGAAAAAAGGCCGAAAGACGCAGGCGGGTTGCAGGAAAATGGCTGAAAGCCGCAAGCGGGACGCGAGAAAAAGGCCGAAAGACGCAGGCGGGTTGCGGAAAAATGGGTGAAGGCCGCAAGCGGGATGCGGGAGAAGGGCCGAAAGATGCAGGCGGGTTGCAGAAAAATGGTTGAAAGCCGCAAGCGGGACGCGGGAAAAGGGCCGAAAGACACAGGCAGGTTGCAGAAAAAATGGCTGGAAGCCGCAGACGACCCACGAAAAAATGGGTTAATAGCCACGGTCGGACCGCACGAAACAAGGTGATAGCCGCGGTCAGATCGCAGGTAACATACTGGAAACCGCCGGTAGATTGCCGAAAATAGTCTGAGAGCCGCGGTCGGATCACAGGTAAATTCCTGAAAGACGCGGTCAGAACGCAACTGCGGGGGGCAAAAGACGCGGTTTACGGCAGCCGAAAGGGACAGCCGAAAGGAAAAAACAGAAAATATTGCAAAAAATTGAAACCATTTAAAACTTTAATACTATAACCAGAAATTCAAAGGAACACAAGGGGAGTCGCCAAAACTATAGCTAGGGTTTTCACCCTAGCTTTTGCAAATGATCACCTACTAAGGAGAATGGACTCCTTAGTAGCAGTTCAGAAAAACAGTAAATGAAAGACAATACAGTAAAATGGTAACTATTCTAAGCATGCGCATAAAACATAAAAGACAAGATAATAAAAAGGGTTTTTTGTATTGATTATACCTCCAATGTGAAGGTTGGTGAAGCCTTTGCAGCAGTCCAAGAGGGTTGCTTCCAAGCTTCCAGTTTTGCTCCTTTCTCTTTCTCCAAAGGGTTTGGAAATGGGCCAAAGGGGCACTCAAATGTGAAAGTAGCTCAAGGGTGAGCTAAGGTTTTAGGAGTGATTTTGGCAGAGTAAGGGTGTGGTTGACTGTCGATATGAAATGAGGGGCCTCCATCACCTATTTATAGGTTTTTAGTGGAGTGCCGGCCCATGGTTTTGGGAACCATATGGTTTAGGTCAGCTGTATAGGGTTTTTGCTTCATTTTTCCCTCTTTTTCCTCTTTTTTGTATTTTTTATTCCCTTTTTAGAGGGTTTTTGCTATTTTGGAGGAATTTTGGATTATTTTGGGGGAAAATGGAGTTTTTTGGCCTTTTGGAGGCTTTTTTAATGGGTTTTTTAAGGTTTTGGAGGCAAATATGGTAGGAAATATGGACAAATGAGTCATGTAATGGGGTAGATGAGGTAGTGAGCACTTTTTGGGTGTTAACAACATCTAAAGTAGTGCCAGTGCAACTTGCTTCCTCCAAACATGCATCTAACTTGAGAGTGTAGATTTCCACAGTTTGACATATTGTCTTCTAACTTCTAGATTTAACTATTTCATAGTTTAGTATTCTCGATGTTTTGAGTGAAGTACATTCCACCCATCATCAAGGGAGTAGAAAAATATTATTGAAAGGTAGTAAAGAGTGCAAGAGAGGTGGAATAAATAAGAGATGAGGATGGTGATCATTGAGAAGTAGTTAGGAAGTGAAGCTCAAATAAATAAATTAAGTATATGGGATTAATGGGAATAATAAATAAATGATGGCAAGAGAAATAATAATAAAATTAATAATGAGAGAAAATATATAAAGTTAAGAAAAGATAAGGGGTTACATATAAAAGATTGAAGGGTAAAGTACTAAAGAAAGGATGAAGAAATATGATATAAATAAGGGAAAGGTGTTAAAAATAAATAAATAGATAAATTAAATAATTGAATAATGGAGTAAGGAAGAGGTAAGTAAGAAATAGGAGAAGAGAGTGATGGAGAGAATCATGAGAAGGTAATTTTAAAAGGGGAATCTAAAGAAATTCTATGAAGTTAGGGGGGTGTATGAAAGAACAAAACAATGATAATAAGGAGAAGAGTATATGGAAGACATGATATGAGATAGAGGGAAGAGTAATAAGGGGAAACTAAGATTGGGTTTGGAGCCGATGTAAGAGAAACATAATAATTATAAGAATGAGGAGATCTTATTGAGGGGTATCAAGTTTAGGAGGACTGTTTGGAGTAGAGATCGTGGATGATGGGCTTCCAAGACTTGCTCAACTTGTATTCACCATCTTGATTAAAGTTGTTAGGATGGATTTTGATCTCTAGGGATTCCCTAATGATGCGAGATGAGTAACTTGGATTATAAAATAATAATTTGGTTTGGTTGAAGCATATAATATGCTTAGAGTGTTGTGAGCATTTTTCTATGGCATATTTGGTAGTCCAATTCTAAAAGGTGTCAGTTATATGTTATTTTAGATGGGTTTGGATCGATCTACATGTTTGACCAATATAGGATTTTCCACTGGAGCAATGAGTTTGGTATATTACTTTATATATAAGAGGCTTTGATTTGTCCTTAACACTTCAAAATATTTTTTTTAGATATTTGTGATGTTTGAATAGGGTTTTGATATTCCTCTTGGCTATGTTGGAATATTCTCCCCATCATTTTGTATTTTGCATGCTTGCATGCAGATCTACATGCTGCATGCACTTGCATGCATCCAGTCATCATCATGGTGGTCTCCCCAGCACTTAGAGCTTGCTTCTAGATTTTCTTTACCTGCATGCAAAACTGCATGCTGCATGCATTTGCATGCCACTGCATGCATCCATTCATCATCATGGTGGACCTCCCAGCTCCTAGAGTTTGGTTCTATGTCTCCACAGCTTGTCTACAGCCCCCAGGGAGCCTCCTAGCTACCAAAGGCACCCTTCTCCAGTCTTTTGCATGGCCAGTGCACCTTTCTCACCTACCATAGCTAGTTAGGCGCCTTTCTCACCTACCAGTCAGTTATCTCTCAGTTCTTCCTTGATTTGAGGCTAGATTGATCCCGCCACTGACTGTTTCACTCCGATAGACCTCCAGTGAGACTAGTCTGCTCATTCTGACTCCAGTTAGATCCTCATGCGCCCTCCACTGAGCCTCCTTCATTCAGTTCATACCTACCTCACTCAGTTAGACTCCTCATGCGCCCTCCACTGAGCCTCCTTCATTCAATTAGTGCCTACTTCACTCAGCTAGACTCAGTTGACTGACTGTTACCTATGATGACTGATACATTGACTGGATGATGACTCCACTGTCATTCAAGCCACACTCTGAGTTAGGAATTCAAATTCCCTACTTGACCTATTCGAATCCTATATTATGCACCTTATTGTTCTATTGTACTCATTCACTTACATTCTTATTCATTGTATAATACTGAGATTATGTTCTATTCTACTGTGTTTATGAGTGATCATTGAGTGTCTCCTTCTCTTCTTCTTTACAACATATTTGTGAGTTTTATTGTGAGTTGCTACAACTGTCATATCATTGCATATTATTACATGGTTTCAGAGCAGGAAGCAACTATTCGAATTGCAGCAGTTGCAACTTTTCTTTGAGCAGCTATCTTTGACTTGTGCACCAGAAGCCTCTGAGTTTCCGCAACAAATCCTGGTGCTATTAATTGATTTCATTGGAGAAATCCATTGAGGTCTAGCCATGTGTGAAGGACTTAGTCCATGTGCTAGGTGTCCTTAAGGTAGTGTTCAGTCGAAGTGTAGCATTCTCCATCAGCACATCTTTTATTGTTTTGCAGGTTTATTCACCCGTTCGGAATCTTCTTCAACTATTGAGTTTCTCTGTTCAGATGGATCTAAAGCTTACATCTTCCAACTATGTTGAGTGGAAATCCAAGATGGCTCTCTTCATGAGATCCAAGACTTCTCCAGAATACTCAACGGAACGATGGTAGAACCAACCAGTGCAGTTGAAAAGTCCAAGTACTTGGATCGGCTTGATGAAGCAATTGGTCTCCTCCTTCTCTCAATTTCTGATGAACTACACTTTCATGTCATTGATCTTACATATCCGAAAGAGGTGTGGGACAAGCTCGAATCTCTCTTTGGGCCAACAAATGATATGGTAGCACACAAATTGGAAAATGAGCTCATATGTTTGAGTCCGAGCAGCTTCGATTCTATCAATGCCTTTCTCACCAAGTTCAAAAGCTTGATATCAGAGTTGAAAAGGTATGAGATAGTGAAGGAATATAAGCAACTTATACTTACCATTCTCTCAAAGTTGGGGGAAAATTTCTCAGTTTTTGTCTCTACTTTCCAGTTAGCTAGGTTGTCCATTCCAAGATGGAAGTTTCCCTTATTTGATGATTTCACACAATATCTTACCCAAGAGGAAGAGAAGTTGATTTCAATGGGAATGATCATACCCAAATTGGATTAATCCCTTACAGTTGTAGAGAGAGCGAATGATAGAGGAAAGCTAGAGATTCCTGGTGATACAAGGCCTACACACCAGTCAGCTAGAGTTTCGTACTCTAAGAAGGCCAAACATTCTCAAAAGGGAAAGACAGAGTGCACATACTGTCATAGAGGGCCTCATCCTGAAAGTGCTTGCATGCGGAAGGCCATTGATTTGATGGCTAAATTACTTGAAGAAAACAACCTTCCTATTCCAGCATGTGCAAGGAAAAAGGATCCTGATGTTGATTCTTCTAGATCCAAAGGCAAAGAAAGTTGTCATGCTCTCACCACAGTTACATCAACTTGTTCTTCTCTCGTCATATATTCAGGAGCATCCTGCCATATGGATTGCTCAAAAGATCTCTTCTCTAGTGTCAAAAGCTCTACTAGTCATTCCATTAGTCTGGGCGATAATTCGGTTGTCACATCTCACGGGATAGGAAGAATTGATGTTGATAATGGTCACTTTTGTGATGTTCTCTATGTTCCTTCCCTTGCAACAAATTTCCTCTCAGTATTTCAACTGACTCATACTGGAGAGCCCAAAAGAGTGATCTTTACTCCATATGAGGTTGAAGTACAACACATGATTTCAGGGGAAGTCATTGCGGAGTTGCAAATCAAAAGACAAAACTCTATGAGTTTTCACACTTCTTACCTATATCAAAGGAGTCTTCCCTTCACTCTTCTACTCATGACAGGTGAATGCTGGATCCAGATCCATAAGAACCTGAAAATCCAGCACTTATTGGTCCATCTCCTATGGACCTCCATTACTCATCTGATATTACTAAAGACCTCATACATGTCTTGGAAAAGCTTCATGGCATCAATGTTTTTGGATATGTTCCTCCTCCAAGTGATGATGAAGATGAGCCAGTGTTACTTACTTCTCCTCATGAGATGTTAGGTTCATATTTTGCATATGAGTATGAGCAAATTTTACTTGCTCCTCCCCTTGAGATTTTAGATTCAGGGATTGGATGTGATGATACTTTTTCACATGATATTGCAGACAAAGATGAGGGAATGCTAGATCCAGATCCATAAGAACCTTAAGGTCTAGCAACTAATAAACGGGATGAGTGAATGGGAGATCCAGATCCACAAGAACCTGAAGATCTCTCACCTATTTTTCCTACTCTTCTTCAGCGGGCATTCACTACTTTCAGATCAGCTAGATCAGAGTCTCAGCATGGGAGGTTTCACCCTTCCTTCTTTACTGATCCTCTTCTTCGATGGGAAACCACTACTTCCCGATCTGCCAGATAAGAATTTTCACATGTAAGGATTCATCCTTGTGAAATTCCTGATCCATTTCGGATGTATAGATCCCTCTTTGAGAAAGGAGGACACTTACCTCCTTAGGGGTGAGAGATTGTATGCTTCCTTGGCATCCTTCAGTCTATTTTTGAGGGAGGGATTTCTTCCCACTGGGTTTTCCCTCTTTCCTCAATTAGTTTATTTTAGATTGATTGTACGGGGTGACCTTTGGTCTCATTTACCAGGGCCCTATCTTGCTGTTTTACAGGTTGACCTTTCGTCTTAGTTACCAGGGCCCTATTTTTCAGTTATTTCCTCATAGTATAGCTTGCGGGGGGGTGTTGGAATATTCTCCCCATAATTTTGTATTTTGCATGCTTGCATGCAGATCTGCATGCTGCATGCACTTGCATGCATCCAGTCATCATCATGGTGGTCTCCCCAACACATAGAGCTTGCTTCTAGCTCTTCTTTACCTGCATGCAAAACTGCATGCTGCATGCATTTGCATGCCACTGCATGCTGCATGCATTTGCATGCCACTGCATGCATCCAATCATCATCATGGTGGACCTACCAGCTCCTAGAGCTTGGTTCTAGCTCTCCATAGCCTGTCTACAGCCCCCAGGGAGCCTCCCAGCTACCAAATGCGCCCTTCTCCAGTCTTTTGCATGGCTAGTGTGCCTTTCTCACCTACCACAGCCAGTCAGGTGCCTTTCTCACCTACCAGTCAGTTATCTCTCAGTTCTTCCTTGATTTGAGGCTAGATTGACTCCCCCAATGACTGTTTCACTCCGATAGACCTACAGTGAGACTAGTGTGCCCATTTTGACTCCAGTTATCTCCTCATGCGCCCTGCATTGAGCCTCCTTCATTCAGTTCATGCCTACCTCACTCAGTTAGACTCCTCATGCGCCCTCCACTGAGCCTCCTTCCTTCAATTAGTGCCTACTTCACCCAGTTAGAATCAGTTGACTGACTGTTACCTCTGATGACTGATACATTGACTGGATGATGACTCCACTATCATTCAAGCCACACTCTGAGTTAGGAATTCGAATTCCCTACTTGGCCTATTTGAATCCTATATTATGCACCTTATTGTTCTATTGTACTCATTCACTTACATTCTTATTCATTGTATAATACTGAGATTATGTTCTATTCTACTGTGTTTATGAGTGATCATTGAGTGTCTCCTTCTCTTCTTCTTTGCAACATATTTGTGAGTTTGATTGTGAGTTGCTACAGCTGTTAGATCATTGCATATTATTACAAGCTAGGATTTTAGAAATGAGGTTAGTGACGCCATGAATATAAGGAAGGGTGATTAGAGTTGGAGGAGATTTAGTTGGAGTGGATTTGATGGTATTTTTAATATACCTGATCTGACATCAGATGATATTATCTCAAAAACAAACTTTAAAATTAGAAAATTCACATGCTGGACTAGCTCACAAAACTAGACAAGATGAAACTAGTCTTGGTCAGTGAATAACCCATCCAGAGCTTGATAGGAGAACACTTTTGGATCTGAAAAATGTCCCAGGGAGTGTGCAGAATAAAGTATAACAGAATCAAGGCCATATTTTGAGTTCTATGCACAAGGTATTGGGTCCATTTATGTTTCGAACATCAGCCAGGCTTAAGTCCACTCCAAGGCTTCCTGGGCACACCAACATATGCATACTAAACTCACTAAATTACACTTGACATCAACCAGAGGTGTAAAATGGGTCAATAAACCCATAATTTGATGATGGAAAATATTTTTTGAGGTTTATCGAAGGTTTGAATGAGTTGGGGGAAAAATGAGAAAGTGTGTTATGGTGGAATGCTCCACTAGCTTTCTTCCAGGCTCTCCCAAACATGCATATAAGGCCACGAATTATCAATATAATGGTGGAATGGTATTAATAAATTTATCAGGGACCCAACATGACTGCATAAACTAAATTGAGCATACATATACTTTTTAATTAAACAAACTACAAAACTAGTCAAATTCGGGTGTCTAATGAGCTAGTCTTGATAATCATGGACTCAAACAACCAAATAAGGTCACAAATATCTGATTTTTGGATTGGGATGGATTATATAGGCAGTTAAAAAAATACAACAACCTTCATAAAGGAAAATAGTTACTCCGAGCTTTATATATTGCGAATCCTGGCAAACTAGTTAATAAAAATGCATAGAGAGCTAGTCTTGTGAAAGGTGAGAACAATCAGCCTCTAAGGCTCTCGAATTCTCCTTCTGATGAAAAATATGGCTCAGATACATAAAAAAGAACAAAATAATACTATAGTATAGAATAATGAGAAGCAAATGAAGATAGTTTGATCTCAGACTTTACAGAGAATCTCTAAGCATGGAATTCTTACAATACTGAGTGTAGGAGTATCAGAAGAGAAGAAGAAGCAGGATATTCTATGGATCTACAATAGATGAATACATGGAAGATGTATTATCATGGAAGGCACACCATATATTAGTGACTTCTCATAGGGGGCACATTCATCAACTGAAACTTCTCCAATTTGCACACGTGTGCTCCTCAACATTGAAACCTTGGATCTGGTCAGAATGGTTGTATCTTGGTCATCCAAACACCTTTTTAAACAAGAAAAAAATTGTTTCTTACTATAAAGAAACATCCAGACATAATGGAACATGTATCACAACCCAGAAATGATTTGAAATGCTGAAACTAGAACCTCCATTTCGACCCTTCAACATTGTTTCCATCGAATGAGAAGAATGCTTCAGAAGATAGAAATAAGAGAGAATGTAATCATAGAGTTGGATAAGATCTAAAATTTGAAATCAATGGCTGAAATGGATCATGTGTAGAAGGATAGAACCAAAAATATGGGGCACATATCCCACATGTGGCTAAGGGTGCATCACCAAATCCTAGACAAGCTTGAGCTTACTCTCATACAAACAATAAACTGTCAAAAGATATGAATATGGTGCGACCTCCTTCTTTTATATATTGGGTGACTTGTTCAACAATTTAAATTTCCAATAAACCCTCCTTTTCCTCCTCCAATGTGCCTTCCTTGACTGAGTTGGCACTTTCCAGTTTTTCCAATGACTAGCTTTTCCTCTGTTTTGGAAACTGTGCCCTCTTATCTTTTCTGGATGTTTCCTTGTTTTTACAACTGGCTAGATTTTATTCCTTTTTGGAAATTGCACCCTCCTTACATTTATGGATGTTTCCTTCTTTTCCTCACTTGACTTCTCTATGCATTGCTTTTTTTAGTTTCCTTATTTTGTTGTGACATTTTGTTTTTTGTTGCTTTCCTCCAATTTCCTCTTTGTTTCTTTGCTCTGCTTTTTCTTTCACTTTCCTCTTTGGTTGAAAACTCACCAAGTCAAACTCATCTCCTTATTCTCCCTTTTCATCATCCAACTCATCATCACATGTAATTAATAATTAAATACAAGAATAATAATTACATCATCTTCCATTTAATTAATTGAAACAACTATAGTCTGAATTTTTATTCCTAGTCACAATTTAATTTCCTAGGGTAATTTACCAATGCTACCCCCCTCATAAATTAATTAATTAACTTTCACTAGGATCCATGGGGTTTTAAGGTGACATTGGTTGCTTCCTAGTGCTTGACAGAATGGGAACATGACATTCCTCCCCTCCCAAGCATGCTTGTCCTCAGGCAAGAAACCAACTACAACTCCAACCAAAATTCCACCATGTTTCTGCTGCACCAATTTGATTATAGCCATTCTCCCAATGAATAACTCTTTTTCAACAAAATTTTCAACCCAACTAAGAAAACTGAGAAGAATGCCCGGATCCCACTGTTTGTGCTGCATGTCTCCTAGTGGCATTGTTACTTGTGGAAAAATGTCATTCCAAATAATTCCAGCGTCCCACTGTCTCAGCTGCATTCTTCCAAACATCAAGATCAACATGAAGAATATATCATCACGGAGGATGTCTATATCACTCCACCGTACTGGAAGTTCATCACTTCCATTGAAAAACTGAACCTCTGTGAGTCCCTCCAACCAAGTATGAAACTCCTAATGTTCCATGTGCAAACCTAGATAGAGCCTCACATCACTGCTAGCCAATTGACACAGGTGACAATCCCATGTCTTCATGTATCACATAACATCCATATATTCCCATACAAATTCTCACAAAAGATGTATGATGTGTCCATAAAATTTCCACTGGCACAAACAACAAACTCACCCTTGGGGGTGCTTAGCTCCAATATTATGTATCCATTCATCCAATCATCCCTATGTGTGATGGATTCCATGTGTATGTGGGGTGAAGGAAAGTGAAGCAACTCTTGGAAGCAATTATCCGTCAATATTGTGGTTGTCTCAACCGAAATGAAATCATGTACCTCCTCCAAAACTGTGCAAATTCCTCCATGAGGCAAGTTATAATCTTTCTGGCAATGAACAGGTGCTTGGAATTCATCTTGATTAACTCCAAACTCTCCAAGAACATGCAAATCAGATTGTACTCCATGTTCCCAATGCACACAAGTACCAAAGATCAAAACACTGTTGTCCAAATGAAAAGGGTGAAGGTCACATGTCCAATCACCAAAAGGGTAGGCATCATCAAAACTCCATGGATTCCCATGCTACTCACAAAAAGTGTAAAGTGTATCAAATATTTATCCATAGATGCAAGCAAGAATATCAGTCATGTGTCTTTTCTCCCAAATAGGAAAATAAGAGACACCCCAACCTAATGGTTCAAACAAAAGAAAGGTGCTTCCCCATGTGAAGACTCCCAATGGATCAACTCTCTACCATTGGTCAAAGTATTCATGTAATCACAATATGTACCACTCAATGAAGTCAAACGGGAACCATATGCACCTTTACGTGAGGTGGAATCAAAGATAGGCATGAGATTGCTCTGCAACTGCTGGGTAGGAATTGGTGCCATCATTAAATCAATTGGAGTGAATGTGGGAGCCTTCTGCTCCTCTTCAGGCACCATCAGAAAGAAATTATTGACCTAAAATTCATCCTCAAATGACATAGAATAAGTAGAAGGGTCTGGTGTAAGATCATGGACCAAATATCATCTCTGCAAACCTCATCCATTAATTTAATGGATGCATCAACTCCATCGAAGGCTGGTCCATTAAACATGAGCTCTTATGATTCCTTAATGGAGGAATGACTCACTCTAGGAAGAAGCTCATTTTTTCTCTGGGGAACTGTATGTGCTTGAAACTCTTCATCTGCATCCAAAATATCCTCAAGCACATGCATGTTATCATGCACCTCATGAACCACCATCTCATGAGGTTCCTCCATAAAATTCTAATTACAACCAACCATAAGAGACTGGATGACTGGTATGTGTGATCTTTGCAACTTTTGGTGAAGTTTATCTATCTCCATCTTGGATTCTTGGAGGGCACTTTGAGTGCTTCTCAAATAATATTGGGTGGTCATCAATTCATCATTGAGCTTGCTGATCTCTTCATCATCCTTCAAGGATGCTCCATGAAACATATGAAAAAGCTCATGCAAATAATCTATGTCAGAAAGCATGTCTAAAAAGTTACCTTGGATTGTAGACATTGCTCTCTGAATATTCTCCATGGCTTCAAGGAAATATGAATCTTCCAATGAAGAAGCTCTCCAAGAAGACCATTGTTAACACCCAATGAATCTTCCAATGAATTAGCTCTCCCTTGATTCGACTTTCCTGCAATTCTTCCAGTTACCAATCCGTCATGATGCTAGTGTAGAGATCCTACTATCTTGCAGATAGAACACGACCACCCACATCACTGACCACATTCACGAGTGGTGTAAACGTCAAATTTTATGCAAGGTTAAGTTAGACGACCGCATCTTCCTAGATTGGTTTTTGAAATCTCTTATACTGGTTATCGCCAAATATGTGGCATCTAAATGGCCCCAATTCGAGGAAGAAGCCATTCTAAAAGCCCGACAATTTGACCTTATCTATGCTCAATCTGGCTACTTGTACTCCATTCTACCTTATTCCCTCCGCAGTGACTCCTCCCGGAACGACCCGCAGAGGGAATCCCACGTCACCGAAGACATTATTGGACATGTTGCTTCTCACAACCAACCTTGCATTACTATACCCCCTACTCGTGGCCCCGACCTCTCATGCATCACAACCCATTCGGGAGCAACACCTTCGCATGTTCCTAGGAACCAAACCCCTCACATCCATGGAAATTAGTGTCCACCGTAGTGTTATGGTCACGCACCACCCGCTTACACGACACCTAATTCCTATTACCATCAATAGACCCCACCATAGGCAGCACCTGCACAACCTCAAGCCCCTCCGAATTATTATCCATCACAGGAAGCACCTGCACAACCTGAATCCCCTCCGACTTATTATCCACCGTAGGCATCACTGGTACAACGTCAATCCCCTCTGACTTATTATCCTTAGCAGGAGGCACGTTCACAACCTTAGCCTCCTCCCGCTTACTACCCATAGTAAGCAGCACCAACGCCTACTCAACCACAAAATCCTCCCAACCCCTAAGGGAAAGTCTACGCCCAACAAAACCAGCAACAAAACCAACAACAAAACCAACCTTCCCAATGAAATCAACAAGGCCAACAAAACCGGGGAAGAGGACGTAACCGCGGGAACAACCAACCCCAAGATCAAGGCGACCAACCTCCCAATCCCCCAAACAACAACAACGCCGCCCCAACCAATCAAAACCCTAACAGACCACCTCGTCAAGGGAAGAACCCTAATCTGTGAACAAACCACCCGTGTTCTATATGTGGTGTCTATGGCCACTATATGCACACTTGTCCTCATTTGGAGCGCGCTCGTCAAATTTGGACAGATGACGCCCAACGCCGAGGACAAGATACTCCACCCATACAACCCAATCCCTAGCCACCTCCCATGGTGTTTCAAAATGCCTTTCCCACACAAGGAGTGGTGAATACCCAACCGTTGGTTCCCCCTCAAGGAACCATGACACCCCAAAAACAAATCACTTATGCTACACCTGCTAATAAACCCATGGACTCAGGTACCCATCACCTTCTCATGATGTCATCGACTGACATCAACCTTCAAACATGCCGAAATCAGTATGGTTCCACCTCTGAAACCATTCCTATTGACAAGGCTGCTAACACTCTTCCCATTGATCAGTCGTTACGTATACCTGCAACACCATGCAATGGGGCCCCTAAAGCCCCCCGCTTTCCATTACGTTGCATTAATAACAACCCCAACGTGTGCGCTGCCCCCAATTATAATATCGTGGATGACTTAACCCAGTCCCCTGCTGCTATGTCAGCCCTCCAAGTTTTGAAAAACTGTCCTGCACAACGCAAAACATTGTTATCCGCTATCGGTGCGATAGACCATTCAAAATCATGGATGATGGCATTTGATTTGGACCAATCCGAACCACGCATGCCTTCCACATTAGCATTTCAAGTTTCTATGTCAAACCGAAATCTTGTTATCCATCGATGCATCATTGATGATGGTGCCTCCACATGCGTTATGTCTACATTCGTGTGGTAGAAGCTCCGATCCCTTACACTACAACCATCCATGACTTCCCTACAAGCTCAACCCCAAGGCCTCCTGATAAACGTTCCAGTCCAATTAGCTGGTAAAACGATCCTTATCGACATTGAGGTCATCAACGCACAACTTGATTACAACCTCCTGCTTGGACGCAATTATATGTATGCCATGAAGGCTGTTGCTTCATCAGTCTTCCACATTATGATGTTTCCCCATGAGGGGCTGGTTGTGAATATCGATCAACTTACGTATTACGATCCGAATGCCCCCGCTGCACCGGAAAATGTTCTCCCCATGGTTGAACAACCTGTTATTGGTCCATACACCTCTTTGGTTTCTGCTGTTGGACCTGGAATTTACTCGAAGACTCCCATGACCTCTATTTTTCGATCCATTCCACCCCCTACGCCGACAGTGGAGATATCTGATCTGTGCACCATTTTGTCCAAACAAATGACGCCTAACCCGCAACCACCTTTGCTGCTGCAACCACCATCGGTACCTAGTCATGTTGGAGCAACACCAATCCACACTATCCCATTCCTATTCCCACCTTCAGGAGTAGTAAGTGCCCCCATCATGGCTACATTGAATCTCCCTGGGTTAACACTAGGACTACCCGTGTGGTACTTACCCGCTCCTACCCCTCCCCCGACACCACATGTTGTTCTCCAACCAATCCAACCAATTAACACCACCAACTGCCCACCTCCTGGTGTGGTGACTACATCTACATCCACCCCTGCCACTCCAACACCCAAAACCACTGGGGGCAGAGGCCAGCAAAACACTGCCCCATAGGCAATGAAACCAGTAAAAAATCCCCCTCCATTCCGTGCCCCCCTTAAGTTCTCTTTATGTGATGACTTGGGACATGCTACCCATAACTGTCCACAACTTCCAACCCTTCAAGAGCACATGCAAACGTTGGAGGATGATCCCAATATTCCAGTCGTGGAACTGGATACCACCCCTAAACCCCACAACAAATTGCTGCACACCAACCACTCTTAAGCTGTTAAGCTCTTTTTTGACTCCTAAAACAATGAAAAGATCACCGCGCAATCTTGCTTCCTTTCATGCTCGCTAAAAGTATTTGAAAGGGCGTCTACCTGGTATAAGTTTAACCCTTTTCTGGACCTTGTACACTAATTACGAAAAATGAATACTCTAGTCACACAGGCTAGAAGAGTTCTTCATTGCATACTTTTATGGTTTTTCAGGCCTTGGAGACTAACACACGAAAATGAACCCCCTTGGAGTCTTCTTACTACTTTTAGACTCTCTAAAATTGAAAGTAACCACGAGCACTCAATGTCCTGGGCTCGTATAAATCCACACGATGGTACCCCTCCACCATTTTAGAGTCTTCTTATTGCTTTCACCCACGTGCATGTAATTTCCTAGGCTCATACAAATCCACACGACAATACCATTTTGAGCATACTTCTATCTCTTCTTCACGCTCCTTAAACCATGAAGAAGGTCAAAATGGTGCCTGTCGACACCACGACATATAATATCTAGTCCCCACATTATGGAAGCACTCCCAGTATGGTCGCCTTTGTTCAGAGTATTCTGTGATATGCCACACTTAGATTCTCCCGATATCATTCATCAGTTTTTCCCCATATTGAGTCTCCCTCATTGCAGTCACATAACCCTGGTCCTTTAAGATATGATCCCCTTCCCCGAAGTCAGTTTCATATGCTTACAGGTAAACCTTTCCATCATACTCTGAACAAAGGAAGTTTGAGTCTTCTCCCCCACTCCGCGACCTTAGTTGTTCCCCACCCCCACTGTATGTCAGTCCCACCTTCAATAATATCATCTCTTGGTTGTCCACCTTGCGCTCCTATTATGGAAACATTATGGCCTTGGTAGTTGTAGGTATCCCTCTGTCGATGCCGACCCATCTATTCCAGAGGATAGACCCAGAGGTCCCTATGCCTTGGACTCATCACAATTAGTGGTGACTACCTACGGACCAGTTTTTAGAGGAGTCCTTAGTGCCTCTCTGAAAGGTTGTTTCTCATGTGCTCGACTTCAACACCATGATCGCACCATTGAGATTCATGCAGAGTATTGGTCCCTTCAGTTATTAGTCCAAGACCCCGGATGTCCCCTGACTCTAGCACATTGGTGAGTCTCTTTGGAACCCCCTAGTTGTATGTTCCCGCGGATATTCGGGCTACGCTTGGCGATAGTATTCGGAAGCACCCCAATTATATGCTTCCTCGAGTACCGAGTTCCGATGCAGTTCAATGTACCCTTGATATTTTGACTCCCAGTCATTGAGTCCATCCAATTGATGGACACCCTCAGATCCAACAGAGCATCAGTTTTTATGGTACCACATTCAGTATGACTGCCATTGTTCCCATGTATCAGTTCTTCAGATCAATCATGGTCCGACCATGAGTATGTACCAGATTTGTGTCCCCTCTGGACCATTATGATGTACACAACAACTCTCCATGTATTGTTCAGGTCCCCTTTTGGGCCTCATTATTATTTGTATATCTTGATACGAGCATGGGTATGCCTGCCTTGTCCATATATTGAGATTATTCCTCATTCATTATTGAGGCCATGTATTTTCAGTTCTTGCAGCTTGTATGGAGCCTGTGTTCCAGTCTCCAACCAGTTTCTTCTCTCCTCCATCACAACGCTCATACCCCTGGACAATGACAAAACCTATGCTGTCTATTGTCCATACGATGAGCTCCTGCCCTCACACATCAGGGGGCAATATGTTAACACCCAAAAATTGTTCACTAGCTCATCTCCCTAGTCACACAACCCATTTGTCCACTTTTCCTATCATTTTAGTCTCCAAAACCCTAAAAACCTTCAAATGGTTACCAAAAAGGAAAAAAATCATTATCTCCCTCCTCAAATTAATGAAATTCCTTCAAAAAGGTCAAAAACCCACAAAAGAGGGTCCGAAATTCCCAAAAAATAAAATAAAATGGGAAAAAGTCAAAAATACATTCAAAAAGAGGGAAAATCCCAAATACCATTAGTTTCCCAAAACCATGGGTCAACACTCCATTACCCAAAATCACTATAAAAAGGTGATGGAGGCCCCCAATTCTAATCCATTATTCATCCTATCCTTATGCTGTCAAAATCACTCTAGAACCTAGCCCAACCATTTGAGCTTGAGTTCTCCATTTAGAGTGAACCTTTGGACCAATGTTGGAGCATCTTGAAGAAGAGAGAGAACATTGGAGCACTGGTACATTAATCCTGTACTGCTGCAAGGACTCCAACCACCTCTTCATTTGAGGAACAAATATTTTCAAACCCTAGTTTTCCCAATCAATAAAAAATTGTAAATCTCATTTACTGTTTTCTCATGGATATTTACTGTTTACTGTTATAGCTTTGTCACCTACCCAATTTTTGAGAATAATTATTTTCTACTATTATCCTTTTTCAAAAAAATACTTTGTGTTAAATTATAATTTCAAGTTTGTAATTATGACCAAGTAGGTAAAAAATGAATGTAATGACTCATTATTATTATTTAATAAATGAAAATGGGAGACAAACACTCAAGAAAGCTGTTACAAGAGTATCCACTGGCCCACTAGGAGGAATGGAAGCTGCTAGAAGGATTGGGACAAATGGCAGCATTTGCACTCTACCATTAGCTGTTGGTATGGGACAACTCCCCCTAATTTTGTGGCATTTCCCTCTCCAGGTGGAGAGAGGTGAGCAGGCAACTCACTAATGACCAGTTAATTACAAAAGACCTAGGCAGCCTATAAAGGGTAATTCGAATTGAGCAGGCATCTCTTACAATGTTTTCTGCAGAAACATTCCTCATGCTCATCAGGTGATGGCTGAGAGATTCGAATAGGGGAGGCTGTGGAGAGTGAAAGTATAAGTCTGCAAATGTTATGAGAAGGATAGACCATAGGTGCTGGTGCTGATCCCATTGATTACTAAGCCTGTAAGGCTGTATATATAAATTTTCTTGCTGCTGCAAGTTGAAGTCCTAATCTACAGAACCTTCTTCCTCTTGGTGGATCAGTGGATAGGCTCGGGGGTCCTAAGGCATACATCTTGGCTGTTTGGGAGTAGGTTGGGTGGAACAGGTTTCTTGAGTGCTTTGTTCCTCCCATTACACTCAGGTTCTATTCTTTTGTGTTTTCTCTTTCAAATCATATGAATGCTCTCAGAAAATGGCTTAGTATGGTTATTTAATAATCAATAGTAGAAAATGTCAGATCCTAATTCATTTAGATTTGCTGAAATGATAAAATGACTCCTCTGCATTTTTCCCCATGCGTGGAGCTGCATCGTACTCCAGTACAGAGAGGTAGCATTAAATCTGCCCAGCTAAAAATGAAACCTAGTATGCATCTAAATATCTAAACCAAAAGACCACCCATGCACAGACTATGTTATCATGCATCTTATATTTTAGCAACTGTAGATTAGATCTATGCATGTATTATTTTACTGTTCAATTCTGTATGCTGAAACAACTTAACAGAAACCAATTATAGCAGTAACTTCTTTTCTGATTTCTGAGAGGTGAATATTATGTTAACAACTAGGGCACTGATCCTTACTAATTACTTCAAAGAAAAACAATACCATGCATTCTGTTAACCATATTCCTTTTTTCTTCTATCTTCTTATTATTTTTAGAATCTAATTGGTCTTATATAAATATTTTCTTCACTGTATTATATTGTACAGAAAGAAAGAAAGCTACTGTGTTACTTTTTTTTATCAGAGGTCCAAAATGGATGAATACAGGAATATATAGTTAGAATAGAAAAACTGTATATTCATAAGCAATCAAATTATTTGACGATTGCACTGTTATTTTCTTTGTTCTTTTTTTCCTGAATTATCAATTGAATGTGATAGAACTTACATCGCAGAATACCAAGTTATTAACAGCTAGGACAAACATAGCTTTATTAAATTGACAGATTGAGTTACAGTATCTCTACACCCAGCTAGGGTCGACCTCTCTCATCACATTATTATTTATAAACATTTAAACAGTTTCCAATCAAAGGTTTCATTACCATAGACAATTTAACTGCAGAATCAAGAGTTGTTATTCTTGTTCTTTTAAAACATCAATATAGACATGTAGATTTCATTCACATCGACAGCTAGGGTTTAACATTATCACTTATGCTTTCCAAACAAAACCATTTCCTTTCTATTCTCAGCTTATAACCACTTTTTAATTAAATAAACATGCCTTTCGTTCCTTGAATCAGAGTTCAATAATGAGTAGATCGAAAACACCATACGCAGACATGAAACCTAAATATCTTAAACAAGCTTCTTAGATTTAGATACAAAAACGAGAAGTTCAATTCACCAAACGAAACATTAGACCCTAAACAGTAATCGTTTCCATTTAAATTAACAGTGGTTACACCCTACGGTTGCCACATTCTGTTGCCGGAGGTTCCATTCAAAACCCCATGCGATTTATACACACAGCAAATACTGAAACAAAGTTACAGTCAACGTATCTCCTCATGCATCAACCCAAAAGTACTCAAAACGATAAGACATAAAACGTAAAGATGCAAGACTATTTGCAAACACAAGGGTTCAACCCTGCTAAACTCGCCGATGCCAGGAATGGCCGGCGATATATTTCAAACATTTACATCACCTACTCCATGAACAAAACTCAAAAACTGAAGGTTGTCCAAATGCTGCAGGCGAGACAAAAGCCACTGCCACGAAGGAATGCTACCGACACTTGCTCATCAAGTCCGATTCCAGGAGAACCACTAAGGAGGGATACCATCGAAGCTTACCGGTGGGTTCGCTCAAGTTCTTTTCCCCTTCAACTATTTCGACACCCTGTCATTCACCGAGGGTTACCTGCCAACAACCATACATTAAATTGAGCATCGGATCATGAGGTAGAAATACATGCAACAAAGAATAGTATGAAAACCTTTGCAACATTACATTACCCGAGTTGTGACAGAGTTTTCGACGTAGCCAGCATCCATCCACTATGAAGGAGGTGCACCTAGCTCGAAGACCACGATGAGGGATACCTCCCGAAAAATTCCAACTCAATTGAAAAACCCATACTTGCAAGCTACGAAAACGCCGTCACAGATGCACTCATCCTGCCTGTAGATTACCACACCATCGTTCCAGACTTGGCTTCCACGGATAACATTTACTCACAGACCAAGGTTGCTACCGGTCTCAGGATCGATCCCGAGGGAGGCTAGAAAAACCAGCAAACCCTAAGTGCCTCTTGACCGGTTGGCCTCACCTCCCAAACCCTACCACCGAACAATGACCAAGAAACGTTACAAAACCCATAAGTTACGCTAGGGTTAAGCTCATCCCAATACACAATGATCAACGACGGAGATCCATCCTCATCAAGCCACGTCGGAAGGTGGCAGGAGTAGCATTAAATTGCTCATCTACCACCCAAGCCACGGAGTTTCCATTTCTGTTGACACCAGGGCAGGAGGCCGTCACAACTCAGAAATTGCCAAACCTTATCACACGCCGAAACATCCACATAGATGTGCACATAACACTATCCCTAACATGGTGGCCAGGCACAATAATTACAAACCTAATCATTTAATACACCCTCGATTCGTACGCAGGATTTGGCAGGGCCATCATTCCACCTGCCAATCCATACGAATTGACGTTAAAATCATTAACATGTAAATATTATCAAGGTATAATGACCTCCGATAGCATATGACAAAGGTCTCATATGATACATTTAATCAATTGTGAAACACATTCATAGCATATGAATATCCACTAAGGTCGCGAGCAATCATAGGGCATGGTTTGACTCCGCCCATCACTTTAAGTCAACTATAAAGTCCATCTTTGGATCATCATAAAGCTCCTAAAGCTTTGTTCACATTACAAGTTATTGAAACACACCCTTAGGGTATGGTGCCAGCCTAGGACCCATCGCATACATTGCATGGTAGGGTATCCATGTTTAATGCACCACCATTTTAACTACCCTGGCAATAGAGATTTAAACCAACTTATCAAACTCTCCATAGTATGACTTAAGACCATGCGCCCTTGCCATCAACCTGTCACCATCAATTTTATAAAAGGATTACTTTAACAGCCGCAAGGCATTTATGGAATGACCATACGTAATTTCATCAACACTTAATGGAAACATTCATAACAAACAGAACCTGAAATAGACGTTTTCTGCGGTCTTGAGATAGATAGGTTCATCTTAGAAAATTGGAAGGAGACCATACCTGTAGCATCCAAATTCACAAGCAGTTTCGATTTATATCACGATTATTAAACACTCTGAATTTTATCGCTATCTCTTAGGTCCTACGAATCTGCGCATGAAGGATGAGTGCAATGCTTTAGTGGAGTAGCTAAGTAAGCCTCGGGGCACCTCGTGGGACCTCTTTCATCATCATCCATAAAATTTAAATGGTCAGCACTTGTCAAAAGAATTCTGTTTTCCAATGCATCATAATTTTCAATCATTCCAGCATACGAATAAAGTACAAATTCATTAATTGATTTTCATGATGTCATTAAAAGACGAAAGACACAACCATTAAATTGTTCCTACCAAGCGACACTTTTATTAATTGCTGAATATAGATTATTATTATTTCCGCATTTTACAATATTAGCTTTTTATGGCGATTTTTTTATTATTATAAATTTTATGAAATTATTGGGCTGTTACATGTGGTATCAGAGCCCATGTTCGAACTCTAGGCCTAAAAATAGTCCAAGAAACACGCAAACAGAAAATTTATGACTGTGAAAATTTTCACTAACTCAAGTTTAAATTATTTTGTCCTATATAGAAAAATTTTCTTTGATTTACAGATATGGAAGGATCAACTGAACACATAAGGGGCAGATTTCCGCCAAGCAACCCAAGTATGGAACAACAATTCCAGGGAAATCGGGGTAATGATTTGTCAGAATTATTGCGTGCTTTTCATGAATTAAAAGTAGAGATCCAGTCAGTAAAACTGGACAATGAAATAATCCTGCAGACATAGGAAGAATTGAAGCAAGCACTGTTTGACCAATATCCAAAATATGAACAGAACTTGGAACATACTTCTGAAACTAAAGAGCTATCCCAGGAAGGAAAGAACGAGCAAACAGAAACAATTGAAGGAAATAGCAACTCAACATCATCAAGAGCTTCCAAACAACCACGTAAAAAGAAGCATAGCTACTCTAGTGACAGCAGTGAAGGAGACTGTAAGCCAAAAAGAAAAAGGAATAGACATTACGAACAGATATCTAGAGAATTCAAGAAAATCAAACCCCCAATTTTCAATGGCGAGACAGAAAAAGGAGAGACAACAGAAGCATGGCTGTTTGGCATGAAAAAGTATTTTCAGATCTACGACTACTCGGAGTCCTTGAAGGCGAAGATGGCAATTTATAATTTGACCGGGAAGGCAGATATTTGGTGGCAAGACCTTAAAAGGGTAAAAGGTGTAAAAGAACGAGATGTGAGTTGGAGTACTTTTAAAAGACACTTCAAGAAGAAATTCTTATCTGAGCAGTATTATGAAGAAAAATCCAAGGAATTTTATGATCTGAAACTAGGAACGATGAATATGAAATAACTGAACAGGAAGTTTTTAAGTTTGCTAAGATATGTGCCATATAAGGTGGAAGAAAAATCGAAGGTCCAGAGGTACCTAAGTTGTCTACCTTTCCACATCAAGGACAGGATAGAGTACGATAACCTTAAGACCCTAGAGGAAGCCATGAGGAGAGCCACTTTTTGCTTTGACCAGAATAAGAGAAGAGAAGGGGTACCTAGATGTAAAAAACCAAAACCCAGTAACTTTGAACAGAAGAAGAAGAATTTTAGATATGGCGGCAATTCCAGTTTTCAGAAGAAAAATTTTCAGAATAAAAAATTTCAGCAGAACAGAAATAATCAGCAGCAGAAATTTACAGCACCCAGAAATGTCCCCAATGTTGCCAAGACTAATGAACAGAAGCCACCTATAAAATGCTTTGAGTGCTAAGGGTCGCATTATGCCTCAGACTATCCCCTCAGGAAATGGGCGTCCAATCATATACACTCCATACAGTCTGAAGCTACTGTAGGAGATGTGGCAAGAGAAGTACCCAGAATTAGTGCAGCATTAGACAACCGGCAAGCAGAACACCAAGTCTCAATGGTGGAGGTCGAAGGTATGTTGTAAAACCACCCAGTTTCTATTTTAATTGACCCCGGTGCTTGTTTAAGTTATATATCACCAGTTGTGGTAGAAAGACTTGATTTGAAAACCGAGAAATTCGATAAATTCTGGTTAGTTAGATTAGCAACAGGAACAAAAAGGAAGGTTTCTGATTTTGTGGAAAATTGTGTTTTATCTATGAATCAAATAACAACGCAGGTTAAGCTAAATATTCTGACATTAGGTTCATATGACATGTTGGCTTCAACTGACCCAGAGGTTTCCAATTAGACCCAGGTTCTTTGCGGTTGTCCCTTTGACCAACAAAACCCCTTCGCACCGGCCCTTTCGGCAACAACCTGCGAGCAGGTTGAGGTCTCACCTGAGGTGTATCTTATGGGGTACTGCGGAAGCAGGTTTCCAAAGTAAATGATGAGTTGTTTATATGAACAAGCTGCGCAACGCAGGACAGAAGGAGTGCACTGCGGGGCAAATTGATGTGGTAAGCAGCAGGATCTACGCTACGAGCAGTACTGCGCGGTGGAGGCAACACTGCGGGCCTCACTAAGGGTTTCTTACTGCTACGACTCTTCTACTGGAACTGTGAGTCACCCACACTTATCCTCTACTTGGAAGATCTTGAAAACGTTAAGGCATTGAAATGAATATCACTCATCCATTCCTTCAGGCACTTACTGGTTATCTTTCTAGCATTCATTCAAGAACTTGTGTTATTACAACGTGAATTGAAATGATAGACATGACTAACTGTGCCACGTTCCTTCACTGTGTTTAAGAAAGTATTAAGCTTAAATGACTGATTCACGATCTTAACATATAATTGAAATGTTCGCCATTCATCTGTTCACGTGGAACTTAGCATATCATTCCCAAACTTTGCCTATTGGTAAATGCATATCAAAGTTCTCCTATTACAGCATGCAAGGAAACATTCAAACATTCATTCTACAGATAGACAGTCATCCATTCATAAACATCATCACATAACACAGGATTTAACGTGGTTCACTTCCCCGGATGGAAAGCTACGTCCACAAGAACGGTTGGTAATATATTTCTTTCAAAAGGGATGGGGCAACCGTTCTTAGTCTGCACACTCAGTTGCAAACTCTCCTTTCTCTCGGCTAGGTCTCTGCGTACACAGCTGCAGAGCCTTTACAATATTCTCAGCTCAGAGAGATTTTACAATACAAAAAGGTTATCTCAATATTACTCTAATAAATAGCATATAGTATCCAAAATAGAGCAACCCCCATCCCATACAAAAGTGTCTTCTTAAATAGATCATGCCCGAAGGTCATGTCTGTACAATGTCGAAGACCTAAAACCCAAAACCCTAAGGGTTTCCAAAACTGCACCGGTTTTCCAAACCGGCTTGATGGCTCCTGGTAGTGTCTACTTGATCATGGCGAATCTCCACGTCCTCATTCTATCGCTACCGACCTTCCTGTCGCACGTGTGCCTACAGGATGCTTCTGCCGAACCGTTTATCTCTAACGGTTTTACCTTCTAAGCATGCCAAACATTGATTTCCTTAACAACCCACGCGTGGCCGCCTTCCTGTTTTGCCTATGTCCACCGCTCGGCGATCCTGGAATATCTTTCCAAAAATGGCTGCTACCGGTCGAGCTGGTAGCTACACTTGATACTTGTATAGCACATCACTTTGCTGGATCCACGTGGCCTCCTAACTCCGCAGCACTGCTTCGGCGCAGTACTGGTCTTCGCATCGCGGCCAAAACTTCGATGCTGCACGCAACTCTGCAGTCTGGTCAAAAGTTGGATGCTGCGCGCAACTTCGCAGCATCCTCAATACTTAGCCAAAATTGTATTTATGAGCTATGCTCAGCTTTCCTTGCTTGCCTCAAAAAGGTGCTTCCAAAACTTTATCTCAGCCTGGGCCCAACATGCCCCTAACACTTACATGTGGCTCGACCCCGAGCCACTGATTGTTTCAGCTGTCTCACTCTGCACCGCGACCGGTGGAATGAACTTGGCCGCGAACTCGTCAGATGTACCGCACAACTGCACCACTGCTTCTCTTGTATCGTTCTCAACCTATTTAATTGTCTCAAGCAGTGTTGGAGTTATTTATTGTCCAATTTGGTCTTATACCTGCTCCTGGTTATCGCGCAGTTCTACTAACTTATCTTCAATCTGCTGCGATACCGCCATGAAATTCTCCAGGAGCTGCTGTGACTGATTATCCATCTCAGTCTCTTTTTGTCGTAATTCCTATACTTCTTTCTTTAAGCTGGATATCTCCTTGTATCTCGGCAGCCTCTCTCTGGGTGGCAGAGCTTTAACCTCTGCATTCAACTTGTCCAGCGCGGTCTGTTTTTCTTGTACCGTGGTTTTGACCTGTAGCAACCCTTGATCCTCTTCAAGGGTCGTGATTTCCTATGAAACCTTATCCAGGAGCGATTGGCACTTAGCCATCTCACTTGTAATGCTTTTCGAGGCAGCGCTCACTGCTTGCTCTCTGACTTGCTGTTCAGTTAATGGCGCCTGCTTATTCAGCTTATCCTTCAATGTGGCAATATCGGCCTCATAATAAATCTCTTTATCCTACATCTCCAACTGCAAGGATCTCACCTTATCTCCGATCCTCAGAACTGTATTTGCAGGATCATCCTGGATTTCTATGCCTTCAATATCCTTCGCCACATTGGATATGGTAGTCTCCAAATTTTGTCGGCGGTCCAGTTCGTTCCGTAGCTGTATTTCTGCCTGTAGCTAAATTTTCCTGTTTGCTGCGGTGAGCTCTGCTTATGACTTCATCGATTCAACCGTCCGTTCATGCATCTCCTCAACGATCTGCGTGTGGATGAAGTGCAATCCTGGTAATGGGATTGTGGCTAAGTCAAGCTCTACCCTCTCGACTCCCTTTGTGTCCAAGACAACTTGTTCTGCCATCGGCAATGCAACAACCAATGGGTCCACATGGACAATTCTAGTCTTCTATGGCAGCGTTATTGCTAGCTATTGGCTTCCTTGCTGCGAGGTCCCTACCGAACTCCCTTCAGCCCCTACTTCCCGCTGCAAAATAAGGCTTTTCTGGACATCGTCCATTTTCTTCATTAGGCCTTGCATTGCGAGCCACGTCTTGTGCAGGTCATCCTGGATGACCATGTCCTTTTCTTTAGCCACCATAAGCTCCTTCATCTGCTCTGAGATTGTTTTGGCTATCATCTCATAGTCATCATCATTGAGGACTACCTCCGATTGAATCTTTGTGGCCTTCACCTTTTTCCTCGACTTTGGCTTCTCCGAAGTCTCAGCTTCTTTTCTCTTCCCTGTTTCTTCAATGATTGTGCATGAGGGTGGGATCGGCTCATCTTCTGCTGAGTCTGTATCTACGTCCATAACCTCTACGCAGAACTTTGGTGGCCAATCTTTCATGAGGTCCTCAATATCCTACTAACACATGATGTAGTTCCCTAGGAACCACTCCAGTTTCTTCGTTTGTGCTTTCAGCGATATGACGATACATTTCATATCCGCTTCAAAGTCGATGATGTGGATATACTTTGCCGTGACCTGCTTTGTAATGCGGGGTGTCTTCGTGATTGCGTCGCGCAGCTGAATATAGTACTGGTAAAAGACTTCTCCTATGGCATGCTGGAGCTCTGCATTTGTGTTTGTCCAAAGGTTGATGAACTTAAACCCTCTAGGATCCTTGGTATCCATAATGACGCTTGCATAATCTCGCGGCTCCTTCCATCCACACAAAGCAATTAGGATGATGAGCCAGGTGAAATGGAACTGGCCGCCATTCACCTGTGTGTCGTTGAGTTTTTCAAGGATCTCATTCATCAGAAACTGACACCAATTAAAGTTGTTTCCTTCGGGCGCTACGGCACCAAGGAGTATTGCGCCCGCAGGCACCTCCAAAGGCCTAGCTGTTTTGAGTATCTTTCCTGTGAGCAACTGTGTTACAAATCTTGTTGCTCTGTCCTCTATATCTTCTGTCGGGAACCTCTTTTTTCCTTCACCACCGTATGGGTTTTCTTCATCTTCTCAACAACCTCTTTTTCTTTTCTCTTCCCTTGGAAGAATTGCTTAGGATCCTTACCGCTCTTGCTTAGCCCGGTGATGCGGTGGATCAAATCGATGTTAATATCAATGTTCCTATCTAGCCACAGATAACCTTGGTGGATTCGCGCCATGAGTGTGCGAACCACGATATTAAGTTCTGGAGAGCGGTCAAAATGTGGCAATCTCAGCAAGTTCAGTAGCCCCGACTGAACGACAGGTTCTAGCCAATTGTCAGCTACCAAGTTCAGAGTTCCCTTGGAGTCCTTTTTGCAGCACATATACTGGCCTGGTTGAAAATCTGGGTATTTGGGAACATCTGGCACGTCTTTCTCCATTCCCAAGAGGTCATAATCCTCCCATTTACAATCTGCTATCTTTCCCAGCAGATTCTTAGCAGTGTTTACATGCTTTGAGATAGGTGACAGCGGGATGTCGTATCTCACACTTTTGGACAATTTAAACACAGGGGCATTCAGTGCCCGTGGGGAGATATATTCAGGTGTCATCTTCAAGGGTTCTATCTGAAAGACTGGCGATTTCTGTGCCGAGGAGCCCATCTTTATGATGTTGGATCGAGGTGCAGTTACGACTTTTCCCTTATCTTTTGTTTTTTCCTGCATCGTCGGATTAATTCTTGGTGATCTGCGGGATCCTTCACCTTGTTCTACGGTGACCTTCTTAACTGGAGTTTTCATTAACTGCTAAATCCCTCCGTGCTGAAAGATCCTCAGTGCTTCTTCAATGGTTAGTTCTTCGTCTCTATAGGAAGGTTCGGACATTCACTAATGAGGTAGCGGCTAAGGAAGATAGAATACAAATGGATACTAGCTCAGAGAGGTTATTCATAAGAAAATTCTAAGTGCTCGGTAATGCCCGCGAGTCTCCCAACGGTGTTATTTATAGGCGCAACAGACCCTCTCCTGTGCCCTTCAATGACTAGATAAGCAATTAATGTGGTGTCCGTTAGTGAATTTGAGCGGATCCTTCGGTCTTTTCTGTCGTCAGCGTGCTCAGAACGGCTATCTTCTCTTTAAATGCTGAAGCGATTGCTGCAACGGTCATCTAACGACTATTTTTCTGAAAAGCCATGCAATGGCTATTTTTGTCTGAGTGCTGCGCCGAACTGCGCGGCAAGCCATCTGCAACCCTACGCGGCTACTTCGCAGTGCCAAAAATTTCCAACTGCACGGCTTCCACTATAAATATATATTTTTCTTCTTATTTATTATTATTATTATTATTATTTTTTTTTCCTTCCGCGCAGCTTCAACAGTGCTGCGCGGTGCATAGATGATTCTTCTTATCATACCTTCTTCCTTTTATCATACATGTACAGACTCCTTTACATTTCTAGTGTCCACTTTCAACTGTACTTGACACTTAGAACTTCCTTCCTTTGTTCGTTATTCAGGGTTTTGCGAAGCAGTGCTATCATGGTATAGCTTTAGCCTGCTTCCATTTATCAAAGTTGGCAAGGTATCACTAGCTAAATTGGCTAACTGGACTGCACCAATGTTAGTAACATGTATCACAGTATATGGGCCAAGCCAATGCATCTTAAATTTACCAGGGAATTTCATGAATTTGCTATCATACAGGAGGACTAGATCACCTACCCGAAAACACTTATTCTTTATATGGCGATCATGCCATGCTTTCTCGCGGTCCTTCTGAGCTTGCTAGTGGAAGCTTGCGATGAAGCGATCTTCCTCCAAGCCCAATAAGTGTAGCAATATTTCTTTTAGAGCTTCGCAATCTGCCATCCCTGTGAATGCAGCGATTCTCAAACTAGGGACAATATATTCCATAGGCATTATAGCCTCCTGCCCATAAACCAACCGAAAGGGTGTCTGTCCTGTCAATTTATTGCATGTGGTCCTGTATTCCCATAGCACAAATGAGACGCGCAGGTCCCAATCATCTCTATTTACATTGCACACCTTAGTGAGTGTGTTCTCCAATATTTTATTGAAAGCCTCTACAGTACCATTCGCCTGTGGATGATATGGAGTACTGCACTGATGACGAATGTGGAATTCCTCTGTAAGCACCTCAATCGTCTTGTTCAAAAAATGAGTACCTTGGTCACTCATCAAAATCTTTGGACAACCAAATCTGGTGAGTATTTCTTCAAAAATAAACTACACAGCAGAACTGGCGCTGCAGTCCTTAACTAGTTTTGCTTCTGCCCATCTGGTGAGGTAATCCATAGCAGTAATAATATACCTTGCACCCATTCTTTTTCCTGGTGGGTTTATAGGACCCACAAAGTCTATTGCCCATTTTTCAAATGGCTGCAGTGTCAACTGTGGATTCAATGGCATCTCATCTCGGCGTGATGGTTTTCCTGTCTTCTGACAAACATCACAGTTCCTGCAATGTTCTTTGATTTCTTTATGGAGCATACGCCACCATAGCCCTGCGTGCAATATCTTCTGTGCAGTAGCCCTTCCTGCATAGTGAACTCCCGCGATTCCTGAGTGTGCGTTGGCTAGAATAAATGGCGTCTCGTGATTGAGTACGCACCTGCGCAGGACTTCATACAACCCAAGTTTGTATAACTGTCCTGCAATTATAGTGACACCCACGGCGCGCACCACTAACTATTTTTTCTGCTGGACAGAGAATTCCTGGGGTGCCAGCCCTGTGGTTAGGAAGTCAATGATATCCTTGTAATAATCATCGGCAACCTGTATACTAAACAACTGCGCATCAGGCAGACTGTCTTCAATATTCGTCGGCTCCTCTCCTGACTCGATCCTTGACAGATGATCAAGTCCCAAGTTCAGCCTACCTAGCTTGACAATAATTTCAAAGTCATATTCCAGGAATAGCAGTAGCCATCGGCATATGCGTCCCCCTAATGTTGATGTATATGTAACTTCAGAATGTATTTCACATATATGTATATTGTATTCCTATAGAGATGGTATTATTCCTCTATAAGGAAGTGTCGTCATTTATATTGTACGTGTCGTAACTTATACTTGATGGGTTATTAGACCACCTTATTTGGGGTCGGCCCTGTATAAGTCATGTGGGTCAAAGGGTTATTACACCACCCTATTGGGGGTTGGTCATGTGGGTCAAAGGGTTATTAGACCACCCTATTGGGGGTCGGCCCACTCAGCATTATGTTATGTGGTTAAGTTCGAGCCTACATGAGTTAGGTAAAAAGGCAAGTCAAGTCAAGTATAAATAGAGTGCGGGAGGCACTCTATTTACTCACTCACTTCTCACACATGCACTCAAGGAGGAGTGGCGCACTTATGGAGGAGGAGGATCTGCTGCTAGTTTATGGCTATCTCTCTTGGTTGGTTGTATCATTGCTCTATCTATCTCTGAGGAAGTTATTGGGGTTTTTCACCTTTATGGTTTTCCCCAAGTAAATCTTTGTGTCTCTTGTGTGCTTGCATTATTGTCTCCATGATTGATATGCTGTAGATATGCTGTACATGTTGTTCTCTCAGTTAATATCCTAGATTATATTGAAGTAAATTCTGAAAATTTAACATGGTATCAGAGCTAGCCTGAAAGAAGGCATGATATGGCATGTATGACACTTGTTGCACTTACGATGCTAGGGCTTGATATAGCAAAAACCAGTCATCGTAGCACTTTCGCTATAAATCCGTTTTGGCGAATTTTTCGGATCTAAAATTGTTACAGGACGCAGCTAAGATCTCCAGGTACCTTGTGTCCAAAGGAAAACCTCTAATTCATTTTACTTTGTGATTTATGATCTGTACAATATAGGGTTTCTGCCTCTTCCAGATCTGAGTCAAAATCAGGTGACCTTGGGAAAAAGGTCATATCTTGGGATAGGAAGCTCCAAATGAAATTTCGTAAAAAGTGAGAGGTAGTACAGAGTCTGTACTATCTCAGAAAACTTTTTCAGAGGCCGAAGTTGAACCAGTGACACGTGGCACGCCGTACAAGTTCGCTCTCCTGTATTATCCCATAAACAGGTCACGTTGCGACATTTGGCATAACTCTCTCTCAGAGAGTCCAATTGAGGTCATACCTGTCAGGATGGAAAGATAACAGGACGAGATATCTTAGAAAACTTTTTCAGAGGCCGAAGCTAAAACAGTGACACATGGAACGCCGTACAAGTTCGCTCTCCTGTTTTATCCCAAAACAGGTCACGTTGCGACATTTGGCATAACTCTCTCTCAGAGAATCCAATTGAGGTCAGACCTGTTAGGATGGAAAGATAACAGGACAGGCTATCTCAGGAAACTTTTTCAAACCATGTGGATCAAAAATTTCGTAGTTACACCAGAAACAATCAGGTACATATTTCTGTCAAAACAGAATTATTTTTTTGGTACCTTCATTCATGGCTTCCGGAATTTAGGGCTTTGGAGAAAGTTGGAATTTTTGTAATCGGAGACCATGGCTGAATGCTACTCATAAAAATAAAATTTAGAGACCAAGATCAGAATTTTTGGTTGGGAAGAAGGCCGGGTTTGATCAGACCCTAGTTCGGGACTTTGATCAGAAAAGTGAAAAATTAGGGCTTCTATAAAAATGGGAATTTTTGAAATCTGTGACCACGGCTGGAAGCTCCTCAGAAAAATAGAAGCTTAGAGCTTTGGATCAAACCTTTTGATTGGGTAGAAGAGTGGGCTTCATCAAACCCTAGTTCAGGGTCACGTCCAGTGAATCTGGAAGTTTCAAAGGCAAAATTGAGGAGTGAAACTTTGCAGTTTTCAAATTATGAATATACCAGTTTGATCAGTTCATCAAGGCGCATATTCCTATCCTTTCGGAAGTTTGAAATTCAAAGTTTGAATTTTTGGGGTTTCTCTGACAAACCCATATCCAGCTCCAGCTCCAGTTCTTGCAAACCAAGTGGATTGGGCTAATCCTAGAAGAAGATGGATTGGTCACTTGCATAAGTGAAGAAGTTCCTGTTTCAGAGGGAGATGAGGCTAAGGCCTTACATAAGAAGATTACAAGTGATCTCGACAGGTATGACTCATCGAGGTACGTTTTGAGATTTGTTCATAATTAAGTTTATGGTATGTTTGTCTTCATGTTATCACGGTTAGTACAATCTTGATTTTAGACTTGTCATATCACCTTAATAAAATTATGAATGCATGATAGAAGTCATTCATTTATTAGGAGTATGAAACTTATGTTTGTACTAACACATTGTGATGTTGTATGAGTTTTATGTTGTCTACTAACATGAAAGGTACACCAAGAAGACAAATCATGTTCTGGTTCAAGAACATATGATCATGATGACATGAGGACAAAGATTCATCCATTGCCATGGATCTCATAGAAGATCCATTCTCGAGGTATGTATAACTTGGTTTTATAATGGTTAACTTATGAGACATGCAGGTTACTAGCACAAGTCACTAAAGAGAACCAGAAGACATTATGCGGGTATGTTAGACATAAATAGCTAGCATGCTAATCCAGGTATGTTTTTCCTATATCAAGCTAGAATCCTACCTTGTGTTAGGATCTTATACTGTTGTTGATAATGATTATTCATGAAGAGTTATAGGTTTGAATAATCACAAGTTTTATGCATATTATATCTCTTATCTTGTTTGATGATTCAACTAACCCGAAGAGTCATAGGTTTGAGTAATTATAGGTTTAGACATGTTATGTTTCTTATGATTTTACTAACCATAAGAATCCTACATAAACCTTGAATGCTAATGCTTATTATTTTCTGTTTGAAATGATCATGACTATACATGCTTGAGATTATTGTGTTTTAATAGTATACTAATGAATGTATGAGTTTATATAAGATCACAAGGATAACTCAATCATGATACTAATAAGCATGCATAGGGACGAAGGATGAATATGAGTTCAAGAACAGGTAATTCAGGAAGCAAAGATCAAGAGGGAGCACACTCTAATTGCTCCTGCAAGAAAGCAAAGGAGCACACTCCAGTTGTTCCTGCAAGAAAGCAAAGGAGCACACTCCAGTTGTTCCTGCAAGAAAGAAAAAGAGCACACTTCAGTAGTTTATGCAAGGATGCATATATTCAGAGGGAGTTGACCATCTTTCTACATTCCACATCAGAAAGGTGTAGAAGAAGCTACTTCAGATTAGGACTCCAACAACTCCTGCAAGGAAGCAAAGACTCAGAGGGAGTCCACCCAACGAACAAAGAAAGATAAGTATTTTAATTTCTTGCATATTTGTTTGTTTAAGTAAAATTGTTCAATGATGTATATGCTCATGTTCCTAGACTTGTTTAAGTAAAATTGTGCATATTAGAATAGTTGCATTGATGAACAGTATACTACTAATATACATGGGTAAGTGGCCTATGGCACTGTACAACATTCCATTGCTACTTATCTAGAATGAAACCTCTTTGCTGACATGTTGGGAGTTGTGCACACTCTTGACAATGTTCTGGTAGAGATTGGAAGGCATCTAGAAAGTTACGGGATATGGATAAATGTTGTATTGAAGCATTGGCTAAGATAATTGCATGACTCTATGACATATTTCTTTATGTGTAAGAATTTGTTCTGAAAACTATGAGATGTTTCTAATCATGCAATTTAACCTGTTTTGTAGGAAAGACAGCATATCTTCACCTACAAAAGGACTACAACATTTGTTCCAGCAACAAAGATATTCATTGAAGATATTGAAGTTCCCAGGATCTGGGATGAAGAAATAGAATGCCATGATCCATCGATCATGAAGAATGATGTTTGGGATGCAGTCCCAAGACGTGAAGGGAAGTTTGTTATGAATTCCAAAAAGGAACTATCAGATCAAGCATGTTGCAGATGGCAGCATTGAGATGAATTAGAAGATGCACCAGATGGATTTCAAGATAGCATGGTGTAGTCATTTATGTGTGCAGAACTTGGTATGGTAGGATAGACAGCATTCTATCCAGTTTGGGCTTTACCAAGAGTAAAGAGGATTCCAACCTTTACTACAAGGTTGAGGAAGGAAATCCAGTGATACTACTTTTGTATGCGGATAACCTGTTTGTTACAGATGAGGATAGATTGATTGCCGACACACAGCGGAAGCTTGCTGCTAAATTCGATATGAAGAACTTGGGGATGATGCACTATTTTTTTTTGGCATGGATGTGTGGCAGAATGTAGATGGAATCTTCCTTGGACAAGGGAAGTATGCAGTAAGAGATCCTGAAGAGGTTCAGGATGATGGATTGCAAGGCCATGGCCACACCTATGGCATCGAATCTGAAGCTTCTATGCAATGCTTCATCTGAGCCGGTTGATGTCTCCATGTACCATCAGATGATTGGGTCCTTGATGTACCTAACGAACACGAGACCAGACATTTGCTTTGCTGTGAACACATTGAGCCAATTCCTGACGGATCCAAGGAGTGTTCACCTGGTTGCTGTAAAGCATGTTCTGAGGTACCTGAAGGGTACAGTGGATTATGGGCTCAAGTATGAGGCGAATCAAAAGTTTAACCTCCAGGGTTATGTTGATTCAGATTGGGCTGGCAGTGCTGCAGATAGGAAGAGCACATCTGGGTGTTGCTTCAGTATGGGATCAGGTGTGATCTCTTGGTTTAGCAGGAAGCAGTCCTGTACAGCTGAGGCAGTATGGCTACGGAAGCTGCTGTCTGAGTTATTTGATCTCTCATTGGAAGCTATTGGTATCTTCAGTGATAACCAGAGTTGTGTGAAGCTATCCGAGAACCCAGTGTTTCATGACAGGTCGAAACACATAGAGATCAAATATCACTATATCAGGGATATGGTGCAGAGAGGAGCTGTGAAGCTCCTGCATGTTGCGACGGACGAGCAGATTGCAGATGTGCTGACGAAGCCACTAGCCAGAGTGAAGCTTGAGTACTTCAGAGAGAGGCTTGGCGTTCTTCAGATCGAGGACACTTCGAGGAAGAAGTGATGGACACATTTGCTGAAGCCATTCCAAGCATGTTGGAAGGAGGATCCTTCACATGGCTGTGGATGTAAGCGCTGGATGATGAGCATCAGGATGATGTTCTGGTTTCTGCTTGATATGATGAGTTGGATCATTTTTATGTATGTATGTACGCATCATGTTGGATGCTGGATATGATCAGTTGGATCATTCTTATGTATGTATGTACGCATCATGTTGGATGCTGGATATGATCAGTTGGATCATTTATGTATGTATGCATCATGTTGGATGCTAGATATGATCAGTTGGATCATGTGTACGTATTTTGTATATGCATCATGTTGGACGCTTGGACCATGTATCTGTATATGTATCAGATGGATACATTGTATGATCAGGTGGATCATGCATGGTGATATGTATCATGTATTTGTATTTGTATCAGGTGGATACATTGATGATCAGGAGGATCATGTATGATATGTATCAGGTAGATACTTGGTATGCATCAGGTAGATGCATTGATGATTAGAAGGATCATGTATGATGATATGTATCAGGTAGATACTTGGTATGCATCAGGTAGATGCATTGATGATCAGAAGGATCATGTATGATGATATGTATCAGGTAGATACTTGGTATGCATCAGGTAGATGCATTGATGATCAGAAGGATCATGTATGATGATATGTATCAGGTAGATACTTGGTATGCATCAGGTAGATGCATTGATGATCAGGTGGATCATGCAGCAGGATGTTGCAGTGATGATCAGAATGATCATAGATGGCGAGCTTCAGGATGTTGCTCCAGATGACATGCAGCAGGATGTTCCAGTGATGATCAGGATGATCATAGATGACGAGCTTCAGGAAGTTGCTCCAGATGACATGCAGCAGGATGTTGCAGTGATGATCAGGATGATCATAGATGACGAGCTTCAGGACGTTGCTCCAGATGATATGCAGCAGGACGTTGCAGTGGTGATGATCAGGATTATCATGGATACATCAGGATGATGTATGGTGAGTATCAGGTTGATACTCTATGACCGTGGATCAGGTTGTGCAGATGAGCATGTAATTCGTTGCCCTGGGAGATTTGCAGATGGTCTTGCGAGGTTTTGCCTATGGCATGTAATTCGTTGCCCTGGGACATCTGGCAAATGCTCTTTCGAGGTTTTGCTCTGGGAGGACATGTAATTCGTTGCCCTGGGAGATCTGCAGATAGTCTTTCGAGGTTTTGCCTATGGCATATAATAGCGCCCTGGGATATCTGGCAGATGCTCTTGCGAGGTTTTGTCCTATGGCATGTAATTCGTTTCCCTGGGAGATCCGATAGGTTGGGCTGTGTGCCCGTAAACAGTCCTGGGATGCTCTTGCGAGGTTTTTCCATGACCACATGTAATTCGTTGCCCTGGGAGATCCTATAGGTAGAGCTGTGTGCTCGTAACAGCCTTGTATGCTCTTGCGAGGTTTTGTGGTGAGGTCACGTGTAATTCGTTGCCCTGGGAGATCCTATAGGTAGAGCTGTGTGCTCGTAACAGCCTGGGATGCTCTTTCGAGGTTTTGTGACGCACGTAATAAGTCCTGAGGATTCCACAGTATGGCCAGTGATGATGAAGACCTGCAGGTGGTGGGCCTACATCCAGTATGAAAAAGGACTGGCTCTGTAGAACTTCCTATGACGAGTAGATTCAGAGATTGATTGAGATAGCAGCAGCAGTGATGATGATGATGACTCGATGACGATTATCCAGTGACGATGATCCAAAGAAGATGACTTGTGCTAGAAGAACTGTGCTGAGAAATACCTTCCTAGTTAAGAGGGAGTGTTGATGTATATGTAACTTCAGAATGTATTTCACATATATGTATATTGTATTCCTATAGAGATGGTATTATTCCTCTATAAGGAAGTGTCGTCATTTATATTGTAAGTGTCGTAACTTATACTTGATGGGTTATTAGACCACCTTATTTGGGGTCGGCCCTGTATAAGTCATGTGGGTCAAAGGGTTATTACACCACCCTATTGGGGGTTGGTCATGTGGGTCAAATGGTTATTAGACCACCCTATTGGGGGTCGGACCACTCAGCATTATGTTATGTGGTTAAGTTCGAGCCTACATGAGTTAGGTAAAAAGGCAAGTCAAGTCAAGTATAAATAGAGTGCGGGAGGCACTCTATTTACTCACTCACTTCTCACACATGCACTCAAGGAGGAGTGGCGCACTTATGGAGGAGGAGGATCTGCTGCTAGGTTATGGCTATCTCTCTTGGTTGGTTGTATCATTGCTCTATCTATCTCTGAGGAAGTTATTGGGGTTTTTCACCTTTATGGTTTTCCCCAAGTAAATCTTTGTGTCTCTTGTGTGCTTGCATTATTGTCTCCATGATTGATATGCTGTAGATATGCTGTACATGTTGTTCTCTCAGTTAAGATCCTAGATCAGATTGAAGTAAATTCTGAAAATTTAACACCTAACACTGGCTTGTTGACCAAATATTTCAATGAAGAATGGTCAGTAAACATAAGGAAGTGCGATCCCAACAAGTAGTGTCTAAATTTCTGTAGGGCATATACCATCGCAAGGCCTTCCCTCTCAGCAGTAGTATAGTTCTACTCTGCTGTTGAAATCTTTCTGCTAGAAAATGCAATAGGGTGGTCAATACCTCCCTCTCCTGGCTGAGCTAACACGATCCCCAGAGCAATACATGATTCGTCAAGATGGACATGGAATGGCTTCGTCCAGTCTGGAAAGACTAGAATAGGCGCAGTGACCATCTTTTCTTTTAATGTGTCAAAACCCTGTTCGCATTCTGTGTTCCAAATGAACGGCACGTCTTTCTTCAGCAGCTTTTCCATTGCTACGGTTATCATTGCATAACGCTTTATAAATTTCCTGTAATATCCAGTATGGCCTAATGTATATCGCAACATCTTGACTGAATTTGGTGTTGGTAAGTTTGCAATAACTGCAATCTTCGCAGGGTCTACCATCAATCCTTGCTTACAGACAATGTGGCCAAGTAAAATTCCATAGGGCACACAGAAAATACACTTTTTCAAATTCAAGGATATTTGATGCTGTCGACACTTCTCGAGCATCATGCGGAGATTCACGTAATTATTTTTCAATAGACCAAATACAATCCAATCATCAAAATACGCTTCTAAAAACTTGTGCATAAAATCTTTAAATGCTGCGACGACGACTCTAGAGACTATGGCAGGTGCGTTCTTCAGCCCAAAAGGCATGATGGTGTACTGGAATGACCCCCATTTTGTAGCAAATGTCGTCTTATGCCTATCCGCAGGATCAATCCCGATCTGATAGTAACCAGAGAAACCATCAGTGAAAGAATATGCCTCATTTCCTCCAACGTTATCAATCACTTCGTCTATGAATGGAGTAGGAAACGGGTCGTGCATGGAAGCATCGTTCAGCTTTCTGAGATCCACAAAAATACTGATATCACCTTTTGCTTTCTTGTCTTGAACAACCATGGAGCTAATCCATTCGGATTCTTTGACTGGTTCAATGATTCCTGCTTCTAGCATCTTATCCAGTTCTGCGTGGACTTTTTCCTTGTAGCACGGATTCAATCTATATGGCCTTTGCTTGACAGGCTTAGCACCTGGATTTAAAGGTATTTTCATGACCCCTAGGTCTCCCAAAATTCCTTTCATCTCTGTAAATTTTGTTGGAAACAGTTCCTAATACTCATGTAAGGTATCTGCGATCTCTGCAATAGTCTAATTGTCCCAATAATCTCCTATTGATGCGAACTTCGGCTCTTTGTCTGTGCCAATGTTCACTTTTTGTGTTTTTACTGGTCCAGTCATATCTGGGATTTCCAACGGAGTTCCTTCTACCTCACGTGCGCCTTCTGACTCTGGTATCTCTATGTTGTGCGGGTCCTCCTCATCGTCTTCATTTGTATCATTGGTATCTTCAGCTAAGTTGTAACTGTTGATAAAGTGCTCTTCATGTTCCTTCCATTCTGACTGTAGGTGCGCAGGAACGCACTCTGTCCCAAAAAAATCCTGCAATGTTATGTTTTGATGAGGACAGTCGTCCTAGAATATGCGCTTCTTAATTAGCTATAATGCTTCATGGATTAATGGATTCTCGTCTCCAAAACTGAAGTCCTTCTGGAAGTTCGCAGTGAGCAACTCCCAATCAGTGAGTTCACTGCGCAGCTCCAGGTCGAGGTACCATTTTTCTGGGATACCCGCATCCAATTTATGTACAAATAAATGTACCCATTCTGTAAGTGGTATTTCCACCCATGCATTTGAACAGACTTCAATATGCTGATTAGGGTTTGTCTGTCCATTATACTTTTCAAAGGGTAAAGTAACCTTTTCGGTGAATCGGTTCTGCATCTTAGTTCTGCATTGATCCCAAGTGGTCAATGTTTTCTTATGTGCATTCCACCATCTGGCAGGTGTATCGCACAATTCTATATCTAAAGCTGGAAGTCTATGCTCATCTGGTATAACTGCAGTATATTCCCTTATGAAACTGTAAACATTAGCAGAACCATCATATGTGGGAATAGGACTCACCTCTTTTCCGATCTAGTGCAGTGATTTCGTAACCTGTGCACATCTTCTTGCTGATACTTCATGCATGCGGCTTTTCCAATTCTCCAATCCTGTATCCGAGTTAGAGATACAAGAAGTGTCACATCGCTAGCTGAGTGTACCATCCGGAGTAGGATTAATGTAGTCTTCCTTGTTTGCAGTCAACTGGTATAGTCGGTCTAAATCTTGAGCTTGGGATTCCTCCTGAATCGGCTCACTGTATCTATCACCATCTTTAGGATCCAATGGTGCGATGACCCTAAGATGCTTCCCTTCAAAGATCATCTTCTTTGTCTTCAAGTTTATGATAGCCAAGTTATCCATAGCCCAATCAATTCCCAATATTGTTGGAAAAGGTTGAATATCATCCACAATTTTATTAACCTCAAAGTCTGCATGACTCTGTACTCCGTTGATGTCAACTGCTACATTAGCTTAGCGGCCAAAAGGTATGACCTTCTCCTGATTATACATTCGTAACTGGATAGGTGACCAGAGCAACTTTGGTCGACCCATCTGCTGCCATGTCTGCTTAGTCAAGACATTCACCTCTGATCCCAGATCAAGGATGACTTCATCCATTTCAAAATCTCCTATATGCTCAGTAAGCCTCATATCTCGGCCTATTCTTTTGTGCTTCCTTATATGATGTACAATGCTATCTAGAGTCTCTGTTGCAATCTAAGGTTCATACTGGCTGATGAGCTTCTGGAGCTCTACTATGGCTTTTTCGCTTTTTAGTAACTTCATGCAGCTTCACAAGAACTGCGCAATAGAAGTATGGACATCTGTCGCAGTGCTTGTTTTGTCATAAGTAGCCGACATGTCTTCAACATGCGGTGTTTCACTGCGCAACGGGATCCTTGATGACTTATCTGCTGGTTCTCTAAAGGTATCCCGTGCGTCAATGAAGATCTCCTTGTTCTTTTGTAAGTTAAGAGGGGGTGCTTTTCCTGGAGCTTTCCTTATCCATACTATTTCAAGGGGATCCTTCTTCGTATGTGCCTCTCCTGATGTTGAAGCTTCTGCTCCTTTATCGCGGCCTGTCTTAGCGCCACTGCGCGTGACCACATTAATGCTCAGATCCACTGGTCTATTTTCTGCTGCGATCCACTGGACATTTGGATTCAAAGCCTCTGTTCATCTTCTCTTCTGCATTTTCACCTCTAATACTAGGAAATATTCAATGACATGCTCAAACGATTTACAATAATTTCACGTAGTGCATGGGTTAACACAATCTCTAGATACATGCCCGGGTTGGCCACAGTCATAACAAATGACTTGGTCATGGCCTCTTCCCTGTGTCGGACCAGCATTTCTTCCTCTGCCGTGGTATCCACCACCACGACCTCTGTATCCTCCTTGGTCATATTGTGCATTTTCTTATTTCGGTTGGGTATCTTCTTGTACGCGGTACAAGCCAGCGCCTCGCATTGAGTCCATATCCCTTTTTCTTTTATTCATTAATTCATATGTGTGGCAGTTGGATTCATCATGTCCAACTGATTTATAGAAATTGCAGTATAAATTCTTAGGAGTTTTCACATATTTCTCAATGAGGTAACAGTCTTCAGGTCTATGTCCTGTGGTTCTGCAAATTTCACACCATGGGGCCTGATTCTGATTTAATGGGTTAGGCGCACCACTGTTAAGATAGTCACAGAATAGAGGGCAATGCTCGCGGTCACGACCTTCTCCTTTACAACTTGTACACCAGACCTCCTGTCTAGGTTCATATCTTTGTTCTTTACAAATTTTCATCCTTTGCAATTCAAGTGTCAGGGTGGTCAGCTGGTTCTGGATTTGAGACATCCCAAAACTAGTATCACCAATCGGTGAAGCTTATAGCTTCATTGAAATTTCCAAGGCCTCTTCCTGGGATAGAACCTTCTCCTGCATCAATGGTAGTCTGATATGAGGTAACAGCGCAACAATGAACCATTCTTTATGTTGTTCTGGTGGTATAACAAAACTTACTTGGTCTACTAAGGTCTTAAATTTCTGATCAAATTCCCAGACCGTTCAGTTGGTCTTTTCTTTATTTCCTTCAGCTCAGTTATACACTGAGACTCAGACTTAGGTTTCTTGAACTCCGCCACCAGCGTGACTTTAATTTCTGCGAGGGTTCTCGGCTGTACGGTAGAGTATTTCATAAACCAATGTAGCGCTCTATCCCTGAAAGTGGTGATGAGCTGTGCTTGCTTCACGGCATCATCCTGGATTTGTCTTACACTCCATACGGCTTCACAAAGGAACCAATGCTGATTAGGGTCTTCTAGGCCAATTCCTCTGAATATTGGCAGTTTCATATCAGTGTTTTCCATTGTGCTACTAGGTGGTGGAGCACCGGGATTAGTGCGTGGCTGGTGTAAAGGGATCTGCGCAGTAAATACAAATGGGACTATCGGGAGAGATGGACTAGGCTGAGTCTTCTACGGGTGGGTTGCGTCGCGGGTGGGTTCTGCGATAAGGGTGGCACGGTTTGTGCAGCCAACGGATTCTCAGGGGTAAATGGTTATGCAACTTCACTATCAAGATCGTAGGGGATCTCAGTATCTATATGAAGTTTAGGGCCTTCCGGTTTCTTATTAATTTTATATCTCTTACCACTTCTAAGAGTATGTGTCGCTTCGTTAGAATCAATATATGTACTGTTTATCATGACAAACTTCAAGAATATTACTGCATTCTTAGAACACCTTTCTCAGCTAACAACATCTTAATGTATAGATTGAGATTGTTCAGAAACTTACCTTGGAATCCTCTGAAAAAGTGTGCTTCTGCTTGGCTGAAGGATTTGAGTGTGTCTACAACAAATTCTGTTACAAAGCCTTCTAGCATATGATCGACCCAATAATCAATTGCGTGTGACAATGGGCTATCTAACACTTTAAGCTGCGCTGTGAGCTCGGGAGTCCACTCTGTAGGAAATCCTCCTTGGAAACAGTTTTTCTTCTCTAGGAGTCGCGAGATCCACACATGCAGCTCGTTTGGAAACGATGCCAAAAGATCTTGTGAATGTCGTCCAACAGATATCTATCCGACCACTATGTGTCGCTTAGACGCGGATGTCTATTTTCTTGTCTATTAAAATCTCTTATGGTCTTATCCCACCAAGATTGGATTTCTGTCTTTTCAGGATGCCAATAGTTATATCCTTTGGGGAACTGATATTATTCTTCACACATCGTGATTGCAACTCATCATGGATTCTAGCGCGGCAATGGAACCATTTGTTGGATTAAACTGACCCAGAGGTTTCCAATTAGACCTAGGTTCCTTGCAGTTCTCCCTTTGACCAACAAAACCCCTTCGCACCGGCCCTTTCGGAAACAACCTGCGAGCAGGTTGAGGTCTCACCCAAGGTGTATCTTATGGGGTACTGCAGAATTAGGTTTCCATAGTAAATGATGAGTTGTTTATATGAACAAGCTGCGCAGCGCAGGATAGAAGGAATGCACTGCGGGGAAAAGTGATGCGGTACGCAGCAGGATCTACGCTGCGAGCAGTACTGCACAGTGGAGGCAACATTGTGGTCCTCACTAAGGGTTTCTTACTTCTGCGAATCTTCTACTGGAACTGCGAATCAACCACACTTATCCTCTAATTGGAAGATCCCAGAAATGTTAAGGCACTGAAATGAATATCACTCATCCATTCCTTCAGGCACTTACTGGTTATCTTTCTAGCATTCGTTCAAGAACTTGGGTTATTACAACATGAACTGAAATGATAGACATGAATAACTGTGCCGCGTTCCTTCACTATTTTTAAGAAAGTATTAAGCTTAAATGACTGATTCACGATCTTAACATATAATTAAAATGTTTTCCATTCATTTGTTCACGTGGAACTTAGCATATCATTCCCAAACTTCGCCTATTGGTAAATGCATATCAAAGTTCTCCTATTACAGCATGCAAGGAAACATTCAAACATTCATTCTACAGATAGACAGTCATCCATTCATAAGCATCATCACATAACACAGGATTTAACGTGGTTCACTTCCCTGGATGGAAAGCTACATCCACAATAACGATTGGTAATATATTTCTTTCAAAAGGGATGGGGAAACCATTCTTAGTCTGCGCACTCAGCTGCAGACTCTCCTTTCTCTCGGTTAGGTCTCTGCGCACACAGCTGCAGAGCCTTTACAATATTCTCAGCTCAGAGAGATTTTACAATACAAAAAGGTTATCTCAAGATTACTCTAATAACTAGCATCTAGTATCCAAAATAGAGAAACCCCCATCCCATACAAAAGTGTCTTCTTAAATAGATCATGCCCGAAGGTCATGTCTGTACAATGTTGAAGACCTAAAACCAAAAACCCTAAGGGTTTCCAAAACTGCGTCGATTTTCCAAACTAGCTTGCTAGCTCCTGGTAGCGTCTGCTTGATCATAGTGGATCTCCATGTCCTCATTCTGTCACTATCGGCCTTCCTATCGCACGCGTGCCTACAGGATGCTTCTGCCGAACCGTTTCTCTCTAACAGTTTTACCTTCTAAGCGTGCCAAATGTCACTTTCCTTAACAACCCATGCGTGGCCGCCTTCCTGTTTTTCCTATGTTCACCGCTCGACGATCTTGGAATATCTTTCCAAAAATGGCTGCTACTGGTCAAGCCGGTAGCTACACTTGATACTTGTCCAGCACATCGCTTTGCTGGCTCCACGTGGCCTCCTAACTCCGCAGCACTGCTTCGGTGCAGTACAGGTCTTCGCATCATTGCCAAAACTTTGATGTTGCGTGCAACTCCGCAGTCTGGTCAAAAGTTGGATGCTGCACGCAACTTCGTAGCATCCTCAATACTTAGCCAAAATTGTATTTCTGAGCTTCGCTCAGCTCAACTTTCCTTGCTTTCCTCAAAAAGGTGCTTCCAAAATTTTATCTCATGACATCCTAATCGGTATGGATTGGCTAGAAACCCATCGGGTCATTCTGAATTGTTATGAAAAAAGCTTCAATTGCCTGGATGATGAAGGAAAAACAACAGAGGTAAAAGGCATCCCCAGAAAAACATCCGTTCGGCAGATTTCAGCCATGCAACTAAAAAGGGCAATTAGAAAAGGGTGTTAGATGTTTGCTGTGAATGCGGTGCATGATGAGATAAGTACTAAGGAGGACAAACTGAAAATAGAAGACATACCTGTCTTGCAGGATTTCCAAGACATTTTTCCTGAAGAGATCCCAGATTTACCTCCCAAAAGGGACCTGGATTTTACTATTGAATTAATACCTGGCACTGTACCAAGTTCTAAAGATCCATATCAGATGAACATACTAGAGCTGAATGAGTTAAAATCTCAGCTGAAGGAGCTGATCGATAAAAAAATATATAAGGCCCAGCATGTCCCTTTGGGGAGCACCGGTCATTTTTGTCAAGAAGAAGGATGGTACCCTAAGACTTTGCATAGATTATCGTAAACTGAATAAAATGGCGATCAAGAATAGGTACCTGCTGCCCCGCATTGAAGATCTCTTTGACCAGCTAAGCAGAGCAACAGTGTTCTCGAAGATCGATTTACGATCAGGATCTAATCAGGTCCGTGTGAAGGATGAAGACATTTTCAAAACAACCTTTAGAACTCGTTATGGACACTATGAATTCGTTGTCATGCCGTTTGGACTAACTAATGCACCTGCTGTATTTATGTGCTTAATGAACAAAATTCTGCACAAGTACTTAGATAAGTTTGCAGTGGTGTTTATCGATGACATTTTGGTATATTCTAAGAACAAGGAAGAGCATGATGAACATCTACATATCATTCTGCAAGTTCTGAGGGAGCATCCGTTGTATGCAAAATTCAACAAATGTGTTTTTTACAAAGACAAGATTCAGTACTTGGGACACATAATCTTTGAGGAAGGGATTGCGGTTGACCCCGCCAAGATAAAGGCCATTAATGAATGGCTACTTCCCAAAGATGTGACAGATGTGCGATCATTTATGGGCATCACTGGTTATTATATAAAATTCATTGAAGGGTTTTCCAGGATCGCAAACCCCATAACGTCGCTGCAGAAAAAGGGAAAGGAGTTTGTCTGGGACCAAAAGTGCGCGGATAGTTTTGCAAAGTTAAAAGAATTACTGACTTCAGTGCCTATTTTGAGGATTACAGATCCTAATAAAGATTTTGTAGTATGCACAGACGTGTGCAATGATGGACTGGGAGGAGTCCTAACGCAGGAGGGACATGTTGTAGCCTATGAATCAAGAAAACTGAAAATTCATGAGAAGAACTATTCCACCTACGACCTAGAATTGATAGCAGTGATTCATGCCTTAAAAATGTGGCGTCACCACCTTATCAGCAGCAAATTTACCTTAATGACGGATAATATGGGGCTGAAATATTTGTTAGATCAAATGAATTTGAATGCCAGGCAAGCCAGATGGCTAACTTTTCTGAGTGAGTGCGATTTTGAAATTCAGCACATTAAAGGGAAGGAGAATAAAGTGGCCGACGCATTAAGTCGTAATGCAAGAATACACTTTGTTTCAGCCATCAGCACATACGCAACAGATTTGGAGGAACATATTTTTGAAGGAATCAAGGAGGATGAGGAATATAGAAAACTACAGGAAAGGACAGCAGAAAACAACTCTGAAAATTCTGTAACAGATTTCAGTTTGAAGGAAAATGGCTTACTGCTGTACAAAAACAGATTGTACATACCAAACGTACCAGCAGTAAAAATTCTGATTTTGGATGAGATGCACAAAAGCCACTATGCTTGCCACCCAGGTTATCAGAAAACCATCAGAATGCTTAGGAAGGAGTACTACTGGCCTAGGATGAAGGATGAAGTAGCAGAGTATATAGCTAAGTGTTTTAACTGTCAAAAAGTGAAGGTGGAACATCAACATCCTGCTGGATTGCTGCAGCCCTTGCCTATACCCAGCTGGAAATGGGAAGTAATAAGTATAGATTTCATCACTAGGTTACCAAAGAATCAAAAACAGCACGACTCCATCATGGTGGTAGTAGACAAACTTAGCAAGGCAGCCCATTTTATCCCTGTCAAAACTACCCATAAAGCCCCTGATATTGCAGAATTTTTTATGAAGCAGGTTTTCCGACTACATGGCATACCCAAGGTAATAGTTTTAGACCAAGATTCGAAGTTCACAGGTAATTTTTGGAGGTCTTTGTTCAAGGGGTTAAACACCACCTTAAATTTCATCACTGCATTCCATCCGCAAACAGACGGACAGACCGAAAGAGTGAACCAAGTATTGGAAGACATGCTCAGAATGTATGTTAAGGATCAGCCTAGCAAGTGGGAAGACTACTTGCATTTAGCAAAGTTTGCGTATAATAATCACTATCATGCTTCAGCCAAACTTAGCCCATTTGAGATCCTTTACGGAAGAAAGTGTAACACACCAGTGTCATGGAGTGATCCGGTTAGCAGGGTCACCTTAGGGCCCAAATTGTTGCAGGAATTAGAATTAATCATGAAGCAAGTACAAGGGAATCTTAAAGCTTCCCAGGATAGACAGAAAAGTCAAGCAGACCTTAAAAGAACTCATAAATAGTTCTAGGTTGGTGAACATGTTTTTCTTAAGGTAAGGCCGAAAAAGAGTTCCTTAAAATTGGGAAGCTGTGCCAAACTGGCACCCAGGTATTGTGGTCCTTTCGAAATCTTTTCCAGGGTTGGACCTGTGGCATATCAATTAGCCCTACCTTCAAACCTCAAAGTCCATAATGTTTTTCACATTCCATTTTTAAAGAAATATGTGCATGATCCCACTCATGTTGTAAATTGGAATAATGTTTAGGTGGAACAAGGCGGCGATTTTCCAGTGGAACCGGACTGTATTCTCACAAGGAAAGAAACTCTACTCCGGAACCGCACGGTTGGCCAAGTAAAAGTGCAATGGAAGCACTATAGCCCAGTAGAGGCTACCTAGGAGTTGGAGAGTAGTATGTGGGCTGCATACCCAACTTTGTTCCAGGAACACTCAATGAGTGAATAAAGCAACATCGAGGACGATGTAGAGGCTTAAGGGGGGGTGTATGTCACCTACCCAATTTTTGAGAATAATTATTTTCTACTATTATCCTTTTTCAAAAAAATACTTTGTGTTAAATTATAGTTTCAAGTTTGTAATTATGACCAAGTAGGTCAAAAATGAATGTAATGACTCATTATTATTATTTAATAAATGAAAATGGGAGACAAACACTCAAGAAAGCTGTTACAAGAGTATGCACTGGCCCACTAGGAGGAATGGAAGCTACTGGAAGGATTGCGACAGATGGCAGCATTTGCACTCTATCATTAGCTGTTGGTATGGGACAACTCCCCCTAATTTTGTGGCATTTCCCTCTCCATGTGGAGAGAGGTGAGTAGGCAGCTCACTAATGACCAGTTAATTACAAAAGGCCTAGGCAACCTATAAAGGGCAATTCGAATTGAGCAGGCAGCTCTTACAATGTTTTCTGCAGAAACATTCCTCGTGCTCATCAGGTGATGGCTGAGAGATTCGAATAGGGGAGGTTGTGGAGAGTGCAAGTATAAGTCTGCAAATGTTATGAGAAGGACAGACCAGAGGTGTTGGTGCTGATCCCATTGATTACTAAGCCTGTAAGGCTGTATATATAAATTTTCTTGTTGCTGCAAGTTGAAGTCCTAAGCTGCAGAACCTTCTTCCTCCTGGTGGATTAGTGGATAGGCTCGGGGGTCCTAAGGCAAACATCTTGGCTGTTTGGGAGCAGGTTGGGTGGAATAGGTTTCTTGAGTGCTTTGTTCCTCCCATTACACTCAGGTTCTATTCTACTGTGTTTTCTCTTTCAAATCATATGAATGCTCTCAGAAAATGGCTTAGTATGGTTATTTAATAATCAATAGTAGAAAATGTCAGATCCTAATTAATTTAGATTTGTTGAACTAATAAAATGACTCCTCTGCATTTTTCCCCATGCGTGGAGCTGCATCGTACTCCAGTACAAAGAGGTAGCATTAAATTTGCCCAGCTAAAAATGAAACCTAGAATGCATGTAAATATCTAAACCAAAAGACCACCCATGCACATAATATGTTATCATGCATCTTATATTTTAGCAGCTGTAGATTAGATCTATGCATGTATTGTTTTACTGTTCAATTCTGTATGCTGAAACAACTTAACAGAAACCAATTATAGCAGTAAGTTCTTTTTTGATTTCTGAGAGGTGAACATTATGTTAACAACTAGGGCACTGATCCTTACTAATTACTTCAAAGAAAAACAATACCATGCATTATGTTAACCATATTCCTTTTTTCTTCTATCTTCTTACTGTTTTTAGAATCTGATTGATCTTATATAAATATTGTCTTCACTGTATTATATTGTATAGAAAGAAAGAAAGCTACTGTGTTATTTTTTTTTATCAGAGGTCCAAAATGGATGAATACAGGAAAATATAGTTAGAATAGAAAAACTGTATATTCATAAGCAATCAAATTATCTGACGATTGCACTGTTATTTTCTTTGTTCTTTTTTTCCTGAATTATCAATTGCATGTGATAGAACTTACATCGCAGAATACCAAGTTATTAACAGCTAGGAATAACATAGCTTTATTAAATTGACAGATTGAGTTACAGTATCTCTACACCCAGCTAGGGTCAACCTGTCTCATCACATTATTATTTATAAACATTTAAATAGTTGCCAATCGAAGGTTTCATTACCATAGACAATTTAACTGCAGAATCAAGAGTTGTTATTCTTGTTCTTTTAAAACATCAATATAGACATGTATATTTCATTCACATCGACAGCTAGGGTTTAACATTATCACTTATGCTTTCCAAACAAAACCATTTCCTTTCTATTCTCGGCTTATAGCCACTTTTTAATTAAATAAACATGCCTTTCGTTCCTTGAATCAAAGTTCAAGAATGAGTAGATCGAAAACACCATACGCAGACATGAAACCTAAAATATCTTAAATAGGCTTCTTAGATTTAGATAAAAAAACAAGAAGTTCAATTCACCAAATGAAACATTAGACCCTAAACAGTAATCGTTTCCATTTAAATTAATAATGGTTGCACCCTACGGTTGCCACATTCTATTCCCAGAGGTTCCATTCGAAACCCCATGCGATTTATACACACAATAAATACTGAAACAAAGTTACAGTCAACGTATCTCCTCATGCATCAACCCAGAAGTACTCAAAACGATAAGACATAAAACGTAAAGATGCAAGACTATTTGCAAACAAAAGGGTTCAACCCTGCTAAACTAGCCGATGCCAGGAATGGCCGGCTATATATTTTAAACATTTACATCACCTACTCCATCAACAAAACTAAAAAACTGAAGGTTGCCCAAATGCTGCAAGAGAGACAAAAGCAACTGCCGTGAAGGCATGCTACCAACACTTGCTCATCAAGTCCGATTCCAGGAGAACCACTAAGGAGGGATACCACCGAAGCTTACCGGTGTGTTCTCTCAAGTTCTTTTCCCATTCAACTATTCCGGCACCCTGTCATTTGCCGAGGGTTACCTGCCAACAACCATACATTAAATTGAGCATCGGATGATGAGGTAGAAACGCATGCAACAAAGAATAGTATGAAAACCTTTGCAACGTTACATTACCTGAGTTGTGACAGAATTTTTGACGTAGCCATCATCCATCCACTGTGAAAGAGGTGCACCCAACTTGAATACCATGATGAGGGATACCTCTCGAAAACTTCCAACTCAATTGAAAAACCCAGACTTGCAAGCTACGGAAACGCCGACACAGATGCACTCATCCCACCTGTAGATAACCACACCATCGTTCCAAACTTGGCTTCCACGGATACCATTTACTCACAGACCAAGGTTTCTACCGGTCTCAGGATCGAGCGCGAGGGAGGCTAGAAAAACCAGCAAACCCTAAGTGCCTCTTGGCCGGTTGGCCTCACCTCCCAAACCCTACCATTGAACAATGACCAAGAAACATTACAAAACCCATAAGTTACGCTAGGGTTCAGCTCATCCCAATACACAACGATCAACGGTGGAGATCCATCCTCATCAAGCCTGCTGGAAGGTGGCAGGAGTAGCATTAAATTGCTCATCTACCACCCAAGCCACGGAGTTGCCATTTCTGTTGACATTAGGGAAGGAGGCCGTCACAACTCAGTAATTGCCAAACCTTATCACATGCCGAAACATCCACATAGACGTGCACGTAACACTATCCCTAACACAGTGGCTAGGCACAATAATTACAAACCTAATCATTTAATACACCCTCGATTCATACACAGGCTTTGGCATGGCCATCATTCCACCTGCTAATCCATATGAATTAACGTTAAAAGCATTAACATGTAAATATTATCACGGTATAACGACCTCTGATAGCATATGACAAAGGTCTCATACGATCCATTTAATCAATTGCAAAACACATTCATAGCATATGAATATCCACTAAGGTCGCGAGCAATCATAGGGCATGGTTTGACTCTGCCCATCACTTTAAGTCAACTATAAAGTTCATCTTTGGATCATCATAAACCTCCTAGAGCTTTTTTCACATTACAAGTTATTGAAACACACCCTTAGGGTATGGTGCCACCCTAGGACCCATCGCATACATTGCATGGTAGGGTATCCATGTTTAATGCACCACCATTTTAACTACCCTGGCAATAGAGATTTAAACCAACTTATCAAACTCTCCATAGTATGAATTAAGACCATGCGCCCTTGCCATCAACCTGTCACCGTCAATTTTATAAAAGGATTACTTTAACAGCCGCAAGGCATTTGTGGAATGACCATACGTAATTTCATCAACACTTAATGGAAACATTCATAACAAACACAACCTGAAATAGACGTTATTTGCGGTCTTGAGATAGACAGGTTCATCTTATAGAATTGGAAGGAGACCATACCTGTAGCATTGAAATTCATAAGCAGTTTCTATTTATATCACGGTTATTAAACACTCTGAATTTTATCACTATCTCTTACCTACGAATCTGTGCATGAAGGACGAGTGCAATGCTTTAGAGGACTAGCTAAGTAAGCCTCAGGGCACCTCGTGGGACCCCTTTCATCATCATCCATAAAAGTTAAATGGTCAACACTTGTCAAAAGAATTCTGTTTTCCAATGCATCATAATTTTCAATCATTCTAGCATACGAATAAAGTACAAATTCATTAATTGATTTTCATGACATCATTAAAAGACAAAAGACACAACCATTAAATTGTTCCTACCAAGCGACACTTTTATTAATTGCTGAATATAGATTATTATTATTTCCGCATTTTACAATATTAGCTTTTTATGGCGATTTAATTTTTTTTTAATTTTATGAAATTATTGGGATGTTACAAGCTTAGATTTTTTATTATGCACATGTTAATGTTTTATTTTTACTTGTTTTGAATCTTATTTTTTACTTATCATTGAACTGCTACTAAGGATTCATGAATCCTTAGTAGGTGCTCTTTAGCACGAGCTAGGGTGAAAACCCTAGCTACAACCGTGACACTGAAACATGTGTTTCATGTAGAATGTGTAAGGCCTCCTTGATATTACTCTCACTCATCTTCAAGGGCCATGCAAGGAAATGAGGTTATTGAGGATGAACCTCTTCTTCTACTTTGGTGGGGTCAACTTCATGATGTAGTTCAGGTGATGGATGAAAAGTTGACTCTGGAACAACTTTTTCTACTACAAGCTCTTCATCTTCATGCTCAAGGGAAATTGTGCTTGTAGCAACCTCATCAAGTGGTATCTCTATGTCCCCAACATAGAGAGATGGAAATCCATTAGTAGATGTCTCCTCAAAACTTAGGCACCCATCAGTAGGTACCTCACCACAACATCCATCAATGGATGCTTATTCAGTACTTGAGAAACCATTAGTAGATTCCACTCCTTGGAACCCATTAATAGCTACTCTATGATCCATAATTTTCTGATCCTTAGCAGAACTCGTGGCGGCTTCTTCATGCTTACATCCTTTGGAATATTTGCTTGAAGAAAACCCAAACAATCTCATGATGCTAGAAGATGCAGTTGGATGATTTTTTCTTCCTTCTTCTTTACTCACAGAGGCAGAACAACTTGGTTCCTTCATGGGTGGCTTTATGCTCTCTAATGAATCCAAATCTGAAATAAAAGTAATATTTGAATGAAATGGACTTACCAATCTGTTCTCCCAAAGCTAGATACTCTTGGTAGTGGTAGGGAAAATTTTTACTTGCATATATCATCTTTGCTATATCCTTATTAGGATGATCCATCGGTGGTTTATCCCATAGGTATCTGTACATATGGTCACAAATGTAACCATCCTAATCTATTGGTAAGCCTCCATCAATGTAAATGATTTATTCTTCCTCATACAACTCAAAGTCTTCATCTTCCATGACTGCAACTAACAATTGCAACTTGAAAATGAATTTGATATATCTTCCACTAAGAATTAATTTCCACAGGATGAGCAAACGAAAGTGCTCTGATACAACTGTAATATCCCCGATATGATATCAGATGATATTATCTCAAATACAAACTTTAAAATCAGAAAATTCACAACCAGAACTAGCTCACAAAACTGGACAAGTGAAACTAGTCTTGGTCAGTGAATAACCCACCCAGAGCCTGATAGGAGAACAATTTTCGATCTGAAAAATGTATTGGGGAGTGTAAAGCAGCAAGTAAAATAGAATCAAGGCCATGTTCTGAGTTCTATGCACAAGGTACTGGGGCCATTTATGTTTCAAGCATCAACCAGGATGAAGTCTACTCCAAGGATTCCTGGGCACACCGACATATGCATACTAAACTCATTAAATTACACTTGAAATAAAAAAGAGGTGTACAAAAGGTCAATAAACCCTTAAATTGATGATGGAAAATATTTTCCTAGGTTTAGCGAAGGTTTGAATGAGTTTGGGGGCAAAATGAGAAAGTGCACTATAGTAGACTGCTCCACTAGCTTTCTTCCAGGATATCCCAAACATGTAGATAAGGCCATGAATTCTTAGTATAATGGTGGGATGGTATTCATAAATGTTTCAAGGACCCAACATGACTGACATAACCGAAATTGAACATACAACGACTTTTTAATTAAACAAACTACAAAAATAGTCAAATTCAGGTGTCCAATGAGCTAGTCTTGATAACCATGGACTCAAATAGCCAGAGAAGGTCAAGAATATCTGTTTTTTTGATTGGCATGGATTATACAGGAAGTTAAAAAAAATAAAACATTCAGAAAGGAAAATAGTTACTCTAAGCTTTATAGATTGCAAATCCTGGAAAACTAGTTAATAAAAATGCATAGAGAGCTAGTCTTGTGAAAGGTGAGAACAATCAGCCTCTAAGGCTCTCAAATTCTCCTTCTGATGAAAAATATGGCTCAAATACATATAAAATAACAACAGAATACTATATTATAGAATATTGAGCAACCAATGAAGATAGTTTGATCTCATACTTTACAGAGAATCTCTAACCATGGAATTCTTACAACACTAGGTGTAGAAGGAGTCTGAGAAGAGAAGAAGAAGCATGATATTATATGGATATGAAATAGATGAATACATGGAATATGTCTTCTCATGGAATGTGGACCATATTGTTGGTTTTGGAGCCAGATCTTCTAGTCTCATAGATGATATTGTATCAGCCGTGTTTGTACCCTAGTTTTATATGATATGTAGGTGGATTGTACATTCACCCTAGCGGGGGGGCATCGCCCCCCCACAGGGTTCCAGGGGGGACCATCCCCCCTGGCTGGGGGGTCCGGGGCAGCACCCTCGAGAAATGGGGGTTCGGGGGCAACACCCCCGAAGAAAATTTTTGGGGTTGTTTTCGCCAGCTGTTTTGTGGGCCCATGGTTTTGGGTATCCCGTGGTATTTTCCCATTGTATTTCCCTTATAAAATAAAGACATTGTAATACGGCTAGGGATGATGATGTATTAGGTTTTATGCATTGTAAAGATCTCTGAGATCAGGAGAGAGACTGTGAAAACAGAGAAGAGGAAGTGCAACGGTTGTGCTGCAGGTTGTATCCCTTCACCTTGCTGGACGGTAATAATAATAAGGATTGGCAAATTCAGTGTGGACGTAGCCCAAGTTGGGTGAACCACGATATATCTGTGTCTCTCTTGTAATGTGTATGTGTGATTATATTTGCATTTTTTTTTATTGTTATTGCTCTGCGATCCTGTTTTTCTAACACATATCTCAGTCACTGCTCATAGGGGGCACATTCACCAACTGAAACTTCTCCAATTTGCACACCTGCGCTCCTCAACTTTGAAACCTTGGCTCTGGTGAGAATGGTTGTATCTTGTTCATCCTAACAACTTTTTTAACATGAAAAAATAAGTTTATTACTGGAAACGACCATCCAGACGCAATGGAATAGGTATCACAACCCATAAATGATCATAAATGCTGAAACCAAAACATCCATTTCATCCCTTCAACATTGTTTCCACTGAATGAGAAGAATGCTTCAGAAGATAGAAAGAAGAGAGAATGTAATCATAGAGCTGGATCAGATCTACAGTTTGACATCAATGGATGCATTGGATCATGTGCAGAAGGTTGTAACAGAAAATATGGGGCACATCTCCCATAGGTGGCTTGTCACATCTCCTCCCGTGGACCCAATTCGAGGAAGGGGACATGATACCAAAGTCTAGAGCTTTTACATAAAATCAGTCCATTCATTAGATTCACATCCATAAAAAAAATGTGTGCAAATTCAAATCAAGCAAACATGCACAGCGGAAATAAACCTCATCCACACACATTTCATATGCATTCAACATATAAAAAACAATCATCAATTTAAAACATTGCAGAGGCAAAACACATAGATGGAAAAACACTTATCTTTATTGTGAAATGGTCCCAAGCAACTAGCTATGTCGCTGCAACGTTCCACCCAACCATAGGTCTCTGCCCATCCTGTATTATTTCAGCACTCAGATACCACCCCCGAGCTGGGCATGATTTCTATAAGAAAAAGGGGACACTCAAGCTCATACACAGCCAAATACTCATTGCATCTAAGCTAAGCCAGTCCACAACTGGGTTTATCAGGCTAAATATGAACCCTCTTTATTTCAGGATGCTTGCCCTAAATCTCAAGCCAAAACAATGGATACCCATAACCCATACCCCAACATACTCTATCTACACATATAGAGCACAATCATTGGGCATGGATACACATTTTAACAATGGAATTTTACAAACAGGATGGCCATGGGATTTCCCCAAATCTTGGGCACACCAAAACAGAATGTGGAAAGGGCAATTCGAACATAGGGAGAAAAACCTATTTCTCCCACATGTTATGAGAATTTCAACGGCCAAAACAGCCTCAATGAAACCCCAATTCGAACTCCCTTCCTACCAGCAGCTCTGCCACATAAAAACACCCTCTCCCTAGCTAGAAAACAAGGGAAAACCAACAAAAACGTGGAGGGAAAATGCCCAGGTAGCTCCAAACTCGTGAGAGAGAAAAACCAGTTGATGGGTAATGGATTGGGGAGAAATTTTGTGGTTCCTTTCTTTCCCAAGAATTCCAACACAATTTTCCATGAAGGGTGGCTTTCCCATACCCAAATTTGGACAGCCATACCTCTCCATTCCCCAAGGCATTAACTACTTCACCCAACCCTTGGGAGAAATGAATGATTGGGTAAAAAAGTCAACATGGGTAGTTGATGGTTTTATGGGTTCTCTCATTGACACTTGGATTGACTTGATTGGCTCCAAGGGTTTGAATATTTTCCTCCCAATTCCTTGTAAAATCATGCCCCCATATCTTGTTGCATTGCATAGATAGTTGTGAGTATTTTATTAAAATGAATCTTTACACGATATTTGAAATTCCAATGTGCTTGGCTAGCATGTAAACCATATGCATCACTAATTCTATGGCAGGGCCTTGGCCTTGAGCTCCTCACCACGATTTTATAACAATATTACATCACTTACATTTTAATGCAATGGGGTCCAAATTAGGATATTACATGGCTAAGGGTGCATCACCAAAGCCTAGAGAAGCTTGAGCTTACTCTCATACACACAATAATTTGTCAAAATATATGAATGTGGTGTTCCCTCCTTATTTTATAGATTGGGTGACTTTTTGAGCAATTTAAATTTTCAATAAAACTCCTTGGCCTCCTCCAATGCATCTTCCTTGACTGAGTTGGCTCTTTCCAGTTTTTCCAATGACTAGCTTTTCCTCTTTTTTGGAAACTATGCCCTCTTGGCTTTTCTGGATGTTTCCTTCTTTTTACAACTGGTTGGATTTTGTTCATTTTGGAAACTACGCCCTCCTTAGATTTATGTATGTTTACATCTTTTACTCACTTTCTTGCTTTGTGCACTTGCCTGCTTTATGCACTGCTTTTGTCAGTTTCCTTCTTTTGTCCTGACACCTTGCTTTGTGCTTTTTTCCTCCACTTTCCTCTTTTTTGCTTTGCTTTGATTTTTATTTCACTTTCCTTTTTGGTTGAAAACTAATTGAGTCAAACTTATCTCCTTATGCACCCTTGTCATTATACAACTCATCATCACATGTAATTAATAATTAAATATACAAAAATAATAATTGCATCATCTTTCATTTAATTAATTGAAACAACTATAGTTTGAATTTTTATTCCTAGTTAATTTAATTGCCTACGGTAATTTACCGATGTTATCCCCCTCATTAATTAATTAATTGACTTTCACTAGGATCCATGGGGTTTTAAGGTGACATTGGCTGCTTCTTGGTGCTTGAAAAAATGGGAACATGATAGGATTCAAATGGAAGGTTGAATAAAAGGATTTGTTGATCTAGGTTACAAAGTAGCCAATAGTAAAGAAGGATTTAGTTGGGTGGGTTCTTTCATCTCGCAAGTGTCAAGGATTAAAGATGCATATAGCACTATATATTAGGGTTTTAAGCGTGGTATTTCTAAGAGGGGTGGTGCTGCGAATGGGAATGGATGTATTTGTCTGTGTTTGTTTTCTTGCGATAAACTTGGTGTGAAAGGGAACCATCCAACTCATGGTCAACAAGGACATATAGGAAATGAAGGGAGTTATCTTTTTGGATATCCATGGTAAATTGAATGTGGCGAGATGTATAAAATTAGAGAAAATTTGGATTCTAAAATGGGCCTCTTAAGGAAAATAATAAAATAATAGTTATAATAATAAAATAATATTTGTGAATTTTGGAGGAAGAGAGAAAAACTACTTCTTTTCTTCGTATTTTTAACATCTCTCCATGTGGTTTTACTCAAATTTCGAGTGGGAGCACTCGTTGGATACATAATTCAATTCCGCATCCAATGAGTACCCACATTACAATGTTTTGATGGCCTCCAACCCATGAAAAATGAGAAATACATAAAAATGTATTACTTGAAAGTAACACTTTTTTTAGGTATTCTTGTTTTTCATGGGGAGGGATCCACCAAAAGTATGCAGCGTGGCTACTTGTTGTATGCGGAACTGAATTCCACATCCAACGAGTGCTCTCGCTCAAAATTTGAGTAAAACCACAGGGAGATAAGTTGAATATGCGAATTAAAAAAATAGTTTTTTTATGAAAAATATGCCAAGTCAACCATTATGGTTGACTCTTTTTCTTGAAATTCTATTGGTTCTTGAATTCCATATCAATGGCTCTTTTTCTTAAGAGGCCCATTTTAGACCCCAAATTTAATCTAATGTTTATATGGTTGAGGAAAAAGTCTAGAGCAGAACGACTATGAGGCCAAATGAAAAGTATCTTTGATGAATTGAAACTAGTGTTTGGGTTTAAGATGGAATATGATGAGGGTAGAATCTTCAAAGTATTCCATGTAGATATTGGATACTACCATAGATAAGGATGATCCCATAGCAGTACCTTCATTTTGTTCATAAAATTTTCCTTTGAAGCTAAAGAAAGTGGAGGATGCAAATTTTAATGAGGTTCAAGGCTTCAAAATCAACTAACTTAACGATGAGATTGAGAGCGTCATGGATAGGGATTTTGGTAAATAAAGAAACTAAGTCAAAACTTACCAGAAGGTTATGTTCTATGAGATGTAAGTCTTGGATTTTATTGATGGAATTACATGAGTATTTTTTGAAAGAAGAAGTGTATCCCATGAAGGAGTGACAAATGTTAGCTAGATATTTGGATAACATGTGGGTAGGGGATCTTATGGAATTAAAAATGGGATTGAGATGGATTCCTTTCTTATGGATTTTGGGTTGACCATAAATCTTAGGATTTTGAGGGTTGTGAGGAATAAGATGCTTTTTATTGAAGGATCCAAAAAAGATGATTTGATAGCACTGGATATGAGGTTCAAGATTTTTGAGAGAGGGTTTGAAGGGGGAGGTTTGTAAGAGGACAAGGATAAATGAAAAATTAATTTCATCTTATAATCAATGGTATTCATAACTACCACTTTGTTCCTTTTATAAAATTTAAGTATAACTATGCTAGTGTCGTCATTAAGCCGATGAAGGGCCAACAATTCATTTTTGGAAAGATTGGGATTGGGATTTTTTCTGAGTGGAGAACATGATAGAATTATTTTCTAATTTCCGCATCATGTATAAAGGTTTCAATTTTTCAATAACACTTCACCACATTCCCATGGAAGACATCCTTGTCTCTATCGAATCTATTACCCACAACTTACCCCCTCATGAAGCATAAGAAATTAGACAAGACTTTTCTTGTGTTCTTTGCTCAATGAAACTACCCAACCCTTCATCCCTTCATCCCTTCATCAATTTATCAAAAAACCTAGCATAGTCATACTTAAATTTGATAAAGGGATTACAACAATAATTATGAATACCGTCGATTATGAGACAAAATTACTTGTGCATATGTCCTCATCCTCTTACAAAACTCTCTCTTCAAACCCGTCCTCCAAAATCTCAAACCTCGTATTTAATGATATCAAATCATATTCTATAGATCCTTAAAAAAAAATCATCTTCTTCCTCATAACCCCCAAACTCCTAAGATTTATGGTCAACCCAAAATCCATAAGAAAGGCATGCCCCTTAGACCCATTGTCAGTGCCATAGGAGCCCCTACCTACATGTTATCTAGATACCTAGTTGATATTCTTCGTCCCTTCATTGGCCATACTTCTTCTTTCATAAAATAATCATATGAATTCATCGGAAAAATCCAAGGCTTACATCTTTAGAGAAAATGACCTTATGGTAAGCTTTTACGTAGTTTCTTTATTTACTAGAATCCCTATCCCCAACACTCTCAATCTCATCACTAATTTAATTGATTCTAAAACCTTGAACCTCATCAAAATTTTCCTCTCCTCCACTTGCTTTAGCTTCAAAGGAAATTTTTATGAACAAATTGAAGGCACTGCCATGGGATCATCCTTATCCCCAATAGTTTCCAATATTTACATGGAATACTTTGAAGCTTCTACCCTCAATAGATTCCATCTTAAAAACAAATGTTGGTTTTAGTTTGTCGATGATATGTTTTTCATTTTGCCTCACGATCATTCTTCCCTAGACTCTTTCCTCAACCATCTCAATAGTATATCTCCACACATTCAATTTACCATGGAGATACAACAAGATAACTCCCTTCCTTTCCTCTATGTCCCTGTCAACTATTGGTTGGTCGATTCCCTTTCACACCAATTTTATTGAAAGAAAACCCATACATGCAGATACCTCCATGCCCATTCCCATCAACATCCCTTTCATAAATATTGTTAGCACAAAATAGAGATCAGGGTTCTTGCACAAGGTCCAACAAAGGTTGCCACTATAGCCTAGTGTGTTGGCATTTTTAATCCCTAGAAGGAGAAGGTCTCACCCAAAGCACATCCAAGACTTGTGTAGAATAAGGAGGGTTAACTGCAGGTCTAAATTGGTGACTCTCTATGTTCATAGTATTGCGACATAGATTTATTGTACATGCTCAATCATACATAAACCAAATATATGCAACATATATAAAGAAAAGTACATAAAGAATTACAGATCACATGTATAGAAAATTTAAGGTGCCCAAAAATATTCATTCATATTAATATCAATTCTTTGGTACAAAGGGTTTATACGACTTTACAACCTCAATATACTATCCATGGAATGACCCATCACGTATTTACATATACCATGAAAACCCATAACCCGATTACATAACACATATTCCAAACTTAGACAAGAGACTCTTTTCAACCAAAACTCTTTTCTACTTCTTCTTTGCAACTTTCTTCCCCCTTCTCTCGCTTGCCTGATGTTCTTTAAATAGTTGTAGAAGCATAACCAAAACAATTGCGGTCGTTCGTTATTTCGTCATTCTTCCTTGTATATTGCACTATCGTCCATGAGTGCGGTCCTTTCCAAAAATGAAGGACCTAATATTCCCCAACCACAAGCGTTGAATAACCCTTGAGTCAACTCGACTGCATTCCTGAATCTTGTGCATCTTCTGGTGCCGACTCTTCAAAATAAGAAGACAAATTTAGGACTTCTATGATTACGTGGCTCCAGAGTGTTGTTAATTCTTCCAGTTTGGGATTCCATTTACCCATCAAAATGTTGGAATCGACTATGAAATCTTGGGCCTTTTCTGTGTCTAGTGTGGTGGGATTTTGGTTCTACAACTGTCGCTACTTGGTATCTATAAACTAATATAGTTGTTGCAAATCGATGTATATGGACTGTGCAATGGAATTGAGTTCGCGCAAATTTTTATTTGAGGTTAGTACATGATCGTGGAGGTGATCCAATTCATCATTCATATATTGGACCTCTTAGTACTTGCACTCTTGTTTGATTGGATTTGTGGTTGCTTGATATTCCTTATTGAGTTGTCTGATACTTTCATGCAAATATTCTACTACACATACTTTCTTTCTAGGATTCCATCCTGATTGTTTAGTGCAGAGAAAATTTCCTAACTCTATTTGGTTGTTTCTTGCAAGTGATTTTGAGTAGTTGAAAGTTATTGAGTAACTGTGGGTACTTGTAGTTATTGCTGGTCACCCCGAATTTGGATCGTGAGAACTTATTGTTACAATGTTTCCTGTTGTGTTTCTAACTAACGCCAAGAGGTACAAAGGAGCTGAATATTGTCTTGTGGTGCTATGATTAAGACTTCTTCTAGGGAAGTGGGAACTAACTGATGTACTTTAGGATACATCTGTTTGAGTTGGTCACATAGGGTAGTGAGTGTTTTCAACCATCACTCAGGTATAATGTTCTTAATACTTGGCCTCGAGCGCATCTACCAATTGAATTTGAACATCTTCATATTCCTTATGGAGGGTATAATGCTCAATCTCTGTTTGAACCAGTCTATGTTCAACTTCTACAGAAGTGCTGTGGATTTGATCAAATAAATGTTTCACAGAATAGGTTGTCAAATTGGGAATTGTAACCCCTGGAGGTTGCGAACGTAAAGGAAATCCACTGGTGATAAACTATACAAATTGATTAGTAGGTTGCTACTATACTTCTTGGTGGGAGGCTCTATTCTACATTATTTTTTGTTGGATTTATTATGTCAAAAAGGTGATAATATTGGTGTTCTCCTGAAAATATACAAAATGGCTTGCTAATTCGCAGGGTCTTTGACAAACTGTTCAACTTGGGCTTGAAGGGAGAGATACCGGACTGCTAGAGGGGGTGGAGGGGTTTCCTATGCCTCCCACAACTGTTTTATTGGTGGTTATTCCATTGGGATATCTTATAGAAGAGGTATATCCTGGTCATCCTTGGATTCGGGTAAATACTCTAATTGTTGTTGCTCAACACCTCTTGTAATGTGAGCTATGTTTTCTATTTTTCGCAAGAGTGGATATTTGATATTTGAATCAGATTCAGCCGATGAATTTGGGATTTGTTATTCCTTGTTGATTTTGGGGGATTCTGCATTTGCATATTGGTTTCTTGTGGCATTGTGATTCCTGGGGTGGTATGGATAGAGGTCGATGGATCATCCGAGATATCAATTGTAGGATTCTTCATGTTGAGGCTCTGGAAGAAGTATAGAGCATATTGTTCAAATCCAAGAAGTTTCATTATGGGGAGGGGGATGGATGTTGATGAAGGGGTAGATTGTGTTTGTGTAGCATGGGGTAGGAACTTATAATGGGGAGTGGGAATGGTGGGAAGGGGTTTTGCGGTGGGGATTTAGTAACACGGGGATGCTTGGGGACAACTAGGGAAGTTAGTGCATATTTCATAAGTTTAGCGTGTAATACCCCCAATTTTGACATGGAAGGTATTTAATCAAAATTATGTAAATGATGTAAATATGCTATTATGGATTCCTAGTGTGGAGATCAATGCCAATAACTGACTAGAGAATGGCTAGGCATGTATGATGCATATATATTTTTATTTGGACCATATGATTGGCTTATCATGCATGCCAATTCGAAATGTATGTAAATATTATGTTGAAACTTAATAAAATGGTCCAAGATGGCTGTGTAAAGAGAACTAGAGGGGCTATGATTCCACCAGAGGGGAAGAGTATAGGGGGACTATGAGAAACTAAATCCTATGTTTCCAAGTGTCAAACTTAGAACTCATCCAAAATATGCCATGTGCCTTAAATGAGCCAATTACCCTCTCTTGACTATTAAACCCAATCATTGAATGCATATGTGAGGTTGGTGGGAAAATTCACTTCACTTAGTTATTGAAGCATGGGGGTTGTGATAGTTATATCAGCTGTCAAAAGTCCTATTTCTTCTGTGCTCAGAATCCATGTTAGTTGTATTTTCACCCTTCCCTCATATCCCTTGGAGTCAACACTATTATGATCATTCTCTCATGTATGTTCCTACACTACACAAAGTTTTCCATTGCTGTTCATGACCATTACCAGTCTGTGCTTAACCTAAAATTCGAATTTGGAGACAGAGCTATATTTTTGAAAGGGAAAATTGATGGTTGTAGGTGAGTACATAAGTTGGGAAAGCTATGAACCTTTACCCATTGATATCTGATACTTTTGGATGCTTGAGAAGCCATGGATTAATGTTGCAGTAGGTTCTCCAATAGCTTACAACATGTTGGACTCTTATTGCACACACTGGTAAGCACTGTAAGGGTTATATTTCCCGAGGGATTTGTGGATCAGTGAAGGGAAATGCCTTGTGTTGTGTGGGGCAGTTGGAAGGAGTGCCATGGATGTGAAGGCTTAGTGAGACCCCTGCAGAGCTTTAGTTGATATTTTGGCTAAGCACAGTGAGCATAATGGGTTGTGGGCTGAGAGATAGAAGCATGTAGGTGTTTCCTTTTCCTTGGTGGATTCATAGACCAGCTTGGGGGTGGCCTCTCAGCATAAAGAGTATATGCTGGACATAGTGTCTATGGATGGGTGGAAATTTTCTCTTACACATCCAGTTGATTGGATCTTCTTTGTTTAAAGATAAATATTCTTTTGTATTTTATGTGCAATGCCTTACTTTATATGCCTGCGATAATTATGCTTAAATTTTTATGTTGTGTGTGTGGATTGATTTATTCCATCGTGTGTTTTTTGATTACATACTTGCACATGCATTCTAGATGATGTAAATTCGTAATTATGGTTATGGGGCGAAATTTTGAGTCCCTGTTTTAGTTAATGTCCCCTCCCTTTGGCCGGATTGAGGGATGGGGACGTTACATAGCAGAGATCATGTCAACATTAGATAGGGATGCTAGTGATTATGGATTGGTGATGAAGGGCGGGGGAGTGTAGTGGGATGTGGTGTTTCTAATTAGGATTCCGCAAGTACCATATCTTCCTCCCTTTTTTCCCAACTATGAATAAAGATAGCAAAAAAATATATGACATACCTTTTGGTATCATTGTAGTCATGCCTAGCCAACTCGATACTTCTTTGTGAAATGCAGCTTTGTATAAAAAAATGGCAATGCTTGGGATTTGAAATCATTTGGGTCAACTCCTCGTGGACGTGTATAAAAGTATTATCCTTGCCCATCCCAACACATATCTTGGTTGTGTAGTTGGTTAACAATCAACTGCTGTAGACATTAGGTCTCAGTACCATTGGCCAAATGCCTTATGTTGAAATATTCATTGGTGGTATCTCGTTAGGTCTTCCATGGGGAAAAGCATAATGATGTAATATGTTTTTCGGTAGGGACTAGTAGTTATCGACCCTTTGGTGGCTATCATTTCCACATCACAAATGCTACAAGAAGATATATGAAAATGAAGTAACGTCTAGTAGTTATCGACCCTTTGGTGGCTATCATTTCCACATCACAAATGCTACAAGAAGATATATGAAAATGAAGTAACGTCTAGAATTGTGCGCATCGACGCATGCTTGAAATAACTCATCCATCAGATACTTGCACCAATTCAACTATATGCCTTGGACACATAATTTTACGATAGAGATAATGTCCAAGGTGCATTCTCACTTGGTGTATTTTTGCATGACCCAATCGAAAATGATTTGACATGTGATTTTGATCTGTGGGTTGTTGATATATGTAATTATAGATCCCCTCCCTTCGCTCTTAGTGTCATATCTGTCATATAGACTTAGCTATGTCTGATTTCTGCCTTTCTTGTGGTATCCTTGAAATGTTATAGCTACATCTTCGTTGGTCATGTATAATCTTGTCAATTGGTGAATATCATCAACATGAATAGGGTATTGGCAATTGAGCCATAGGGAGTGGCTGTGCACCCTGCTGATCAAGAACCCTGTGCATTTGATAATTTCCATTGTAGAGTTGAATACTGGAAGCTCCTTTAAATTCATTAATATAGAATCCCATAGAGGAGAGAAGTATGGTTTCCATGATGGTACTATGTCCCCATTTGGGGCACATGCTGGGGTACAAATCTCCATAAAAAAATCAGATTCAACTGGCCTGGCCTTTTCTACCTTCCTTTGCAAGTCGCTAAGAATTTCGATCTAGGGATTGATGAGGTCTTCTTGAATTGGTTCCTTTTTCTTTCCCTAGGATTTACTGGTTGATTCTCTTGTGGTTGCGACTTTTCCCATTGTTATTGATCTCCATTGATACATGAACTGAATTGGGGGTTGAGCAATGGATCTGTACGGGCTCCACTCAACAGACGATGGAGGCTCCAAATTGCTAGTTCTTCAACTCTTCGATTCTTCAAGTTACACAATGACTAATGGGTTAGGATAAATTGGTTTTATCATTCAAATAAGATGAGCGAGGGGGGATAAGATAGGGTATTAATAACATATATAGTGGAGTTTTGAAATGATAAACCATTAAATGCAAAGATTGGGATTTGATTTTCACATGTGGCTAGACTTGATGTGGTCTGATAAGATTGTAATGACTCTTTAACAATGAAAATATAGGGTTGGATGATGTGATGCAGTGATGATAGTAACATAAGTAAATATGTTGGGTTCATTGACCATAATGATTTGAACTAGCTAACTCGTGAATTGGAAAAATAACACACAAAACACAAGTGAATGGGATAAGAAACTAGACTGATGCAACAAACCAAAATAATGGATTTAATGCACAAAACACATAGTTTTGTGCATTTCTCATGAATAATGGATTTAATGCACAAAACACATATGCCATATATTTTCCTTTCACTTTCAGTTTGTGGAGACTTGATCTTAGATTTTGGTGGGAAATTCAATCACTAAAGTTGCCTCTGTGGGATACATGGGTATTCATCCACACCTTCCCTTTCGTAAAGTAGTGGTTGGATGAAGAGAATATGTCTCTTTTAGTGCTTCATCTTTGTCTCCATGTTTCAGGTGAAAAATAAACCATGCTTTCGGCCTATACTATTGAGGGTGTTAAGTTGTATGTTAATAGATGCCCCCAAATGTGTGATGTCTGAAGCAACACTAAGGGTCGAAATACATTCACTTTTATACATTTTAGTGATCAAGAATAGAAGGAAAAATAGGAGAACCATGAACGCATGAGTTGAAAAGCACCGAAAAGCAAACACAAGGGAATGCCCAAAATATATAATATCTTCATGAGGCCGGTATACCCATGCTCAACAGTAAACAAGCATGGCCACAAACAATACATAGTGATCCCATGTCAAAAGTACCTCAAAAATGTAAAATGAACTCTAATAGGTGCGAGATATCCATAAATTTATGGTACTTTAACATGACAGTTTAATCTTTCGCAACTCAGGCAATGCATAGATGAGTGATACAATTGTTTTCCCCAAGGTCTTCAATCCATACTAATGATAATACAAGTTTATATCATGCAAATTAATGAGATGATGTCGAGAATAATAAAATAAGATATGATTACTGATAATTTATGTATTCCATTAACATATGCGAGGAGGCCCACTGATAATGATGATGGACTCCAAGGTACCGAGTACAATCTAACAAGTGTGGATAGATGTTCTGAAGTTGAACACTTGTAGAATCAAACAATCAAGGGTCATTTATGTATACCCACTATCATTTTCGAGGAAACCTACCACTAATGAATGCAAGATCTAAGGTACTTTAGGGTTCCTAGATCTACTTCCTAGATGATGATTTGGCCATGATATGAAGAGATCCGTCGAAGGGAGGGAATGAATGCATCCTACATCAACTAACATGAAACATACTATAAATAATTTGAAATGATTTGGTAGAGCTACGAGATCCAACACTGTATACTGACACAAGGAATGTTGACATGATTGGTTAAGAATATTTGAGGAATGCTTGACAATGTTTTGACTCTCCTTGAACACATGATATGACACATAGTGAAACTTGGAAACATATGACTCAAGTAACCGACCTTTATAAAATATGCTAATTCCATATGCATTAATGAAATCCTCAATTTTGTATTTTGTATTTTTTAATACATTTTTCATGTATAATATTTAAAAAGAATAAATCCTGCTATAGTACATTGGAGGAAATGTTTGTCTCAAAGGTGTGTGCCTACATTCCAAGGGCATAGGTCAGGTCAAGGTAAAACAATAAATGAGATAGTTATGTACACTCTTATGGGTGTTTCCTCCAGGTGTATAGCTATTTAATGTAAGATTATATGTCCAAAAATGAAGAAATAGAACCAAGTAATTGCAGAGATCCAATTAGGTATAATGTCCAATTAGGAAAGGGATAATGAGGTCTACTTCATATTAAATCTTGTAACAAATTCCAAAGGCTTTAATCATCATGGATTTTGGTTTATCTCCAATAACCTGAATCAAATAGTTTGAACATGTTAAAGTTTCTAAGTTCTATGATCAAAATCGGGTCATTACCCAATTGTTTAGTCAAAAGATAGTCTCAATATGTGCATTTAATGTCTAAAATATTAAAAAATAAAGAACATGATTATGCATCAACCTGTTATTCAAATGGGTATGACTAGACATGTATGAGTAAAAGATAAGTGAAACACTCATTTTTTACTGTTTTCCTTGTAGGTGTAGCCATTGGATGAGAGGAGTCAACTTTTTCAAGCATGGATTTTAGAATATGTGAGCCATTATTTATTGTCTTCTAGTTGTAGGTAAGTCTTCATGTCAGACCATGAATTAGAACTAGTTCAGGTATTTTTGAAATTTTGAAATATTTCAAAATTTTATGAAATTTTTGTGTTAAATCTTAAAGAAAAAGAAAAAAGAAATAAAAGACTATGCTATTTATTTTTTGGTGTGTGAAAAGTTATTGAAAAAATTCCTTAGTATGATGCATATATTGGTCCTACTTTCCTAGAATGAATGCATCCATACCATCTAAGAACAAGAGTAGTAGTTGATGACAAGGATGATGAGTTGGATGGTGCGACAACAAAGGGGGGATTTACGACTATAGAGGACCTTCATGAGGTCCAAGAAAACCTAGAGGGATTAAGTAGGGGTGTGCCCTTAACATGGCTTAGTAGTATTCTACAACACATGCAACACCATTTGGTGGGGATTCCTTCACGGATCTCTTGCTTGCTACACCATGTGGTGACACTGATCACCTGCTACCATGATTATCATCGGCCCCAAGATTCTTTGGATGAGTCACAATGAAGCAAATTTTACTGCTCTTATTATAGATAGTAATATATTATGTATATCTTTAGATATACTATGTATGCATAATTTGAGGCTATGAAGCTAACATTTTGTATCTTGAACTTTGACACATTTTTTGGGTTAGGATGTACCTGATTTTGCTTTATACATGTGACGGTTATTTTAGATTTTACTTATGTTATCAAATTGTGTGTGCAAATGAATGCCATGATTGAATGCACATGCTTTTTATTTATAGGAATTTGTGTTAATAGAAAATATACCAATCAAGTACATAGTTAGCTAATGAATTAGCTAGACCATTTAGACTCTGTGGAACATGAATGTATTCAATAAATTCAAAATTGAGTTCCATAAGACTTACTCGTAGAAAATTTCGATATATTGCAAGGTATCAAACCTAATATGGATTGTTCAATTGAGACACAACTAAGTGAGATTCCAGTTTGAAAACAATTCGATAGATGCCAAGGGTTATAGACTTGACAAGAAGCTCAATGGTTGTACTATATTCTACAACATGAGTGGTTCCATATATGAGAAAGGTGCCTTTTGAACACAATAGATGATTGGTAGGTGAAAATATCACCCATGCGGCAAAAGAAATGTTTTGGGAGCTATGGTTGATGTCATCTGCATATCCTATATAAGTGAAAGTCTCTTGTGACATCCGCCAAGTGAAAAACTGAGCAAGATAAGCATGTTCTCGAAACAACAACTGTACAAACTTATATACATAAAATACAACATAATACAACAAAGTGTGTAAGGAAATCAGTTCCTACGTGAAGTATTTATTTAGATGGAGGCCAATCCTAATCTTCGATAGTGGTTCCCCATCATATCTCACTAGCTCATAATCTCCTCTTTTTAACACAGTTTTAAAAATAAGTGGGCCAAACCATCATGGTTCAAATTTCCTACCCCTATTTTATCATGGTCTTGGTCATAAACTAAAACCAAATCACCTTTAGAGAAGACTCGAAGATGGACATAATTTTCATATGAAGTCTTGAACTGTCTCTTTTGAGCTTCTAAATTCAAAGAGGCCTCCCTTCAAGTTTCATTAAGACAATGAAGATGGAGGAGTATCTCTTCTTCTATAAAAGTGTTAGCTAGGAGTTAAATAGCCAATTTTAATGATGGAATTTCACATTCAATTGGAAACATTACTTGTTCTCCGTAAACCAATAGGAAAGGGGTGAAACTAGTTGTAGTCTTATCCGAGGTTTGGTACACCCAAAGAGTGGAAAATAACATCAAGTTCAAGTTATATTTTTTCTTGTTGTTCATAGGTCATTGCTTAATGGTATTCAAAACCTTGTTGATGGATTCTACTTGACCATTACATTGAGGGTAATATGGAAAGGAGAAATCTTGCAAAAACCCTAATCTATTGGTGAGTTCATCCATGAAGGATTTCCTAAAATGAGAATTGTTATCAGTAATGATCTCTTTTGGCACACAAAACCTAGAGATAACATGATTGAACAAAAAGTACGCTACATTTTTTTCCTGAGTTATTGAATGTAGGCATCGTGGCAACCCACTTGGTGAAGTAGTCTACTGCCACTATGATGTAGTGGTGTCCATTAGTTGAAGGAGGATTACATGTCATATAATTAATGGACCATTTTGAAAATGTACCTACTGTCACCATAGGATGTAATGGAGTAGGATGAGCACACATTTTCCTTATATAAATTTGACAAGGAGGACTCTTTTTGACAGCATTGATACAATCTTTAAATAGTGTGGGCCAAAAGTATCTTGCATGCAATATCTTTTGAGTTGTAGAAAACCCATCAATATGACTGTCACATGCTCTATCATGCCAACCATTCAAAACTTTCTCTGCTTCCATGTGAATTCAACAACGTCATAAGATTAAGTTAATTCCTCGATGATACAAAGTGTGCCCAATGATGAGTTATCTTCATTCTTGATGTTGAATATGACGTGGTTCAACACTAGAAAACTGAGCATTGACCATTGGTTTTGGAGATATACAATGATGGTTCCATACTAAAGATTGGAAGATGCAATTAGGAACAAATGTTCATTAGGGATGGGTTCCACACCTATAGTTCCTTCTTCATCGCATGGAAATTCAGACATTAACTCAACAAAATCTAAGGACTTCTTGGATTCAGAATTCATGAATTCGAGATTGAATTCTTGTAGGATAATGATCCATTTCGAATACTTTCCCCTAATGAGTCAACGGGATAAGATAATTTTCCAAATATTTTAATTTCAGGCCCTCGATATCGCTATTCCCATGTAGAGAAGTTGGCCTTGGCAGCAGTTCATATCTCAATATATAAATGAGGAAATAAAACATGTCAATATCACTCTCCATTGTCATCATCCTCATTATCTTCCTTGGTTGGAATCATAGCACTGTTGTTCTCATAAACATGTTTAGATATATAAGGTCATGGATTAATATGAACCACCAATCTCTATCCAACACATCTGGGTGAAAGAACACTTGGTTGCAGTGTTTTGGGAAAACATAAGGCTCCTTTATTTCATACCACATCTTTCTAGAGTTGATACATATCAACCCATTTTCATGATATTCCTGTCGAATGTGTCCCACTATTTGCACCTAAAAATAACACATTTGAAAGATGAGAAGTCCACTTAAATGATCTCCTATATCTTTCCAACATAACCCAACATCCATCCTATCGGGTTTTGATCACGGTGGCTAGCATGACTAGATTGGTCGAACTTGACTTCCACTCCACAATCTTGTGGAAAACGTCCATCATCAACATCCTCAGTACAAAAATGATGTCCAATATAAGCCCACATAGATGGGGATGAATGCACCTGTAAAAAATGTTAACAAATGATGGTATCATATGTCTAATAACCCAACCATTAATTTAATGAACATAGATATTATAATTCAAAGTTCCATTATAAAGTTATAAATGTACATAAAGATTTAGCGAGTTGCTGCATCCAATCCCAATGTTTAGCACATCCTCCTCTTCAGACAGGTAACGATTGTTTGCACCATATTTCTCTCTGACTTGGTCTGCAACCAAACTTTTGGGACTGATAATTGGCATATGTTCTTTTGAATGATCTAGAAAAGGCATTCTTCTACTGTGCAACTGCCTGAATTCTTTTCTCTCAATGTCCCATTTCCTCCTCTTCTCTTCATACAATGCGACCCACGACTATGTTTCCTCTGTGTTGTAAAGAAGGAATTTATTGTTGGCATCGATTTCTGAATTCGCTGTTGTATTCATGGAAACAAAACCACATTCAGTACACATGTATCAAATATAGATTTTGAAGTTTGTTGTGAATAGTTAGTATGTGGAAATGTGAAGATTGAAAGATAAGTGACTTACTCTTTAACATGCACCTTTTTCCTTTTGTTTACAGTAGATCCCCTTCCCTTTTGTCCTCATCACGTTCATCATCCCAAATGACTGTGCCTAGTGTGTGGTATATTTAGTTGATGTACTCAGTGACATAATAGAATGTATCCTATACTATGTATTCCTCTACCATAGACCCCTCGGGTTTTTTCCATTTGAAGAACAAATCCCTTCAATTTTTTCATGTACCTCTCCAAGAAGTACATCCAACGACATGATATTACCATGACTAATTCAACCTCATCAACTAGGTGAATTAAAAGATGAACCTGCAAGTCCATGAAACTTGCTGAGAGTTCCTTCTCAAACATACAAATAATCTCATCTATCTCTTGATGCCACTGTGGAATGCTAGTGATATAAATCTCCTTTGATGTGATCCACCATACAAATGCTGATAGTTTAGATATGGCACATTGCAGGTCATCGGGAAAGTCATGGTTCACACACCCATGCACCAACAACGGATAATGACACTACAAAGTAAACAAAAAAAAATATTTGCATTAATTTAACTTGCATGATAAAAGATATAAATAAAAAATAAAAACATTTTTTTGACATTATACGTACCCTTAGAAGGTTGAGATGGTCATGTGATTTCAAACCCGACAAATTTTCGTCTACAGTGAAGCAACATTGTAGAGTAGACCCATATAAAGAAGACACCTTAACACCCAAGCTAAATTCCTTTGCTAAAGAAATATCATCTTTATTCAAAACCCATAAGACATCGTCTTCTTTAAATGATCAAGAGGGGCCAAACTATCCTCTATTTTATTGTCTTGGACAATGCTTCTTTTTAGTATTTGAAGAAATTAGATCTCTCCTGGCTGCCAACGTGTCACTTTTTTCAATGATATGTGCCACCAAAAAGAAGATGAAACATTTTTGAATATATACATGGGATCTAGTAAGTGGTAAATCTTAATATGCTCCCAATATGGGAGCTCATAAAATACCGATTTCCTTTTCATCATGATGGGCATTTTCTCAACATAGGTGTTGAATAATTTTGGATCATTGACCATAGGTTCCCCATTTGAATTGAACATCTCTACAAATTCCTTTTCCTCATCTCTGTAATATGCCCTAAGCCATCCAACTAGCGTTATTATTTCAGGCCTTTGAGTTCTCTTTGGTTTACCATTGAAAACAGTTGTTGCTCTTCTATAAGGGTGGTTTTCTGGGAGGAATAACCTCGAGCAGTCGTACACTAGTTTCATAACGCTCTGGACCATCTAGATTTCAAAGAAGGCCTACAACATTTACATCCATGATAACCTTTTGTTACAAGACCTACGGTGTTATGGTATACAGAGCATGTTAGTGTTGAATATCAATGCAGTTGCACCTAATTAAATATGCCAAGAAATACTGCTTTGAATATAAAAAAATCAAACAACATATTTACCAAAGCAAACTCGTAACCATGGATAATCATGTGTGGTATATGCATATATTCCACACAACATAAAAATCCTCTTTGTTGGGATGGGTTTCGATATGTCATATACCTATATCCCTTTGCATAATTCCTTGAATTCATTGATCAATGGTTGTAGGTAAACATCCATATTCTTCACTTGTCTCCTACTAGGGACTATAATATCCAACCTAAGATGTTCATTATTCACAGAAAACCATGGGGGGATATTGTTATTGATCACTACTACAAGTAAAACAATATATCTGGTGTTGGTTGGGAGAATGGGTTGACAACATCAATGGCTATGCTCTATCGAAGGCTTTGTACTTCATTCTTGAATTTATCAAGCCATGTATCCTCTATATGCTTCATGGCTATTGAATCTGTAGGGATTCACATAAATCCTTCCCCACTCTAGTGCAAGGCATGCCATCCCTGCAACATAGCTAATTCTTTGCAATGAAGGAGCCTTCGAATCCTTGGGATTATAGGCATGTGCCTCAATATCTTATGAGGAGGACCATGTGCTTTAGCCTTTTTATTCAATTCTGTGTACCTGTCATGCCCAAATTTTGGACATATCTCTTTGTTTGCATATTCACCTCTATATAGAATACAATCATTGGGACACATATGATATGTACTCAACACCCAACATTTTCAATATTTGTTTTTCCCCTTCGCAGTTTCCATGAAAGACATTATCACTCAGAAGTATCTTATCTTTGAATAACTTGCAGTTAGTGGGAAATATAAATGTACAATGTCATTTAATGTTCATAAAATCGATCAATTTCAATGTTTGTTGTGTGACAAGATTCCTCAAAGTATAAGGTAGTTGATGGTCAATTACCTCAAAAGTGTCGATAAACACACGTCTAGCATGCCATACTTTGATTTCAATTTGTATAGTAACATTGTTGTCCCCAATTGTGTATACTTTGACTGGATAGATCCAAAGAGAGGGGTGGTGGAATCCAATTTAAGGATTTCGAAGAAGGTTTTAGTGATATGAGCATCATCCCCTACCTCATTGTCTTGGAATGTGTGTAACGACATTGCATCCATGGAACTTGTTGGTTGTAATAACTCATCCATACCAACCTCTACTTCGTTTCCCCATTTCCAACATGTGAAGAACTACTATTACTGTAGGCATTCGTAATTGGTGAGTATGGACGCAGTGTAAATTGAATATGTGGTTGATTCAACCATGCTTGGTATGCTTCCTCTCCAAGTTGTGCTCTTTTTTCAACCTTCTCTCAATTTGACATTGTACTGGGGTGCAACAGAAGATGGTAGATATGTTTCTCATCACCAGAATCTTGATTTCAAAAGTATTGAACACTACATCGATGATGTTAGTAAGCATAATACAATTGTTTTGATTCAACTTTATACACAATAATTACTATAGAAGCACAAGAATCATTTCCAATAGAAAATGTTAAGCTGCAAACAATTTAAAAAGAAAACGTTCAGATTAAAAATTAATAATTACAATTAATCACATAAGAGAGTTGTATCCGAGCTAGAAGCACATGCGGTGCAATTCATGAGTATCTGTGTGATATTTTGGCATGACAATTACACATATGATAATGGCGTGATCAAACAACCTTTATTGTATGATGACTCACATGAGGAGTTTAGGAAAAGTCCCTTATTTTGGACACAAAACAAACAATTTATAAAACAAAATGTCAAACTGAGCAATACATTAACATGAATCCCATTGAAAATTAGCAAATACAATTAATCAATGTTTTGTTGTATTACGCACCTAGAGGATGTCTAAGGATAATCCCAATGCAAGGAGTCTCTGACGAGTGGTTGGTGGTCTATGAAAGTTTTAGTTTATTAAGAACTCGTCACCGGGAGACAAACTACATATTGCATGTACAAAAAATAATCTGGATGCTTTCATTTTCATAAATAACTCCCGGTCATTGAAGTGTTCCTCAAAAGAACGATTTGCAAAAAATACTAAGCACTTAGAACTATTTATGAACCCTGCAATGTTCTCATGAGTGCATGGATGACCATCTCTATATAATAGGTTCTTCCTATTAAAGTTTCCATAAACATAACCATTAATGCACATACTATACATGGAAATGATATGCTTGTAGTTAACAATAGTCAAGTAATCTAATCAACAAAAGATAGGACTGCAAAATGGCATAAGTGCTACCGACTGTTTGGGAGGAATGAGTACAAGTGAAAGGATAAACAACCCAATATTTGCAGCATCAATATTAGACTTGGAAATCATAAAATGATTACCACAAAAGGAGAATTTGGTTCCAACATCAGGAACAGATAGAGAATATGACCAAGCACCATATAAAGCATGCTTGTAAGAAGTTTGATATTTACTTTGTAAATTCACAGGAAGGGAGAAATAGTCACCACCCTCCAACAATTGGAAGAACCTTGGTGTGTACTTGGACAATTCTGCTCTCAACTCATGCTTCTTTTTTGATCTTCTAGTAGAGATGTGTTGGGTGGCATTCATATCATACTTTGGATCACTAGAAATTTCAGTTGACTAAACATAAGTAGAGGGGTTCATCAATTTAGGATGAGACATAATTGTTTTGGATTCCAAATTTTTCAAAAATGAGAATAAGGAAGTGTTCCTATGTGTCTTTTCTATATTACTTATTGGATTTTTTATTGCAGTAGGGGGTATTATACCATCAATGTTGGGTAATATATCATTGGTGTAATGGGTGAGTGTGCCACGCCAAGGGTTCTCCTTCAACCCTTAACATTTTGAACAACGAAAAACTACTGGGGTGTCATAAAAGAGATCCATATCACAACAAATTACCATTGATGAACCATGATTGCGGCTTAAAGATGGCATGTTACAATTGGCGGGGTAAAGCGGTTGCCCATTTTCATCTATGAACTGCTTGTGGTATCTTATTATTGATAAGAGCTTACAATGTTTTGAAACTGGTGGAATATCTTGTGCATCCAAACTGGAACCCGAATTGGGATCCTACAATATAAAATAAATTGATATTCAAATTCACATGGATAAGTAAAATAAATTCAAATAAATAGTCAAAATATAAATAAAACCTAAACTTACTAGAGATGGAAAGGGATAAATAATCGAACTTTTAACAAGATGGAATGAGCTTGAATATGAAGAATTGGACATTTGATACTACAACCTTTTCTCCTTGTATTTGAGCCAAATAAACAATCAATATACGTCTCTACAATCCTAAAATAGTTTTAAGAACTATATCACAGTCTAAATTCCAATATAGTTTGGAAACCATTTTGTAAGAACAACGTGAGTTTAAGCAATATATATATACTATGAAATATTGTAATTGGTGTGGTTGAGTACTTAAAAAAACATTTGAGATGAATATATAATTTTAAGTTGACACATCAAACCACATGATTTTCAAAGTAAATTGATACACCTAATTATTTTAACATGCACTGGTGCACCATCTTCTGTGTAACGCACCAATGCGCCCTCACAACAAACGCATCGTATCTCAAAATCTGCAAAATCCCCCACATAATAAAATATCCACTACATTTGATAACATATATTTATCGATGCATTTTACGAAATAATTCACACTGGTGACTTATATAAATACATATGCACCGATGTGTATATTGAATTCAACATGCACCGCTACATGATTTTTTTTAGTTTTTGTATTTCCTATTTATGCGGTGCCACATTGAAATTCAAACACCCCAGTGCAGTTAATGTATATACACACCGGTGTGTTCGATAAACAAACACACCGGAAATGCTGGAAATCAAAATTTAAAGAAATCTCAAAAGTTATTTTTGCCCTAAACTGAAAAAATGACGACAATTTTAAAATTGAAAACTAATTCTAAAAGGTGTTTATAAGCAAAAAACCTAAACATTAATTCATTCTTTCGCCGAAATTTTGAATGGAGAGTTTTGGAAGAGTGACTTATGTGGAAGGAGTTTGAAGCAACTAGATTATTTTGAGGACCAAAATTTGTTAGGTATGGTGAATCAAACAAAACCTTGCATAGTAGAAGTTTCAAGTATGTAAAATATTACTATTGATATTATTATACTATTTAGATTTTAACTAGATTTAGAAAAAAAACTTCATAGTCACCTTCAATATTGAAACCCTTATTTTCTTGCTGCTTCAATGTTGAAACCCTTGAAACCCTTATGTTGAAAATTTTACATTAGGGTTTAAATCCCTCTATTGTTACATAATTACAATTTTTCCTTTTAGGGATTTTAGATTTGATGAGTTTGTGATTATATATACAAAGCGTAGAGTGAGATGGGGCCACTTTTTTGGTCGAATCCATAACCATGTCAGCCCTCTCAAGTTTTTTATTTTTTTTATTTTTTCAATAAAAAACACATGTATCATTTTTGGTGCGTCCATGTAACATGAACGCACCAGTGTGTTTGTTCAACTAGCACACCGGAATTGATATGCGTGACAATATATTTATTTTTTTAAAACTCAAAAAATCATTTCTCGAACTCGGTGCCACAGTATTGTAGTAACACACTGATGTATTTATACAAATATCATACCACTAATGGCATGAACACATCATTTTTTATTTTCCTAAAACGTTAATTAATTTTTCACCATTCATGGTGCTCCTGTGTTGATATAACACATTGGTGAGTGTATGTACATAAACGCACTAAGGCATTTTATGTGATTAAGTCCACCAATATCAGACTTGTTTTTATTTTGAATTTTTGTAATTTATTTGTGTAATATATTTATAGCTTCTATATTTAATGGTCCAAGTTTTTTGTTGATAGAAAATGCATGGTACGAGTTCAATGAACAACAATTTTAGTCAACATAATGGGAGCACATCCATAATTATGAAGAAGACAAGTGCTTTTTAATTTCCGTATTTAAATTAATTTGTTTGAATTATTTGTAAATTTAACTAATATGTATTGGTTCATGTGTGACATGCAGAGTCAACAAATGAGGAAACTTGATAAGATTCTTACCAATTGAACTCCAGAAGAGCATAAAATGTTGATGGAAAAGTTGCATAGGGATGAATCAGGTGAATAAAAAATAAGTTAGTATGAATTATTTCTTCAAAATTGAGTAATACTGTACTTAAGAATATTCACTAATATGTTTCAAATAATTTAATTTACATATGTTGAATGTTATGCAGGGACTGACAAACAACATGAGTGAATTTCATCATAAGAAAAACATTATGGATGATGCAAATGATGATGAATTGGCCCTTAGCTCATCTGGAGTGGTGTTGGAATTTGATAGAAAGGGGAAATTTTTTTATAATACTATGACGGATATTGTGGAAAGAACGTATAGATGTACTTTTCACTTAAAATACATAAATCAATCAAATGATTCGAAGAATCAAGTCATATGTAAACTACAAGAGGCGTTTCTAGAGCAATGGTCAATGAGACCTGTCAGACTTGCAATAGCAAAAACATACAAAAACAAAAAAGAATCATTCAAAAAGTAATATTCCTAAACATGTTTATGTAGAATATGTATTTATAACTACTACAAAGCATCATTTCCTTTAATAATTTTAATTCTGCTATATTTATTTTTCATATCAACAGAAAAAATAGTTTAATGTCATTTTACATTTCTAGGAAGATTATGAAAATCCCAAAGGATGAATTAGGTGATATGAGAAATGTGCTAGTAGGATGTCCAAACTAGTGTATAAGGAGATGGTGAAGGAAATGGACATAATTGCATCATAGGAGGAGCCATCTCAACAACAACGTGCTTCAAATGTATGAAATCATCGATTTTTTGGATTATGTACATCACATTAATTAATTCTACATTAAATATTAATTTTCAATTGTTTTGTTGCAGAAAAGAAAACAAAATGGAACCCATTCAACACACAAGACAGGACGACAAGGAAAAAAGGGGTTGATAGAAAAATTTGTGAGTATTTGTGATTTCCTTATATCAAATTAAGATTTCATAGTTGTTGTGATCTTTATAGTTTTTTTTTTTTGTTTTCATTGACCATCCTTGGATGTCTTGAAACATGTGTTAACATACAGAGAGGAGCTATCAGAAGAATTGATTGTCATTGGGTTAAACAAGGTTGTGAGTATATGTTGGTGTATCAAAAATTAATTGTGGATTTTGTAAGTATCTATGTTGTTTTAATTCTCTCATTTTATAAGTAATAGAATGATAGAAATCATAAATGTTAAATGAATGATTTCTTATGGGGTATAAAACATGTAGAAAACAAAGTATGGAGTGGATCCAACATAACAATTGTTGATAGATGGCATGAGAGGTGGTTTTGAAAGAATGTGTGACACTTAGGATGCAATTATTGCTCTGGTATGTCGAATTTCAATTTACATTCATGTATATTATCTATTTTAATTTTCATTACTCCCATCAATGTAGATACACTTAGTACACTTTATTTTTATGTTTGTATATGGAAGTTGAAGAAGATGAAAACAATCAATCCAATCAACAAAACATTTATCCAAATAAACCAACTGATGCAAGTGGCTTGAGCACTGATAGAAATTCCAACGAAGAATGATGACCCATATTTATTTTTTATGTTAATACAAGCTACTGTATATTAATTTTGAAATAATTGTCTGTGATAACTAGAATTTTTGTATAATGTACTGGACATAGTGTCCGAATTGGAAGACATCGGGTTACCAATAAGTGTTACAATTACATGTGTGTTGACAAGTTGATTATTTTTGTCTCTATGTTGTCTTATTTTGTATGACAAATGCCCTCTTATTGATATATAATGAAATAAACTTTTTTATTCTATTGCATTCTCCAATGTTACATGTGAATTGGTACATTAAATTGGTAATTACATGTATGGATGCTTAAATATTACAATAGATGCTAGAATCTATAATATAAGAAATCAATTCAAACAAACACAACAATTAAAATCGAAACGAATAGTACTATACAAATATATTTCAATTTTTGATGAATACTGGAATTAAAAAAAAACAAAATAATATAGATATTTCACTACAATGTCAAGTGCCATTGTTCAAAGAATCATCTATAGTGCTTTTGGTGCTTTATGTCGCATCGGTGCGTTTACACGAATTATATGCACCGGTGCATTTAAATAATTTCTATGCCCCGATACTCCAATGTAAATTAAACGCATCATTAAATTAAAAAAATTAAAATGTACACATCTCAGTCGCATTTACCGGTGCATTTATTTATTGTTCATCGCACTGGTGTGTTTTAATTGCTCATCACACGAGGGAGTTTTAATTGTTTAAATGCAATGGACCATTGTAATAGTTTGTACACATCGATGCTTACTATTATAAAATGCACAGGGGCATTGTTATAAATAGATAACACCATTAAATTTTATAAATATTAAATATTTCCAGTGCGTATGACCTAAAATGTTGCATCAGTGCGTTTCAGTTGTAAGTAAGCACTAGTGCGTATGATCTATATGTAAGCATCAGTGCAACATTAAAATTTGGTGTTCTTTGGTGCTCGATCTGTTTGAGTGCACTGATGCAGATTATTCATATTGTGCATCATCAATGCATTGTATGAAGGTACACACCGATGCGAATTTTTCCAGCAAAGCACATCGGTGTAAAAACATCCGCTAAAACCTCAGGTCATCAAGTTTTTTTAGTTATGTAATATATTTGTAATAACCTCCATTAAAAAATCCGTTACCATTGGCAGAGGTTGTAGTGGAGGTTTTTTTGACAATTTTTTCCAATCTTGTAACACTAAAAACCTCCACTATGACCTCCACTACAAGGTCGTTTCGTTGTAGTGAAATCATCAAGATAAGTTTTGACGATGTGTTTAATATTGTGAAAGGAATATGACATGGCTCACTGAAAAGTGGTCCCAATTATTTTAAGACAAAAGGAATTTTTTTGGTATGGAAAAGTTCCCCATGGGAAAATGAAAGCGGTATTGTATTGGTCTTCCTTCTTTATATGAATTTTATTGTATATGGAAAATCCATCCATGAATGAAAATATTCCATTTCTAGCACACTCATCTATAATATAATAATTAAGGGGGTGGAATAATTATCTTGGGACATGCAAAATTCAAATCCCTAAAGAAAGTATAGACTCAGATGGTTCCTTGCTTCTTATCAATGGAAAAAAGATTGGATACCCATTCCGTTAAAGGAACGGGGTAAATGAAACCAACTTTTAAGAGCTTCTCAACTTCTACTTTGATGGTGGTATATTTCTTGGGATTGATCTGTCTTGAATTTTGTTGGGGAATGTTTTTCTCTCATGTTCAACTATAATAATATCAATGCCAAGAATTTCTTCATACGACCAAGTGAAAACATCTCGAAACTCTTTGAAAAGAGTTATGATATTGCATAATTTCCTTCAAAGATAAATTTCCATTGATATTAATGTTTTCTATGACACCTACTTTGGTAGAGATTTTGATAGGAATAGTTTGTGAAATGTTTTCCAAATTTCATTATGCAAATACATCTTATGTTTGTATGGGGCATTGGTACCATTCCATATACTCAGTAGGTCTAAGGTTTTCAGGTCTAACTTCCAATGATTCTCCAGTAGGTATAAATGATGATTGATGATGCATATCATCCAAGCTATAGGAAAAATCATCCCAGCTGCTTTTCTTGCACTGTAGGTTCATATGTATCAACCAGCTGGCATTAAGATCATTTAGTCTGCTTATTTCCTTAGTTTATATTATTTTCTGTCATCCGGACTACCATTCGGACTGTCTTTCAAACTGTCATCTGGATTGTCATACGGACTTTAATATTTTCTGCATTGTTTTATGCTTGTTTAGAATTTAATTTCTTAGGTTTTTGAACTGTAATATTTCTTGTAATTGATTAGCATTTATACAAGTAATTAGGACCTTGTTCTGAACCACATAGAGTTTCAATTTAGTTTCATATTCATTCTTAGTTTTCATTCCATTTCCCTAACTTTTCTTTAGTTTGCTTTTCAGATTATGTTTCTCTTATGTCTGATTTTTTAATACTTTACTGTTCTAGAATTTATTAATTTCATTCTTAGTTTAGTTTACTTCATGTTTCTTAAAATTGATTTTGGATTAAACTTAGTAATTTCATTCTCCAAAGTATATTAGTTTTGTTAGTTTCTTAGTTCAAGCATGGGATTTGCTTTTCTCATTCACATAGTTAATGAAAATGTTCATATAATAGGATTTGATTCAGAAATAAGATATCTTTATCAAGTTTTCTACTTGCTTTTAGATCAAATTCATTTTCAAGTAAATATCTTTATTAAGTTTTCTACTTGCTTCTAGATTACATTTGTCCCACGTCATTTGCTTATGGATAGAGAATAGATTACAATGTTTAAAGTTAGTTGTAATTGGACACTCTTTAGTTTGCATTTATTTGTAGAAGTTAAACTAGATTTGCTTCCGTTCTGTTTTCTTGTCACATTTGAAAGTCATTTTGATACATTCTCTCTCGTTCCTATTACATTTGATACATTTCCTTAGAATCCTCAAGGATAATGGAATTAGGTAGTTTAGTTTGATCTTGAGTTGAATGCACGAATAGTTTTTGAATTCATTAAGTAGTTTGTAGTTTTTCTTTAAGATAATATAGTTTCCTGTTTCCATAGTTAGTTGTCAATCGAATCATTTCATAGATAGGTTTCTAAACTCATTTATAGTTGTTTTCTAATTCCTAGACTAGAGTTTGAATCATTAATCAGTAGTTTCCAATTTCATAAAAGTAGTTCTGCTTTTGATTAAGTCTTGTTCCTAGAATAATATTTGTTGTTTTTATCTTCTCATTTATTGTTCATAGAATAGAGTAGTATAGATTGATACTATTATGATCTATTGGTTTAGTTAGGTTTAATTAATTCAGTAGTTGTATTTTTGAAGTTTGATTCGATTTTTCATTTTGAAAGATCTTTCGATATTTTCATTATTAAACATTTCTAAGGTCTGCTGAGCCGAAACCTTAGGTACCATTCTACCTCAGCATATACTATGCCACAACTCTAAGATCACCAACCCTGGTTGATAATTAAATATTTGGTGATTCCTTAAGACAGTAAATACACCCAACGTTTTGGCTAGATAGGTAGAATTTAGTTGTAGATAGGTAGAATTATCTCTTAAAAACTCAGTGATAGATTGAATTTTCATTTTGAAACTTAGAAACAGGCTAGTGGTGGGTGAGCGGTAAGACGAGAGGTAAGAACCTGCGCATCTGTTATAACATGCATCCCCAAGACCTAGCATTAGTAATAATGCAATTAGAATTTGTTTCAGTTATAGCTTTGTTTTCATGAATAGGTCTAGAGACTCAAAAGGTAGATACATTAAAACTAGCCTTCCTACTAAAATTCCTACTAACCTATACGGGGGCATGCCACTCCAACTACTAACTCAGCAGAAAGGTATTGGAAAACACCTAAAGGAGATAGTCCTACTTGGAAATCTAAGGAAATCCTTTCTGGAAATCATTTAGGGGAAACCATAGAGACATTAGAGAAGTCTGTTCATAAGGAAATTCCACTAGAAGAATCTCAAGCTCATATTGAGTCTGAACTTAGACAAGAGAAAACTCAAAAGGATAAAACATCAGAACCTCTTAACCCTCCATTAGCTCAAAATCACAAAGACACTACCTTTTCAATAGTAGGTGGTCCAAACCTAGTAGACTTTGTTGATCCTGCACAAGTAGATGCTCTTTTTGAAAATTCCGTGAACATAGTTGTTTCACAGATTGAGACAACTATAGGACCTTCAAAACTGGACTCCCACGTAGTTGGTAATTCCTCTCCTAAAAATAGGAATACTATCCCTGAAACAGAATGTTGGGATATCCCATATTCACCAAGAAAGGAAAAACCTAGGTATTCTCTCTTTGGAAATCAAGTTTTTATGGGGAATGAAAATGAAGATCATGTCCGACAAGAGGAAGAAGGAGAGGTTAGAAATGAAGGTACTTTTGGGTTCCCTATCTTAGACACTGCACAAGATGTAACCATGAAAAACATCCCTCCCTCCTCACTATTGACCTTTTATGGGAAGAGTAGTGAGGATCCAGATACATTCTTATTTGAATTTGACATTTTGTGTAGGATCTATAACTATCTACAAGATGGACAAAAGTTAAAACTTTTTCCTGCCACATTAAAATATTCTGCTCTTTGATGGTTTATGGGATTAGGAGAATCCAGTATTAGAACTTGGGAAGACATGAAGAACACATTTATACGGAAATATCAGGATAAACCTAAGGATTCTCGCAATGATATTTTCAAAATACAACAACTTGAAGATGAGAGGATAAAAGACTACCTCGAAAGATTTAACTATGCGTTACATAAATCCAAATATAGTGATCTTCGGGAAGATGCAGTAAGAACACTCTTCCTTAAGGGAGTCTCAGAAGAATTAATAGAAAACCTTAATATCATGGCAGCAGGAGACATCTCTCATAAGTCTTTTGCACAGATTTGTGAGCTATGTAGGAATTAATCTAGGAGCAGAGGGAAAAGTGGAAGACACTTTCAAGAATATTATACTAGGAACCTGAAGGGAAACACATCCGGTCCTGGTGGAGTTACAAGGGTAGAGTTGGGAAACCTATTAAAAAATTTTAAAACAAATATCTTAGGAGCCATGGGTTCTCAATTAGATGCATTACAAGCTAAAAAGAGACAGGATGAAGAGCATGAAACGATGAGTGTTTTCTGCCCTAGGTGTAGAACTAAACATCCCCAACGAGAATGTCCATTAAATAATGTTTCAGTTTGTCACCTTTGTACAGAAGAACATCCAACTGATAATTGTCCATCGTTGCCTGGGTTGCAAGCTGTATATAAAAGTGGAAACTTTGGTGAAACATCTAGGAGGCCTTGGAAACTTAGAAATCAACCATCATATCAAGATCCATCATCACAATTTCCACCCTATTAATATCCTTATCAACCTCCTCAACAATCGAACACTTCAGGTTGGAAAAATTGGCCACCTCAGTATCCTCCTCGGAATGCTCAACAACAAAAATGGACACACGGATGGAGAGGACAAGCTTATGCTCAACCACCTCCTCCTATGCCTAACTATCCTTACCCACCTAATATCCAGCAACTCTTTCCTGGATTTGTACCTCCTTCACTACCCCCTATCACAAATCAACCTCACCATTTCTAGAATATGACCCCTCCAAGGCCCACAATATTACCTGCACAACTGATACCAAAACCTAACAACAAGCCAAATCAAGCTATTAATAGCATTGGGTTGCTACCTCTTCCATCATATGCCATTTCTACCACACCAGTGCATGAGATTCAACTGCGGTTTGGAAGAGTTTTGCAAGATCAACCCAAATCATCAGTTGTTATCCGAGAAGAGAATGAAGAAGAAGACATACCTAATGAATTTTTGAATGATGCCATTCTTGAAGATGTGGTTGTTTCTAAAGCTTCAACACACAACCATCCTCATGATGAAGTAATTCCAAGAGAAAAAGCACCCCCATATCCGAAGCGTCTAGTGATAGAAAAACATGTAACTTATCTAGAGTATGATATCATTAACGAATTGAAAAATATTTGTATCAATATCCCTTTGTTACAAGCCATTAAAGATATACCAATCTATATTAAAGTGATAAAGGAACTTTGTATTAAAAAACCAGGTAAAAAACAAAAATACCCTCCGATGATTCATGTCATAGGTGAAATGTCAGATTACATAGCAAACCAACCTAGAATTCCAAAATATACAAATCCAGGAAATCTTGTGGTAACTGTTATCATCAATAACACTACCATAGGAAACACACTTATTGATTTAGGAGCTACTATTAACTTGATGACTACCACAGTTTTAGAAAATCTCCATTTAGGACAGTTCCTCCGCCCTACCCCAACAATGCTAGAATTAGCAGATCTCACTATGGTGCAGCCTGCTGCTATCTTAGATGACATCATTGTATTAGTGGCTTCATGGAAATATCCCGTGGACTTTATGGTCATAGAATCAAAGGATCCTTCTAAATGTCACCCCATTATTCTGGGAAGAGCCTGGTTGGCCACTGCTAATGCATTTATAGGATGCAGGGATGGATAGATGATTATCTCTGATGGGTTATCTACAAGAAAACTAGCTTTATACCCACCAACACAGCTAGTAACTGAAAATATGTTTTGGTTAGATTGTCCTTTCGGGGATGAGAATTTGGAAGAAATTTCCCTTATTAGTGATTTCTCCTGGGCACTTCAAGAACAAAATACTGAGAATGTGTTGAACCAATTTATCTCTTCCACAACATGTATAGACTTTCCTCAGTCTTTTTCCCAACTTGACCAAATATTTGGAGACAAATTTCAAGAAAACATGAGCCTCTCGACATTTACAAGTACACCCTGTGTCTTTGCAATCGAAGAACATATAGGATCCTATACCATACCTTGTGAAGTTAGTTCCAAAAAATTTCTACATATAAATACAGGTTTAGATGAGAGTCAGCAAAAACAATTACTAAAAGTTCTCAAGAGTCAAACTAGAGCATTTGCATGGGAATACACCGATATGAAAGGTATACACCCAGGTACCTGTATTCACCACATTTACACAGATTCAAACATACCTCCTGTCAAGCAGCCCCAGATAAGAATGAATGTATCCCTAAAGGATATAGTCAAAGATGAATTACAAAAACTCCTTAATGTTGGTTTCATCTACCCAATTTCTAACAGTAAATGGGTGTCTCCTTTGGTGGTAGTTCCAAAGAAATTTACAGGGAAATGGTGTATCTATGTTGACTTTCGAGAATTGAAAAAGGCCACTCTTAAGGAATACTTCCCTTTACCTTTCATTGATCAGGTGTTAGATACCTTGTCAGGGAAACAATACTTTTCTTTCCTTGATGGGTATAGTAGATACAACCAAATATTAATAGCACCTGAAGATCAAGATAAGACAATCTTTACTTGTTCTTGGGGGATGTAATGCACTTGTTTCATGTCCCAAATTTGGAATTGGGTCATAATGGCCTAAGCAAATTGGCCCTATTCATTAGAGTTTGTCAAATTGATGCTAAAGGTCAAATAATTGCCAAGGCGGAAAATTACTAGTTTCCTAGGTTTGGGGTGGAAGCTTTGGGATTTGGAATAATGGGGATAATAAATGATGTTGGAACATTAGGATTGCATAAATATTTAACAAAGGAGATAAATAAATATATACAAGTGAAAATCAAAGTGGCATTTGATCATAAAGACACATGGAGGAAGTGGGACCCACACAAGCTAGAATTTATGTGCCACATGGCATCCTCTTCTTGCAATTTCAAATCTATGGGAAGCCTAATGTTCTTGGGATGAGTTATAAGGTCAATAATAATTTTCATGATTCAATGAGGTCAAAATATAGAGGAAGAGTAACTCCCATGGAAGAGGAAGAGGCAATTTGGGGCTAGTGAGACACTTGGGCTAGATTCCCTAGCTCTATGACAACAATGATGAAGATGTTATGACACCTATGACACAAATCAGACCTGAAGGATGACATATGACATATATGAAATGTTAGTTCTAAAAATAGACTCCAAGCTCAAGGGTGTTAGGGAAGCTAAGATGCTTCCACATGTGATTTGGTGGAAGTGGGAGACTAGGAATTGTTGTACAAGTGGCGTCCTTTGGAATCTCTTCCCAATTTGAGTTGGAATGAGTCTCTTGGAAGGAATTCGACCCATGTAGGATATTAAAAATTTATAAATGTCAATAAAAAAGAATGAAACTAGTTTGGATCATTTGAGAAATTTGCAATTGCATTTGTGAAGAGGGAGAGCTAGTGGATGACTAGTTTCTTGCCTTAGCCAATTTCGAGGGTGAAAGATTCCCATCGAAGTTGGTAATTGGAAAGTCCATTCAGACCTTTCATTTGGAGATTTAATGGATTCATTTGTTGCAGGTGTAAGCTACAGGGCAGATCATGGTTTATTCTAATGCATCATATTCTCTCAATCATTTCCAGTTTTGAAGGCATATTCTTGCTCCTTGAGGGAGGGAGTTTTTGGTGAGCTATTGTACTCTTTGGGGGAGCTTCTAATGCCCAATTTATTTTGTAATATGAATTAAATACTCTGTTCTTCATCTCCAGAAAGTTTCAGGTCGAAATTCCAAGTATAAATGTATAAATCTCACTTTTAATGAAAGAACAGTGTCATTTCCCCACTACCTTGTTGTGAACCAATGTAATGTTGATGGATTCGAATGGATAACAAAAATACTGATGGTTTATTGATTAATGGAATTATATTGATGTATTATACAAGTTTCATGTTCAGTACTTAAGCATTTGAAGTCATTTTACTCAGTTTATTTACATTTGGAGAAGATTTGGTGCCATTTCTGCAAGGGTCGAACTAGTGATTTTTGCTGCTGTTTGGGACAAGGTTAGAACAAACTTAATAACTAATTAATGGTGCAAATGAGACCTAAATAATGTACTTTATACATCCCCTACCTCTGTTCATAATTTTGATTGGTTTTGGAGGCATTTAGGAAGCCATTTTCAGTACTTACCGCAGGGGGATTTGAACCCCAAATTACTAGTAAAATTGCATACTTGGTCCATAACCTTAAGAGAGTTTTAAGAAGTCTTTTGATGGTCATAAATCATCCCTGAAAATCATAATCAAGTAAAAATATCAGTCATACACCTTCCTTGAATATTTGAAGGAATTTGGAGCCAAATTGAGACCTAGAGACCAATACTAGTCAAAGGGAAATTATTAATAAAGTTCCCTACATTGGATAGAATTGAAAGAGGATTTTCAGAAGTATTTTAAAAGTCCAAAAGCATCCCTAAAAGACATATTTATGTTCTAACATCATCCATATACATTCTTAGAAGACTTGGGATCATTTGGGGCAAATTAGAGACCTAGGCATCAAAACTAGTCAAAGGTCGAATTTGGGGAAAACGTGAAAAATTGCCATTTAAAAAAAGTTCCTAAAAAGGGACATTATAGTGGTATAAGAGCATGGTTATTTCCCCTGTGAGTTAATATGATACATTGAAGAATAATTTTCAGCCATGTCTTACTATTATGATGAATCCTATGAGTACAATTCTTATGAGGAATATGCAGATGCTTATGAACAATACGAAAGAGAATGTGAATGGTATGAGGAAGAGGTGCCATCATGCAACACTTCTTACAATTTCAAGAGGAATGAAGATTATGATTATGACCCTATGTATGATAAATATGAGGATGTCACACCACCAAAGGATAATGCTATGGATGATTTACAAAGATGGAGAGAAAAATATAAAACCTTGCCCCAACAATATCAATCATATCAAGAATATCTTGCTTTGAGCAAAAATACACAAAATTCCATGTCGTTTGAGCACTATGCTGAACATATTTTTTCAAATAGGCCCAAACATGAAGATGTGGAGTTAGTAAAGAAAGGTTTATTCCCTTCTTGTAAAGAACCTTGGAGAGAGTATCATATATGTATCGGTGAAATGATGTCCTACTTGAGGAGAACTTTTGGGAATTCTTCAAAAAGAGATTCCAAAGATATTGATCCTAAGGAAAACAAGGGGAAAAATGCATCATCTTGCTTGAAGGAGCAAAATGAAGAGACATCACAAGATCATGAAGAAGATTCTATTGAAAATATGGAAGATCATTTCGAGACACCTTCTAGATTAGACATGAACCAAAGAGCATCTTGTTAAATTTTGAGCATTAATTCACAATGCTCTAGGATCTTTATTGAGAGAATAACATGTACAGTATATCAATGCATAACAATCATAACAAGCATGACAATCATCATAAGAATCGAAAGCATGAGAGACAAGAGACACAGAGTTTCCGTGGGGAAAACCCTAAGGTGAAAAACCCCACAACTTCCTTAGAGATAGAGAGAGAAATGGCTCAACCAAAATACATTGAGATAGTCTCCTAGTAGCAGATGATCCTCCTCCTCACTAGTGCACCACTTTCTGAGTGAGAGAAGTGTGAGTTTCCGAATGATCCAAATAGAGATCTCCCAATCTCTATTTATACTTAACCTGTTTTCCCAGTGACCTTATGGGGCCGACTTGTCTAGCTAGGTACATCAACCATACAATATATATTTCAGGGCTGACCCCACACATGGTGGTCTAATAACCCATCGACAAGTACACACACTTGCGACACTTGTCAATACACATGACGACACTTCCTTATAGAGGAATAACACATATCTTATAAGGGTACAATAAATATATATGAAATACATAGATGAAATACATTCCGAAGTTACATATACATCAACACTCTCGACACAGATCTGCTAGCACAAGTCTTCTTCTCTGGATCATCGTCATCGATGCATCAACTTCGAATCATCGTCATCGTCACTGCTACTGCTATCTCAACCAATCTCTGAATCTACTCATCATAGGAAGTTCTACAGAGCCAGTCCTTTTTCATACTGGATGTAGGCCCACCACCTGCAGGTCTTCGTCATCACTGGCCATACTGTGGAATCCTCTGGACTTATTACATGCGTCACAAAACCTTTAAAGAGTCTCTTGCCTAGCAAGAACCCTAAAGAGCATATGAGGCCTTTTTCATCCTGTCCAGATCTCTAGGACTTATGTCATGTGACCCCACCAAAAAACCTAGCAAGAGCATCTCAGGATGTTACGGGTACACAACTCCAACCTGAAATCTCCCCAAGGCACAAATTACATGTGGTCACCACAAAACCTAGAAAGAGCATCTCAAGATGTTACGGGTACACAACTCCGACCTAAAATCTCCCTAGGGCACAAATTACATGTGGTCATGGCAAAACCTCAAAAGAGCATCTCAGGATGTTACGGGTACACAACTCCGACCTGAAATATCCCAGGGCACAAATTACATGCCATAGGAAAAAGCCTCGCAAGAGCATCTCAGGATGTTACGGGTACACAACTCTGACCTGAAATATCCCAGGGCACAAATTACATGTCCTCCCAGAGCAATGTCTCGAAAGAGCATCCTAGGATGTTACGGGTACACAACTCCGACCTATAGGATCTCCCAGACATGCTCATCTGCACAACCTGATCCACGGCCATAAAGTATCATCTTGATACTCACCATACATCATCTTGATGTACACATGATCATCCTGATCATCATCACTGCAACATCCTACTGCATGTCATCTGGAGCAACATCCTGAAGCTTGTCATCTATGATCATCCTGATCATACACTGCATCCACCTGATGCTGTTAGAAACCTATGTCAACCCTTCTCTTTACTATGTTAGTATATTGTTGTTGGACGCATATGCTTTGTAAGTCGTCCTGTAGTATTTGTTGATCCGTAGTTTATATTAGCCCATAGTATTGACCCATAGTATTGGATGCATATGCTTTGTAAGTCGTCCCGTAGTATTATATGTCCCATGGTTTTGAATCATAGTATTGGGCATAGACTTAGTATATAAGTGTGTGTTGAGGTCATTGAAGGCACCATGAAGTTAATTGTATTGAGCTTGCTCAAAGGAGGTTGCCCCCTCGAAGTGGCCTGTGATCAATATAAAAGTGATTTTGAGTTCTATTATTTCTGATATCTCGTGTATTTGCATTAATTAATTATTGCAGGTTCATCACAGATGCATACCAAGTATCTACATGATACATATCATCATACATGATCCACCTGATCATACAATGTATCCACCTGATACAAACAAATAAATGATCCATCTAATCATACCTGATACATATCAACATACATGATCTACCTGATCATACATTGTATCCACCTGATACAAATACAGATACATGGTCCAAGCATCCAACATGACGCATATACAAAATAAATACAAATGATCCAACTGATCATATCCAGCATCCAACATGATGCGTACATACATATACATATAAATGATCCAACTGATCATATCTAGCATCAACATGATGCATACATACACAAATGTAAATGATCCAACTGATCATACAGAGCTGAAACTAGAACATCATCAAGATGCTCATCATCCAATGCTTACATCCACATCCATGTGAATGATCCTCCTTCCAACATGCTTGGAATGGCTTCAGCAAATGTCTCCATCACTTCTTCCTCGAAGTGTCATCGATCTGAAGAACACCAAGCCTCTCCTTGAAGTACTCGAACTTCACTCTGGCTAATGGATTTGTCAATACATTTGCAATCTGCTCATCTGTCGCAACATATAGTAGTTTCACCGCTCCTCTCTGCACCATATCACTGATATAGTGATATTTGATCTCTATGTGTTTCGACCTATCGTGAAACAATGGGTTCTCAGACAGCTTCACACAACTCTGGTTATCACAGATGATACTAGTAGCATCTAATAGGAGATCAGATAACTCAGACAGTAGCTTTTGAAGCCATACTGCCGCACAACTAGATGAACAGGCTGCAACATACTCTGCCTCAGCTGTACTCAGTGCTACACAGGACTACTTCCTGCTAAACCAAGAAATCACACCTGATCCCATATTGAAGCAACACCCATATGTGCTCTTCCTATCTGCAGCATTGCTTTCCCAATCTGAATCAACATAACCCTGCAGGTTAAAATTTTGATTCGCTTCATACTTGAGCCCATAATCAACTGTACCCTTCAAGTACCTCAAAATATGCCTTACAAAAATCAGGTGAACACCCCTTAGATCTGTCAGAAACTGAATCAATGTGTTCACAACAAAGCAAATATCTGGTCTCGTGTTCGTCAGGTACATCAAGGACCCAATCATTTGACAATACATAGAGATATCAACTGGCTCAGATGAAGCATCACATAGAAGCTTCAGGTTCGATGCCATAGGTGTGGCCATGGCCTTGCAATCCATCATCCCGAATCTCTTCAGGATATCTACTGTGTACTTCCCTTGACCAAGGAAGATCCCATCTGCACTCTGCCACACCTCCATACCTAGGAAATAGTGCATCCTTCCCAAGTCTTTCATATCGAACTCGGCAACAAGCTTCCTCTTAGTATCTGCAATCAATCTGTCATATCCTGGTTACAAATAAGTCATCCACATACAGGAGTAGAATCACATGATTCCCTTCCTCAACCTTGTAGTAAAGGTTGGAATCTGCTTTACTCTTGGTAAAGCCCAAACTAGATAGAAAACTGTCCATCCTACTATACCAAGTTCTGGGAGCTTGCTTCAAGCCATACAAGGATTTCTTCAATCTGCATACATATGACTCCTTGTCATGTATTTCAAAACCAAGTGGCTGCTCCACATATACTTCCCCTTCAACTACACCATTCAAGAAAGCAATCTTGACATCCATCTGGTGTATTTTCCATTTCATTGCTGTAGCTAGGGCAAGTACTGTTCTGATGGAAGTATACCTGGCTGCAGGTGCAAAGGTTTCTTCATAATCTATTCCCTCTTTCTGAGAGAAGCCATGAGCTACGAATCTTGCCTTGTATTTCTCTAAGCTGCCATCTGCAGCATGCTTGATTTTGTAGATCCATTTGGAAGTCACCACAGACTTCTATTTAGGTCTTGGGACAATATCCCAAACATCATTCTTCATTATTGATTGGTATTCCTCGACCATGGCATCCTTCCATTCTTTCTTTTCCGCTACTTATTCATAACTGGAAGGTTTTTTGTTCATGATATCACATAGTAAAGCAACATAGCTGGTATGTGATCTAGTTCTCTTCTTTGCTTTGTGTTCTTCTTCTGGAATGCCGAATCTTTCTACATCTTGAATGAGCTCTCTAGCCCATGCAGGTTATCTTGAATGAGCTCTCTAGCCCATGCAGGTTTACTATTGCGGATCTTCAAACTCATGAACAATATTTGGAATTGCTTCAATCATGGTAGTGTCTTGAAATCTAGTTTCCTTAGGTTCCTCATAATCTTCAACAGGTGTCTTTCTTGATTTGATAAATGCTGAGTTTTCATCAAATGTCACATCCCTGCTGACATCAATCTTCTTGAATCCTGGAAAGTATATTCTGTAAGCCTTCGAGCTTTCACTGTAACCCACAAAGATACCCTTCTTTCCTGAAGGATCTAGTTTGGTCCTCTTTTCCTTTGGGACATGAGTGTATACTGGATAACAAAATATTCTGAGATGGCTAACTTCAGGTTTCTTACCAGAGAAGACCTCTTCTGGTGTCTTTTTGTCCAATATCTTGTGGGGTGTTTTGTTTTGCACATATACAGCTGTTCTAGCTGCTTCTGCCCATAAATGCATAGGTAGATCCTGGTCATGTAGCATTGCCCTTGCTGCTTCCATGATTGTTCTGTTCTTTCTTTCTGCAACTCCATTCTGTTGTGGATTATAAGGAGCAATCAACTCCCTCTTAATCCCTGAATCACTGCAAAGCTTCTTGAAGTCACCTGAGGTGAATTCTCCACCATTGTCGAATCTGAATGTTTTGATCTTCTTTTCAGTTTGATTCTCCATCAAGGTTTTGAATTCCTTGAATTTATGAAACACCTCATCTTTGTTATTCAAGAAGTAGACCCAAGTCTTCCTGGAGAAGTCATCAATAAAAGAGACATAGTAAATATACCCACTCAGAGAACTAGATGACATAGGACCGCATACATCTGAGTGGATGATTTCCAAGATATCTTTTTCCTTGCTTTCATTGCTTGGAAATGCCTTATTAATATTCTTTCCTTTTGCACAACCTTTGCAAACACCTTCATGCTTGGTCTTGATTTCACTTGGCTCCATGGAGTCATGTACCATGGCATGTTCAGGTTGTCCCTTCAATTTATACAAACCTCCCTCTTGCTCTCCAATCACTACTGCATCATCGAATGTTTTGCCCTTTGGCCACATTAGGACTTGGCCATCCACAAATGCAACCCTCATGCCTTTTGCATCCAATGCAGAGATGGAGAGAAGATTCTTCTTGAGCCCAGGTACATAAAGGAATTCTTTCATCTTCAAATATTTTCCAGAATCTAGGTTGTAGGAGGCTTCACCACTTCCTTTGATTGGGTATTTATAATTATCCCCAAGTTTCACCTTATGGGGTGATTCATGTTCAGATAGGTTTACAAAAGATTCCTTAAACCCAGTCATGTGTTTGGAAGCCCCACTTTCAATTAACCAATCATTACAACCATGGGAGATAGTACCTGTGAGAGTAGAGATTAGAACATACCATTCTTCACTTGATGAGTCATCATCACTTTCTGCCCTAGCCTTCTTCTTTGGAGGTTCATCATCCTCAGCAGCATGAACATGGAACTTTCTTTTTCTGCCCTTCTTCTTCTTGTTGGAGTTGTTGTTGTTATCCCTTTTGTTCTTGGGACAATTTGAAGCAAAGTGACCCTTCTCATTGCATGTGAAGCACCTTAGATCCTTCTTATTCTTTTGGTGATAGTGAGTGGACTTCTTGTAGTGAGAGTGCTCCTTCTTGGGCTTGCTTCTTTTGGTGTGAGCTACGAGAGCTTGATCTTCACCTCCCATTTTCTCTTCTCGAGCTACAAGCCTGGCTTCATCTTGAGAGAATTCCTCCCACAGTTTACTGAAAGAGATCAATTTCTTTCTTGCACAGATTTCTTGAATAAAGGAGTCCCATGACCTAGGTAGGCCATTCAGAGTGGTCATAACAATTTCACCATTGTCCACTACTTCATCCACAGCTTCAAGTTGTTCCTTGATCTGAGAGACCTTGGGGAAGTAAGATTGAATGGTCTCTCCATTCAACATATTGACCCCTTTCAATTGATTCCGTAGGGTCATCTTCCTATTTATGTTCTTCCCTTCAAATAGCTTGGTCAAAGAGTCAAACATCTCCTTGGGTGTCTTCAGAAATGACACATGTGGTATGAGATGGTCTTTGATAGAATCAACAATGATTCTCTTTGCCTTGACCAAGTTCTTCTTTTTTAGCCTCTTCATCCTCTGGGATAGGGATGACTTCTTTTATGTATGAGTCCAACTCATTCTCTTCCAGGATTAACCCAATCCCATACTTCCAGGCTCGGAAGTTATTAGCTCCTTCAAGCTTGTCCTCAAGCTTGGTGTGGCGAGACATTTTAAAGAGTACTTCAAATGGAAATAGAAAAGATTTAGGTATTACCACTTGAAATGCTTAAAACTGGATGTGGTCCCGGATTAGGGTTTGTCGGAAAAACCCTAAAAATTCAAAATGTGAATTTCAACTTTCTGAAAGGATAGAAAGATGCGCCTTGATGATCTGATCAGCCTGGTGTATTCAAAAATTGAGATCAGCAAAGCTTTGCCCTTCAGAATTGCCTTTTTGTCTTCCCGGGTTCATTAGGGAGAGCCCTGAATTAGGGTTTGAGTTTCCCGGAGATATAATCATCCAAAAATCTCGATCCAAAGCTCTAAACTTCGATTTTTTCAAGGATCTTCCAGCTATGTCTTTAGATTCCAGAAATTCCTATTTTTGTGGAAACCCTAATTTTTAGGGCCAAATCTGAAAATGCTCAGAATTGAATTCTGACTGGATATATAGATTCTCCTTGATGACTAGAGTCAATATACTATACTTCTTTTCTAAAATCCGTGGAGAGAAACCCAATAAACAAGAAACCCTGGTTTCGGTCACTAGACAATGTCTTCTTCTCAGGTTAGCTCTGATACCATGTTAAATTTTGAGCATTAATTCACAATGCTCTAGGATCTTTACTGAGAGAATAACATGCACAATATATCAATGCATAACAATCATAACAAGTATGACAATCATCATAAGAATCAAAAGCATGAGAGACAAGAGACACAAAGTTTCTGTGGGGAAAAACCTAAGGTGAAAAACCCCACAACTTCCTCAGAGATAGAGAGAGCAATGGCTCAACCAAAGTACAACCAAAATACACTGAGATAGTCTCCTAGTAGCAGATGATCCTCCTCCTCACTAGTGCGCCACTTTCTGAGTGAGAGAAGTGTGAGTTTCCGAATGATCCAAATAGAGATCTCCCGATCTCTATTTATACTTAACCTGTTTGCCCAGTGACCTTATGGGGCCAACTTGTCTAGCTAGGCACATCAACCATATAATATATATTTCAGGGCCGACCCCACACATGGTGGTCTAATAATCCATTGGCAAGTACACACACTTGTGACACTTGTCAATACACATGACGACACTTCCTTATAGAGGAATAAAACATCTCTTATAAGGGTACAATAAATATATATGAAATACATAGATGAAATACATTCCGAAGTTACATATACATCAACACATCTACTGATGGATGCTTAAACTATGAAGGAGTACCTACTGATGGGTGCTCACACCTCTATGTTGATGACATAGAGATCACTTTTGAAAGTGTTGCTGCAAGCCCAAGTTCCATTCAGCATGATAATGAAGACCTTGTAGCAGTTGAAGAAGAACCAAGATCAACTTCCCCATCACCAATTGAGCTTCATGAAGTTGGTCCAAGCAAAATTGAAGAAGATGAGGAGGTTCATTTGCAAGATCCTCATTTCATTGAAAGGTCCTTAAAGATGAATGAAAAGAAGATCCAAGAGTCTCTCAGCATTCTCCATGACACTCAAGCATTGGTGTCAAATTCTTGTTGGAGAGCTACTTCATTGGAGGAAACATCCTTCCTTGAAGACATGGATAAGATTCAAAGAGCAATGTGCCACATCAAAGGTAATTTCATGTCTTTGCTTTTTGATAGAAACCATTTGTTTGAGCTTAATGAATTGTTACATGATGAATACTTGAAGAATAATGAGGATATTCATAATCTCACAATTCAAAATGAGCAACTTCTTGAAAAGTTACAAGATACTTGTTTTTCCTCCTATGTTTCAGATCGTCAAATGGTAGATTGTTTGGAGGATTCTCATGACATGGTGGATCATGAGAAACGTGGAAATTTGAATGTTCTTGATGTGTTTGAAGATGAACTTGAAGAGATCCAAATACTTGATGTGGTGGAAGAGGAACTTGAATTGTCTCTTGATGAACGTTATGCAATTTTTAAAGAAGAGCATGATTCCTCTCCATTGGAACCAATCTATGACAAAGGTTTCACACTTTTGAAGGAGCTGCATGATACTACCCGTATGGATCCTTCCCATGATGAAACTTCTGCACTTTTTGATCATTTGTGTGAGTTAGTTCATTCTCCTACATCCTACAATTCCATGTTTTGTAACATTAGTCTCAATGAAGTATGGGTGAAAGGGTTCTTTTTTATGGTGCCACATGAGGAGTATGGAACTCCTAGATTTACCTTTTATGATGACATGGTTGGAGCACATTCTTATTCACATTTGCAGCAGCATCATTTGTCACTTTATGATGATGCACATCTACATGGATGCACCTATGATATGCATTTGAGTCACTTGAAGACTCATGGTTTTTCTTGCTCAACACTTGGTTCATTTGATGTTAGAGGAACTTCATCCAACACTTGGGTGAATAGATTTATAATGGGAGAACATTTTTGTTGGAAGCCACATACTTTGTTACATCTTTATGATTCTCACATTCATGGATGTATGGGTGAGACTTCTTTGAGTCATTTGAAGTCTCGTTTTTTCTGCTCATTATTTGGTTCAGATATTGGTGGAGATTCTTCATTCATTTCTTAGATGAAAGAATACATGGTTGAATATTTTGATGCATATCACATCCTTTTGGCGCAGCATTATAGGACATGGGATCCTCACCTATGTCATTGGAGCAGATTTGATGGGTCACTTGAAGATTGTATGCACTTGGAAAATGGTGGTCTACATGCTTGGAGGTATAAGCACTTTCATGACTCTTAGATGAAGCATCTCCTTGATGTACATTTTCATTATGTTGTTATGTACTTTGATGATATATATTTTGTACTCATGATGTTTGGAAGAATGCATACAAGAAAATGGGATCCAGGAATCCTCTTATCTGATGGTATGGGTTGGAGAGCACTCTTAATTGTTGGGGTGCAATACAAGCAATGGGACCCTAGAATAATTTTTATCTCATTGGTTTCAAATTTTTTGGGGAAACAATCAATATGGGAGATGGATTTCCCACTTCATAAAGTGTTTTTTTATCAGATTAGTGTAGCAGCAAGCATGGTGGTTCCTCTCTAAAATCTTCATGGAAACTAAAAGACTCAAGGTTGGGCAATTCAATGGCAACTTCAGAGAATTATACAGAAAGCATGTTCTTCAACACCCATGTTTGAAATTGCTTGAGGACAAGCAATATTGGGAAGGGAGGATTTTTCATGTCCCAAATTTGGCATTGGGTCACAATGGCCTAAGAAAATTGGCCCTATTCATTAGAGTTTGTCAAATTGATGCTAAAGGTCAAATAATTGCTAAGGCGGAAAATTACTAGTTTCCTAGGTTTGGGGTGGAAGCTTTGGGATTTGGAATAATGGGGATAATAAATGATGTTGGAACATTAGGATTGCATAGATATTTAATAAAAGAGATAAATAAATATATACAAGTGAAAATCAAAGTGGCATTTGATCATAAAGACACATGGAGGAAGTGGGACCCACACAAGATAGAATTTATGTGCCACATGGCATCCTCTTCTTGCAATTCTGAATCCGTGGGAATCCTAATGTTCTTGGGATGAGTTATAAGGTCAATAATACTTGGAATGAGTCAATGAGGTCTAAATATAGAGGAAGAGTAACTCCCATGGAAGAGGAAAAGGCAACTTGGAGTTAGTGAGACACTTGGGCTAGATTCCCTAGCTCTATGACAACAATGATGAAGATTCTATGACACCTATGACACAAATCAGACCTGAAGGCTGACATATGACATATATGACATGTTAGGGATAAAAATAGACTCCAAGAGGGCGCTCAAGGGTGTTAGAGAAGCTAAGATGCTTCCACATGTGATTTGGTGGAAGTGGGAGACTAGGAATTGTTGTACAAGTGGCGTCCTTTGGAATCTCTTCCCAACTTGAGTTGGCATGAGTCTCTTGGAAGGAATTCGACCCATGGAGGACATTAGAAATTTATAAATGTCAATAACAAAGAATGAAACCAGCTTGGATAATTTGAGAAATTTGCAATTGCATTTGTGAAGAGGGAGAGCTAGTGGATGACTAGTTTCTTGCCTTAGCCAATTTCGAGGGTGAAAGATTCCCATCCAAGTTGGTAATTGGAAAGGCCATTCAGAACTTTCATTTGGAGCTTTAATGGATTCATTTGTTTCAGGTGTAAGCTACAGGGAAGATCATGGTTTCTTCTAATGCATCACATTCTCTCAATCATTTCCAGTTTTGAAGGCATATTCTTGCTCCTTGAGGGAGGGCGTTTTTGGTGAGCTATTGTAATATTTGGGGGAGATTCTAATTCCCCATTTATTTTGTAATATGAAGTAAATACTCTGTTCTTCATCTCCAGAAATTTTCAGGTCGAAATTCCAAGTAGAAATGTATAAATTTCACTTTTAATGAAAGAACAGTGCCATTTCCCCACTACCTTGTTGTGAACCAATGTAATGTTGATGGATTCTAATGGATAAGAAAAATACTGATGTTTTATTGGTGAATGGAATGATATTGATGTATTATACAATTTTCATGTTCAGTACTTAAGCATTTGAAGTCATTTTACTCAGTTTATTTACATTTGGAGAATATTTGGTGCCATTTCCGCAAGGGTTGAACTAGTGATTTTTGCTACTGTTTGGAAGAAGGTTAGAACAGACTTAATAACTGATTAATGGTGCACATGAGACCTAAATAATTTAATTTAGACATCCCCTACCTCTTTTCATAATTTCGAGTGGGTTTGGAGGCATTTGGGAAGCCATTTTCAGTACTTACCCCAAGAGGATTTGAACCCCAAATTACTAGTAAAATTGCATACATGGTCCAGAACCTTAAGAGAGTTTGCAAAAGTATTTTGATGGTCATAAATAATACCTGAACATCATAATAAAGTACAAATATCATTCATACACCTTCCTTGAATATTTGGAGGAATTTGGAGCCAAATTGAGATCTACAGACCAATACTAGTCAAAGGGAAATTACTAGTAAAGTTCCCTACATTGGCCATAATTTAAAGAGGATTCGTAGAAGTATTTTAAAGGTCCAAAAGAATCCCTAAAACACATATTTATGTTCTAACATCATCCATATACATTCTTGGAAGACTTGGGAGCATTTGGGGCAAATTAGAGACCTAGGCATCAAAACTAGTCAAAGGTCGAATTTGGGGAAAAAGTGAAAAATTGCCATTTTAAGAAAATTCCTAACAAGGGACATTACAACCTGCAAATTTCCAGCGTGCAGTTTTAGCAATCTTTGCTGACCTTATACATGACCGTGTAGAAGTTTATATGGATGATTTTCCAGTTTATGGTAATACCTTCCAAGAAGCCCTTGATAACCTCGAAACAGTTCTTATTTGGTGCCAAGAAACAAACTTATCCCTTAGGCGTGAAAAATGTAAGATGTTACTAACCAAGGGCATAGTTCTGGGACATCATGTCTCTTTTCAAGGTATCAAGGTGGATCTTGCCAAGATAGAAATAATTGTTAATCTTCCTCCTCCAAAACCTCTAAAGGAAGTAAGAAGCTTTCTTGTCCATGCAGGCTATTATAGACGTTTTATTGAAAATTTCACTAAGATTGCCGCAACTATGTTCACTACTCATGAAAGATATGGAATTTCAATGGAATTAACCTTGTCAACATGCCTTTGAAACTTTGAAGGCAAAGCTATCAGTGGCACCAATACTCAGGGGCCCTAATTGGTCCCTTCCCTTCCATATATTCACTGATGCTGCTGACATAGCTATAGGAGAAGTCTTAGGTCAAAAAGAGGGACAAACATCACATGCCATCTATTTTGCTAGTAAAAATTTGACTCCCGCAGAATCGAAATACACTATTACTGAAAAAGAGTTTCTGACAGTAGTCTATGCCATCAACAAGTTTTGTCATTATATCACAGGATATGAAGTTTTCGTACACACAGACCACTCCACCATTAGATTTTTAATGAATAAACCAATCACCAATGGCAGGGTGACTCAGTGGCTTCTTTTGTTACAAGAATTTAACATTACTGTTGTTGATCGTCCCGGTCGAGAGAATGTGGTAGTAGATATTCTCTCTCAAATTCAAATTGACGATAATGCCAGTCCTATCGATGATAGCTTTCCGGATGAACATTTGTTCGCTGTGTATTTTTGAACCCCTTGGTTTGCATACATAGCCAATTATTTATCAACTGGAAAGCTACCAAACCATCTCTCCCCACCCGAGAAACGTAGGATCATAGTTCAAAGTTCTAATTATTCTTGGGTGGACAATGATCTTTTTCGTACTGGTCCTGATCTTATTATTAGACGATGTGTACGAGAGGATGAGATGGAAGAGATCCTTTAGGCATGTCATTGTGGACCTTGTGGCGGGCATTTTTCTGACAAGATAACAACATACAAAGTGTTGCACTCTGGGTATTATTGGCCAAGCTTTTTTAAGGATGCTGCCAAATATGTCAAGGGATGTGACAGTTGCCAAAGAATGGGTAGACCTACGCCATCCGATGAGATTCCCTTACAACCCCAAGTGATGATTGAGCCTTTTGAAAAATGGGCTCTAGATTTCGTTGGGCCAATTTCCCCTATGTCTCACAAAAAATAAATACATCCTAGTTTGCATAGACTATGTCATCAAGTGGGTAGAAGCTAAAGCCTTATTCCGAGCCATAGAGAAATCTGTGGTAGAGTTTATATATGAAGAAATATTTACCTGATTCGGTGTACCTAGGGAAATTGTAACCGATCAAGGATCTCAGTTTACCTCCAAATTGATGAGAGAGCTTACTGAAAAATATGGTATTAGACATTGTAAATCTTCGCCATATCACCCGCAAGCCAATGGTCAGGTAGAGTCCACCAAGAAAGTATTAGAAGCCATCCTAACTAAGACTATCCAGTTACACCACAAAGACTGGGCAGATAGGCTTCCAGAATCCTTGTGGGCTTATAGAATAACTTGGAGGAATACCACTAGCCACACACCTTATGAACTTGTTTATGGTAAACAAGTTCTTGTACCCATTGAATTTCAAGTCAAAACCTTTCGTATGGCTACACAATTAGGGATGGATATGGAAGAAGCACATAGACAACGAATCCTATAGATAAATGAATTAGATGAGATTAGACAAGATGTTATTCAACGCACAATTTTAATACAAAACCAACGCAAAAAGTGGCATGATAAATACATCAAACAGAAGCAATTCAAAACTGGAGACTGGGCATTACTTTTTGATTCAAGGTACAAAACATTTAAAGGTAAATTAACTACTCGTTGGATGGGTCCATATGAAATTGTTACAGCTTTTGATAATGGATCTGTCGAGATTAAGACAATTGATGATTCACAAATTTCCTTTGTTGTAAATGGACATAGACTTAGACTTTATCATCAAGCAATATCTAAACAAGATTTTGTGCAAGATGCCTTACAACAGAAGGAGATGGAGCTAGTTGAAGAGGAAGTCATTCCTCCTTCTCCTAGTTCTTGAATTATTTTGGGTTATCTTCATTTGTATATATGTAAATATATTTTTGTTTTTTTTAAATAAATAAGAGTCATTTCTAACAGCTGATTGCATTTATATAGGAAATTCATTTTTATGATCAGCTTATGGAATTTTGTCAATTAAAACAGGAAGACTCTTTTCCTTTCCCTAATTTTGATAAATTTCATATGACTTTTCTTTGTACATATGTTTTTGTTGTGAATACATTTGAATAATCTAACAAGTGGTTTTGCAATTTGATTACAAGAACCTTATCTCTATAATTAGCTCATGAAATATTATCTGAAAAGGGAAGTGCTCTAAAAAAACTCATAATGCATCCTAACTCCTTCTCTTTCGATTATTGTTGAAAATTGAAAATTTATAGTGAAAACTTAAAGTATTCTTTATATCATTTCTAACCACTTCCTTCTATGATTATTTCTGATTAATTTCATTTTTTTATGCTTTTATATATGGTATTTGATTCAGACATGCACATTTCTGATTTATCATTAGAACAGTTGTTTAAGACCTACTCTAATCATCATGATTTTCAAAGTTCTATCTTACACCTATGGACTACTAGTTCATCCTAGACTCATTATCAAAACTCATCTCTTAAGCATTCTTTAAAAAGGTAGCCCAAGAGTAACTGATATTTCTACTTGTGGGGAACATTACTGATCTTTTATGAAGAAGATAGACTGAGAGGTCAAAGAACAGCTTTAGGTTATTATATTTCGACATGATCTATAATCGAGGCCATTATAAATAAAGTTACTCATAAGGTTCACTCTAAAAAATTGAATTATGTGTTTAGCATGATTAGCACACTCTAGTGCCAACTGGCTTCCTCATACTAAAAATCATTATACGAAGCAAACCTGTCGGGGGTACTGAACAGGATCGCTGGCAGCGGGTCCATGCTAAGTAAAATCTTAAACAAGGAAGCTCAGTAAATGCAAGTAAAACCATTTGGGTACTGAGCATGCTCGCTGGTAGCGGGGCTATGCTTGCATGGTACCAAGATAAACCCGCCGAGGTACTGAACAGGCCTGCTGCCAGCGGAGAAATATCGGGTAAAAGAGGTTTGGTTAACGCATCGCTATGCACATGGTGCATCTAAAAAAAAACCTGAGTATACGAATACATGTTTAGGACAATTATTTATACTGTCATTAGAGAATGGTTGTAATTTGGACTTGGATCCTATCATCTAATTCAAACAATACCTAGGATATGATTATCCTAGAAATGGGACCCATAACTATAGAAATCTCACAAAACCTAGGGTGAACTTTATCTATATTCTTTGGATGATAAGAGATCCTTAAAATGAGTCATGGATGACTGGTTTTCCTATGGCATTTTTCGCATCGATTGTACTATCATTATTCATATGGTCTTCCTTAGCACTGTTATTTTTTATGAATATGCATATATGAATCATCTCCATTATTAGTTAGTATTTCTTTTTTACAAAACAATAACATCATTTTAGAGCTATTGGCTGAATTTTTAATTGAAAATATTCGAATATTAATCAATTTTTCTTTGATGGCTTGAGGACGCACCATATTTTTGGTTTGGGGGAGGTTCAAAACTGTCTTTACTTTTTGATTATTTATAAAAAGACTCACTTATCTCTGAAAAAATGACAAGTGTTTTCAGGATAATGCAAGTAGCAGAATATTGTTCTGATCCATGATAAATAAAAAGGAGCGCGACTAAAGTTTCAAAAAAGCAGGCTTACATCATCCTTTTGTGTGCTGATAGCCCCAGAAAAAATTCTCTGCATAATCAGCAGTACTCAAATCCAGCAAAACACATTTTGTACAGAAGGTCCGTATGGATGATCGAAGGAAGGGTCGAATGACAATCCGAATGAAGTGACAAATGAGGCAAATGAACGACGATCTGAATGAAGTGCCGAATGAAGTACCAAATGAAACCATAGCTTATAACATCATGATTAAGTGTGTTAAGGGATCTAATTTTTTAATTCTACTTGTAAAATCCAATTTACTAGCCATACCAGGGATCAATCAAACGTCATCTCTGCACTCGATCTCATTCCTTTACTCATTTTGACTTCATCAAATGAATCGGTTAATCATGCATTATTGCGATTTTTTATATGGCTATCATATGGTTTTAACACTTCATTAAGTTTTATGCATGCGATCTGACATTGTATTAATTAAACTCATCATGTTCTTTTATGCTACTTATGCTTAATATCTCATGATGAACATTACATTCAACCTGTCCAAAGTTTACTTTGGACATGGTTGAATATATCATAACCATATGAATTCACCAATGCACGCATTTTCATGATGGCACACGATTCAATATTTTTTGCATGATAGCATGATCGTTCTAGGGTGCTAAATCCCTTCTCACGATCATTCAACCGTTCGAACGGATCACGTTTTAAACCAACGCTTGTGTGAAATCCGCCTCATTCTGCTTTCCCTTATCTTTCCGGAGTCTACCAAGCCGCGTCTCTTGCAATTTATTGCATCCCTTGTATCCATTTGCATCCCTCGACCTCTGCTTAGTAATGCCGATCCACTATGAGCCTGAAAGCTACCAAGATTTGCTCCACATTCTTGAATTCAAGGCGTTCCGTGAAGTGTTTCTTCGAGCGGGCTGGGGTCCATTCCTCCGTCTTCTTGAGGGCCACGATGACGAGATTTCACTCCTTTCTGCTACGAGGTTTGATGGAAAAAAAACTAAGGTTGTCCATCTCACCTTTCCTGTAACAGAGGAGTCTATTGTGTTGGCCACAAAACACTCCAGGGAGGGTTCCCGTTGGCACAAAAACCTTTTCCTTCCACGGATGGCTCATGAATTCGCTCCTAGGGACGAATACCAACACGTTGCAAACAAAAAAGGGTTCCATAGGGAGTGGATTAAGCCAGAATATCTCGACCCCTTGACTATCATCATCCGATTGATCACCTGTGAGGGTAAGTACACCATTTTCAAAGCTTGTCACCTTAGATTATTGGCACATTTCGTTAATAATCAGGCCCTAAATTTTCCATTTTATTTTCTAAAGAGCCTAGAAAAGATGTCTATCTAGGTTAGGAAAAATATAGTTAACCCTGCTAGCAGTTTATACCATCACTGTCTCATAAAAATCCCGATCACCCACCAGTTGAAGGAAAAGGGTAAAACATGGGATAGCTTTGTGTTTGAAACACTAAACCCCCATTTGATCAAGAAACCCCTTGTCAAGGCCTCTACCTCTCGCAAGCGTCATCGATTTCAAACTCATGGTAATGAGCCCATTCAAACCTCTGCCCAAGCAAAAAGGGACACCAAGTCTGTATGATTTAGTGAGGGTGCCTCGGGAGAAATTAACTTTATTCATTCATCCTCTTTAGAGCCTGTCCACGAGGACACGACCACGAAACCCCCATTATTTTCACCAATACCCACAAATTCAAGAAAGGCCAATCATGACCAGTCTGTCGACGAGACCGTCGTCCAGTCTATCGATTAGTCTATCATTCAGCCAATGCATTCAGACAGTCTTGATGACCAGAAGGATGATCCTATCCTTGAGTCACCCCTTCTTGCATTAGCCAATATATCTGCACGTTTGCTTGAAGATTTTGTCTTGGAACCTGCCCCTGCACACATTGAAGATAAGGCTCCTAAGGAACACACCACATCTGCTGATCCTAAACCATTTATAAAGGGATCGAGCCCTCAAAAAGATCCTGAGTCTTTTGCAGAAGTATCCACTCCGATCAATCTCACCTTGGACATATTAAACCAAGACATAGCACAGTTTAAAAGCCAGAATGAGAAGTACATTGAGATAATCTCTGGGCTTCGTGAAGAGAACAAAGAATTACACTTACAAGTGAAGAGCGTTGAAGATTTGAACAACGCCAAAACAACTTCCCACACTTCTCTCTGGTTGAGGCATGATTCCTTAAAGGATCAGTTCAAGAGGCTTAGGGCTAAATCTACTTCCTCTTCCAAGTTTAAGGCAATTGCTACCACAGCTCAGCCTTCTTCCTAATTTCTTCCCTGCTTGTTCAGTAGGACCTGGCATATCTCCGGTTTGGGGGAATGTTGGTGTCCATTTTTGTCACCATTTTTTATCAGTAAACATGCTCTGATTGGTGTTATTTTCACTATTTTGATATGATAAGTCATTCTCCTTGCTATCCAGACCATCAATCAGACCCAGGTATGAACGTATTTGCATATCACATGAATCTTGGTTGAATATCGTCATTTTTATGGTTTATTGACAATTATCTCACATTTCTAGACGTGCTTGGCATTTAGTTTTTGTTCTACAGGTTGTGGTCACAATTCAGTCCTTCATTCAGTTGCGCGTTCACGCTGATGACGCTCAGCTGCAATCGAACTGTCGTTCAGCCCTCCGTTCACACCTGCGGAATCGTTGGTTGAGATATTTCGGGGCATTAAAGACAAAAAACGATGATGTGGGTTCTGTTGGGGAAGTGTCCCTCATGGTTCATGAGCTTCCATTCTAGAAGATCCACTCTCCTATCTGCCTAGATTGACATCGCATCATCTTCCCATGTCAAAGATAACCAATGCACAGCTGCCCACGTGAAGTAAACCAATGCCCGTGGACTTAGGCAGACGGCCTGTGTGCTGTCATAAACCCTCTTGCAGCCGTTTTGTAGCCATTAAGATCTCTATTTTTAGAGAGGTCGACCATTGAAAGGGTCGACCTCCTCTCTTATTTGTAAAAACTTATATAAAGACGTCTCCTGTGGAGAAACATAGCATATAGACGATAGCAGTAATTTTTATGCGTAGAAACACTGTGTAATCTTTTTTAGTTAATGGAAGTTCTCGATTTTAGTTGTTGATGTTCTATTGGTGGTGAATAATTTGAGTCAGCTTCAATCCCTGATTGTTGAGAAGGGCCCCTCAACAACCAGAGGTTTTTGTGTATATTCTGTATTTCTTTTTTGCAAGTAAATAGTTTATTTTTCAGTATATGCATTTAACTTGGTTTCCTGTATATGTCATTTCTTTATTTCCTATAATTTATATCTTGCTGCTAATTTAATTTACATTCTTAGAAGTTAAAATGAACGGTCGTGCATAGCTCTTTTTAGTTTGCTTTTAGTCTTTCATTTGCAATTAGATAAAGTCAACTAGTTAATGTTTCAGTAGTTCAAGTTTAATTCATAGTTAGAATTAGTTCTATTAATTTTTCCTGTAGCTATAGATTAGTTCCATTTACATTTCAGCCTTGTTTTATCATGCAATAGACATAGTTCGTTTCCTTAGATAATGATTAGTATAGATGGATTTTTTTATTTCAGTTTTTAAACAGTCTATTTACTGCTTTCCTTGCACTGTAGGTTCATATGCATCAACCAGCTGGAGTTAAGATCATTTAGTCTACTTATTTCCTTAGTTTATATTGTTTTTTGTCATTTGGACTGCCATTCGGACTGTCTTTCAAATTGTCATCCGTATTGTTATACGGACTTTAATATTTTCTGCATTGTTTTTATGCTTGTTTAGAATTTAATTTCTTAGGTTTTTGAACTGTAATATTTCTTGTAATTGATTAGCATTTATACAAGTAATTAGGACCTTGTTCTGAACCACATAGAGTTTCAATTTAGTTTCATATTCATTCTTAGTTTTCATTCCATTTCCCTAACTTTGCTTTAGTTTGCTTTTCAGATTATGTTTCTCTTATGTCTGATTTATTAATACTTTACTGTTTTAGAATTTATTAATTTCATTCTTAGTTTAGTTTACTTCATGTTTCTTAAGATTGATTTTGGATTAAACTTAGTAATTTCATTCTCCAAAGTATATTAGTTTTGTTAGTTTCTTAGTTCAAGCATAGGATTTGCTTTTCTCATTCGCATTGCTAATGAAGATGTTCATAGAACAGGATTTGATTCAAAAATAAGATATCTTTATCAAGTTTTCTACTTGCTTCTAGATCAAATTCATTTTCAAGTAAATATCTTTATTAAGTTTTCTACTTGCTTCTAGATTACATTTGTCCCATGTCATTTGCTTACGGATAGAGAATAGATTACAATGTTTAAAGTTAGTTGTAATTGGGCACTCTTTAGTTTGCATTTATTTGTAGAAGTTAAACTAGATTAGCTTCCGTTCTGTTTTCTTGTCACATTTGAAAGTCATTTTGATACATTCTCTCCCATTCCTATTACATTTGATACATTTCCTCAGAATCCTCAAGGAGAATGGAATTAGGTAGTTTAGTTTGATCTTGTGTTGAATGCACGAATAGTTTTTGAATTCATTAAGTAGTTTGTAGTTTTGCTTTAAGATAATATAGCTTCTTGTTTCCATAGTTAGTTGTCAATCGAATCATTTCATAGATAGGTTTCTAAACGCATTTATAGTTGTTTTCTAATTCCTAGACTAGAGTTTGAATCAATAATCAGTAGTTTCCAATTTCATAAAAGTAGTTCTGCTTTTGATTAAGTCTTGTTCCTAGAATAATATTTTTTGTTTTTATCTTCTCAGTTATTGTTCATAGAATAGAGTAGTATAGATTGATACTATTATGAGCTATTAGTTTAGTTAGGTTTAATTAGGTCAGTAGTTGTCTTTTTGAAGTTTGACTCGGTTTTTCATTTTGAAAGATCTTTCGATCTTTTCATTATTCGAAACATTTCTAAGGTCTGTCGAGCCGAAACCTTAGGTACCATTCTACCTCAGCAAATACTGTGCCACAACTCTAAGATTACCAACCCTGGTTGATAATTAAATATTCGGTGATTCCTTAAGATAGTAAATACACCCAGCAATATTCCTATGAGGGATGATTTTGATCGTCATCTGTTGAATACATTTGAACAACTTGGTACGAAACTTCAACAAAAGATAATGGTAATTTATCTAAGGCATCACATTCTACATAAATGGGCATTATTTAGGAATCATTTTTAACCATTAATATTTTTGTTGATACATCTATAAAGGTAAGTCATCCGTTGGAATGGGTTTGGGAAAAACTGATAGTGGCAAGTAAGCCTCAATGGTGATAGTGAATATTGGAGCAACTTGTTGATTGGGTATCGATGGTGGGAGTGTGAAAGTTCCCATGAGGGAAGGATATTTGAAAAATCCTACCCCGATGTCTTGAACCACTTTTAGCGAATATTCAACAAAAATCAAATTCGATTGGACAAGAGTTTCAAGTGTGCAGCAATCTAATTTGTTGTTCATCACGATATTCACTTGATGGTGGAACCGAATCACTTAGAATATTGAAGATACTATAACCTTCATAGCATGTATCTAGTTGTGTCCCAATATAAAATTTCAATCTATGGGCACATCTACTACCTCAACATCAACTGTGACTATTTTTCCTCCCAATTCAATTGGGCATGCTACAATAAGTTCATGAGGAGGGAAATAATCTCCATCAAATGCATTTAACATAGTGTGGTTTCGAGCTAAGGTGGGTGATCCTAATGCTTTCCAACATTTCAATGACATGACATAAGTTGATGCCCCTTCATCAACCATGGTTCGAAAAATGTTCTTTCCATGAGATGATTGTTTGAGTTGAAAAGTCATTTGTGAAGGGAGCCTAAATGATATTCAATTGAGATAAAATTAGTATTAGATGGATCTATATCCCCGATCATTGTAGGAAAGAATGCCTTTATTTGTGTAGGACAACATTGAAATACCTTTAGCGTCGACATGACATATGGTGCTTGAGCTAAATATTCAACAAAATTGTAGTTGTGAGAAACTCTCGCATATGATTATGAGTTGTTCTACGTAGAACCCCTTTGGGAGGGATAGGAACTATGTCAATGGTTGGTTTTTCAATGGTGAGAGAACCATTTGGCTATGTTCCTGATGTATCCAAAGTACTAGGAGGGACATCATCAGAACGAGCTCTTGTTTAAATGTTCACCTCATGATCATACATGAAGACATTAACATTTGGAGGATTTCCCCCTTGTGAGGGGCTTATCCTGGTTGCAACTATTTGATATTGTTGTTGTGGGAAGGGTTGTGTCAACACAATGGGTAGTTGTGGTTTCCTACCATGTTAAGCCATCATTCGATGAACATCCTCCATAAAATGACACTAATGAGTGGATATGGTCTCCCGGGAAAATTTTACAAGGGAACTTGAATTTTAATTTCTCTTCGGTTCCTTCTATTGGAGGATTCTGGTTTGGTGCCAGTTTGTCCTAGAATTGGAATTTTTTCTTTTTCTTTGGTTTTTTCTTCTTTCCTTTAGAGTCCATGGACTGAATTGTAAGGACTTTCGGAAGTTTGGGAATGACTATCATGTTGCTGCTTAGCCTATCCAACTTTGGGTTGTGAATTTTGAACATACATGTTTCCGATTTGATGGGTAACTTGATCAAGCTAATTAACGGAACCGATCAAACCATCAACATGAGGTCCTTGGTGTGGCCTAGATCGATGTGACGCATGTATCACGACATGGGGTACTAAATCATAAAGAGTTCCCAATCATGAATAGATTAAATCCATTTGTTGGGCACTTTGAATGAGTTGTTATTTAGTCATGGCTCTTGACATAGCCACATATTTGGAAATAGTAGGAAATCATTATTGTATGAACCAATCTGCTAAGAATTGATTTGGGATGTCTTCTTTGATAAGCCATTAGAGGAAATTTCAACTTAAGAAATTAATAAAATAATGCCATGTAGACAATATTTTAATATATCTTTCTATTATTTTACTTTTATCTAAGTTGCACATTATATGTCACTTTTATCAAAATACCCTATTTATCTATTTTATATCTAAATTAGTTTGTTGGCACAAGATTTAATAAAAAAATTTAACCCAATTTTTTTTATAAAAGACCCTATTTATCTATTTTATATTTAAATTAATTTATTAGCACAAGAATTAATAAAATTCATTAACCCAAATTCTTTTATAAAAAGTCCCTATATATCTATTGAATTAATAAAATTCATTAACCCAAATTTTTTATAAAAAGTCCCTATATATCTATTGAATTAATAAAATTCATTAACCCAAATTCTTTTATAAAAAGTCCCTATATATCTATTGAATTAATAAAATTCATTAACCCAAATTCTTTTATAAAAAGTCCCTATATATCTATTTTATATTTAAATTAATTTATTAGCACAAGATTTAATTAAATTTTGTTGGGTATGTGTTATATTCTCTGCGTGTATGTGAAGGGGAAAGTGCGCATGTGTTATATTTTTGGGATTTTTCTAAAAATACGTGATTTAATCCCGGTTAAGGGATTGGGGTCTATTTACTAATCTGGGTTAACGGATTAGGGTATTGGATGTTGCGAAATACCTATATTTTATTGTGAGTGATTCATAATGAAATAATGAGAAGAATAGGAGGTGTGGCTCCAAGGTTTGCTGGTTTTCCCGGTTAAGGGTTTCTACGGTAAATATTTGTGTATTATGTGTGAATGTTGTGATGTAATCTCTGTTTTGCTTAAAAGAATTTGTATGCTTTGCTTCTCTACACAGTTTTAAAACTTACAAATTTGTTAGGCCATTTTTTTTAATGTTATATGAGGGAGAATTTTTTAATTTACACTTTTTGGTTAATACTTTAATGCCATGTTTCGTTAATAATCTTCTTGATATTTTAAATTATAGGTGCTAAGGCAGTAATTTCATTTTTAAAATTTAATATAAATTTGGGTCACTTGGAATAATATAGGGGCTAAGACATTATTTTATTTTTAATATTTAATATAATTTTGAGTCACTTGGCTTATAATATAGGGGCTAAGACATTAATTTTATTTTTAGTATTTAATATAATTTTGGGTCACTCAACCTGATATAGGGGCTAAGACATTATTTTTATTTTTAAGATTTAATATAATTTTGGGTTACTTGACCTTTTTTTGTAAATAAGCAAACTTTATATTAACACAATATACAAAACATTACAGCCATAATTCTTCAACCTTTCTACCTATCAGTCTGAAACAACACTGGAACAGTCTGAGAACTTAACAAAAAATCACCCTTAGGGCCCCTCCCTCGAAGGAGAAAACAAGGCATACATGCTACCAACTACTCCCCATGGCCCTGAGAACTAGTCAATACAAAACACAACCTACACGCTTGACAAGATTATTCACCGCTATGCCAGTAAACCAGATGTAAACCCCCCAGCCCGTCAAAAGCACTAACCCACCTAAGCGACCGAGACAAAACACAATATGCATTAACCCAAAAACAGAGACCTACCAAAGCACGAGCTGAAAAAGGAGCATTACAACAACTAGTCCTTCACAGGTGGATGGATCTTATTCACGCCACCCGAACCACCATCCTTCCCATTTTCCTTCGGTTCCTCCGTCGGCCCAGAAGAAAATATACCAATATGCGAGAGAAATGGAATTCCCAACTCTTTGCCAATCACATCAATATTCATGTGCAGGAGGCATGTATCAACATACAACTCCTTCCAAAAATCCAAAAGGATTTCATCCCCACCTAGCTTTTCCTCTCATTCCAAAAGAACTCGGCTCAGGAGGCCTTTAATGACCCGGTATATCATGACCGTTTTATCATATAGGCCCTGGAAATCCCTTGATGATCCCGAGTCATGTATCCAACTCTCCAGCACCGAGACATCCATCATCGGCATAGTCTCCAAAACCTCACACCAGACTCCATTTCCCATCATATCCATATCCACCCTGATGGACGAGGGAATGCATGCACGGTAATGCCAAGCTGCCTATGCCACCTTGGTCTTTTCACGGCTCGCTCTCCTCTTCCATTGGTTGTCTGGGTTCCCCTACATCCCAACATAATCCATAATGGCCATGATGAACACATAGAACACTCCATCACAAAACACTTCTCCATCTTCCTTCACATTGGAGAGGGAAATTGCACCTCCAATCGTAGGACCAATGGAGCCCCCCCTTCGATGATTAAAAATAGTCACACACGGGAAAAAGGATATGGAATATATGCAGGAGGAAATTCCCATTAATGGGGACAAGAACTTCCCGCTTGGACCCAGAAATCCAGAGCGCATTCCACCAGTTTCCATAATTGCACCCATCGGCAGCCACCCGACCCTCATACCGCCTTCTTTTGTGTTCACCACCCTCTGCACCCTGTTCGTACTCTTCACTGCTTGGGAGATCACCCACATGCAAAAGCTCTCCAGGTAACTTTCCCTTCCACCTACCCTCATAAAACCACACTCACGACACATGTCGAATCGATTTTGCATGCGATTGACTTGACATGTATTATCCCTCCCTAACCTCACCTGCATCTGGGGGGGTTACTTGACCTTTATAGGTGCTAAAAAATTAGTTTTATTTTTAATATTTAGTATAATTTTCGGGTCACATGGCCAACATTCATGTTTAGGGTAGGTAAATTATATTATTAAAAAATTCCACCTATACTCAAATTAAATAATTATAAATTGCCATGTAATATTAAAGTGTCTAGTCATACCTGCACCCATTTTAAATTTTAAAGGATTTTGATTGACTTACACATTATGATAAGGATTTTCCTAAGGCCCATTTTAAGTTGAACTTTCATCTAATGCTTCGGTGCCTACCACTCATTAATATGAACATAGATATGAGTAGAAGTGGATTGCCTAAGTGAAGTCAATAGTTTCGTACTCATTTCATAGCGGACAGGTAATTGAAAATGTGTAGAGAATACCATAGCTAAATATGAGAAATCCATGAAGGCAGTACAAGGCTATTCAATGTACCATTTCCCAATGCTTCCTATGAGGTTTCCCTGAAACAAATGCAACCTGATACTATTGAAAAATAGGGAGTGATGAACACCATAAGTGAAATGTCATCACATGGTTAGATGAGTCATCTCCTAGTTTTACATCAAATTTGGGAATATCAAATGGGATTTTGGTTGTTATTGTTGGCCACCCATTCACATGTAGAACATGATAATTCGTTACTTGGGATAAATTCGGTAGATTTAGAGTATCCAAAAATGATGATTTCATGTGTGCCCCCATAGAAGCTTGTTGCACAGGTGGAGCCTAGTGGCCCCATGGATTTTGACCTTGGAATTGAGTGACATTCCAAGGCAGATTTCTCCCTTGCAGAGTGGGCCCCAACAATATTGGGTACTTCTTAGAACTTGACCACTCCATTGCGGAATGGGGTTGATAGGTGGATTATTTCTCTCCGGCATGGCACCTGGGGGTATTGGATTTCCCCCAATCATTTTCGTATGATGAGTTGGAGGATTAACCTTTGAGGAAATTATTCCCATTTGTGGAGGCCAATAACTCCATGTGGTGTTCATGTTCCAAGGTCCAAGGCTTCCACTAGGAAGATTGACAATCCATTGCAAAGGGTTTCCCCCACAAGCAAAACCTGGACAAATATTTGGTATACCGTGAAGATTTGGAGATTCTCTAGATGTGTGTGTGGTGTGGGATTGACCAGCCCAACCATAGGGAAAACCCATGTTTTGTAGAGAAACCCCACTAGTTGATGTACATGTTGATGAAGTAGATGCATTTCTAGAATTGGAACTTGGAAATGTACCAACCGATAGAGAAGTGCCAGTTGAGTTGATGTTAGGTGCAAGTATATTAATTTATGGGATTGGCACACTTATGGATGGAATTATGAATATTTTCTATTTATGTGGTGTATTGGTTGATGTGGAAGTATTATGACCTCCTATATCCACTTGAGGATGAGTGGGTGTGGACCCATGTTCTCCTGATGATGACATTGGATCAAATGTTGTGTGTTGCAAGCCTCTCCAACTTTCAAAAAGAGAAGTGTGACCTGCCAATGACTCACCGACAACAAGTATGACTGCATCTGATGGATTTGTTAAAGGTGGATTTATGTAAGCAGTTGATCTATCCTCTAAAGTTTCAATTTCAAAAGGAGCGAGTTCATCAACTAAGTTTGTGTTTTATTTGTGATATGACGAGGATTCCTAAAATTTAGTTTGATTGTGTACATATCCAATAATATTGTTTATGTCCAAAGGTACTTCTATTTATGTGTCACTATGATATGATTCTTGTGTCACGTCTCCGCGATGTAGCATTTCCTTCAAAATTTGGTGACTCAGCATGTTGTCGCCTTGAATGGCGGATAGGGATATTAGCCAATTTGAAGTTTAATTAAGGACTTGTTTATTATGATATGTAAAATACATTCAAACAATCCTAAGGCCAATTAGACTCAACAAAAAACAAAAGTTCATCCAAGTAAAAATGTCTTAAGAGATTAAAAAAGAAAACTACTTTTCAAAGAAAATAAAGTTGAGTGAAAATCCAAATTAGGGGGTCTTCTGAAATAGTATCTACTAAGGGGTCTCAAGACTAAAAAATTACTAGACAAAGGTGTGAGAAATAGTTACACTAATCCAACCAACAATCACTAGGGATACAAGTACTATCCTTCGACCAACACCCTCCCAAGGAGATGAAAAATAGATTCTATGTCTGTCTCAAGTACCACAAACATTCTCCACTTGGAATGACCCATGTGATTTCCTAGGAATAGAAACTATGGGTACCAATTCACAATCGATGACCGAACAGAACAATCGTAAGTCAAGATAAATCACAAAGACTAGATATTCTAACAAAGTGATGTCACCTCAAGGACTTGTCACTTTACTAGAACACTATAGTGTGCTTATATCCCACCAAACAATAAAAATTAGGGGTACTACTTTCACTTATCCAGATTGACTCCCATGATTGACACATATTTTAGAGGTGATTTCTCGACAAGCGCTTATTGCTACTATTGGATTTTCACTCTTTATTAGTTCCTAGTATGGAAATTTAGTGGCCTTCGAGATATTTAATCTCCAATACTAAACTAAGGCCCTAACTTAAGATAATGTTGATTTGCACTCAAAATAAATTCTTGGTTGTTTTTAGATTAAAATGTTCACTTTTTAGGTAAATTTTCTTAGTCTCAATGAACTGGAATGAAACTAAATGATGTTATATGACTCGATGGGTGAACTAATCATTGCATGTATGCTTACAAAATTTACTCTTTTCTTTTGATGTGCACTCTAAACTATGTAAAATTAAGAGTTTCGTCTTGCGTAATGTGTAATATTTCAAAATTGAATCACTATTTCAAATTGAAAAAATAATCTTTTAAAGTGACAATGCTTTGCTATCTTTCTTTTTCCAAATAGTTTCCAAATCTAAAGCAAAGGTTCAAAATGTGGATTCAAACATATCACATGCCCACATTAATTCAATTCCACTAATTGAGAAGGAAAATTTTCAAAGTGAAAATGATTTAATGTTTTTCCTTTTCCAAGAAGCCTTCAAACTAATGCAAAATTAGGAAACATGATTCTTTTCAATTTACAAATTACATGCAACTCTTCTCAAATTTTGAAACTAATCCTCCAAATGTAAAGAAATCAACAATTCAAGAGTTCCAAATGAGAATGTTACTTGATCACAAAGCAATTTCATCAATCTTATAATTCCTAAATGAAAATTTTCTCAAGCCACTGAATTTAAATCTATTTACACTTGAGATCCTTGTTTACGTATGCAACATCACACAGGGTGAAAGCATAGAGGATACACATAGCTCATATATGCTTTAAAACTCAAATTTATTTACACTTGAGACCCTTGTTTCTTGTATACAAGATCACACAAAGGTGCAAGCATAGATAATACACATAACTCATATATGCTTCTAAAACTGAAATCTGAATGTACTTCTTCCAAAAAACATTTATATGCTCCAATCGATAAATAATTTTCTAAAGTGAACAAATGCAAGCCACTCAATACTAGTACTTTTAATGAAAAAATAATTGAAACCAAGAATATTAAGAGAACTAAATGAAAGACGTATAAATCAAGGATTGAAACCAAGATCTCTCCAAAAAGTGTTGGTCAAGCACCAAATTTGAGCCTCCAAATCAACAGATTGTACACAATTTTCTATGCAAATAGGACCAATATATCTAAGAATGCAATTTCTTTCAGAAATTGCTCACACAAATGCTTATAAAGAAGCAAAATGCAAACAACTCTTGTAGGTAAAAAAACCAAAAAATTATATTTATCCCTTAAAATCAGTCATGCAATTGATAGTTTGAGTGATAAAACAAGGGTGTATTTACCTCCAATATATTAAGAATCATTATAGGTCAAACTTAGGCCAAATTTGAGGCAGAGTATGGAAAATAGGGCTAAATCAACCGTTTTTGCGACTCCAAATGGCCTCAATTGTTTTCCAAATTACTCCTCAATTGATTCGAATATGAATTAAATCAAAATTTACTAGAGAATATGTGAAAGAGCACCAAATTTTGAGAGAGCAATTCCCATTCCCCAATGGAGTTTTCATTTTGATAGGTGGAGAATCAACAACAGAGCTAGATAGCTAGGTTGAGGCTCCTCCTTCCTTTACTAATGGGTTGGTGAATTCCATTATCATATCAATGAAAAGATCAATAAAAAATTATCCATAGATATATCTCTAATTTATTCAAGGAATTTAGTTAATGTAAGAAGAGAGAAAAATACCTCTTGCAGCGTGCCATTTGGGCAAGCCTTTTGGAGAAGCCATTTGCTTGTTACTCTTCAATGTTTGCTACTCTTAAAGCTCTCCATTGTTCCTGAAAATTCATATACAATGTGTTTTCTCCGTTCTACTAACAACAAATCTCATGATATTCAAATAAAATCATATCTAACATTCTACAAATTACTAAACACAAGCATATTGGGGACAATTGAATCCTTTCATATTTTTTCAAAGAAAGAGTGGAAGATTACAACCTCAACAATGAGTTGCTCCATCCTCCTTTGATCTAGGTTCCCTCCTTCACTTCACAAGACTTTGACTACCAAAAGTGTTAAGCAAAAGAGCCTCTCATTATTCTTCCATAATAACTTTGCTATTCAATCCTCCCTCCTTAATCCTCATCCCAAATGCCTCTTATATAGATTTAGGATTTGGGTGTTGAGAGTGAAATTTTCAATGTGCAATGGGAATACCAACTTAATTTCCTCAATTTACCAAATTTTCCATATTTTTGGGCATTTGTTATGAATAATGGAGCATTTAATGCACAAAACACATATGCAATGTATTTACCTTCCACTTTCAGTTCATGGAGACTTGATATTCTCTTTTGGTAGGAAATTCAATCATTGAAGTTGCCTCTTGTGGGATACATGGGTATTCATTCACACCTTCCCTATCAGAAATTTGTGGTTGGATTAAGAGATTGTCTCTTTTAGTGCTTAATCTCTTTCTTCATGTTGCAAGAAAAAATTAAATCATGCTTTCGACCTACACTACTGAGGGTGTTAAATTGTGTGTTAACAAGGACCTAGGTTCTATGCTTGAATGTTTGTGTAGTAGAACGAGGATTAAAATTTTGAGATAGTAATGGACATAATAGGAAATAATTGATGAATATGGAAGATATATGATGTCACTATATTCCACAGTTTATCAATAAATATGGTTTCTCATATTTCCATCAATGCATTTGTCACCAAATAGCTAGTTGCAGAGAAGGAAAAATATTGGAAAAAAATTGTGCTTAAATTATTCCAACACCTATTTAGTCATCATGTTTCCTCATGCACATACCAATCCTTGGGAATGGGTCCTTATTCCTATAAGAACCAATGAACCCAAAATTATGTTTGTATTCCATCAGTGTGCCATTGTTGTTTGCACTAGTCATTGTGAGAAAAAGGATTTTTTTGGCCTATATAAATTTCTACAACTCCATTGGCATGTTTAGGAGGCATGAACCTAATAATCAACGTTATTTGAGCCATGGATCAATAGGGTACATCATATTTATGTATTTCCCACCACCTTGTAGGAGTTCCTCTAAGAGTTGTATCCATGACATCCATTCGATATTCCTTTGCAACACATGAGTTCATTTTCTGGAGAAATCCATCTAGTTTGTTGATTCCGACATATACTAGAGGATATAGAACTTATATTCCAACCCATTAGATCGATTTTATCATTGCACATATTATGGAGGATAGCTCATGTCACTTGTTATGCTAGTCATTCCATGCTTCTTATGAATCCCTATCAAAGGAGCAAATACTTATCCAACTTATAGAGCCATATGTTGTAGGATTCACATAGTTCTCTCTTCTTCTTGTAGTTGGAGAGTATATGTTATCTAGAACATATTTTTCCATGTTCGTGTGTACTAGTTCATTGTACCGTGGTCCTTGGAGTAGGTCTAAGGGTTACGTAATATTCATGTTATTGGATTCAAAATTCATCGTTCTATTTTTCAAGTCGATCACCCAATATTTATCTTAGTCCCAGTCAATCTCCAACAATGTTGGATATGGATTGGTCACACCCATAATATTAAATACTTCGAAATTATTGAAGGTCTTTATGCCTCCCAAATCTACTTTGACATTCTCCAACCGACGAATTGGGAATATGCAATATTGGTTTTCCATTCTTAGCTGAATAGGAGAGTAGACAAGGGAGGGACATCCCATAGCCTCCCATGACTTCTTTGGGAGTATGATGACATCTGATCATAAATATAGCATCACATTCATGATGTTGTATCCATGAACTTGAGAATCCAATCTAAATTCTCATTTGGTTCTCTTTCTTTTTCTCTTATATACAAATCGAGTTGTCCTTTTTGGAAGTGGGGCATAAATTTCTTCATCGGCCTCCACAACACTATTCATTGTGTGAATGGTTTTCTGTAACATACAAGTTGTTCTTTCATCATCAAAAAATCTCCTAGGAAGGTGAACCATATCGAGGCAGGGTCCCTTACCTTCCTGAATGTTGTATCTCTTTTGAAACCTCTCAATGTGTAATCTGCTCTAATATTCTGAGATGGTACTACTACGTCTTTGGTTGGTGGAGTTGGAATTTGCTTAAACATTTCAACAACATCTAGGTAAATTGCTTTCTGGTGTACCGGGTTGTATTTTTCTATTTGTGGGGATGCTTTTCTTATCTCTGGTGAATTTTATTTATTTTGATCTCCTCCCGTTCTTACCCCTCCTCTAGAAATAGAAAATCTTGTCAGATTGTGGTCTTCTCATAGTTCAGAGTTGAATAAATTACCTGGTTTTCTTGCATGGTCTACTCATTTTGTGATAAGCTCTAGGAATTCCTCAATAGTGTGAGTGTTCATTTTAGAATAGCTACACCATGGTCTCTTGGGGAGGGTACAATATTGATTCATATGTCCAATCTCATTACAGTTGTAACACCGAATCAGGCTTGTGCGACCTCCCCCTCAGCTAGCTCTAAAACCTCTTATGTGTCCTCCACCTCCTCCCATTTCTTGTGGTTGATATGCTACTTGAGATATGGAGCAGTCTAACCTTTCTATCAATGAATCTAAGTATTTTCATTTATCTATACTATGTATTGTAGATACACAAAATTCATATTATACGATATTTGGAACGAAAGAATATTTATGTAGGATCGATAAAAGTCACGGTGAATGTCCAAATGCTTTGCAAATATCATAGTATTCATTAAGAGAATACATCTATGGATTCGGGTACACAGGATGAACAACTGAATGAAACGTGTTTTCTGTAGTGACTTGCACAATAGTTGCTTTCTGATCATTGGGAAATGGTCCTCCTGGTGGGGTTATTCGTCCCCTCATCTTGGGACATTTTGATACACTATGGCCTTCCATCATACACCTTGTGCACCATACCTACGTTTTACTTGGATCTTCTATGGTCATCTCTTGAAGCTTCTCCATTAGGGTAGCATGATGACTTTCTACATGCGATAAATCATTGATAGACGATAATGTTCCAGTCACGGTGCCAGTCGAGTAATTAGAAATTTCTTCAATACTCATAGCCTACTCTAAAGAAGTATGATATGAATTCATAACCTATTGTGATAGGGGAATTCTAGTTAGTGGAAACGATTCTTTAAGAAACCATTCCTTGTGGTGGGCATCATGTACAATAAACTAGATTTTAGCCAATACATCCCCGAATTGTTGTGCATAATCCTAGGCAGATTCTCCTTGCATATGTTGAATATCCCTTAGTTTTGTGTTCCCTTATTGTTCTAACTTGGGTTGCAAAAATTTGTTTAAGAATAATTCTTTTATCTTCGCTGGGGTAAGGGATGGTGCATTTGAATCCCTATGTTTCATCAACTTTGTATGCCATTGCAATGCTCTTCCACATAACGTGGTATGAAATTCAATGAGATTCAATGTCGGAGGGGTCCCTTTGGATATCCATATGAATTCACAAAGGAACTAATGTTGTTTTGCATTAGATTCACCTCCTCTACACCAAAATTTTGGACATTTTATAGGCAGTCCTGCTGGTACTCCAATCATTGTGCTCGTTGGGTGTCCTACCAACATAAATCCTTGAGGACCAAGTTGAGCCACAATGTTACTACTAATATGTTGAGAACTTCCACTACTTCCACTTGCTAGAAAAATGATATGCAAACTAGTATAAATACTAATAATTTGGATATACCAAGGTAACTGTAAAACACGGTGTTGAGAATGGGTTACCAAATTTTGTGAGGGTGCATGGGAGTATTTGAAGTAGTTTTGCTATAGTTACTTCCAATATCTCATTTTGATACAATGGGGGGGTCACTTTCTGAGGTGATAAAATTGTTTGCAGGTCCAGATAACTCTAACTATTCCGCAACTTCAACCAAGGATGGCTCATGATGTGACCGATTTGGAAACTAAACTTCATAGTCCCTCTCTTTTACTTGTACCTTCTCCCCAGCTTCCTTTTACTAGGAAAACCTATACCTCTATTCCTCTTCCTATTAACCACAAACCAAGCAGTTCCTCTCTCCTCTTCATATATCATAACTCACTCTCCCTTTCCTCACTACTTTCTCCATTCTGTAACTCACCTTCTAGTTGCGCACTTCTCTTCTTGTCTTTCCTTGTCTGCATCTTCCACCACTTTTCACATATTTTTTCTCTTCTTTCTGCATGCTTAGCCATGGCGTCGTTAACATATCCCCCCTTATTGTACGTAGCTTCTACCTTTCGCAATGGAGTAGCATCACCTTGACCATTCCCCAAGAGGCATGGGGATTTTAATCCTCCGTTCTAATCCAAATAAATGGAAAAAATCCATATTCAACCATCCAGGTCTTAATCCACAATGGAACCTATTTCAATAATCTGCCTCTTGCTCCTCTCTTGAAATCTTCCTCAACCATAGATACAACTTGGTTTTTTTTACTACAAATTGAACAATATACCTTGTCATAGTATTTTCTACCCAAAAATCAACAGCCTAGCTAGCGGAGTATTCAATTATTGCAAATCTACTAGGTCTCTCTGAGTCCACTACATAATTCTTCGTTATCAGTTGTGATATTCTGGAGCTTTTGAAAGTATTTTTATCAACTTAAATAATCCTATCGAGAATTCAACCCACAAAACTTCATATTGATATAATATCAGTCCTCTGTAAATAATGTATTCTCTGAGTTTGAGTGAATCATACCCTCATAGTTTTGCTTCTTGTACACAAAATATTCAAACTTCTTGTCCCACCAATCTTGAACATGGCATGTCGACACCAGTGCATCCATGCAGTTAACGACGTCTTGTTAGAAACTAGGCCCCGGTAATGGAACCATTTGTTGGTGAAACATAGATACTAGGTTTCTTTTGTAGGGGCCAAATAAGGGCATTATTGTAGTCTAGTGTGGTGTCATTTTCACAATATTGTAGGAGAAGGTTTCGCTTGAAGCACAACCAAGACCTATGTAGAATAAGGAGGTTTAACTGTAGGGATAAATCGATCACTATCTCTGTTCATAATATAACAATATAGATTTATCAAACATGATCAATCATACATAAAACATAGATACACAATAGATATAAATCGAAGAACATAAAGCATTACACATCACATGCATAGAAAATTTAAGGGGGCCAATAATAATTATTCATATTAATATAAGTTCTCTAGTAAAAAGGGTTCATACGACTCTATAGCCTCAATTTACTATCCATGGAATGAACCATCAAATATTTGCATATACCAACAAAACCCATAACTTGATTACATAGACCAGAACCCAAACTTAGACAAGAGACTATCTTCGGCCAAAACTCTGATCTGCTTCTGCTTTTATACTTTCTTCTTTTTCTTCGATTTCTTCCCCCTTCTCTTTATTTCCTCATGTTATTTAAATAACTGTGGGAGTAGACCCAAAATAGTTGCGGTCATTAGATGTTTCCACAACTTCCGCTTTGTATCATGCGCTATCTTCCTATATTACAGTACTTTTCAAAAATGAAGGAGAAAAAAAATATGATGTGCTTAAAACACTAATCTCTAGAGTTATGCACATCTATCATCCTCAACAATTACAAGATGAAAGAACCCGCCTAACTAAATCCTTCGTTTCTAATGGCTACTTTGTAACCTAGATCAACAAAACCTTTCATTTAACCTTCCATCTGAATCCCATCAAATCCCATCACAATAAATCTCCTCCAAATTTGATTTCCCTATATTATTGCATCTTTTCACTGAACGTATTTCTAAAATATTATCCAAGAGGAATATCAAAACCCTATTTGAACCTCACAAAACTATCAAACAAATATTTTGAAGGGTGAAGGACAAATCAAACCCTCTTCTATCCCAAGGCATGTACCAATTTCCCTCCCCTTGTAGCAAATCCTATATTGGTAAAACATGTAAATCGATCCAAACTCATCTAAAAGAACATATAACTGACACCTTTCACAATCAACTTACCAAATATGCCATAAAAAAACACTCCCACTGCTCTAAACATTTTATGTGCTTTGACCAAACCAAATCCTTATCTTCTAATCCACATTAATCATCTCGTATCATTAGGGAAGCCTTAGAGATTGAAAAAACATCCTAACAATTTTAATCAAGATGATGGATGCAAGATGAGACAGTATTGGAAACCAATCATCCACCATATTTGCTCCAATTAATTCTCCTAAATTGGATACCCCCTTAATAGCATGTCCTCGTGCTTGTAATTATTATGTTTCCCTTCCATCAAATCCAATGCCAATATTAGTTTGTCCCCTTGTTACTCTTCCCTCTCTCTCCTATCCAATCTTCCTTATCCTCTTATCCTTATTATTATCATCATTTCTTTCTTTCATGCACCCCCTTTCATTTGTTGTCTTTTTCCAACTTCCCTTTTTAAGCTCACCTTCTCACAATTCTATCCATCACTCTCTTATCCTATTTCTCTTTAACAAGAACAAATGTATTATATTATAAAAAAAAAGGGATATCCACAAAAAAGAGAGGGATAGCTACGATTGAACTAGGAAGCTTCTGATTACAAAAATTTCCCTAGAATTCCTATCAATATTATAGAAAGTAATTGCTATTACATATTTATCTAAGGTACCATAATCAACTGCAAATAACCAACTACAACTGGTGTACTATTTTACAAAAGAGTTTAGGATTCAAATACTTTTAAACATATCTATAAAAACTTGTAAAAGGGAGGGCCCTACTTAGGATGAGCTTCATTCTGTTGAATGTTGTTTTCTTCAATGTTAGGAGTCACTTCGATGGCTTGTTGAAATGGATGAGTTGCTACATAGTTACTTGAACTAACCTGGTCATGTGCTTCTTTATTGTCTAATATGGCCTCATGTAATGTACCCTCCCTAAGGACTCCATGGTCATCCTTCTACCCATTCAATCCCTATGGGTTCTGGAAAAAACTCAATAAAGTGTAGGGGTTAATTTTGGTGTACCCAAAAATGTCTAGTTTAATTAAATTTAAAACTTAGGAAAGTGTATAGTTCATAAATTGTAATTATTTGATTATTATTTAATAGTGTGAGGAGTGGATATGCTTAGGTGGCCCAAGAGGGTGCATATGATATCCTATGGACCCTATGATTTGTCTTCCACAATGACAACTGGAAGAAAAGCAATAAATACACTAAAAAGCTGGAAGGCAGCATAAACTCAGGAAAGCCAAGAAAAGAAAAAAGCAACATAAAAGTAGGAAAGCACATAAAAGAAGAAAGTAGCAGAAAAGTAGGAAAAGCACTGGAAAAGTAGGAAGGAAGAGAAAATCAAGGAAAAGCAGGAAAATCAGATCAAAGCAGGAAGGAAAGAAAGCAAGGAAAACAAAGGATAAAAGGTGCAAGTCCAAAATTAGTTAGTGAGGGCGCATTGTATGAGGTTTTGGTCCATGTTCATTGAATACTAAATCCAAATCAAGTTATAAAAGAAGGGGGAGCACACCCACTCACATATTTTTCCATTTTTTGTTTTGCATTGAGAGCTCTGAGCTTCTCAAGACTTGGGAGATGTGTCGCTAGTCACCAATTGGGAGTCTATTCATCATTCTAGTTGAGGCTTCAACCAGACCATGATGAGAATGGAATTCAAACTTTCTCACTAAGGAAAATTGCAGGTCCAATCCTCTTGTAGGAAAGTGAGTTCATGTTTTATCATGTGTTGAATACATCAAGTAGATTTAGTGAGCTTTCTGTAAATTTTAGTAGTTGTATTTGATATTGAATGAAGCTAATGATATCATGGATATTTGATGCTGTAATCTCAGATATGTAATGTTTATGGAATCTTATGCAATTTAATAATATAAAGTCATTTCATGTTCTACAAATTTTTATTTCTCTTCAAAGGATATTTATCCCTATGCTTGTTGTGTAGTCAAATCTAGCTAGTTTCTTGAATTAATGCAACAAACAATTTTCTATGTATCCAAATCGAATTCTATGAGTTTTTGAAGGTTTTTAAGACTTAGATGAACCAATCCCAATCCTTGCATTAGAAATTCATGACCCCCTTGATCCATTGGGAAATTTTGGAATTTAATTAGTCGAGTTGTCTTCAAACTAGTAACTTGTTTTCTAGCTTCCAAACTGAATCCAATTGAGCCTAATTGTTGATATGAGTGTTGTTATTGTTGTTTGGGGTATTTTTCGGGCCAGCCACTTCCATATATGCACTAGAAGCCATTGGATTCCACATAATCCTCAGGGATATTGCCTCAGAGTCTTTGGCTTTTCCAAAGGGTCATCCCAGGTGTGATGCACCTAGAGAATGTGCAACTGCCAAAGTTGGGAGTGTGTATTAGGATCCTATAAGCTTTCCAAAGGCTGTAGTTAACCTCAATATCTGTTTTGGTAAGAATATGAAGAGTCTTGTTGTGTTTGAATAAGTCTGAAACAAACTCGCTAGTCTTCCTTTGAATTTTTGTGGTGTGCCTTTTTTTATGAAGAGGTACATTATAGTGGTATCAGATGGCATGGTCCTATGAACCTACTCATGATTATTCTTGATGAGTTTGAAGAGAAAACCATATCCTAAATAAAAATATACAGAAGAAACCCTTATAGAATAAGATTTCAACTCCGCTAAAGGCAAGCTTCAAGGAGAAAAAGAGATGTCTATCATGGATGAAAGAGAAGAATTTAGATATTTTGTTCATAGCATGCTAAAGGGAATGCAAAAAATATCTCAGAACATCATCCAATCAGTTCAAGATAATTGAGAATTTCTTGCCAAGCAATTGGTAAAAAAAGATGGAGAAGGAAGCAATAGTGGTCCTCAACATGATGGACATAAGGTCTTTGGTGAGACTCTCTTTTAAAAAATAGGGCCTCACAATCGGCCTCATGTGTTCAAGAGTGATATCAAGAGTCATCCATGGCCTACCATTCCCAACTTCAATGAAGAGAATAAAGAGGAACTAGAAGTACAAAGTGAGTCCATTGCTACATGGGATGATCACTATGTAGAGTATTAGACAATGAGTGAAGATTGCAGGAGAGCATTGTCCTTCAAGGATTTCTGTGAATTCCAATACAAACTCCATCCAAGAGGGGGAAATAGGATGCCTAGACAAAATTTTTAGTTGAAGAATGTCATTGGTAATATCTCTCTCCCATATTTTGATGGTTCATCCAAGTGTACTGCAAGTGCATGCATCCAAAAATTGGATACATATTTTCAATTGAACCCCATGGGCGAAAGGGATGCCATCAAAATGGATACCTTGCATCTTGATGGAGAGGATAACCAAGTTTCAACCTATGAAGAGAACACTAGAATATTGGTTGATAGATTTGATCATAAGGATCCTGAGATATCCTTCACGAAGCTAGCACATTTGAGACATACAAGAACTCTCAAGGCATGTATTTCTAAGTTTCATAAGCTAGTTGTAATGGTCACTGATATATCTGAAGCTCACTTGATCCTTTTATTCATAGAAGGATTAGCATATCCATTGAAAGGGTTGGTTAAATCCTATAGACCATCTAGTCTGCGGGATGCAATGAGCAGAACTAGAGATCTACAGGATGTCATCCCAAGAACAATATTTCCTCCCAAGGATTCTGCACCTACCAATTTCAAGAGTCAAAGACCTTCCCTAGGGAATTTGATTGGCACTTTCAAGAAGGAGAATAATTTCAAAGATCAAGATGAATTGAGGAGGATAAAGTTAAGTTTTACTTGCCAGAAACCATGGGTTCCAAGCCACAAGTCTACCAAAGGAAATGCACATCACATTGAGGTATTCTAATAGAGCGAAACCAAGGATGATGATGATGAGGAGATAGTTGAAGTATATGGTGATTATGAGACTGTAGATGAATAAAAACTGCCACCATCAAGTGGCAAGATTGCAGTCTTGGTAGGAGTACCTTGCTTCCACACTCTCAGATTCAAGGGCAGCGGGTTACCATTTTGGTTTATGGAGGTGCTACTCATAATTTCATTGATGAAACCTTGGTGGAAAGAAGGAAGCCACCTATTGAAACCTTTGAAGGTCTCACAGTCATCATACTAGGTAATAACTCCATGGGATGTACTAGATGGATTCCAAAGATGCAAGTAACCATAGGAGATTATACCTTGACATACAATTTTTATGTTGTGAATGTGGCCGACACTAAAATGGTGTTGGGAATGCAATGGTTGTACTCCATTGGGGGGAATTCCATGAATTAAAAGGTGCCTCAAATACACTTCCAAGATTTTGATGGGAAGCAATTTTTTTTGCAATGCGTCAACACCTATCCAAACCAAGTGGTGCCCTCACATAGTATGATATGAATTTTGAGAAATGGAGACATTGAGTGGGCTTCTGAGTGCCTCATCACCACTCAAGGAACCACCATATATGTTTCAAAACACCCTAAGGACATTAATAAATTGCTTCGAAAGCATAAGAGGGTTTTTGGAGACGTTCCACGTCGCAGGCCATCAGATAGAGGAGTAGAGCATGTAATAGAATTGGAGGTGGGAACACAACCCATCATGAACCAACCATATAATCACCCCAAGAAGTTCAAGGATGAAATCAAGAGGGGTATTAAGGAACTTCTTGAATTAGTAGTCATCATACCAAGTTTGATTCCTTTTGCATCTTCAGTAGTTTTAGTGAAGAAGAAAGATGGAACGCTATGGATGTGGATAGATTATTGGGATCTATACAAGAATACCATTAAGAACTAGTACCCAATTCCAAGAATTGATGAGCTAATGGATGAGCTGCATGGGGCCAAATTATTTTCCAAGATAGTCCTCTGTTCTAGTTACCATCAAATCAGAATGAGAGAGGAAGACATATAGAAGACAACTTTCCGCTATCAATATGGACACTTTGAGTTTTTAGTCATGCCTTTCGGCTTGACTAATGCTCCAACTACATTCCAATATTTCATGAACAGAGTATTCAATAAGCAGCTTCGTAAGTATGTGTTAGTGTTCTTTCATGATATTCTGATTTATAGTAAGACTTGAGATGAACACTTGCAACATTTGGAAGCTGTACCAACAATTTTGTCAAAACAATCATTGTATTCAAAGCTATCCAAATGTGAGTTTGGAATGAAGGAGCTACTGATCTTGGACATGTGACTGGGAAATATGGGGTAAAATTCCACATGGATAAGATCTAGACTATTCTTGATTGGATAATCCCCAAGAATGTGACTGAATTGAGAGGATTCATTGGGATATGCACACACTACAGAAAATTTGTCAAGGGATTCTATCAGTTGGAAGCACCCTTAACTGACCTTACAAATAAGGAATATTTAGTTGGTTTGAGGAAGCTGAAAAGGTTTTGAGCAAAATGAAGAAAGTAATGAATAGCTTCTTGGTCGTTTCCTTACCTGATTTCACTCACCCATTTGTGCTTGAATGTGATGCCTCTGCTGAAGGCATTGGAGCAATTCTGATGCAAAATAAGCACCCCATTGCTTTTCAGAGAAGAAAGTTGCAGCCACATGAAAGGCACTACTCAATCTATGATAAAGAAATGATGTCCATTATGCATGCATTGTCCAAGTTCTAGAAGTACTTGGTGGGGAGCAAGTTTGTTGTCAAGACTGATCACAACAGTCTAAGGAATTTCTTGACACAAAAGGAGCTCAATGATAGGAAACAAAAATGGGTGAGTAAATTTCAAGTCTATGATTTTTACATAGAGTACACAAAAGGGAAAATGAATGCAATTACATATGCACTTTCTAGGAATCCATCCCTTTCTTTAATGGAATTTCCTACTGATTAGAAGGTTCAATTAGCAGTAGAGTACTCTAGAAATAATTTTGTATGTGAGATGTTATATGGGTTGGTACATGATGATGCATATAAGGTTCTCCATGATGTCATATAATACAAGGACCACATCTTCTTGGTACTGGAATCAAACTTGAAAAGAAAATTTTAGAAGCTTCTCATGATGCACCCTTAGCTGGCCACCCTGGGTTCTTGAAGACTTACAAAAAGGTGAGAGAGAGGTTCTCATGGAAGGGCCTAAAAAATGATGTGATGAATCATGTGAGAGAGTTCATTTCATTCCAACAGACCAAGGTGGAGCATATACATCCTGCTGTCCTATTACAACCTCTACCCATTCCGGAGTAGAAATGAGAGAGTATCACCATGGACTTCATCACCGTCTTGCCAAAGGTTCAAGGTAAAGATTGTATTTTTGTGGTGGTTGATAGGATACACATTTTTTTTCTATTACATCCACTATTGCAGCAATCCAAGTTGTTGGTCTCTTCTTTCGAGAAGTATTCAAGTTGCATGGTTTTCCCAAAACCATAATAAGTGATAGGGACAACAAATTCACAAGTGCATTTTGGCAAGAATTGTTCAATCTGGTTGGGACAAGCTTGGACCTTAGCACCAGCTATCACCCTCAAACTGATGGAAAAGCTGAAAGGGTGAATCAATGGATGCAAGGATACCTTAGGACCTATGTCACAGGGCAACAAAATTCCTAGATTACATGGTTGCACATGGGAGAATTCTGCTACAACACAACTTTCCACATATCCATTGGCATGAAAAATTTCAAGGATTTGTATGGGTATGATGCTCCCACATTTGCAAATATGATTTTTGGATATTTTAGGGATCAAAAGGAAAAGGATTGGCTCTAAACATTTTGAGAGCACTCAAGGAAAACTTGCAGACAACTCAAAATCAGCAGAAAATGTATGCAGATAGGAACATGAAAGAGTGCAATTTTCAAGTTAATGAGTTGGTGTACTTGATGTTGCAGCCATACAAACAATATTCATTTGAAGGAAAGGGGGATGAAAATTTAAAACCAAGCCTTTCTATGGTCCTTATAGATTTGTGCAAAGGATAGGAGAAGCTGCTTATGAACTGAATCTTCCAGAAGGAAGCAAAGTACTCAACGTGTTTCATGTTTCTTGTCATAAGAAGGCAGTTAGACAACAAGTGACAGTATTAGCAGAGCTTCCACCAATGGATGATGAAGGACAACTAATCTTGGTACCAAAAATGATTCTACAAAGAAGATAAAGAAATTTGAGAAATAGAACCATAAAAGAATATCTTGTTTTGTGGTAAGACTTGCCTAGTGAAGATGCAACATAGGAGGGTGAGAAAGTGTTGCATCATTCGGGACTACAATTGCTTGAGGAAAAGCAATTTTAGGTAGGGAGGATTGTAATGTCCCCTCCTTGGGGTATCCATGGGCATCCTTCTACCTATTCAATCCCTATGAGTTCTAGAAAAAATTCAATAAAGTGTAGGGGTTAATTTTGGTGTATTAATTGTCTAGTTTAATTAAATTCAAAACTTAGGAAAGTGTGTAGTTCATAAATTGTAATTATTTGATTATTATTTAATAGTGTGATGAGTGGATATGCTTAGGTGTCCCATGAGGGTGCATAGGATATATTGTGGACCCTATGAGCTGTATTCCACAATGGCAACTGGAAGAAAAGTAGTGAAAATCAATAAATCCACTAAACTGCTGGAAGGAAACATAAAAGATGGAAAGCCTAGAAAAGAAGAAAGTAGCAGAAAAGAAGGAAATCACATGAAAGAAGAAAGTAGTAGAAAACCAGGAAAAGCAGGAAAGCAAATAAAATCAAGGAAAAGTAGATCAAAGTAGAAAGGAAAGAAAACAAGGAAAAATAAGGATAAAAGTTGCAAGTCCAAAATTAGTTAGTGAGGGAACATTGGATGAGTTTTTGGTACACATTCATTGCATCTTGAATCCAAATAAACTTATAAAAGAAGGAGGAGCGCACCAACTCACATCATTTTCCAGTTTCAGTTTTGCATTGAGAGCTTTGAGCTTCACAAGACTTGGGAGATGTGCCCCTAGTCACCAGTTGGGAGATGTGCCCCTTTTGTTCATCATTGTAGTTGAGGCTTCAGCTAGACTAGGAGGAGAATGGAATTGATCTTTTATCATTGAGGAAAATTGTAGGTCCAATCCTCTTCCAGACAAGCGAGTTCTTGTTCTATCATGTGTTGAAGACATCCAGTGGATTTAGTGATCTTTCTATAAATTTTAGTAGTTGTATTTGATATTGAATGGAGCTAATGGTATCATGGATATTTGTGACTGTAATCTCAGCTCTGTATGTTTATGGAATATTCTAAAATTTAATGATATCAAGTCATTTCATGTGTTGTAAATTTGTATTTCCCTTGAAAGGATGTTTAGCCCTATGTTGTTTGTGTAGTCAAATCTAGCTAGTTTCTTGACTTAATGCAGTAAACAGTCTTCTATGTATCCAAATTGAATCATGTGAGTTGTTGCAGGTTTTTATGAATCATATGAACCCATCCCAATCCTTTCATAAGAAACTTGTGACCCTCTTGATCCATTTGGGAAAGATTGGAATTTAACGAGTCGAGTTATCCTAAAACTAGTAACTTGTTTCTAGGTTCCGAGCTGAATCCAATTGAGCCTAATTGTTGGTCCGAGTGTTGTTATAGTTGGTTGGAGTAGCTTTCAATCCATCCACTTCCATATCTGTACCATAATCCATTGGGTTCCAGATAAATCTTGGGGATATTTCCTTAGAGTCTTTGTCTTTGTTAAAGGGTCATCTCGGGCGTGATGCACCTAGAGAATGTGCAGATATTGAAGTTGGGAGTCTGTATCAAGATCCTATAGGGTTTCCCAAGGATTTATTTAACCTTATTACCTAGTTTGGGGAGAATAGGAAGAGTCTTTTTGTGTTTGAAGAAGTCTGGAATAAACTAGCTAGTCTTCCTTTGAATTTTTTCTAGCGTGCCTTTTTGTCTGAAGAGATACATTACAATGGTATCAAAGCATGGACCTATGAGACTACTCATGATTATTCTTGATGAGTCTGAAGATAAAACCATCTCCTAAGAGAAATATCCAAAAGAACCCCTTATAGAAGAAGAGGCCGACTCCACTAAAGGCAAGATTCAAGGAGAAAAATAGATGTCTAACTTGGATGAAAGAGAAGAATTTAGATATTTTGTTCAGAGCATGCTGAAGGGGATGCAATACATATATCAGAACATCATATGATCGGGTCAAGAGACTTGAGAATTTACTTCCAATTAATTGGTAAAAAAAGATGGAGAAGGGAGCAGAAATGGTTCTCAACATGAAGTAAGGAAGGTCTTTTGCGAGACTCTCTTTTAAAAAGCAGGGCCTCACAATCGACCTCATGAGTTCAAGAGTGAGATCAAGAGTCAACCATGGCCTACCATGCCCAAATTGACTGAAGATAATAAACAGGAGCCAGATGTGCAAAGTGAGTCCATTGCTACATGGGATGCTCACTATGTAGAGTATTAGACACTAAGGAGAGCATTTCCCTTCAAGGACTTATGTGAATCCCAATACAAAGTCCATCCAAGAGGGGGAAATAGGATGCTTGCACAAAATTTTGAGTTGAAGAATGTCATTGGTAAGATCTCTCTCCCATATTTTGATGGTTCATTGAATTATACTACTAGTGCATGGATCCAAAAATTGGATACATATTTTCAATTGAACTCCATGGCCAAAAAGAAGAGCGCCGAGCATGTCTGTCTACTTCCGATGTTGTGCTTGTTGTTGACGTAGCATAGTGATTTCCCATTTCTAAACATTCACATGAATCTCTTTCCAATTTGTTGCAGTGTTCTCATCTTTCTTAATTTTTCCTGCTTCTACCCTAAGAGGTCTCCACGACCTCATTTTCGATGGTAGAGGCTCCTAGTGATATAGGAGAAGGGTGCTTCCTCGGTTGAGGATTCCACTCTTTGGATTTCTTGCCACATGGGGGAATGTTACAGTGGATGTTGCTATGGAATCCACTACATACGAACCACTTCCCTCTATTCTTTCTATCACCCACTAGAGAGCTTGGGATCAAGGAGCCAATATAATACCACTTCCCTCTATTCTTTCTATCACCCACTAGAGAGCTTGGGATCAAGGAGCCAATATAATACCACTTCCCTCTATTCTTTCTATCACCCACTAGAGAGCTTGGGATCAAGGAGCCAATATCAAATGCAAAGTTGTATGATTTGATGGGTTATAGATTCCTTGTGGGGTTAGTTGTTAGCACGCTTCCCCTTCATCGATCTTCGTGATCATAAGAGCCAAAAGAACCGTGTTACTTTCTTCCTTATCAAACCTTCAGTGCATTTCGATCTACATGCATACAAGATGAGGAAGATTACATAGGGAGTAAGATACTTCCCACCCTCCAATTCCTTTTAATTCCAAAGTGTAATGTCTTAAACATCTATATTTATTCGCTAATTCATCAACATTGGTGTTTAGGTGAGGCTTAAGAAATACCACAATCTTACTTCCATTTGATCACTAATAATTTTTTCAGGTCTTCTCTATTAAGTGCTTGATGTAGCTATCTTGCGGTGAGGTGTTTTTAACCATGTGTCTAATTAGTAGAGCTGAATCGCCTACGATGGTTTTTCTAGTGATGTGTGTTTTCTTGAGAATCTTGATACCATATCACAGTGCATAAAATTATGCCTAATTATTACTATATTTCCCTAGGTTCTAGGAGTACGGTGCTTCTTTTATTCCTCCAAGGTCAAAGAGAACCCCCTTGCACCTGCCTCCTTGGGATTCCTTTTGAGGCTCCATCAGAAAGCATAACATGAACATTTTAATATTTGATCTAGTTGCATAATTTCTCAGGATCAATTTCGAGTCTCCATGGATGTTTTAGTGATGGCTTGTGAGTTCTTTTGATGATAACCAACACTATTTTGATGTTGAAAGGGGCTAACCATAATTGTTCCTCCACTTCCAAGGAACTAAAGTCTTATTTCCCAATTCCTTCATTGTTGATACTTTCTTCTAGTAATCCCATTGTTCTTACTGTTGCATGTCTTGGCCCGTGCTCTTCATTTTGAAATATCCTCTTGTTGCATGCTAGCCATATTCTACATAGCACATAGTAAGGGACAACCTACCAAATTTTTTTGAGAATATGGTTGTGTTTAAGTGAGCTAGGATAATGTTTGTGCCAGATGAAAAAAATGCCATTCCAATTGCTTATTTGAGACAAGTCTTGATGCACTAGATATAGGATATTTTCCTAGACTTCTTTGGAGTAGGGATATTCAAAGAAGAGATTCCATATGCTCTCCTCATAGTTCTGGAAAAGCGCACATCTTGATTTACCTTGGATACCTATTTTATTCAAATTTCCAGTTGTTAAGGCTATCCCATGACAGAGCGTCCATATGAAGAATTTTATTTTGGGGAGCACCTCAGATCACCTGATCACTCTCCAAAGATCCAAGTGGGGATTCTTGCTTTTTTGTTCCATTTGAAGAGTATAACCCCGCTTTAGAATGTACTAAACTAATTTCACTCTCTAAACCCCAATTCATCTTTGTCATTCAACTCGGTCGGAGCTGCACCTTTCAGGTTTATGATAAGTTGTCTCCAACTGTTACTTAGGTGGGTGGGGATGTTTTCCACTTTGTAGTTGTTCTAATTATTTCCTTCTCCCCAATATGATATGTCCATAAGGGTAATTATTCTTTCTTGTTTCATCCAATGCTTAAGGATAGCTAGGCCATTGTTGGTGCTAAGAGCTTGATGGCACATAATCTTGTCCTCCCAAGTTTGGATTTTGTTTCCATTTCCTGGAATCCATGATAGGTGTGGTTGTATCAAAGGGAGAGCTTCCTTGAAATATTTCCAAATTGAGAAGCCATGTGTGTTTGGAGTGAGAGATTCTAGAGAGCACTATTGAGGGGGATGGAGTTATTTTTGGTGATTACTGATTTCCGCCAAGTTTGTTCGTTTGTAACCAACCTCCATAGAATTTTGTCCCCCATATCTTTATTCATATCTCCAGGACTTTTGATATCAAGGCCCCCTTGACCATAAGGCGAGATTATTGTTTCCCACTAAACCAGATGTAATTTTTTAGTATTCACTTTCCCTCCTTTCCATAGGAAGATTCTTATTAAAGAGGTGATCTGGTTCAATATTCCTGTTGGAGTTGAGAGGGGTGAAAATAGGTAAATTATGAGAGATGATGAGACCAATTTCATGAGAGTGGTCTTTCCATCTTGGTTCAACCATTTTGATACCCATTGTATCATCCTCTTCTTGAGTGTTTCGATGATGTTGGTTTAATTGGGTTTTTCTATATTGTTCAAGGAGATGGGAATTCCTAAGTACATGAAAGATTGACAATTTGGCTTGAAGGTAAACTCTAGTATGTTGGCCATAATTTTTAGAATCCCGAGATTTGCATTCCATCCATATAATTTGTTTTCCCTTTGTTGACAATTCCTCCTGAGGTGGTCAGAAAATAGTCAAGAATATTTTTGAAACAATTCACAATAATAGTGGAGGCCCCTCCAAGAAGAATTGTATCATCAGCAAATTGTGAATGGTTGATTTCTTTAACACAATGCACAACAAAAATTCCTTTGATATTTCCTTGATGCTTGGATTTTTCCAATTTCTTGCTTAGGGATCAACCATTATAATATAGAGGAAAGGTGAAAGCGAACAACCTTGCATGATGCCCCTGCTACTCTGGAATAAATCTCCTGGACAACCATTGATAAGAGGTGCTATCCACAATTTGCTTATGCAAGCATTGATTAGGGAAACAAAATCATTGGAAAAACCAAACTTTGAGATAATTACAAAGAGAAAGGAGTGTCTAACTAGGTCAAAATCATTGGCCATGTCCATCTTTACTACAAATCCTTTATCTTTTCTTCTATTGCTAGAATTGATATTCTTCTGGACCATGAGGATGTTATCCAAAATGTTTTTGTTTTGGAGGAAGCCACTTTGATTTTCAGAAATAAGATTTTTTAAAAAGGGTTTAATTCAATTTGCAATGATTTTGGCCAAGATCTTATACAAGGAACTATAAATGGATATGGGTCTGAACTGAGCAAAGGAGGGAGAATTTTCATTAGGTATGAGAGCTAGAAAGGTAGAATTAGTGCGTCCTCCAACTTTAAACTTGAGTTGGTTCCATCAAATAATTTTGAGGAGGTATTTTTTAATTATATCCCAACATGATTTATAAAAAGAAATTGTAATCTGTTGGGCCTAGGAGCCTTTCCAGGTTCGAGATCCCAGATAGTCATTATAACTTCTTCTTCACTGATTTTCTTTGTCAGTTGATTATTCTCTTCTTCAGTCACAAGAGCATGGACATCCTCCAACATTTCTTGTATATCTTTATTTGGCTCTTATCCTTCTTCCCTCAAAATCTTAGAGAAGTTTCTAGTTGTTTCTCTTTTGATTTCATTTTGAGTGTTTAGGATGATTCATGTCGCGCTTTGTATTTTCATGACATTATTTCTATTTTCCTTTTCCTTTTTCTGTTTATGGAAGAAAGAGGTATTTTTGTCACCCGCTTTGAGCCAAATAATTATGGATTTCAACCACCAAGTTTACTCTTCCTTTTTGTAGGCCGCATGCAAATTGGTGTTGGTATCTCTTTCAGTTATCTTATTTCGTTTTGTTACCTTGCTGCTTTCCAGGCTCTCTTAAATATCAACCAGGATTCATTGTAGTTCCTTTCTTTCACTTGCTAGCTCCTTGAAGTTAGATTTTTCCCACTCTTTTAGGGCCATATTTGTTGCTTTAAGCTTTGCTTCCCACACAAATGAGAAGGATCCCAAGAATGGAACATCCCAAGCAACACAAGCAACCATTCTCACTTCTTCATGAGTAACCCAAATAAGATTGTAATGGAAGGGTAGGGGGACAAAATTTTATTTGGGAAGAATGGATAAGGATATAGGTCAATGGTCTGATATAGATGAGGGGATAATACGAGAGGAAATGGTGAGGTCATCCTCCTGGAAGCAGTTTTGAACTATGAATTGGTCCAATTGAGCTGCTATGTGAATGGGTCTAGAACGCTTGTTGGTACAAGTGTATTTCCCACTCGTTATGAGAGTTTCAAGAGCCTCTCTAAAGGGATCTCTAAAAATTGAGCCTCCCCTTTTTTCTTCTTTGGTAAGAACCAGATTTAAATCCCCTGCTAGGATATAATTCTCTAGATCTACATATTGATTGGTTTCCTCCAATGTTTTCTAACATTCTTGCTTCTCTTTGTAATGGAGGGGGTGCATATATTGAAAGTTTTATATTTTTTGATTGTGAGTTTGCATTGGATATCTGTGAATATCTAGTGTTGATTGGTTATCTCTTGTACTAGATCCAATTTTTGCTCTTTCCATATGGTGCTTATTCCTCCAGAGGCCCCTCTAGAACTCACTGCTACATATTTTAAAACTTTTTTTACTTTCTTTAAAATATCTTGCATCGTCTTGTCTTCCTATTTGGTGTCTTGGAGTAGTAAGACACTAGGTTTTCCTAAAATGATTATATCATTTATAGAGTTTATCTTTATCTTACTACCTAAACCTCTACAATTCTAGGAGACCTCTAACATCATTTAACATTGGGGTTTTTAGTGTTACCTTTTGCTTATGGATTCCTTCCTGCCTATTGCCATGTGTGATGCTAAGTTCCTTCTACCGCCATCAATGAATCTATTATTACTTGGTTCCCGAAGGTTGTTTCTTTCCTTGCCATTAGGATACTTAAATTTCCTTTTGTGACTTCTAACTAATTTCCTTGTGGTGGGTTTTTCCTCTTGTTACTCTTCTATTGAGATAGTAGCTCTTTGCTAGATTTGGATCCCCAAGGGTTGAAGGGGAGGGTGAGGGGAGGGGTAAGAATAAGGGGGTTTTGCCTTGGTTCCATATATGGTTAGATCACTACCCTTTGTGGGGAGGAGGATATGGGAAGAGAAGGGGTTGTTGTAGGTTCATGATATGGGTCAGCTAAAGGAACGTAACTGTTCAATTGGGTAAGAGGTGGTGCAGAGGAGGACGATACAAATTGAGAAGCAAATTTCAAGGGGACTAATGGAGGGGGACCAGATCGATTATGAGCCTGGGGGTACTTTCGGTTTGGTCCACCTTTCCTTTGAAATGTTTTCCATTTTCCATTCTTCTTCCTCATTTCTTTCTTTTTCCACCTAGTTCACCTTATGGCAGGTTTTTTGCAAAATGCCCATATTCATGGCAGTTTTTACATATAAATGGAAGCTTCTCATAGTCCAGTTGCTGAATGTGAGTCCAATTATCGATTTTGAGCTTGATTGCTTCTAGCACATGCATACATTCCGACTTTGGGTTCATTTTAGTCAATGTAAGTTCCCAAAGCATTCTCGATTGTTCTGGCTGAATCGTCATCCCAACATTGTAGAGGAAGTTGGGGAAAACACACCCATACAAGGACCGAGGAGGGTACATCCACCTCCATATTAAAACCACGGGTCCATTTGTTTAGATACATGCCTCTTGCTCCCATAAAGTACGGGCCATTTCTGAAGATTAGGTCTCTGTCTTCCTTTTTTCCAAACAAAACGTTTTAAAACCACACCCATAGAAGAAGGCTTCTAGTTTCCCTTTGATTAGAGCATGCCAATTGAGTTGTAACCAATTTTCCATGGATTTGGGTAGAGGCCAAAGCCCCATGAATAGGTCTACAAGTCCACGCTTGGATAGCGCAACTGATTTCATGCCAGGGGAAGAAGTTGGCAAGGATACCTCAAGAATGGCTCCCATAAGCTTGACGAATTTCGAGAGATGGGGATTATGACGCTGAGGAGGGAGGGTTGTAAAAATGGAAAGGAAAGAAAATTCATCATCATAGGGTGGAGGATAAGGGGGTGAAGCCTCTCCCGAATCCAGTTTCGAGGGCCATGGAAGCAGGGTACCCTAACTCGATAGGAATCAATCAAGGGTCAGAGGTCAGAGGTTATAGAGATAAAAAATATTTTAAATTAACCAAGGACTCCCTTCTCCTATTTCTTACCCACCCCTTCCTTAATCCATTATTCAATTATTCAATTAATTAATTTTTAAATCATTTCCCTTTGTTTCTATTGTATTTCTTCGTCCTTTCTTTAATACCCTTTGCTATGTAATCCCTTACCCCTTCTTATCTTTATATTTTATTACCATTATTAATTTTATTAATATTTATCTTACCATCATTTATTTATTATTTCCTATTAATCCTATATACTTAATTTATTTATTTTAAACTTCACTTCCTAACTACTTCTCAATGCTCACCATCCTCATCTCCCATTTATTCCACCTATCTTTCTAACTTTCAATGAGCTTTTTCTAGTCCCATGATGATGGGTAGAGTGTCCACTCAAAACTTTGGGGCTATTAAACTATAACATAGTTACATCCAGAAGATGGAAGACAAAATGCATCTAACTTGTTAATGTAAATACCAAAGAGGGTAGGGGATGGGTGACAATATTTCTTAAATAATATACTATAAAATCCAAAGCAATTCAAAACTATATATATATATATATATATATATGAACAATATTTCAAAGTGAGGGGGGCTCGGATGGAGGTATGCGATGCTAAAGGTTCGCATTTATGCGAGGGAGTCAGTTCGCAGCTATTGATTTGATTTCTCCTTTAATTTTTCGCTCAAGCATAATGAGCACTCTCGCTCGTGTTGAATTTTGAGAATTAATTCACAATACTCTAGGATCTTTACTGAGAGAATAACATATACATTATATCAATGCATGACAATCACAATAAGCATGACAAGCATCACAAGAATGAAAAGCATGAGAGACAAGAGACACAGAGTTTTCGTGGGGAAAACCCTAAGGTGAAAAACCCCACAACTTCCTCAGAGATAGAGAGAGCAATGGCTCAACCAAAGTACAACCAAAATACACTGAGATAGTCTCCTAGTAGCAGATGATTCTCCTCCTCACTAGTGCACCACTTTCTGAGTGAGAGTGAGATACTTTTTTGAGTGATCTAAATAGAGATCACCTGATCTCTATTTATACTAATCTGTTTGCCCAGTGACCTTATGGGGCCGACTTGTCTAGATAGGTACATCCACATTATAATATATATAATTTAGGGCCGACCCCACATGGTGGTCTAATAACCCATCGGCAAGTACACACACTTGCGACACTTGTCAATCCACATGACGACACTTCCTTATAGAGGAATAACACATCTCTAATAAGGGTACAATAAATATATATGAAATACATAGATGAAATACATTCCAAAGTTACATATACATCAACACTCCTCTTAACTAGGAAGGTATTTCTTGACACAGATCTGCTAGACAAGTCTTCTTCTCGGGATCATCATCATTGATGCATTGTCATCGTCATCGTCACTACTACTGCTATCTCAACCAATCTCTGACTCTACTCATCATAGGAAGTTCTATAGAGCCAGTCCTTTTTCATACTGGATGTAGGCCCACTACCTGCAGGTCTTCGTCATCACTGGCCATACTATGGAATCCTCAGGACTTATTACGTGTGTCACAAAACCTCGAAAGAGCATCCCAGGCTGTTACGAGCACACGGCTCTACCTATAGGATCTCCCAGGGCCATATTATATGTGACCTCACCACAAAACCTCGCAAGAGCATCCCAGGCTGTTACGAGCACGCAGCTCTACCTATAGGATCTCCCAGGGACAGATTATATGTGGTCACCACAAAACCTCGCAAGAGCATCCCAGGCTGTTACGAGCACACAGCTCTACCTATAGGATCTCCCAGGGATAGATTATATGTGGTCATGGCAAAACCTCGCAAGAGCATCCCATGACTTATTACGGGCACACAGCCCAACCTATCGGATCTCCCAGGGACAGATTATATGCCATAGGACAAAACCTCGAAAGAGCATCTGCCAGATATCCCAGGGCACGAATTACATGCCATAGGAAAAACCTAGAAAGACTATCTGTAGATCTCCCAGGGCCAAATTATATGTCCTCCCAGAGCAAAACCTCGAAAGAGCATTTGCCAGATATCCTAGGGCACGAATTACATGCCATAGGAAAAACCTCGAAAGACTATCTGCAAATCTCCCAGGGCCAAATTATATGCTCATCTGGACAACCTGATCCACGGCCATAGAGTATCAACCTGATACTCACCATACATCATCCTGATGTACACATGATCATCCTGATCATCATCACTGCAACATCCTGCTGCATGTCATCTAGAGCAACATCCTGAAGCTTGTCATCCACGATCATCGTGATCATATAATGCATCTACCTGATGCATACCAAGTATCTACCTGATACATATCATCATACATGATCCACCTGATCATACAATGTATCCACCTGATACAAATACAAATACATGATACATATCACCATACATGATCCACCTGATCATACAATGTATCCACCTGATACATATACAGATACATGGTCCAAGCATCCAACATGATGCATACAAAATACATACAAATGATCCTACTAATCATATCTAGCATCCAACATGATGCGTACATGCATATACATATAAATGATCCAACTGATCATATCCAGCATCCAACATGATGCGTACATACATATACAAATGATCCAACTGATCATACAAAGCAGAAACCAGAACATCATCCTGATGTTCATCATCTAGCGCTTACATCCATAGCCATGTGAAGGATCCTCCTTCCAACATGCTTGGAATGGCTTCAGCAAATGTGTCCATCACTTCTTCCTCGAAGTGTCCTCGATCTGAAGAACACCAAGCCTCTCCCTGAAGTACTCGAACTTCACCTTGGCTAGTGGCTTCGTCAGCACATCTGCAATCTGCTCGTCCGTCGCAACATACAGGAGCTTCACAGCTCCTCTCTGCACCATATCCCTGATATAGTGATATTTAAGTGTTTCGACCTGTCATGAAACACTAGGTTCTCGGACAACTTCACACAACTCTGGTTATCACAAAAGATACCAGTAGCATCCAATGGGAGATCAAATAACTCAGACAGTAGCTTCCGTAGCCATACTGCCTCACAACTAGTTGAACAGGCTGCAACATACTCTGCCTCAGCTGTACTCAATGATACACAGGACTGCTTCGTGCTAAACCAAGAGATCACACCTGATCCCATACTGAAGCAACACCCACATGTGCTCTTCCTATCTGCAGCACTGTTAGCCCAATCTGAATCAACATAACCCTGCAGGTTAAACTTTTGATTTGCTTCATACTTGAGCCCATAATCCACTGTACCCTTCAGGTACCTCAGAACATGCTTTACAGCAACCAGATGAACACTCCTCGGATCTGTCAGGAACTGACTCAATGTGTTCACCGCAAAGCAAATATCTGGTCTTGTGTTCATTAGGTACATCAAGGACCCAATCATCTAACGATACATAGAGACATCAATCGGCTCAGATGAAGCTTTAGATTCAATGCCATAGGTGTGGCCATGGCCTTGCAATCCATCATCCCAAATCTCTTCAGGATATCTACTGTGTACTTCCCTTGACCAAGGAAGTTCCCACCTGCACTCTGCCACACCTCCATACCTAGAAAATAATGCATCATTCACAAATCTTTCATATCGAACTCGGCAGCAAGCTTCCTCTTAGTATCTGCAATCAATCTGTCATCTCCTGTTACAAATAAGTCATCCACATACAGGAGTAGAATCACAGGATTCCCTTCCTCAACCTTGTAGTAGAGGTTGGAATCTGCTTTACTCTTGGTAAAGCCCAAATTAGATAGGAAACTATCCATCCTACCATACCAAGTTATGGGAGCTTGTTTCAAGCCATGCAAGGCTTTCTTCAATCTGCACGCATATGACTTCCTGTCATGTAATTCGAAACCGAGTGGTTGCTCCACATATACTTCCTCTTCAACTACACCATTCAAGAAAGCAGTCTTGAAATCCATCTGGTGTATCTTCTATTTCATCACTTTTATATTTCTCTATGCTGCCATCTGTAGCATGCTTGATTTGATAGATCCATATGGAAGTCATAACAAAACTTCCCTTCAGGTCTTGCGACTACATCCCAAACATCATTCTTCATGATCGACGGATCATGGCATTCTTCCTGTATCCTAGGAACTTCAATATCTTCAATAGATAATTTTGTTGCTTGAACAAATGTTGTAGTCCTTCTTTTGTAGGTGAAGGTATACGGTCTTTCCTACAAAACAAGTTAAATTGCATGATTAGAAACATCTCATAATTTTCAGACAAATTCTTACACATAAAGAAATATGTCATATAGTCATGCAATTATCTTAGCCAATGCTTCAATACAACATTTATCCATGTTCCATGACTTTCTAGATGCCTTCCCGTCTCTACCAGAACATTGTTAAGAGTTTGCACTACTCCCAACATGTCAGCAAAGAGGTTTCATTCTAGATAAGTAGCAATGGAATGTTGTACAATGCCATAGGCCACTTACCCAACACATGCATATTAGTAGTATACTGTTCATTAATGCAATCATTCTAATATGCACAATACATATCCTAAGTCTAGGAACATGAGCATATACATCATTGAACAATTTTATTTAAGCAAACAAATATGCAAGAAATGATAATTAAAATACTTATCTTTGTTTGTTTGTTGGGTGGACTCCCTCTGAGTCTTTGCTTCCTTGCAGGAGCTACTGGAGTCCTTCTACACCTTTCTGTTGTGGAATGTAGAGAGATGGACAGCTCCCTTTGAATATCTGCACCCTTGCAGAAACCACTGGACTGTGCTCCCTTTTGATCTTTGCTTCCTAGATTACCTGTTCTTGAAATCATATTCATCCTTGGTCCCTATGCATGCTTATTAGTATCATGATTGTGTTATCCTTGTGATCTCATACAAAATCATACATTCATTAGTATACTATTAAAACACAATAATCTCAAGCATGTATAGTCATGATCATTTCAAACAGAAATAATAAGCATTAGCATTCAAGGTTTATATAGGATTCTTATGGTTAGTCATATCATAAGAAACATAACATGTCTAAACCTATAATTACTCAAACCTATGACTCTTCTGGTTAGTCATATCATTAATTAAGGTAAGACACATAATATGCATATACCCATGATTATTCAAACTTATGACTTTATGAGCAATCATCATCAAGCATGCCATGCATACTTATATGATAGATCCTATGATATAAGAAACACATACCTGGTCACCATACTTGCTAGTTATGTCTAGCAATGTGTTCTTGTTCTCTTCAATGACCTACATAAATCATTAGTTAACTTTTGCAAAAACAAATTATACATACCTCTATGTGATCCATGACTATGGATGAATCTTTGTCTCCATGGCATGTTCAGGTTGTCCCTTCAATTTGTACAAAGTTCCCTCTTGCTCTCCAAACACTACTGCATCATCGATTGTTTTACCCTTTGGCCACATTAGGACTTGGCCATCCACAAATGCAACCCTCATACCTTTTGCATCCAATGCAGAGATGGAGAGTAAGTTCTTCTTGAGCCCAGGTACATAAAGGAATTCTTTCATCTTCAAAGATTTTCCAGAATCTAGGTTGTAGGAGGCTTCACAACTTCCTTTGATTGGGTATTGATAATCATCCCCAAGTTTCACCTTATGGGGTGATTCATGTTCAGATAGATTCACAAAAGATTCCTTAAACCCAGTCATGTGTTTGGAAGCCCCACTATCAATTAACCAATCATTACAACCATGGGAGATAGTACCTGTGAGAGCAGAGATTAGAACATACTCTTGTTCACTTGATGGGTCATCATCACTTTCTACCCTATCCTTCTTCTTTGGAGGTTCATCATCCTCAGCAACATGAGTATAGAACTTTCTTTTGCTGCCCTTCTTCTTCTTGCTGAAGTTGATGTTATTATCCCTTTTGTTCTTGGGACAATCTGAAGCAAAGTGACCCTTCTCATTGCATGCGAAGCATCTTAGATCCTTCTTATTCTTTTGATAGGATCTTTTGTAGCAAGAGTGCTCCTTTTTGGGCTTGCTTCTTTTGGTGTGAGCTGCAAGAGCTTGATCTTCACCTCCCATCTTTTCCTCATGAGCTATAAGTCTAGCTTCTTCTTGAGAGCATTTTTCCCGCAATCTGTTTAAGGAGATCAACTTCTTCCTTGCACAAATTCCTTGAATAAAGGAATCCCATGACCTGGGTATGTAATGTCCCCAGTTTGACCCCATGGCATTAACATTATAAATGATGTAATATTGTTATGAAATCATGGTGAGGATCTCAAGGCCAAGGCCCCACCATCGATTTAGTGATGCATATGGTTTGTGTGCTAGCAATGCACATTGGAAATTCAAATATCATGTAATATGCATTTTAATAAAAATACCACAACTAGCTATGCAATGCAACAAAGAGATGGGGGCATGATTTCACAAGGAATTGGGAGGAAAAACATTCAAACCCTTAAGCCACTAGAGTCAAGCCAAGTGTCAATGAGAGAACCCATCAAACCCTCAACTACCCATGTTGACTTTTGTACCCAACCATTGATTTCTCCCAAGAGTTGGTTGAGGTAGTTAATGCCTTGGGAAGGGAGAGGTATGGTTGTCCAAATTCGGGTATGGGAAAGCCACCCTTTATGGAAAAACGTTTTTGTCTCCTTGGGAAAGAAAAGAGCCATGAATTTCTCCCCCAAGCCATTATCCATGATTATTCTTCCTCCCTCACGAGTTTAGAGCTACCTGGGCGTTTTCCAGGCATGTTGCAGCGTTTTCTTCATTTTCCCCAGTAGAGAAGGGGGTTTTCTGTGTTGTATACCAGTGGGGAAGAAGGGAAATCGAATGGGGGTTCAATAGAGACCGTTTTGGGCTGTTGAAGGCTGAGATATTTGGGGAAGAAATTGTTTTTCCCCCTGTGGTTGTTTGCCCATCCCACAATCCATTTTTTGGTTGGGAACGTTTTTGGGAAAACCCATGGCCATCTTATTTGTAAATCCCACTGTCTAAAATGTGTATCCGTGCCCCCTATTTGTGCTTACTGTGTGAGAGAAGAGTATGTTGGGTATGGGTATGGGTATCCATGGCTTGGGCTTGAGCTTGAGTGCGATAATCCAAGGTTCAATTGTAGCCTGATAAACCCAGCTATGGACTGGCTTGGCTCAGATGGAATGATTAATTGGTTGTGAGAGAGTGAATGTCCCCTTTTCCTTGAAGGAATCATGCCCAGCTCGGGGGTGGCCTTCGGACGGACTCAGTATAAGCTGTCGAAGAGCCTATGGCTGGGTGGAACGTTGCAGCGACATAGTTAGTTGCTTGGGCAGTTCCAAAATGAAGATAAGTGTTTTTATGTCTATGTATTTACTCTTGCAATGTTTAATTAATGATTATTTTGATATGCTGGATGAGCGTAAAGTGTGTGTGTGGATTAGTTTTAAATTCCGCTGTGCATATTGCCTAATTGTATCTACACACCAATGTTTAAATTCTTATGATTCTAATTAGTGGGATGAGTTTTATGAAATGCCCAGATTTGAGTGCCATGTTCCCTTCCTTGCATTGGGTCAGCAGGTGGGTACGTGACAGTTTGGTATCAGAGCCAGGTTGCAGCATTGGGCCTCTATGGGCCAAATCCAATTACAGTCACAAGGAAAAAAGAATCCGGAAATTGTTTCCAAAGTTTTTAAAAATTTGTTTAAGTCTGTTTCAGAAAGAAATCCCGAATGTCTTCTGAAACTGCGGAAGCATTCGGCGAATTGCTCCGAAACTGCGGAAGCATTCGGCAAATTGCTCCGAAACTGTGGAAGCATTTCGCGAGTTTTTCCGCAACGCGGAAGAGTTCGGGAAGTCGCCCCAAAAATACGGAAGGAATTCCCTTCCGAAATTTGTGGAAGGAATTCTCTTCCGAAATTTGTGGAAGGATTCCGCGAGTTGTCCCGCAATGCAGAAAAATTCGGCGAACTGCTTCGAAAAAGCAGAAATTTTTTTCTAAGTCTTTGGCGTTAAAAAGAAGTTTTCGGAAGGATTTCTCTTCCGAAATTTGCGGAAGAGTTCCGCGAATCTTCCCGAAACTGCGGAAGCATTCCACGAATGGCTCCGCAACTGCGGGAGCATTCGCTGAATCGCTCCGCAACGGAAGCGTTCCGCGAATGGCTCCGCAACTGTGGGAGCATTCGCCGAATCGCTCCGCAACTGCGGAAGCATTCGGCGAATTGCTCCGCAATTGGGGGAGCGTTCAACGAATCGCTCCACAACAGGAGCATTCGCCGAATGGCTCCGCAATTGCGGGAGCATTCATCGAATGGCTCCGCAACTGCGGGAGCCTTCGCCGAATTGCTCCGCAATTGCGGGAGTGTTCGGAGAACCGTCACGCAACGGCGGCAAAAAAAAAAAAAAGAGTAAAGTGACCGAAACTTGATTTTTGGAAAGAAGGAATATTCGGGCTCAGAATGGAATGATTCCTGTGGGGCTCGGAGGCCATTGACGAAGGCCATGAAAGAACCAGTGAAGACCCCGAGCCCATTACACTCCGATTTGACAGAAAATGGATAATAGTGACTTTTGAAGGACGGAGTCCCGAGGCTTGACAGAATGTCGGTTTGAGGTGAAATTGATATGAGGCAGTCATGAAGCAGGAACCATGTTAAGTTCAGAATCTTGGAGCCAAAATCCAAGGGATGTGAAGTCGGGGTGAGCAAGAAGGCCAAAGAGCACTATTCCGGGCCACTTTTTCGGGATTTTGAAAAGCTTGTGGGCAGTAAAAGTGACCCTAGATGTGGGAATAAATTTTTTTACTAAACTAAACATTTCATATTCTCATTAAGACGGACAGTTTCCGTTAAACGAAGATTTCCCAGAAATGCACCGTTTGGGAGATAGCCATTTTTGGCCCAAAATTTGGAATTTTGGAAAAATGTGAAAAGTGGGAAGTAGTAAAACCCAGAAATTCATAGAAGATGAATGGTGCATCGGAATTGAAATCCGTGAATTGCCGAGTGTTCCTTGTTATATGGACTAACTTCGCCTGATATAAAAGTTTTTTTGATTCCTCATAGATTTTCTCCCGCAGGTGGTTAAAGTTGGCATTCTGGACCAAAATGCAACTGTGTAAAATGTGCAGAATTGGAGTGAAAGTTGTCATTTTTGAAGAGATGCAGTTCCCGCACCCGATGTCGGAATGGAGCATGAAGACAGGAATTGGAAAGTCTGTCTAGCAGGGAACAATGATGCATGACCAGAGTTTGAAGGAGGTCTACCTATATCATAGATATTTAGTGCAGAAGAGTGCCAGTGGCTGTTTTGACAAACAAATTTTGTTGTCAATATGGGCAATTTTTACAATTGCATGATATGGAAGAGGAATTCCATGTTACAATGAGGGATTGAAAAGGGAAGAATTCTTTAAACCCCTATTTGTTATCATACTTATAATTATGAAATTGTCATATGGCATAAAAATGTTAAAAATGTAAGGGATTACATAGATGTATATGCACTAGATGGCACCTTAACAAACATTGCATAGTGCATATGGAAATGCTTGTGCATAAATGGGATATTGCATATTGGTAGAATAATGAAGTTTGCATATGCAATGAACCACTAATAGAGAATATTGTGGTTGATAATCACTATTGATGTTGGTATTGGTTGTAGGACCAAAGATAACAAAGAGCATGGCTAAATGTGTTGAGGATGTTGTTGCATGAAGCCAACAACCTTATGCAGAAATGATGGTGCAACAAATCTATGATCATAAAGTTGGCAAAAGGACTGAGCAGCCTTGGTAAGAGGCCAACTGATCAGGTAACATCAGGCGATGTTAATGGTAACCATGCAGGTAATGATTATTGGTGCCAAATTGCATGAATGTTGAAAGAGAATTTGGAATGATCTCTTCAACTATGTTTGAGCTATGTTGAGTTAGTTTGCATGTGATATGGAATACTGATTGGGACTGTTAACCTACCAAGCTTGGTGAGGTGTGGGTAAGTAAAGGAAATGATCTTTACACCCTATGACTGTTTAAAAACCTCAATGCATTCATATGAATTTATATCATGCCATGTGTATGTTGGTTATGTGCCTAATAACCAAAGCGAGTGAGGACTGGTGGTCCTGATTATGGTAATGCAGAATAGTAAGTACATGAAGAGCCAAATCATGATCGATGGGCTGCTAGAATGCTCTATGGAAGGACAGAGTTGTATGAATGATATGACTGTGAAATAATGAGTATTTACGATTTATTTAAGTTGCATGGATAGTGTGACTATGTCTTGAAATTATATTGTGATAATGATGTATATATAGAAATGTATATATATTTCATTGCATTTCAAATGTTAAACAGCTGAAGGTGTTTGAATTATTGAGTATTATAATTCTGAGATCACTTCAATGACTGTTATGGCAATGAATGATTATGTGCGTAGATACTCACAACGTGTTTGGCTGATTGAAGTTTCAATTTTCAGGTAGAAAAGTCTTGCGTATGGCAATGAGGATAAGTCCATAGTAAAGACCGGGATCTACCATGTGCAAAAACCAAAGGTTATGAGAAGGATTCTCATGGTTGTAAATTTACGCATGAAACGAATCTGAAAATTGTCTGGTTTAAGTTTATGAGAATAGTCTCATAGTTGCAAATCTAATTTCTGTAGGAAAACAGAGTTACAAATTTCAGATTTGAGAATTTGCTTATAATTGCTAATGATTGTTTGGCTTATATAGAATTGTGTCTGGAGGACATGCTGTAGGTGGATGTTCAGGTATGGTAGCAAGGGTGAAACCATAATGGGCAGAGTGATACCACTTACAAGAGCCAAACAATATGAGGAGAGACTCATTGCTAAGCAAATCAATTTCTGTAGGAGACAGAATTGTAAATTCATATTGAATTTAATTATTAATGCTATTGATTGGGTATGGAACAATCATATTTGAAGCTTATTGCTAAATGTTGCTGATTGTTTGGCTATTTGATAAAGTGTGCCAGGATGACACATTGCAGGAAGACCATGTGTGAGGGCCTGCAGAAGCCAAACTAGATGGGAAGGATCCCATGCTTTGGAAATGGGTTTCGGGTGAAACGCCATTGTAAATGTTGACAATGTCTCAGCCGAACTGCATGTTGGTAAAGCATGTGAGTGAGACAGTAAATTATGCCAAGAAGGAATGTGTGGGTTATGGCATGTGAAAAGATTGGGGTCGCAAACCGAAGGACTATTGACTCAGATAAGGGAGCCCCCATTCTTCGCAAATGAAGAAAATATACATCTGTGAAACGAATGAGTATTCGGTAACCCTAACTAAGGATATACATGTCTGGTTATTAGATTTAATATGCAGAGCATGTTTTATTATTTCATTATTGTTCCAGACTGCTTGAGTGTGACTAAGGCCTACATGGCTCACATCGAAAAGGGATGCATACCTTTCGGGTGGTGGGTTATGTTAGGGTTTCAATATTGACTACACCCTAAGGGAATGGACGCATTCTTGGTGTTTCAATACTTGATAGTGAATGGTATGAAATATGATTACGATTTTGGAGAAGCAATACTGATGAGTCTGCTTATCCTTCTTGTGCTATCAGCTTACATAGATGCAATTTGGTGTTGCACGTAAGAGGCAAAGTGAAGAAAGGGTGCTCAAGAGGACTGTATGGGCAGTGGTAACCTTTCTACGCTCACACTAAAGGACACTAGAAGAGATGGATAGGCCCGAGGAGCTGTGTTGCAGAAAAGGGGTATCATCCTTGTGTAGTGTGAGTGGGTATTGTGGGGCCATGCTAGCCTACGGTCAAGTGAGTCACCTATGGAGTTCCTGGAGGGAACCACTGGTTGCATAAGAGAAGGAGCCACGTAATCATATTATGTTGTTCATATTACCTGATAAACCTAGTCGATGTACTGGCTTGGCAATGGTTGTTGTATGCCTGATAAACCCAGTCGACGTACTGGCTTGGCATTGGTTATTTGGGAGTTGTGGTGAAAGGTTGTTGGATGCCTGATAAACCCAGTTGGTGTACTGGCTTGGCATGTTGTTAAATTAATGCTTGACAAACCCAGTCGGTGTACTGGCTTGGCATTGGTTATTTGCATGTTGTGGAGGTATTGGTTATTTGGGTGTTATTTCCTGACAAACCCAGTCGGAGAACTGGCTTGGAAATGATTGTCGTATGCTTGATAAACCCAGTCGGCGTACTGGCTTAGCATACTGATTTTTGAAATGCTTGATAAACCCAGTCGACGTACTGGCTTAGCATACTGATTTTTGGGATGCCTGATAAACCCAGTCGGCGCATTGGCTTGGCATTGCCTATTCGGATGACGTTGTGGAGCAGCATGTGTGCTGGCCAAGCATCCACCCCACAGGTGATCCAAGGCTTGTAAAGCAGAGAAGGAAACCTGTGGAGTAGCGAGGAGAAATGCACAATACAGATAAGTATTCATTTTCATTTATATCTTGTTTGGAATAATGAAGACTTCAGGTATAAGTCTTATGGCAACCAAGCTAATGCACTGTTGTTTCTTTATTGGAAACCTTGGCCATTACAGGAAGCAAGGACCCTGAAAGAACTATAAATGCTTGGTAAAGCCAGAGAGTAACTGGTTGGAGCTATTAATGCTTGGTAAAGCCATAGAGTAACTGGTTGGGCGCTATAAAATTCTTGGTAAATTCAGAGAATAGTTGGTGGGAACATTAACCACTTGATGTTGTGGAGCAGCCGGCGTGCTGGCCAAACATTCCCTTAAACAATTGATAAAACCAGTCAGCGTATTGGCCTGGCATTTCCTATTCGAATGGTTGTGGAGTAGCCTACGTGCTGGCCCAACATTCATTGTTGTATCCACGGGAAATCCAATGCTTGGAAAGCAAAGAAGGATCCTGTGGGATAAAGTGAAGACATCCAATAAAGATAAGTATTTGGTTATCTTGCAACTCTTGCTTATGAATATACATGTGTATATGATTTAATTATGATTTCTTAAATTCTCATTTGGAGATAAACCCTATGAAAATACACTAAACATGTGAATTGACTCAATGTTTGAGTGTAGGTATTGCTGGAAGCAGGGACTATGAAAGCATCTAGAGGATGCATGGGGACATATGACTATCCTAAGGAGCTCAGTATGAGCAGTAATGAAAGATGGTGCTAGTGGAACTGTGTGGATCCTAGCAGCTAAAGGTTCTGTAAGCAACAATGGGGAAGGGTTCCCTAGTTGAAAGCCATTAGATAGACCTTATACACTAAAGTGTCATAGCCGAGAAAGGGCAAGTCAAGCATTCACATTGAAGTGAAAGAGGCCAAGGAGCATAGAACCACCAGTGATGGTGTGGCTCCGGATTGGAACAAGACTAAGAGGGGGAAAACTCTTACTCTTCTCTTTCCTTTGACTGATGCATCTTAGAAACAAAGGATTGTTGAGTGCATGTCATAAATGAAAACAAATTGTGTTTCGTTGCTTGAAATGAATTGCGAATGCTAAAATAGTTATTTTCTTGTGAAAGGATGAACATGAATGAGTCCATGTGTATATTGGGAAAGCATGAAATGTGTGGAAGTCTCATGAGTAAAGCATGGACGTTCCATGTCAATTAGGCAAATAATTGACTAATTTTTAATATTGTGATATGCTTGTCCTAACAGGAATTGCCATGATAAGTCTCACAGGAGAGACATTGAAAGCCATTGATTACAGCTATTACTAGCCAAGTGTTGCTGGTGAGAAAAGAGAGAGCCATTTGTGCACCATGATCATGGCAGCATACCATAAGCTATTTGTTTTGGCTGGAAGTCTTCCTCAATTAGTTACCAGGACAACAAGGAAGATGAAATCCATGAAATTCCAGACTTGTAGATTAGCTGGAAGATAAACAAACGGAAAGGGATTGCTCTGGAGAAATGCCCACCTGTAGAGCTAGAAGACCAAAGCTAGCAGGAGCAGCTTGTGGAAGTTAGAGGACTTGATCCTGAAAGTTCAAAGTAAAGGGATGAAACGCAAGACAGACCTGTCTCAGTTTGTGAATTTTGAATCATGTGTAAAGTGGGTATATAGTCCGAAGTCTTGGAACACCGAGGACGGTGTTATTCCAAGGGGAGGGGAATGTAATGTCCCCAGTTTGACCCCATGGCATTAACATTATAAATGATGTAATATTGTTATGAAATCATGGTGAGGAGATCAAGGCCAAGGCCCCGCCATCGATTTAGTGATGCATATGGTTTGTGTGATAGCAATGCACATTGGAAATTCAAATATCATGTAATATGCATTTTAATAAAAATACCCACAACTAGCTATGCAATGCAACAAAGAGATGGGGGCATGATTTCACAATGAATTGGAAGGGAAAACATTCAAACCCTTGAGCCACTAGAGTCAAGCCAAGTGTCAATGAGAGAACCCATCAAACCCTCAACTACCCATGTTGACTTTTGTACCCAACCATTGATTTCTCCCAAGAGTTGGTTGAGGTAGTTAATGCCTTGGGAATGGAGAGGTATGGCTGTCCAAATTCGGGTATGGACAAGCCACCCTTTATGGAAAAACGTTTTTGTCTCCTTGGGCAAGAAAAGAGCCATGAATTTATCCCCCAAGCCATTATCCATGATCATTCTTCCTCCCTCACGAGTTTAGAGCTACCTGGGTGTTTTCCAGGCATGTTGCAGCGTTTTCTTCATTTTCCCCAGTAGAGAAGGACGTTTTATGTGTTGTATACTAGTGGGGAAGAAGGGAAATCAAATGGGGGTTCAATAGAGACCGTTTTGGCCTATTGAAGGCTGAGATATTTGGGGAAGAAATCATTTTCCCCCCTGTGGTTGTTTTCCCATCCCACAATCCGTTTTTTGGTTGGGAACGTTTTTGGGAAAACCCATGGCCATCTTATTTGTAAATCCCACTGTCTAAAATGTGTATCCCTACCCCCTGTTTGTTCTTACTGTGTGAGAGAAGAGTATGTTGGGTATGGGTATGGGTATCCATGGCTTGGGCTTGAGCTTGAGTGCGATAATCCAGGGTTCAATTGTAGCCTGATAAACCCAGCTATGGACTGTCTTGGCTCAGATGGAATGATTAATTGGTTGTGAGAGAGTGAATGTCCCCTTTTCCTTGAAGGAATCATGCCCAGCTTGGGGGTGGCCTTCGGACGGACTCAGTATAAGCTGTTGAAGAGCCTATGGCTGGGTGGAACGTTGCAGCGACATAGCTAGTTGCTTGGGCAGTTGCAAAATGAAGATAAGTGTTTTTATGTCTATGTATTTACTTCTACAATGTTTAATTAATGATTATTTTGATATGCTGGATGAGCATGAAGTGTGTGTGTGGATTAGTTTTAAATTCCACTGTGCATATTGCCTAATTGTATCTGCACACCAATGTTTAAATTCTTATGATTCTAATTAGTGGGTTGAGTTTTATGAAATGCCCAGATTTTAGTGCCATGTTCCCTTCCTTGCATTGGGTTAGCAGGTGGGTACGTGACAGGGTAGGCCATTTAGAGTGGTCATCACCACTTCACCATTCTCCACCATTTCATCCACTGCTTCTAGTTGTTCCTTGATCTGGGAGACCCTTGAAAAATAAGATTGAATGGTTTCTCCATTCTGAAACTTTACTCCTTTCAATTGGTTCCGCAGGGTCATCTTCCAATTTATGTTCTTCCCTTCAAATAGCTTGGTCAAAGATTCAAACATCTCCTTGGGTGTCTTAAGAGAAGACACATGGGGTATGAGATGATCTTTGATAGAATCAGCAATGATTCTCTTTTCCTTCACCAAGTTCTTCTTATGCAATACCTTGGCCTCTTCATCCTCTGGGATAGGGATGTCTTCTTTTATATATGAGTCCAACTCATTCTCTTCCAAGATTAACCCAATCCTATACTTCCAGGCTCGGAAGTTATCAGACTCTTCAAGCTTATCCTCAAGCTTGGTGTGGAGAGACATCTTAAAGAGTACTTCAAATGGAAATAGAAAAGATTTAGGTCTTACCACTTGAAATGCTGAAAACTGGATCTGGTCCCGGATTAGGGTTTGTCGAAAAAACCCTAAAAATTCAAAATGTGAATTTCAAATTTCTGAAAGGATAGAAAGATGCGCTTTGATGAGATAATCAGCCTGGTGCATTCAGAATTTGAAATCAGCAAAGTTTTACCCTTCAGATTTGACTTTTTGCCCTCTCGGGTTCACTAAGGAGAGCCCTGAATTAGGGTTTGAGTTTCCCGGAGATCTACCCAGCCAAAAATATCGATCCAAATCTCTAAACTTCGATTTTTGCAAGGATCTTCCAACTGTGTCTTCAGATTCCAGAAATTCCTATTTTTGTGGAAACCCTAATTTTTAGGGCCAAATCTGAAAATGCTCGGAATTGAATTCTGATTGGACAGATAGATGCGCCTTGATGAGTAGAGTCAATCTACTATACTGTTTTTCCAAAATCCGTGGAGAGAAACCCAATAAACAAGAAACTCAAGTTTCCGTCACTGCAAAATGTCTTCTTCTCAGGTTAGCTCTGATACCATGTTGAATTTTGAGCATTAATTCACAATACGCTAGGATCTTTACTGAGAGAATAACATATACAGTATATCAATGCATGACAATCACAATAAGCATGACAAGCATCACAAGAATCAAAAGCATGAGAGACAAGAGACACAGAGTTTCCGTGGGGAAAACCATAAGGTGAAAAACCCCACAACTTCCTCAGAGATAGAGAGAGCAATGGCTCAACCAAAGTAAAACCAAAATACACTGAGATAGTCTCCTAGTAGAAGATGATCCTCCTCCTCACTAGTGCTCCACTTTCTGAGTGAGAGTGAGATACTTTTCCGAGTGATCTAAATAGAGTTCACCTGATCTCTATTTATACTAATTTGTTTTCCCAGTGACCTTATGGGGCCGACTTGTCTAGCTGGGTACATCCACATTATAATATATATAATTCAGGGCCGACCCCACATGGTGGTCTAATAACCCATCGTCAAGTACACACACTTGCGACACTTGTCAATCCACATGAAGACACTTCCTTATAGAGGAATAACACATCTCTAATAAGGGTACAATAAAAATATATGAAATACATAGATGAAATACATTCCGAAGTTACATATACATCAACAGCTCGCCTCAGGACGTCAGCTGAGAAGGAGTTCGGCATGCTTAACAGACTCTCTCCCTCACCCACGAAGCAACCGGGATGTACATTGAAGAGGTGGATTATGAAGAGTATCCACAGACTGGAACCATATTCTGTATGGATCGAGAGGTACATAGCTTAGTGCACACGTCATTCGCACACGAGGGAATGACATCACAGGGGAAAGCGTCTTCATTCAAAAACAAGGTGACAGATTCCAGTTCAACCCATAATTTAATTGTAGGTTCTGGGATGAAATCTCATCATGATCCAAAGTCGAGAAGGACAAGAGGAATTCTTCCGAGGAAGGTGAACGCCAAACTAATCATGGGCAAAGACATCCTTCTCAATCAAATTCTGAATGACCTGAATTTGGACCTGGTAGGCAGATTTTGCGGCAAGGTGATAAGAAGAGAGATGTTTTAGAGGTGGATGGAATCAAATTGGAAACCAAGCTTAGGCTACTCCCTGGAGTTTCACGTTCTGCCTCATGGATGGTTTCTTGTGAAGCTGCGACAGGAGGAGGATGAAAGAAATCTAATGAAGCGGAATTGGCATTAGGGACCTTCAGGTTTAATTTTACAAAACTGGAGGGTGGACTTCAATGCGAGGAAGGAGCCACACAACAAACAATAGCTATGGGTAATTTTTCCAGGCTTACCGATGGTTTTTTGGCAGAAACCATTTTTGGAGGCATTAGGGAACAAGTTGGGCAAATTTGTATCCTTAGAAGAGGAGTGGGAGACAAAAATTGATCGTAGATGCGCCAATATAATAGTATAATTGGACTTGAGAGAAGGAATGTTCGAAGAAATATCAATTCAAATGCACGGAAGTACCTAGACTCAGAAAATGGACTATTGGAAGCTTCCTTTTAGATGTTTTAGCTGTCATAAAGTTGGGCATATTCAGAAGGATTGCACTGCCCTTAAAGAAACTGTGCGCTTCAAAATGGTTTGGGTAAAAAAGGATAAAACTTCTTCTCTTTCCCATCCAACAGAAGCTGGAGGTTTAAAGACAGGAGGACACTCCACGCAAAAGGTGACTATTGTAAAAGGTCGCAGCACGAAGGCAAGAACAGAACTTTTGTTAGAATTTTCTCACATTTCAATAGGGGGCGATGAGGTAGGTCAATCCTATAAAATGACAGACTTTGGTAAGCATCCTGACAACATCCCACCCCAGGTAAAGGCTTTCAGTACAACAAAAGGTGGTGGGGAAGCAGTCAGGTCGAAGGATTTAGAAGAAACAAGTATAAAAGAAGGTAAGGTCCAGCTGGTGAAGGAAGCCTCCAGCCTAACATGAAATCAAGTAGTAGGCCTACCTCCTATAGAGGAACAAAGAGGAAAACATCAAGTCAACAGTCCATTTCCGGACGAAAAAGGTACTAATTCTTCTCTCCCTGATGAAAATGTTTCCTTTAATTCCAAGGATCAGGGTTTCAAAGAGGATGAAGGGGAGCTCTCTCCACTTGTTTCTATGCCTCCTCCACTTTCCTCCCCTTCGCCCTCAAACTTAGTTCTCTCCCCTTTAAAAACCAAAGTCTCTCAAAAGAAGGTTTATGATCTAAGATCTCATAGGGCAGAGAAGTTGGAAGAAGCTCAGGTGTCAACTAGAGGCTTAGCCCTTAATCCCTTGCAGAAGACACAGGTCGGAAGAAAATCCTTGCTTTCTTTGGCTAAAAAACAAGCGATAACAAATATAAAAAAAGGGAAACAATCTACTATAGCCCGATCTCTTAGAGTTGGTCAAGCCTTGTGCAAGGGTTCTTGATGTTAATTCTTTCCCTAAATGCAAGGGGGGCAGGGGGAGCCTCTAAAAAAAGTTCCCTCAAAATACTATTACACAACATAAAATCAATTGTTTTGATTCTTCAAGAGACAATGATGGAAGGGAAAAAAGCGGAAGAATTGATTAGTGATTGCTTAAAAACCTAGAATGTGGAAAGTATATATGTGGTGGGACACTTTGGAGGACTAATAACAACGTGGATCCCATATTTATCTACGCTTTCAGTTTCCCGCTACGACTTTGTTTTGGAAACAATGATAGAAGATGGGGAGACTGGCCTCTCCTTTTCAATTCTAAATGTATACAGACCTTATTACGACATAAATACTTTCGGGAATCACTTGGAAATTACACTGCCCTGGATCATCCTAATGTAATATTAGGGGGCGATCTAAATTTAACTCTCTCAGCGAATGAGTATTGGGGAAAGAATGTGAGATGCGATTCACTGAGCCCTTATTTAAACAACGTTTTGGAACAAAACGTTCTGATAGACATTGTTCTAGTTAAGCTGGAACCTACGTGGAGAAATAGAAGAGGAGGAGATCAGGATATCTCCAAGAGACTAGAACGGTTCCTTGTAAGTGAATTTTTAGTAAATGATCATTTGATACTACAATATTCGATTGAAACGGGGGGATCTTCAAGCCATATGCCTGTAGTTTTGAAAGTAAAATCCCTAGAGAAAAAACCTCCTCCCCCTTTCAAATTCAATCCCCATTGGTTTGAAGAGGAAGAGTATAGAAACCTAATCCTGAACTCTTGGAAACCCTTAAAGGAATCACAGGGTCACTCCTTCATGAAACAGTTCATAGACAACCTGGCAAGAATGAAAAAGATCTCAAAGGATTGGGATAAGGAACACAAAACTAATTTTCAGAAAGAGCTAAAGGAGGTGGAACAAAAAATTGCTGAGATGTTCAATAAGAATGAGTTAGGATCTTTTCCATAGAAGAAGTGGATTTGATGAAACAGTTAGAAGGAAAAAAGGATACCCTTCTATTGCAGGAGGAACAAAAGTGGAGACTCAAAAGCAGATCTTTATGGATTTCAGAGGGAGACAAAAACACAAAATACTTCCATAATTTCACCTCTCATCGTAAAATCATTAACACAATAACTGAAATTAAGGATGAGCATGGTAATTCAGTCAGCACATTCGCAGACAAAGCTCAGGCAACAATTAAAAATTTCGATGCTATCTTCTCAGAGAGTACTTCTTGCCCTATTTTTGAAATTTTGGAGGTCCTTAGAATCTTTCCCCGCTTACTTACAGATGAAAGGAATGAATATTTTACGAAGGAAATAACAGAGGAGGAGGTAAGATATGTTCTCGACTCCTTTCAGAAAGGAAAAATCCCAGGCCTAGATGGATTCACTCTTGAATTTTTATTAGGTTTCTATGAACTATTAAAAGAGGATTTACTGGAAGTAGTGAAGGAATCTCAGAAGACAGGAAAGTTATGGGATCCATAAATGCGACTTTTATCACTCTCATTCCAAAAAAATAGAAAGTCGTTTCCTTTGACTACTTTCACCTAATTTATTGCTGCAATTTGATCTACAAGGTAATAGCCAAAATCATAGCCCAAAGATTAAATCCTATCTTCAGTGAGATCATCTCAGAAGAGCAATTCGGGTTTCTTTATAATGGGAAGATACATGATGCAGTCTCACTGGCACAGGAATCCATTCATTCTATCAAAAAAGATAAAATGAGTGCCTTTGCACTCAAGCTAGATCTCTCAAAAGCCTATGATAGGGTAAATTGGACCTTTTGAGGTTGGTTTTAATCCAAATTAGAATGTCTTTGGAGATGGTGGATTGGATAATGGGTTGCCTTCACTCAAATTCTTTGGCTATTTTGATAAATGGATCACCTCCTAACTTCCTGCGCCCCTCAAGAGGTTTAAGGCAAGGTTGTCCCCTCTCACCTTTTTTGCTCCTATTGATAGCAGAAGCACTGAGTCGTTTAATACATAATGCCAAAAATATAGGGAGGATTGAAGGTCTCAAGGTCTCAAGCTCAGAAGAAATCACGCACACCCTTTTTTTAGATTATGTCCTTCTCTTTGGAAATAGTAATGACGGAAATCTCAGATCCTTTGCTTCAATCCTAGATACCTACAAAAAGGCAACAGGAATGGAAATAAACCTTCAAAAATCTAATCTGGTTCACAATGATTTCTCAGAAGCCTTACTGCAAGTGTCAAAAGAGATAATCCCTTACCCTTCAGTACCAATGTCAGATGGGTTCAAATATCTCAGCTTTTTCCTTAAACCAAACTGCTACTCTTTTCAAGATTGGACATGGTTATACAAGAAGGTAGAGGCTCAAATCTCAGCCTGGACTAATCTTTTTCTCTCTAGAGGAGGAATATTAGTACTTCTAATAGCATTTATACAAAGTATCCCAGTTTATTGGGCGTCAATTGCATACATTCCTAAACTGATCCTAACAAAGATAAGGAAGAAGTGTTTCTATTTCCTTTGGACAACCAACAGAAAAAAGAAGGCATACCCCTTGTAAAATGGTCTTCTCTCTCACTTCCAAAGGACCTTGGGGGTCGGGGCATAAAAAACCCTACCCTCTTCTGCAAGGCTCTGGCAGTCAAATCACTATGGAGACTCGCTCAGAACCCTGGATCGTTGTGGGGAAGGGTAATGAGCTCAAAATATAGCCCTAGTTCCACAATAATAGATTGGTTTAGGAACATAGTCAAAACCCAATAAAACGGTTCAGTGGGGTGGAAAGCGATGGTAACAACATTTCCTTTGATTGACACCTAGACAACTTGGAGGATAGGTGATGGTAAAATGGTAAGACTCGGAGAGGACCCATGGGCTGTCGTAAGGGAAGACTTTAGACTATTAGACTCTTTAGTATCTCAACTGAGAGCCAAAAGGCTCAATGTACTAACCAACTCCCAACCTCAACGGCCTCAACAGAAAGGCAGAGAAGGATGGAAATATTCACAGGCTCTCGAACCATCTGATGTGGAAGTGGTGGAATGGAACGGCTACATAAGCAGATTAGTAGCAAATTTCATCCATATAACAGAGGATACACTTGACATATTAATCTGGACCAAAAATGTAGAAAATGGTGATTATACAACAAAGTTAGGATATGAAGCTGCATGCGAAGATCAGGCTTGTGGAGAAAAAAAGTGGTGGTGGAGGAAAATCTTGAAAATTCATAGCCCACTGAAAACTATAATCACCTAATGGTTGGTTTTAAACAATAAACTCTTGACTTGGGAAGTACTAAAAAAGAGAGGTTTTCAAGGTCCAGGCATCTACGTTTTGTGTAAAGCACAGGAGGAACAGACATCGCATTTGTTTAGTTTCTGCCCCTATGCAGGTCACATTTGGAATTCTGCTAAGTACTTCAACATTAACAATCCACCTTCAGGAATTTCTGCAAAGCTGAAACAATGCACGCAAGCTTGGTGGCAAAATGAAGGGGTATGCTGTTATGAAGCCTTTCTAGCTCTTTTTGTTTATAGCATTTGGGCGGCTCATAACAAAGCGATTTTCCATAATGTTTGGGTTCCTCCTGAGCTCACTAGTGCGCTCCTTTTGAAAAAATTACAGGAACACAAGTTCTCACCCAAACCAGCAAAGAAACGAGTGTTAGTATCTCCAAAGATAAATAAGAACGTTCCTTGGGTCTTTGATGTAGGGGCATCGGGACTTAGGTAGATCAGTCGAAGTTGATCGACATGAGAAGACCGACTAGAGAAAGTACCAAAGACCATTGGTGCGGATGAGCAGGTTGGATGTCGAAGTCAACAATTCGAGCAAGCTGTCGAAGCAATCGACGGGAGTGAAGAGGTCGAGAGTCGACATGTCAATGTCGACAGACGACAGTTGATAGTCGACATGTGAATATCGACAGATGACAAGTTGTATGGGAGTCACAGTAAGGTCGACATGTTGTCGGACCGCGACATCGATAGGTTGGGCATAAGCCAAGCGAGGAGGAAGGGGTATACTAGTGAAGCCTTGGGTTGAGAAGGAAGCTGACAGGTGAGTCGAAGCTGACAGTGTGGCCGACATGACAGATTACTGTAGCTTGTCAAAAGGAAACGTAGAAATCAAGGAGAGTGCTTGGAAATAGTTCGGAGTTGCTAAGGAAGTTAATGGCAGTTATTACAGGTGGGTGAAGACATGATAGATGTCGTCACAGGAAGAGACTGTGCAGTACGGTCGGGGCACTGACAGTTTCATATCTGTAGGATCATGGAAGGATCGGTTGACAGAGAATGCATGTCTCGGGGATCACAGTGGTCTCGGAAACAACGGCAGTAGAGTAGAAGGTTTGTGTGTAGACACACAACATGGGGGGATAGTTCCATTGTGTTGGAGTTGCAGAGCAGAGTTCGGGGAGAAGTTCTGTAGATTGCAGAGAACAGTCACACAACTACCGAACCAGAAGAGATCGAGCCATAGCTCAGAGTTCCACAGTCAACCAGGAGAGGGTGAGGTCAACACACTGAGAGAGCACACCACAGTTACTTCTCTATTGTAACGACTGAGGCCGACAAGTAGTTAGTTATTTGTATTTACAGTTATTCCTTATTGTAACCGATTGGTAGAAGTAATATAACCACTTCTGGCATTCTATTTTACACCTTGTTGTGTGATCATTGTGGTCGTGTCGTGTGTAATTTTAAGCAAGAACCTTTAGGTGACTAGGGCGACTTGCTTCAGTTGGTATCATAGCTATAGTATCCTGAGAGCCGAAGGATAGCTATATAAGAGCGGAAGAAATCCTGTGTGCAGAAGAACGGCAGTGGTATTAAGCCTGCAAGTGCATTGAATAGCTCCAGCTGAGGTTGGGTAGGGTTGTGCACAACTTGTTGAATTCCATTTGCAATTGGATGGGTGGGAGTTTCAGCAGAGGTTGAAAATGGATCACAGAGGCGTTAATGTCCAAGGACGAAGAGCGCGTGGTGCAACAGTCACAATTGATCATGAGATGTTCGACGAATGCGTTTGAACAATGTGAACCTTGACAAATGAAGTCGCATCGATCAAAGAAAGCCAAAGGCATGGTTGTATTCCTGACGCGCTAGACCACAGAGACAAGGAAGTTGAAGAAGTGGAAGCTCGGGAAGCCGTAGGAGATGAACCAGAAGAAAAAATGATCAAATTTCTGGCAGAGATGAGAGGTCGGACCAAGATAGACGTTCCTACCTTCTCGGGAAGTCTAGATCTAGAAGATTTGAACGACTGGTTTAGAGAGATGGAGAAATACTTCGATATAGAGTATATTGGGGATCCTAAGCGGGTTAAGACTGCATGTCTGAGGTTGAAGGGTCATGCCTCATTGTGGTGGGGCAATGTACATGCTGACAAAGTCAAGAAAGGCAAGGAGAAAATCAAGTCTTGGGACAGGATGGTCACCAAGAAAGTTCTTGCCGAACGACTATGTAATTTCCTTGTTCATGAAGTTGCAGAACTTTCAACAAAAGGAGATGACTGTGAAGGAGTACACGGAAGAGTTCTACAGAGTGTCGATAAGTTCGGGCCAGACCGATGAAGGAGAAGAAGCTGTTGCTAGGTATGTGAACGGATTGAAATATGCAATTCAAGATGAATTTAGCATGTCAAGATTCAGAGAAGTAGGTGAAGCCTACTAGTTAGCTCTGAAGGTGGAAGAAAAATTGTCGAGGAAATCCGCAGCGACTAGAGGTCGAATGACTGGTCGGGGTGCGAAGATTGTTTCCGCGAAAGGCTTGAAAGTAGCGGTTACAAGAGGGAAGTTGTCAAGATAATCGACATGTGGAAGGGACATCGACAAGAGAGAAAGCGCATGAAAACCGACACGGTGGTTGTGAGAACCACGGTTGAGGTGTGTATGGTTGAGGTGGTCCATCTGACAAAAAGGGAGCTAACATACTAGCCATAATCTGTTATAAGTGTCATGGAGCGGGGCACAAGGCATATGAATTCCCATAGAACCTACATGCTGTAGAGGAGTCGAAACCCATACGTCGAAGAGATGAGCAAGTCGACGAGAGGGAAGAGTCAGCATCCGATAGCAGTAGAGAGGAGAAAAGAAGGAACCGAAGTCTGACGATTAGCAAAACATTGGTTCAATAAGACAAACGCGACGAGCAAGAGCCGACACAGTGGAAGGCGATCTTTTGAATGAAGGCGCGAATTGGAAAATGGTGTTGCAAGACCATAGTTGATGGTGGAAGCACTGAGAATCTTGTGTCGACAGAGGTGATCTACAGGATCGGATTGAAATGTCGAGAACACCTACACCCACACAAGATCTCATGGTTGTAGAAAGGACATCATGTGAAGGTGACTAGATAGTTCCTGATTAACTTCAAGGTCAGGAAGTTGGAGGACAACATACTATGTGACGTAATCCCAATGGACGTGTACCATCGATTGTTAGGAAGACCATGGCAATATGATCGGAAGATGATCTATGATGGTCGAGCTAACATACTCACAGTGTGAAAGAATGGCATGCAGAGGACTCTTAAGCCAAAACCAGAGGAGCAAGCCGACGGTAAGAAAGGTGAGAGAAACTTTTGGGAGAAACACGTGCTGATGTGTTTAGCGAAAGAATTCCTTGTGGAGGAGGAAAATCAGTCGGGGTGTTATGCTATCATTCTGAAGGGACCATGTGTCGAGAGGGTGACAAAGGAGAAAATTCTGGTCGAATTCGGGAAGATATTTGAAGAGTTCAAGAGCATAGTAGTCGATGAGACACCGATGGGATTGTCGCCGACAAGGAGCATATCCCATCAGATCGACTTGATCCTAGGGTCAAGTTTGCCAAACAAGGCACCGCATAGGATGAGTCTGACAGAGGGTCAGGAACTCAATCGACAGGTCCAGGAGTTGTTGGATAGAGGGTTGATCAGAGAGAGTCTGAGTCTGTGCGCGGCACCAACAGTATTAGCGTTGAAGAAAAGTGGACAATGGAGAATGTGTATAGACTCCAGAGCTATCAACAAGATCACGATTAAGTATCGGTTTCCATTGTCGAGATGTTAATTTTTCAGAATTTACTTCAATCTGATCTAGGATCTTAACTAAGAGAACAACATGTACAACATATCTACATCATATCAATCATGGACACAATAATGCAAGCACACAAGAGACACAGAGTTTACTTGGGGAAAACCATAAAGGTGAAAAACCCCAATAACTTCTTCAGAGATAGATAGAGCAATGATACAACCCAAGCATAAGAGATAGACATCTCCTAGTAGCAGCTTCTCCTCCTCCACAAGTGTGCCACTCTCCTGAGAGTGTGAGAGAGAAAAGAATGATGAAATAGAGTGCCTCCCGCACTCTATTTATACTTGACTTGACTTGCCTAATAACTTTTACTAGGTCGCCCTTAACTTAACCACATAACATAATGCCGACTGGGCCGAAACCCAATAGGGTGGTCTAATAACCCTTTGAACCACATGGACGACCCCCAATAGGGTGGTCTAATAACCCTTCAACCCACATGAATTATACAGGGCCGACCCCAACAAGGTGGTCTAATAACCCATCAAGTATAAGTTATGACACTTACAATATAAATGACGACACTTCCGTATAGAGGAATAATAACATCTCTATAGGAATACAAACACTTTCGTATAGAGGAATAATACCATCTCTATAGGAGTACAATATACATATATGAAATACATTCCGAAGTTACATATACATCAACACTCCCTCTTAACTAGGAAGGTATTTCTTGACACAGGTCTTCTAGCACAAGTATTCTTCTCTGGATCATCGTCACTAGATAATCGTCATCGATCATCGTCATTGTCACTGCTACTGCTAGCTCAATCAATCTCTCAATCTACTCATCATAGGAAGTTCTACAGAGCCAGTCCTTTTTCATACTGGATGTAGGCCCACCACCTGCAGGTCTTCATCATCAATGGCCATACTGTGGATCCCAGGACTGATTACGTGCGTCAACAAAACCTAGCGCAGACTATAGGTTCTTTTACATGTTGAACTTCACAAAACCTACTCAGAGCATCCCAGGATGTTACGAGCACACAGCTCTACCTGTCTGGATCTCGATAAAGAATCCCAGGATGTTACGAGCACACCGCTCTACCTGTCCGAATTTTAAAGGATCTTTTCTATGTGAACTTTTGCAAAACCTACTCAGAGCATCCTAGCGCAGACTATAGGATCTCGATGGAGAAACCTAGGATGTTACGAGCACACTGCTCTACCTGTCCAATTTTTAAAGGATCTTTTCTATGCGAAACTGTAGCAAAACCTACTAAGAGCATCCTAGCACAGACTATAGGATCTCGATAGAGCAACCCAGGATGTTATGAGCACACTGCTCTACCTGTCTGGTTTTTAAAGGGTCTTTTCTATGCTACCTATAGGCAAACCTCAAAAGAGCATCCTAGCGCAGACTATAGGATCTCCCGGGATCTTTTCTATGATACCTGCATAACCTGTCCACGGCCACAGAGTATCAAACCGATACTCACCATACATCATCCTGATGTACATCATCACATGATCAACCTGATCATCATCATAGCATCAACCTGATGCGTATCATCTGGAGTGACATCCTGAAGCTCGTCATCTGTGATCATCCCGATCATCATAGCATCAACCTAATGCATATCATCTGGAGCAACATCCTGAAGCTCGTCATCTGTGATCATCCTGATCAAACAATATATCCATCTGATGCATACATAGTATCTACCTGATACATATCATACATGATCCACCTGATCATACAATGCATCCATCTAATATACATAACGCATCCACCTGATACATACATAAGTACATGATCACACTGATCATACAAGTATCCACCTGATACATACATAAGTACATGATCATACTGATCATACAAGTATCCACCTGATACATATCATCATACATGAGCAACCTGATCATATCCAGCATCAACATGATTTGTACATACATACATATAAATGATCCAACTGATCATATCCAGCATCAACATGATGCGTACATACATACATATAAATGATCCAACTGATCATATCCAGCATCCAACATGATGCATATAGAGCAGTAACTGGAGCATCATCTTGATTCTCATCATCCAGCGCTTACATCCACAGCCATGTGAAGGATCCTCCTTCCAACATGCTTGGAATGGCTTCAACAAATGTCTCCATCACTTCTTCCTCGAAGTGTCGTCAATCTGAAGAACACCAAGCCTCTCTCTGAATTATTCGAACTTCACTCTGGCTAGTGGCTTCGTCAGTACATCTGCAATCTGCTCATCCATCGCAACATACAGGAGCTTCACTTCTCCTTTCTGCACCATATCCCCGATATAGTGATATTTGATCTCTATGTGTTTCGACCTGTCGTGGAACACTGAGTTCTCAGACAACTTCACACAACTCCGGTTGTCACAAAAGATACCAGTAGCCTCCAGCGGGAGATCAAATAACTCAGACAGTATCTTTCGAAACCATACTTCCTCACAACTAGTCGAACAGGCTGCAACATACCCTGCCTCGTCTGTACTCAGTGCTACATAGGACTACTTCCTACTAAACCAAGAGATCACACCTGATCCCATACTGAAGCAGCACCCAGAAGTGCTCTTCCTATCTACAATGCTGCCTGCCCAATCTAAATCAACATAACCCTGTAGGTTAAACTTTTGATTCACATCATGTTTGAGCCCATAATCAACTGTACCCTTCAGGTACTTCAGAATATGTTTTACAACAACTAGGTGAACACTCCTCGGATCCGTCAGGAACTGGTTCAATGTGTTGACTGCAAAGAAAATATCTGGTCTCGTGTTCATCAGGTACATCAAGGACCCAATCATGTGACGATACATAGTGATATCAACCGGCTCATATGAAGCATCACACAAAAGCTTCAGGTTTGATTCCATAGGTGTGGCCATGGCCTTGCAGTCCATCATCCCGAACCTCTTCAGGATCTCTACTACATACTTAACTTATCCAAGGAAGATTCCATTTGCACTCTGCCACACCTCCATACCTAGAAAATAGTGCATCGTCCACAAGTTCTTCATCTCGAACTTGGCAGCAAGCTTCCACTGTGTGTTGGCAATCAATCTATCTTCACCTGTAATAAACACGTCATCCATATACAAAAGTAGTATCACTGGATTTCCTTCCTCAACCTTGTAGTAAAGGTTGGAATCCACTTTACTCTTGGTAAAGCCCAAAATGGATAGAAAGCTATCTATCCTACCATACCAAGTTCTGCACGTATATGACTCCCTGTCATGTGTCTCAGAACCAAGTGGCTGCTGCACATACACTTTTTCTTCAACTACACCATTCAAGAAAGCTGTCTTGAAATCAATCTGGTGTATCTTTCCTTTCATCACTGCAGCCAGAGCAAGTACGGATCTAATGGAAGTGTATCTGGCTACAGGAGCAAAAGTCTCTATGCTACCACTTGCAGCATGCTTGATCTTGTAGATCCTCTTGGAAGTCACTACAGACTCCCCTTCAGGTCTTGGGACTGCATCCCAAACATCTTCATGATCGACTGGTACTCCTCGATCATGGCATTCTTCCCAGATCCTGGGAACTTCAATATCTTCAATATTTTCAATAGATAACTTTGTTGCTGAACAAATGTTGTAGTCCTTCTTTTGTAGGTGATGGTATACGATCTTTCCTACACAACAAGTTAAATTGCATGATTAGAAAACATCTCATAGTTTTCAGAACAAATTCTTACACATATAGAAATATGTCATACAATCATGCAATTATCTTAGCCAATGCTTCAATACAACATTTATCCATATCCCATAACTTTCTAGATGCCTTCCAATCTCTACCAAACATTGTTAAGAGTGTGCACAACTCCCAACATGTCAGCAAAGAGGTTTCATTCTAGATAATAGCAATGGAATGTTGTACAATTCCATAGGCCACTTACCCATGTATATTAGTAGTATACTGTTCATCAATGCAACTATTCTAATATGCATAATACACAACCTAATTCTAGGAACATGAGTACATACATTATTGAACAGTATTATTTAAACAATAAAATATGCAAGGACTGATAATTCAAATACTTATCTGTGTTTGTTTGTTGGGTTGACTCCCTCTCGGTCTTTGCTTCTTTTCTATAACTCCATTCTGATGTGGATTGTGAGAAGTGGTCAACTCCCTCTGAATATATGCATCTTTGCAGAAACTACTGAAGTGTGTTCCTTCTTGATCTTTTCTTTCTTGCAGGAACAACTGGAGTGTGCTCCCTCTTGATCTTTGCTTCCTAGATTACCTGTCCTTGAACTTATATCCATCACTATGCATGCTTATTCGTATCACCATTGTGTTATCCTCGAGGTCTCATACATAATCACACATTCATTAGTATAATCTTAATACTAATAATCTTAAGCATGTATAGTCATGATCATTTCAAACACAAATAATAAACATTAGTATTTAAGATTTCAGGGAAGTCTTCTTTTACTCATGCATATTCTTATTTGATCATAGGACTCTTCTGGTTAGGTAAATCATCAATCAAGATAAGAGACAAAATGCATAAACCCTTGATTACTTATATTTCTAACTTTATGAATAAACATAACCAATCATACCAAGTATACTTATATAAGGGATCCTAACACAAGGTAGGATTCTAACTTGATATAGGAAAAACATACCTGGATTGGTATGTTAGCTAGTTATGTCTAACATACCCACATGATGTCTTCTTGTTCTCTTCAATGACTTGTTCTATTAACCTGCATATCTCATAGGTTAACCATTATAGAACCAAGTTATACATACCTCGCAAATAGATCTTCTAAGTGATTCATGACAATGGATGAATCTTTGTCCTCATGTCATCATGATCATATGTTCTTGAACTAGAACATGATTTGTCTTTCTTGGTGTAACTTTCATGTTAGCGGACAAGATAAACCTCATACAACACCATAATGCATTAGTACAATCATAAGTGTCAACACCCTAATTAATGAATATTTTCTATCATGCATTCATAATTTTATTAAGGTGATACGACAAGTCTAAATTTAATCAAGATTGTACTAACCGTAATAACATGAAGACAAACATACCATAAACTTAATCATGAACAAATCTCGAAACATACTTGTATGAGTCATACCTGTCGAGATTGCTTGTAATCTTCTTATGTAAGGCCTTAGCCTCATCTCCCTCTGAAACACGAACTTCTTCACTTATGCAGGTGACCAATCCATTCTCTTCTATGATTAACCCAATCCACTTGATTTGCAGGAACTGGATTTGGAGCTGGATTAGGGTTTGTCATAGAAACCCTAAAAATTCAAACTTTGAATTTCAAACTTCCGAAAGGATAGAAGTATGCGCCTTGATGAGCTGATCAAGTTGGTATACTCATAATTTGAAAACTGCAAAGTTTCACCCCTCAAATTTGCCTTTGAAACTTCTAGATTCACTGGACATGACCCCGAACTACGGTTTGATAAATACCACCCTTCTGCCCAATCAAAAGGTTCGATCCAAATCTCTAAGCTTCTATTTTTTCGAGGAGATCCAGCCATGGTCACAGATTTCAAAAATTCCCATTTTTGCAGAAGCCCTAATTTTCCACTTTTCCGATCAAAGTCTCAAACTAAGGTCTGATCAACCCCGACCTTCTGCCCAACCAAAAAATATGATCTTGGTCTCTAAATTTTGATTTTGATGAGTAGCATTTATCCGTAGTCTCCGATTACGAAAATTCCAACTTTCTCCGAAACCCTAAATTCCGGAAGCCATGAATGAAGGTGCTCAAAAATAATTTTGTTTTGACAGAAATATGTACCTGATTGTTTCTGGTGTAACTCTGAACTTTTCGATCCACAGGGTTTGAAAATTTTTCTTGTGATAGCCCGAGCTGTCATCTTTCCAACCCCACATGTCTGACCTCAAATGTATTCTCTGAAAGGGAGTTATGCCAAGTGTCGCAATGTGACATGTTTATGGGATAAAATAGGAGATCGAACTTGTACGGCATGCTACATGTCACTGGTTCAGTTTCGGCCTCTGAAACAGTTACCTGAGAAAGTAAAGTCCGTGCACTACTTGTCACTTTTTACGAAATTTCATTTGGAGCTTCCTAGCCCAAGTTATGACCTCTTTTCCAAGGTCACCTGTTTATGACGGATATCTGGAAGAGGCAGAAACCCTATATTGTACAGATCATAAATCAAAACATACAATGAATTAGAGGTTTTCCTTTGGACACAAGGTACATGGGGATCTTAGCTTCTCCCTGTATGATTTTCAGACCCTGAAACCTTGTCGAAATTTATTTATAGTGAAAGTTCTACGATGACTGGTTTTTTCTATATCAAGCCCTAGCTTTGCAATTGCAACAAGTGTCATACATGCCATACCATGCCTTCTTTCAGGCTAGCTCTGATACCATGTTAATTTTTCAGAATTTAATTCAATCTGATCTAGGATCTTAACTGAGAGAACAACATGTACAACATATCTACAGCATATCAATCATGGACACAATAATGCAAGCACACAAGAGACATAGAGTTTACTTGGGGAAAACCATAAAGGTGAAAAAACCCAATAACTTCCTCAGAGATAGATAGAGCAATGATACAACCCAAGCATAAGAGATAGAAATCTCCTAGTAGTAGCTTCTCCTCCTCCACAAGTGCTCCACTCTTCTGAGAGTGTGAGAGAGAATAGAATGATGAAATAGAGTGCCTCCCGCACTCTATTTATACTTGACTTGACTTGCCTAATAACCTTTACTAGGTCGGCCTTAACTTAACCACATAACACAATGCTGATTGGGCTGACACCCAATAGGGTGGTCTAATAACCCTTTGACCCACATGGCCGACCCCCAATATGGTGGTCTAATAACCCTTCGACCCACATGACTTATACAGGGCCGACCCCAACAAGGTGGTCTAATAACCCATTAAGTATAAGTTACGACACTTACAATATAAATGAAGACACTTTTGTATAGAGGAATAATAACATCTCTATAGGAATACAAACACTTCCGTATAGAGGAATAATACCATCTCTATAGGAGTACAATATACATATATGAAATACATTCTGAAGTTACATATACATCAACACGAGAATGGACGACCTGATGGATTGTTTGAGTGGACCGAAGTACTTCACGAAGATAGACTTGAAGAGATGTTATCACTAGATACGGGTTAGAGAAGGAGATGAATAGAAAACAAAATTCAAGACAAAAAAAGGGCTCTATGATTGGTTAGTCATGCCATTTGGATTGACTAATGCACCTAGTACGTTCATGTGATTGATGAATGAAGTACTGAAACCATTCTTGGTAAAGTTTGTCATACTCTACTTAGACGACATTTTGATTTTCAGTTGAACCAAGGCAGAACACTTGGGGCACATTCGACAGGTATTGCAGAAGTTGCAGGAAGAGAAGTTGATGGTGAACCTGCAAAAGTGTTTCTTCATGAAGGAATAACTAGTTTACTTAGGATTCATAATCTCGAGTAAAAGGTTGGTGATGGACCCAGAAAAGGTGAAGGCGATATTGGATTGGCCTGAACCGACAAGCGCGATAGGAGTAAGGAGTTTCCATGGAATTTCCACTTTTTATAGGAAGTTCATCAGGGGATTCAGTCGAATTTGTGCACCGTTGACAGAGTGCATGAAAAAGGGCGAGTTCAAGTGGACGGATGCAACCTAGAAATATTTCGACAAGTTGAAGGAAAATGTCACTGAGAGCCCAGTGTTAGCGCTCCCAGATTTCGACAAAGTTTTCCAGGTCGATTGTGACATGAGTGGAATAGAAATTGGAGCAGTGTTGAGCCAGGAGGGCCGACCAATTGCATTCTTCAGTGAAAAGTTGGATGATGCGAAGTGGAAATATTCAGTCTATGACCAGGAATTTTATGCTATTGTCCAAGTGTATAAGAAGTGGAGGCACTACTTGTTTCCCTAGGAATTTGTGTTGTACATAGATCACCATGTGCTGAGGTATCTGAATACTCAGTCGAAGTTAAATCAGCGGCACATGAAATGGGTTGAGTTCCTACAGGGATACACATTCATGTTGCGACATAGGTCGGGAAAGTTGAACAAGGTTGCTGACTCATTGAGCAGAAGAGTTGCATTGCTGAACACGACAACAGTTCAGGCAACAGGAATAGAGTTGGTGAATACAGAGTACACTACCAACGGGGATTTTGTGAAAGTGCGGGAATCTTGTCACGAACCATGGAGTGTCGACAGAACTCCATATTTGGATTATTTCATCCAAGAAGGCTACCTATCCAAGGGATGACAGTTGTGTATTCCCAGAGGATTCGTGCGAGAGAACCTAATCCGAGTGTTGCATAGCGGCGGATTAGCAGGTCATTTTGGCATCGACAAGACTAAGGCATTGGTTGAAGAAAAGTATCATTGGCCAAAGATGGCGACAAATGTCGGAAGGTGGGTTCGACAATGTAGAGTTTGCTAGTTGGAAAAAGGAAGAAGTCAGAACATGGGGTTGTATACACCGTTTCCTGTATTGATTAAATCCCCATGGGAGCACCTGAGCATGGATTTTGTGCTAGGATTGTCGAAGACACAGCAAGGGAGTGACTCAATATTTGTTGTAGTCGACAGGTTTTCAAAAATGGCACACTTTATTCCATGTCGGAAGACAAGTGATGCCACAAGCATTGTTGTACTATTCTTCAAAGAAGTAGTCAAATTGCATGGATTTTCGAAGAGTATCACATCGGACAGAGATACCAAGTTTACGAGTCATTTCTGGAGAACCCTATGGAAGAAACTGGACACGAAGTTGCAGTTTAGCTCGGCATCTCATCTGCAGACAGATGGACAGACCGAGGTGGTGAACAGAAGTTTGGGAAACCTTCTGATATGTTTGACGACCGACATACCCAAGCAATGGGAGAACGTGTTGGTGCAAGCAGAGTTTGCATACAACAATTCTGTGAATCGGTCGACAGGTTTGATCCCTTTCTAGGTTGTTCAAGGAAGAATCCGACATGGAGTGGTGGATTTGGTCGAGTTGCCGACAAAAACCAAGAAAAGCGCAGATGCAGAATCATTCGCAGAGCACATAAAAGAAGTTCATGAAGATGTGCAAAAGCGCATAGGGAAGAGCAACGTGGCATACAAGTTGAGAGCCAACAGGAAGAAGAGAATAAAGTCGTTCAGCGAAGGAGACTTGGTCTATGCACATTTGCGAAAGGAGAGATTTCTGACAAGGACTTATAACAAGCTAAAGCTAAAGAAGATTGGACCATGTAAGATTCTGAAGAAAATTTTGGACAACCCTTATGTGTTGGAGCTGCCGAATGACTTGAGCATTTCACCAACGTTCAATGTCTCAAATTTGCACAAGTTCAAAGAAGGTTCAAGTAGCGGAAGCGCAGAAGTGTCGAACATCGACTGGGAAACACAGGTTCCAGATCGACACAAGGAGGAGATCGTAGAAGTAATAGAGTAACCTGAAGTCGGGTGTATGCGCAGTTCGCGAAGGAAGGAATACTTGGTGCGATGGAAGGATGATGAGTTGCAAGAGGCGACATGGATTTTCGAAGAAGAGTTCAGGAGACTGACGGAGCATTCGAGTTCTTTTTCACCTGGGGAGTCTGATGCAAGGGCATCGTGACCTAGGCAGATCAGTCGAAGTTGATCGACATGAGGAGACCGACCAGAGGAAGTGCCGACAACCATTGGTGCAGATGTGCAGGTTGGCTGTCGAAGTCAACAAGTCAAGAAGAAGCTGTCGAGGCAGTCGACAGGAGTGAAGAGTTCGAGAGTCGACATGTGAATGTCAACAGACGACAAGTTTCCAGGGAGTTGCAGTAAGGTTGACATGTTGTTGGACCGCGACTTCGACAGGTTCGACATAATCCAAGCGAGGAGGAAGGGGAAGACTCGTGAAGCCTTGGGTTGTGAAGGAAGTCGACAGGTGAGTTGAAGCTGACAGATAGTGTGGCCGACATGACGGATTACTGTAGCTTGTCAGAAGGAAACGTAGAAATCAAGGAGATTGCTTGGAAATAGTTCAGAGTTGCTAAGGAAGTTAATGGCAGTTATTGCAGGTGGGTGAAGACATGACAGATGTCGTCACAGGCAGAGACTGTGCAACACGGTCGAGGCATTGACAATTGCAAGTCTACAGGATCATGGAAAGATCGACTGACAGAGAATGCATGTCTTGGGGATCGCAATGGTCTCCAGAACAATAGCAGCAGAGTAGAATGTTTGTGCGTGAACGCAAAGCAGGGGGGACAGTTCCATTGTGTTGGAGTTGCAGAGCAGAGTTCGGGAAGAAGTTCTGTAGATTGTAGAGAATAGTCACACAACTACCGAACCAGAAGAGATTGAGCCATAGCTCATAGTTCCGCAGTGAACCAAGAGAGGGTGAGGTCGACACACTGAGAGAGCACACCACAGCTACTTCTGTATTGTAACGGCTGAGGCCGACAAGTAGTTAGTTATTTGTATTTACAGTTATTCCGCATTGTAACCAATTGGTAGAAGTAATATAAGCCACTTCTGGCATCCTGTTTTACACCTTTTTGTGTGATCATTGTGGTCGTGTCTTGTGTAATGTTAAGCAAGAACCTTTAGGTGACTGGGGCGACTTGCGCCAGCCTTTTTCGATGGCACCAACCAAGGAGATCCGCATCTAGGAGGAGCACGTGGTGTAATTTATTTATCAGAAAATAAAAGGCTGAGCATCAAATTCACTATGGGAAGAGCATCCAATAGCAAAGAAAAATTAGCAACCTTATGGGCAGCCTTGAAGGTAGAAAAGGAAACTCAAATCAGAAGTATCCAAGTCTTTGGTGACTCAAAAATGGTGATACACTGGGCAAATGATCAAAGCTCCAAAAGAGCAACTCCTTTGCAATATCTGCTAAACAAGATCAACTCCTTAAAATCCTCTTTCGAAATGATTACCTTTGCTCATATATAGAGAGAACTAAATACAGAGGCAGATTGTCTCTCCAAACTTGCATTAGCTATTCAACCAGGTCTAATGGAAATAGAGGATCTAAGCAATGATCAAGTAACCAAGTCTTTTTTTCTAATGTAAGAAGCGCATGAAAAACTCTTTTTAAATATAATGTAAAAGCATAGTTTTTGCTTATGATGACGCATGAGAAGCAGATCAAATGATCAAATGATGTAGCTCATAGAGCAGTCTATGTTTTTTCTATGAATAAAAATATTTTTTTCCTTTAGAAAATATATATATATATGGTAAAATAGGAAAAAAAACCTAAAATGTTAGAATTGTAAAAATTAACTTAATTAACCATGATAGATGCATGCTATAATTTGTTAATTAACTATAATATAAATTAATAAAAATAATAAAATATCACTTAAACTAATTTAATTAGTGAAATAAACATTAAGTCCTTGTAATAACTAAAGACCACCCAAATATATACTTATATACTAAATTATAATGATGCTATAAACAATGAGAATACATTACAAAATAATACTAATATAGAGTTACTCAAATGATGATTATAGCTCATTTATTTAATTATAAAAATGAGTTATAACATAGTCCAAAATGGAGAAATGATCAAAATAATATGGATATATAACAATGTAGTTTATAGTGCCAAATACAATTAATTAGCATTCTATTCTTGTGCTTGGAGGAACATTTCGTGGCATTGCTCGCTTGAATAACGACATGACTTCATTGCATGCTGAAGTATTCCAAAGGCATGGGCAAATACTCGATTGTAGATATCATAAAGTCATAATCACAAATACTACTTGAGTAACTTGGTGGATCACCACACTCCATTAATGTAACAGATCGTTGTAACTATGGTTATCAAATATGAAATGAATCACGAGACTTAAATTTTGAATGCATAAAATTTCCACAACAATACATAGTTTAAAAGTTTTCAAAATATAACATGAAAACTATCATAAATTCTGACTTTCCATTTGAAGGTTATAAATTCCTAAACCTTATTAAATGAATTATTTTCATCATCATTAATTTGAACATAATGTTATCTAAAGGTATACCAATCACACCTATATGTAAAGTTGAAGTACCCTCATGCTCATAAAGTATAAAACATCATTAACACTCACATCTCATTATGTTAACGATCCTTGTAAATACATTTTCTTGCCCAAAAATTCACAATCTAGCCCACTTCTCCAATCTCTTAAAAGCAAGTCTATCCTTCTTAACAAATGGGATGCCATTACACCATTTAAACATCACAATCTACATAACAAACTTCTCCAAACTCATAAAAGCAAGCCTATCCCTCTTAATAAATGGGATGCCACAAGAACATTTTCATTCAATGGGTGAGGCAATGACAACATTAAATAAAAATTGGATGATAGACTCCAAGATTTATACGGCTTTGTATCAATATATTTATTAATATATGATTCACTAGGGTTTAAAAAAAAAACATCATGTCCTCCTTTGCGAGGAGTTAAAGTGGGGTTATTTAAGATTTAAAATGAGATTGGAAATTGTTTTTTATGGAGGGCTAGCAAAGTGTATTTGGTTATGTCCTTGGATGGAATTTGTACTCTTTGATTCACTTTTGAATAACAAGAGTATAGTTTTGTTTTTTTTGAAAAAGAGGTTAAATTTTATTAATAAAATTAAGGTATTTTTTAATGGGGTGAATTAAAATAAGTAGAAAAATTTAACATTTTTGTTGAGCTATATTTTTTAGTAAACAAATATTCCATTTAATTCAAATATTTTTGAAAGATTAAAGGTAAAGTTTCATGGTCAAAATTCCCACAAGTTGGATAAAACTATAACTTATGGAAAAAATTCTATTAAATTTGAAGAAGAATTTCCATCGTAAAAGAGTTGATTTTTTTCATTTATTAACTTGCACACTATTTAATTGTGAATTAGCCTTTAAAGTTTTTCATGTCGTGTTAAAACCTTAATGGAGTGAGTCAATAAGTGGACAAACTCGACTTTTCCAATGAGCTCATTTTTATTCAATAAGGCAAAGTTCCATTTTGATTCACTTATTTTTTTGAAATTAAGGGTAGAGTTCCATGGTCAAAATTGAAAATTTTGAACATGTTCAAGTGTAACAATGCATATAATGCTTAGGCAAAACATAAAGTAAACAATGACATTCACACATAGCACACATAAATTTACCTTGGAAATGTATGCGAGGGAATAACCAGCTTAACTTAGAGCTTCACCACTCTCTTAGTTTCTTTTTTCATTGTATAAATTCAACCATTTCCAATACAATATAAGGAATTCACCAACCTATGAAACCCTAATTTCCAAATCGGAATTAGATTACAATGGGTCAAAAACCATTGGCCAAAAATAACAAAAAAATGAAGCAAAAGAAACCCAAATTTTTTTTCTTAGGGGCTCTTCCCGCTGCCTCACATGCCCCCTAACAGAAGGGTGCCCCCCCACCCTCGTGACCCCCTTTATTCAGGGGCCAACCCATGAACCCCCATCGAAATGGGGCTAGTCATGTACAAAATATAACCCACACCTAACAAAAGTTCCACCAATTGAGAGCTAATTAAGATCTCAATTGAAAGTTAATGAAAATAAGTGTAAAGTTCCATGGTCAAAGTTCCATCTGCCACAATGTGAGAGCTAATTAAAATAAGCATTAGAATGAAAGAGAGGATAAAAGGAAAGAACTCACCCAAATGAGCATTGTTGTAGGTGTTGAACCTTCTTGAGATGAAGATCATGATATTTGTGATAAGAATTTAAGAGAGTGTTCCACCTCTTAAAGGAACATCCACACACAACTCCATATTCCTACAAAACATAGTTGTATCAGTCTCCAATACAATGCAATAAAAACACTAGATTAACTACATAAATAATACAACAATGAAATAATGATTGGTGAAAGAAAGTTCCCTTAGAAGGGTATGATATCTCCCTTGCCCTAGTTGTGGTGAAACCTCCCTTAAAGTGTTAGGGTTGAATCATCCAAGCTATGAGAGAGGACTAACCCTTTGAAGGTCGTAGGATGATACAACAAACCTACAAGGTTGGAGCAAAACAAACAAGAGATCCATGTTGAGGTGCCAAGAAGACAAATACAAGTAATCCAGATACTAGAAAGTTAATTAGGGAGCTAAATCAAGATTTGATGTCAATCCAAATGTAATACCCCCTTTTTGACTTGGAATATATTTAACCAAAATTATGTAAATGATGTAAATATGTTAGTATGGATTCCTAGTGCGGAGCTCAAGGCGAATCAAGGCGAAGGGACGATTGGTGAATGGCTAGGAATGTATGATGTAAATGTTGTTATTCAGACCATATGGTTGGCTTGTCATGCTAACTTGAAATATGTAAATATTATGTTGAATAATAATAAAATGGTCCAACATGGTTGTGTAAAGAGCACTAGAGAGGTTATGATTCCGCTAGAGGGGAAGAGGAAAGGGGGGTTATGGGAGACTACATCCTTTTCCACCAAGTGTCAACCTTGGAACTCATCCAAATTCTGCCATGTGATTTAAGAGAGCCAATCACCTTCTTTAGAACATTTCCAATCATTGAATGCAAGTATGAGGTTGGTGGGAAAAGTCACCTCATGTAATTATTGAAACATGGGGTTGCATTAGAGAAATTTGAGGTCTAAAATGGGCCTCCTATTGAAAATTATAAAATAATAGTGGGAAAAATAAAATAATATTAGCACACGTCATCAAACTTTGGAGGAGAAAAGAAGAAAACTACCTTTTCAACTCGTATTTTCAACTTATCTCTGTCTATATTCACTCAAATTTTAAGCACGAGCACTCATTTTATGGGGAATTCAGTTCTGCATCCAATGAGTACCCAAACGACATAATTTTGATGGAGCCCGCTCCCTAGAAAATAAGAAATACATGAAAAAATGTGATGTTAACATTTAAAAGTATGTCATTTGGGTACTCGTTGGATGTAGAATTGAATTCCCCATCCAACGAGTGCTCCTGCTCAAAATTTGAGTGAATATACAGGGAGATAAGTTGAAAATACGAGTTGAAAAAATAGTTTTTTCACTTTTTCGCCTTTTTACCTTTTTACCCAAAAATGGTGTTTCATCCCCCATGGTTGACATCATCATCTTGAATCCTATTGGTTATTTTGGTTGTACAATGTTATTGTTTTGAGACGCATTTTTTACCTCTAAATTTCTCTAATGAATACAGTTTTGTGACAGTTCTGTCACATGTCAGAAGTTAGTCTGCAGCTGATAGGAGTCATTTATTCTATGTTCAGAAGCTATGTCAGTTGTATTTTCATTATCTCATATCCTATGGATTCAACACTCATTTCTCTCATTCTCTCATGCAGATCTACACTACGCAGAGCTCCCCATTGATGTTCATGACCATTACCAGACTATGTAACCCATAGCGCAAAGGTTGGGGAAGTTAGGAACCCTTACCCATTGAGTTTTGCTGCTCATAGGTGCTTGAGAAGCCACAAATTAAGGCTACAGGAAGTTCTCCAACAACACATATCAGATTGGACTCCTTTTATGCACACACTGGAAGCACCTAGCAAGATGGATTTACCAAGAGAATTGTGGACCAGTGAAGGGGATGCCTAAGCCTAGAAGGGTGTTGTGTGGGGCATGTATTGTTGGGGCCAAGGATGTGATGGCTGAGGGAGACCCTTGTAGAAATCTGTATGAGCATTTGGCTAAGCATAGAGAACAAAATGGGGTGTGGGCTAAGAGAGAGAATCCTGTAGGTGTTTCCTTCGCCCTGGTGGCCTCATAGCCCGGTTTAGGGGTGACCTCTCAGCAAAAAGAGTATATGTTGAACAAAGTGCCCACGATTGGGTGGAAAATTGCTCTTACACAACCAGTTGCTTGGATCTAGATTCTACGTTGGATAAAGATAAATATTCTTTTCTATTTCAATGTGCAATGTTTTTATTTGATGCTCGTGATGATTGAGTTCGTATATATCTGTTAGATGTATGTGGATAGAGTTTATTTCCGCTGTGTATTTTTAGTTATGCATCTCTACACATATTTTATATGTTATGAAATTCATAATATGACTATAGAGCAAAATTTGGAGGTCCATATTTAGTTCATGTCCCCCTCTGTTGATCAAATTGATGAAAAAAGACGTAGCACCAAATGTGTAGTTGGAAGATAGTAATAAAGAAATCTAAATTGAAAAGACTTTACAAACATGAATTAAATGCTATAAATACACAAATGAACGACCTCAAGGTGCAAGTAAATTAGAGAGAGCTATATTATATATATACATAAAAATCAAAGTGTATGATTTGACCTCGTAATAAGGAATTACCTTGAATGAGTGTCCTAGACGGTCAAAGTGAATGAAATTCACGACTAAGAGCCAAAAGACGAGATGAAAGGCGGTAAAGGATCCTATATAACACAAATATCTATTGGATGCCACACACGATCTTATTATTTTAATTAACCATGTTGCATACATGATATAATTATTTAAATTATGCTACATGATTATATAAATAATTTAGTTAACCATGCTGGAATGACGAGTTTAACTAACTAAAATACATGCATAATTTAATTTGATAAATAAATAACAAGTTATGATATTAATATCATCTAAAACCAATTTATCTCTAAAAACTCTATCTCAATTATATATTTTAAGCTCTTTTATCTTAATTATTTATTTTCCATCCAACCCTCTTTAGATTTGTCATGCCACTGTATAGCCTATTGTAACAACGCTCAGCTGACTCGAGAATGAAACATGCTGGCCAAAGCTAGTGGCTTTGTGGAGTTAGTGGAAAGGAATTATGTCATACCATTCAATTTTATATATATTTATATTTATTGGGATGGTGTGTTTTTAAGTATTAAAATTTAATTGTTAATTATATTTATTGATAGAGTGTGTTTTTAAATATTAAAATGTAGTGGTTAATTATTAATTATTAATTATTAATTATTTATTGTTGTTGGTAAGTGGGTTAATTTATTATTATTATTTAAAATGTCAAATCAATTGATAATAAATAATTTGTTTAATAAAAGTTTTGTGATTTTATTTGATTTTGTAATTTGTTTAATATTTTATTTGATTGTTGTGTATTTTGAAAGATAATAAAATTTATTATAATTTGGTCTCTAATTAATTATTATTAAATGTTATTATTTATATATGGATTGACTCATCACTCATTATTATTAAAAAAATTACATTACTTAATCACTTATAATAATAAATACTTATAACAATAAACAATTTTGTTGAAAAAATATTATGATCTTATTCAATTATATTTATATAATTTCAAGTCAACTATATTTATATATATTTTAAATTGTTATATATTTATTAAAATAACAAAATTTGTTAGTGAATTATTATTAATTATGTTTATGGTTTAGTGAATTTTTTTTTATCAAGAAAGTCTAATTTTGTGTTCAAATTGTGATTTTGATTTAAAAAATAATCTTCAAAAATTTCATATCATTAATTAAAAATTTCCTTAGAAGATTCCATCGAAATCATGCTAAATGACTGAAATTATCGTGCAACTTGACTACCCAAAAACCACATTAAAATCCAAAACTTAAAATAAATAAACTCCTCCTTAAATAAACACCCGTGGCAGCCCATGCACAATTGCAAATCCTCCCAGAGAGCAGAGAGCTAACAATGGCAGCCGAGCAAGAACGACCGATTATGGATCAAAAGAGCGGTTATTGCAGAGACAGTGGAATTTATTACAGCAAAAGAGCTCCCATCGATCTTCCTCCACCCACTCAACACTTGGACGTAACTACTTACATTTTTTCCCATCATGATCACCACACACAGCAGCTCGCCTTCATCGACGCCTCCAGTGGCCTCTCGCTTTCCTATACCGCCCTCCGCCACAATGTGAGAGTTCTCGCTGCTGGACTGCACGGCCTCGGTATCCGAAAAGGCGACGTGGTGCTGGTCGTAGCCCCCAATTCCATCGCCATTCCATGCATTTACCTCGGTATTCTCTCCATCGGAGCAATCCTGAGCACCAGCAATCCGAGCAGCACAAAGGCAGAAATTAAAAAGCAAGTTGAGGATTTGAAACCGGTACTTATCTTCACACCAGCAAATCTGATCAACAAGGTCTGTGAAACCCATGTCCCGGTCATTCTCATAGAAGGAAACGCAAAGGAAGTCTCGAGCTCGGGCTGTATTTCTACTTTGAATCTCCTCCTGCAGTCCGCCATTAATGGCTTCCCTTCAGTGGACATCAAACAGGAAGACACTGCCACACTTTTCTACTCGATTGCTGATTCCTTCCATCCAAAGTCTTTGCTCCATGCCCATTGGATGGAAGGAATCAGCAATCGAGATAAGGATGGTTGTTTATTACAACAATTTTTCACAAACTTCATAGTGAAATAATACTGTTGGACAATTCCTAAAGATTGTTGGACAATGATCACAGTTTCATAATCTTTACTATAATAATACAAATCTGACTAACCTTCTAATGTAATCTTTGCTACAATACAAACCTCCCTAACCTTTTAACATGTCAAAAGTAACCAAAACCATAGCAAACTAGAAACACTCCTTTCTAAAGCTTTATCAAATTAGGAATAAAATTTTATAACAACCCAAAAACCAAAATTGGTTTCAATGAACACTCACTATCCCCTAAAATCACTATCCCCTAAGAAGAATGATAAAGGTTAAAGGTTCATTATGCCTTGATTTATTGTCATTGTTTTTCTTGTTCACTATTCAAGAGAACCTATGTCTATGCTCCTAAAGACTAATTACGCTTGATTTCTTCTATTCCAACTTTCCATCCCCACAAATGACAAAAAGATTCAAAATTATTGTTTTCTCATGAATGTCTATCTGTTTTAAGTGTAAGGCTAATTGAAGGTAGTAGTTATTATTTTGTAGGGTTTTGGAATGATAGAGTCTAGTGGGTCAGGATCCTCAACTCTAACCGATGAAGAAAACATACACTATGGAAATGCAGGCTTGCTTGCAGTTAATTTGGAGGCGAAAGTTGTGGACACAATTTGCTTATGCAAGCGTTGCTTATGGAAATCTCCTGGAAAACCATTTATAATGGGTGTTATCCATAGTTTGCTTATCCAAGCATTGATTAAGGAAAAAAATCATCGGGAAAACCAAACTATGAGAGAACTACAAAGAGAAAGGAATGTCTAACCTGGTCAAAATCATTGGCCATGTCCATCTTTACTACAAATCCTTTCTCTTTTATGTTATTACTGGAATTGATAGTCTCTTGGACCATGAGGATGTTATCCAAAATGTTTTTGTTTGGGAGGAAGCCACTTTGATTTTCAGAAATAAGATTTTTTAAAAGGGGTTTATTTAAATTTGCAATGATTTTGGTTAAGATCTTATACGAGGAATTATAAAGGGATATGGGTCTGAAATGATCAAAAGAGGTGGGATGATTTTCTTTAGGTATGAGAGCTAGAAAGGTAGAATTAATGCTTCCTCCAACTTTAAACTTGAGTTGAGTCCATTGAATAATTTTGAGGAGGTATTTTTTAATTATATCCCAGCAAGATCTATAAAAATAAATTGTAAATTCGTCAAGCCCAAGAGCCTTGTCAGTTTAGAGATCCCAAATAGTCGTTGTAACTTCTTCTTCACTGATTTCCTTTGTTAACTGAGTATTCTCTTCTTTAGTCACAAGAGCAGGGACCTCCTCCAACTTTTCTTTTATTTCTTTATTTGCCTCTCCCCCTTATTCCCTCAAAAGCTTAGAGAAGTGTCTAGTTGCTTCTCTTTTGATTTCATCTCGAGTGTTTATGATGATTCCTGTCGCACTTTGTATTTTCATGACATTATTTCTATTTTCCCTTGCCTTTGTTTGTTTATGGAAGAACGAGGTATTTTTGTCACCCACTTTGAGACAAAGACTTATGGATTTCAACCACCAAGTTTCCTCTTCCTTTCTGTAGGCTGCATACAACTTGATGCTAGTATCTCTTTCAGTTACCTACTTGCTTTGGTTACCTCATTGCTTTCCAGGCTCTCTAGAATATTAGATAGGATTCATTGTAGTTCATTTCTTTTGCTTGCTAGCTCCTTGAAGTTAGATTTTTTCCACTCTTTTAGGGCCATCTTTGTTTCTTTGAGCTTCGATTCCCACACAAAAGAGGGGGATCCTGAGAATAGAACATCCCAAGCAGCACAAAAAATCATTCTAGCTTCTTCATGAGTAATCCAAATAGGATTCTAATGGAAGGGCAAGGGGGAAAGATTTGGTTTGGGAAGAAAGGATAAGGATATAGGTCCATGGTATGATATAGTTGAGGGGATAATATGAGAGGAAATGGTGAGTTCATCCTCCAGGAAGCAGTTTTGAACAAGGAAATGGTCCAGTTGAGTTGCTATGTGACCGGGTCCAGAATGCTTTTTGGTCCAAGTGTATTTCCCATTGGAGGGATTTATATCTGAGAGATCCCACTATTGGATGAAAGTTTCAAGAGCCTCTCTAAAGGGATCTATGAAAATTGAGCCTCCCCTTTTTTCTTCTTTGGTAAGAACTATATTTAAATCCCTTACGAGGATATAATGCTCTAGATCTATATATTGATTGGTTTCCTCCAATGTTTTCTAACATTCTTGCTTCTCTTTGTAATGGAGGGGGGCTTATATATTGAAAATTTTATAATGTCTACTTGTGATTTTTCGTTGGAGATCTGTGAAGATCCAGTGCTGAGTGGTTATCTCTTGTACTAGATCCAATTTTTATTCTTTCCATATGGTGCTTATTCCTCCAGTTGCCCCTCTAGAACTCATTGCTACATATTTTAAACCTTTTTTTACTTTCTTCAAAAGATCTTGCATCGGCTTGTCTTCTTGTTTGGTTTCTTGGAGTAGTAGAAAACTAGATTTTTCTGACATGATTATATCCTTTATAGAGTTTATCTTTAGCTTACTACCTAAACCTCTACAATTATAGGAGACCACTAACATCATTTAACATCGGGGTTTTTAGTATTACCTTTTGCCTTTGGATTCCTTCCTTCCTATTGTCTTGTGGGATGTCGAGTTCTTTCTATCGCCATCGATGAATCTATCGTTACTTGGTGCTCGATGGTTGTTTCTTTCCTTTCCATTTCTTCTTGAATTTCCTTTTGTGACTTTCTACTTGATTTCCTTTTGATGGGTTCTTCCTCTTGTTACTCTTATACTGAGATAATAGATCTTTGTCGCGTTTGGAGCCACGAGGGTTGAAGGGGGGGGTAAGAATAAGGGTTGTTTTCCCTTGTTCCAGATAGGGGCAGATCACTATCGTCTGTGGGGAGGAGGGTCTGGGAAGAGAAGGGGTTGTTGTAGGTTTAGGATTCGGGTCATCTAAAGGAGCGTTATGGTTCAATTGGGTTAAGAGGTGGTGCAGAGGAAGAAGGCCCAACTTTAGAAGCAGATTTTGAGGGGACTAAGTGAGGGGGACCAAATCTATTATGAGCCTGTGGGGGATTTCATTTTGGTCCACATTTACTTTGAACTGTTTTCATTTTTCTATTGTTCTTCCCTATTTGTTGTTTTTTCCACCTAGTTCACCTAGTTCTTCCCTATGTGAAGTTGAAGTACCCTCATGCTCATCAAGTAGAGAACATCATTACCACTCACATCCCATCATGTTAATGGTCCTTATAAATACCAGTCACATTTTCTTCCCTAAAAAAAATCACAATCCAGCCAACTTCTCCAATCTCTTAAAAGCAAACCTATCCATCTTAATAAATGGAATGACATTACAACATTTAAGCATCACAATCTATATAACCAACTTATCCAATCTTATAAAAGAAAGCCTATCCTTAATAAATGGGATGACATAGCAGCATTTTCATTATGTGGGTGAGTCAATGATAGCATTAGAAAACAATTGGATGATAACTCCAAGATTTATATCACTAATATATTCACCAATGTCTAATGTCTAATGTTTTCATTAAAATGCACTAATTGTCTTACATACTCAAGCACAAATATCCTTAGAGTCAACAACTTTGGTAGCCGGTATGGGGCTATTTCATCCCCATACATCCTAATAATAGTACTGATGAACCAATCTCCTTTATTTATTTGTGAACCCACTTGCAATTAAGGTAAAATATCCTTGGGCAGTTTGAATGAATGAATGAATCTTGCGCGGCATCAGTGGTAGGTATCATTCGAATCAGTCGAATATATTTTGGTCAGCAATCGTGATTAGTCATCCCCCTATCTAATTTAATAGGGTTTTTGAAAAAAATCATGTTCTCCTTTGCGAGGAGTTAAGATTTAAAATGAGATTGAAAAATAAACGTTGAATTCAGGTTAAATTTTATTAATGAAATTAAGGGATTTTTAATGGGGTGAATTAATAAGTGGACAAATTCAATATTTTGTTGAGCTCAATTTTTTTGGTAAAAAAATATTCTATTTAATTCAAATATTTTAAAAAGATTAAAGGTAAAGTTCCATGGTCAAAATCCCCCCGAGTTGGATGAAACTATAACTTATGGAAAAAAATCCTAGCAAATTTGGAGAAGAATTTCCATCCTAAAAGAGTTGAATTTTTTCATTTATTAACTTGCACATCATTTAATTGTGAATTAGCCTTTAAATTTGTTCATGTTGTGTTATTAAAACCTTAATGGAGTGAGTCAATAAGTGGACAAACTCCACTTTTCCAATGAACACATTTTTAGTCGATAAGGCAAAGGTCCATTTTGATTCACTCATTTTTTTGAAATTAAGGGTAGAGTTCCATGGTCAAAATTGAAAGTTCTAATCTTGTTCAAGTGTAACAATGCATACAATTCTTAGGAAAAACAGAAAGTAAAAAATGGTATTCACGCATAATACACATAAATTTACCTTGGAAACCCTGAAGGGAAAAACCAGCTTAACTTAGAGCTTCACCACTCTCTTTGTTTATTTTTTTCATTGTATTAATTCAACCATTTACAATATGATATAACGCATTCACCAACCTCCAAAACCCTAATTCCCAAATTGGAATTAGATTACAATGGGCCAAAAACCATTGGCCGAAAACAACAACAAAAACGGAGCAAAAACAACCCATTTTTTTTTTCTTGGGGGCTCCGCCCACTGGCCCCCATGCCCGCCAGCTAAGGGTGGCCCCCCTGACTCCCTTCATTCAAGGGCCAACCCCCAAGCCTCCACCGAAAGGGGGCTAGTCATCTAGAGAATATAACACATACCCGACAAAAATTCCATCAATTGAGAGCTAATTAAGATCTCAATTGAAAGTTAATGAAACTAAATGTAAATTTCCATGGTCAAAGTTCCCTCTGCCACAATGTGAGAGCCAATTAAACTAAGCATTAGAATGAAATAGGGGATAAAAGGAAAGAACTCACCCAAATGAGTATTGTTGTAGGTGTTGAACCTTCTTGAGACTAAGGTCATGATACTTGTGACAAGAATTTAAGAGAGTGTTCCACCTCTTAAAGGAACATCCACATGCAACTCCATATTCCTACAAAACATAGTTGTATCGATCTCCGATACAATGCAATAAAAACACTATATTAACTACAGAAATAATACATTTCAATGAAATAATGTTTGGTGAACCAAAGTTCCCTTAGAAGGGTATGATACCTCCCTTGCGCTAGTTGTGGTGAAACCTCCCTTGAAGTGTTAGGGTTTAATCATCCAAGGTATGAGATAGGACTAACCCTTTGAAGGTCCTAGGATGATACACCGAACCTACAAGGTTGGAGAAAAACAAACAAGAGATCCATGTTGAGGTGGCAAAGAAGACAAATACAAATAATCTAGACACTAAAAAGTTAATTAGAAAGCTAAATCAAGATTTGATGCTACTCTATGTGTGCATTTGGATAAATTGAAACAACTTTACAAACATGAATTAAATGGTATAAATACACAAATAAACGACCTCAAAGTGCAAGTAAATGCAAATTATTTGTTGGAGAGAGCTATATGTACAGAAAAATCAAACTGCATAGTTTAACCTCATGTTGCAGATTTAAGACCGTAACATAAGTTTTTCCCAAATAAAAGCTCTTAGTTCAATGTGAGATCCATAATCATGGTACAAGCAATGAAGATGCGATTTACTTAAAGCACCTTAGACTAAAAATAACTGAGAAAGATTTCATTCAATTATGCCCCTAGATAGAAAACTCAAACAAATCGAGGTTGTCATGGCCTTATAATAAAGTGCATCTTATGCAAATATGGACCCACTAGGGGCTTGATAATAAGGAATTACCTTGTAATGTGTATGCCCGCATTTTTGTTATCGCCCGAGTCTGAACACGACCGCCGTTCGCTTCTGCGCTAGGGTTTTCTGAAGACGGCCGCCATCCGTGAGGGAACCCTACGACCACCGACAGCCTGGAGAATGGCATCCAGCTTCCTCTCAGTCGCCTCCAGCCGGGGACCCTCGATCCCGGTCTCGCTCTTCACTGGGGGGAAAGGCAGCATGCGGCTAGCCGGCTCTGATTGTACAGGAAATACTAGCGCCCTCCATTGCGATAGTAGAGGAATCTTTGGTTGAAGCAAGGAATTTCGTAGAGTCAGCTTTTGTATGTCGCTTCAATGGGTTCTGGCCCCGCCTGGTTGATCTCCATAAATGGATTTCTGAGGTATGGAAACCCCTTGTTTCTAAGGAAATTTCTTTTTACCCCTTTGCACGGGGTTTTTTTGTAGTGGATTTCGATTCTCCTGTGGAAAAAAAGATCATTCTAGATTCTGGTCTGTGGTTTTGGGGAATTTCGGAGCTCTTTGTGAAACCCTACAGCCCTCTTTTTGACCCAACTATTGACCAGATCTCATCTGCTTCAATTTGGGTTCAACTCCTAAATTTTCCCTTGCATCTCTGGAACTTTGCCTCGCTTGAAGCTATTGGCAATGCGTTGGGCTCCTTCTATGACCGAAGTCCAGAAAGAAAGGATTACATTAAAAATACCTTTGCTCGCATCTGTGTGGAAATGGATTTCAACAATAGCTTTCCTGCTGAGATCCATTTGACCAGCAAGGATTATGTGTGGGTGCAAAAGCTAGATTATGAAAATGTGATGTTCAGATACAGATCTTGCTTTGCAACTGGACATCTTGTCAAAGATTGTCCAAAAGCCTCTTAGATCCCCAAATCCAAAAAGCTTCATCGCAAATCCACTTGGTGGGATGGAGAAAACTCCGAGCATTATACAATAAGTAGAAATGAAGATCTATCCGAAGAGGCTCCATCACAAGCTAAGGAATCTCCTCAAGCTAAAAAGAGGACACTCTAGAAGAACAAAGGATCCCCGCCATCGACAAGAATCCACCTATAGCTCCACGAGATAGTGCAATCCAATAGATGGACCTGAAAAGTCTAGCTCCACAGGATGCACCCGAAGATGCAGTGCCCATTCTTGAAGCCTATGTCGAGCCATCAAATTGGGCCAAAGTCGGCAAAAAGAAAGAAGGAGCTTCACCCTCTTTGAAGCCAAAAGAAAATTTAATTTCTCCAAGAAAAACAAGAAGCCAACAAACTTCAAATCGTTAATCTCTGGATTGCATCGAGATGTATGTAAGAAGTAGGACAACATCAATTTTGGTCTTGCTAGTAGTAGATATAGCCCATAAATTCCTTTGGACAGTAAGACAAGTCCATTTCTTTTCTGTAATTCCTTCTTGGGTAGTTTGTAAGGAGATACAGTCTCCATAGAATAGGAAAGTATCAGGATAAGTATAGACTGGCTGAAGATGAACACAAAGTCATAGACGTAGTCCTCTCTTGGGATCAATTTATCTTCAGAACTCTATAATCTTTGTTTTTCTCTTTTTTATAAAAGCTTCTTAACCATTTTTGTTAAAATAAATAAAAATAAAGAATTACCTTGTATGAATGTCCTAGAGGGTCAAAGTGAATGAAATTCACGACTAAGGGCCAAAAGACGAGATGAAAGGCAGTAAAGGATCCTATATTAACACTAGATTTCTATTGGATGCTACACACGATCTTAATATTATTTTAATTAACCATGATGTATATATGATATAATTAATTTAATTATTATTTTAATTAACCAATGCATATATGGTATAATTAATTTAAACCATGATACATGATTATATAAATAATTTAATTAACGATACTGGAATGACGAGTTTAACTAACTAAAATACATGCATAATTTAATTTAATAAATAAATAACAAATTATCATATTGATATCATCTCAAACCAATTTATCTCTAAAACTTTATCTCAATTATATAATTTAATTTAATAAATAAATAACAAATTATCATATTATATCATCTCAAACCATTTATCTCTAAAACTCTATCTCAATCATATATTTTAATTAAATAAATAAATAACAAATGATCATATTGATGTCATCTGAAACCAATTTATCTCTAAAACTCTATCTCAATTATATATTTTAACTTATTTTATTTGAATTATTTATTTTCCATCCAATAGCCAATGGTAACAACGCTCAGCTGACTCGAGAATGAAACATGCTGGTCAAAGCTAGTGATTTTGTGAAGTTCGTGGAAAGGAATTTTGTGATACCATCCAAATATATATATTTTTGGGATGATGTGTTTTTAAGTATTAAAATTAGTTGTTAACTATTAATTATTTATTGTTGTTTTTATGTGGGTTAAATTATTATTATTATTTAAAATGTCAAATCAATTAGTAATAAATAATTGGGACTAATTTGTTTAATAGAAATTTGTGATCTTATTTATTATATTTTGTTTGGTTGTGTATTTTTAAAGATGATAAATTTATTTTTAATTGTTATTTATATGTAAATTGACTCATCACTCATTATCATTAAAAAAAAATTATTTTACTTAATCACTTTTAACAATAAAATTTTTTGTGGAAAATAATCTTATGATCTTATTCAATTATATTTATATATAATTTCAATTCAAATATATTTACATATATTTTAAATTGTTATATATTTATTAAAATAACAAAATCTTGTTACTCAATTATTATTAATTGTTATTCTTATATTTGACTCTTCTTCATTTAGAAGGGAATGAATACTATGTGAAGCGATATTGGACGATGGAGCTCTCCCAAACCCTAGTTGGGGATTTTGGTAACATGGGTTTTGGTTTAAAATACTAGATAGAAAATACTGAAACTATTGTACTGAACTTGGAGTTAAGTCAAGTTAGTTTTAATGAGGGGCCTAGTACCAACCAAGAGAAAAAAGTGAGAAATTTAGTTTTTACTATTTTACTGCAATTTTTTCATTAATCTTTCTATTTTAGGGTTGTCAGAACTCATACCTTTGTTTTTACCATTTCCTTTACTAATTGTTTTCTCTATTTTCCATCTAGATTGGGTTTCCTTGTACCCTAACTTGCCTACTATTTTGGTGAAGGGTTCCTATTTTGGCAGATCTTTGGGTGGATTTTTCTAAAATAATCCTTGTGTGGGTCTCACTACATTACACGTGCCTTTGATGTGGATGTGATAGTTGTCACTTGCCCTTGTGCTGCGGTGGTGACGACTGTCCTATACCTTTCCTTTCAGTCACCCTCAATGGATCTGGTTGGAAATAATACTCCTAACCTACCAAAACCTAACTATCCCTCAATCATTCGATCATAGGTTCCTTCTTTGGGTGAGAGGTAGTCGGTGCAGGATATTGATAACCAGTTTAAGGTTGATATTGGGCTTTCTGAGAAGGGGGTTGCAGAAACATTATCGCTCCAAATCGATCATTTAAAGGGGAAGGTGAGTCATCGCCTCACTAGTGAGAGGACCCGTGCTCGCAGGAGATTGAAGACATATAAAGCGTGGGAGGGTTTACAGAGATTTGTTCTAGGGGTTGATGTGAATTTGGACCGAGTTGGAGTCTTATCCAAATGCGCACTAGTTGGTTTGTTAGAATCTGCTAAGGTTTCCAGGATGGAGATGGTTGAATGGAAAAACTAGACTTGGCTCCCATTATACAGTTATGCTCCTTGTATCAACATGCTCATTAATGGGTGGATTTTCTTTATATTTCCTGGTGAGGATCATATTCAACGGATTTTGGAGTCCATATGGATTATTAAATGTGGTTCTTTGGTATTAAAACGATGGCATTCGACATTCAATCCGGAGAAGGAAAGGCTGGCTCACCGTCACCTATGGCTTCTGATCGCGGGATTTCCGCTTGAATTATGGACTCATAATGTTCTTGAGGGGTTAGCAAATTCGATTGGAAAATTCATTAGACTCAACAAACATAATCTGTTTGGCATGTAAAAAAAGGTTGCCCGAGTTATGGTGGAAATAGACATCATAAAAGGGCTTCAGGCATAACTAGAGATACAATGGGGTGATAGGGTTTTTTGCCAAAAATTGGACTATTTACATATTCCATTCATATGTTTTTATTGTCAGGAAACTGGGCATGTCAAAGCTAAATGCCCCTATCTATTATCGGGTATGCAACTAGAGGAATCGAGGGATGACTCTGGAGATGACACATTAGATCTGTAGGCTCTTGATCTTTGTTCTAATTATCCTACAGATCCAGTCAATTCCTCTGCTAACAAATTAGGTATGCACATGTTAGATTCTCCAACCCCTTATGATGGTGTAACTAAAGAGGAATTGAATTTCTACCTTTCTGTGGAAAAGGATTTGAATAAACATCTTTCTATATCTGGGGATGTTGGTGTCTTTACTTCAAATTCAGATTATAGTTTGTCTTCAAAATTGATTGGAAATGGAGATATATCCCTTGACTGCTCTGAAAATCCACAAAATGTCGAAGACCTAAACCCTTCATTACCTTTTGGTCGGGATTCTAGGGTTCTGTGGGATAACAATTTATCTGATTCTCGAAATTCGAATGATTCTTCTCTAACTCCCTCTTGTTAGTTAGGTTCTTTACCCCTTCAGGCTATTGACCAAAATTTATCCCCTTGTCAAAAGGCCCCTTTCTCGGTCTATACAAAAAACCCTTATGAGTAGATATTGGATGCCATTGGAATTACCCAAGAAGTCATGCATTCAACCAATCTGAAGAATATTGATGCTCTAATGTTGAAGATGGATTTAGTGAAAGCATATGATCGAGTCGACTGGGGGTACCTTAGACTTCTTCTCCTTCAAATTGGTCTTCCCTTAACTATCACCAATTGGATTATGTCATGTATTACTTATGCTCAGTTCTTTGTGCTTATTAATGCATCCCCCGCAACCTTCTTTAAAAGTTCCAGAGGCATCAGACAAGGTTTCCCATTGTCTCCACTTCTGTTTTCACTTGTTATTGAAGGTTTAAGCTGCATGATTAGCAAAGCAAAATATGAAGGGAAGCTTAAAGGTATCAAAATATATGCCTCTATTTACATCACACAGTTACTATTTGTTGATGATGTAATGTTATTTGGTAATGGATCTTTGGATGAATGGAAATGTTTTGATGAAATCATTAAAATATTATGTGCAACTACGAGGATGGAGGTGAACTTAAACAAAACCAGTTTTTATAAACATAATATGGATAACAACATCTTACAGGGGATTTCTTTTTTCATGCCTTTCAAAGTTTATGAGTTAAGTGATGGGCTCAAATACCTAGGTTATTTTCTGAAGCCAGCTGGTTATAGAATAAAAGATTGGCTTTGGTAAGTGGAGAAGTTTGAAAGAAGGATAAATCATTGGTCCTTTAGACTACTTTCTATTGGTGGAAGATTGAGCCTACTTAAAGCAGTCTTGACATGATTGGATGTTTACTGGTTGTCTCTTGCACATGTTCCTAAGGCTATCTTAAATTGGATTAGAATGTTAAGGTTTAGATTTCTTTGGTTTGGAAATGTTGATATTCAGAAGTTACAGATGGTAGATTGGGAAAGATTATCAAATCCAAATTGATGGGGTGGATGGGATATCAAAAATATATTTTGGTTCAACTCTACATTATGTTTGAAGAGCTTCTGGCATGGAATCTTTGGTAAAGGGTTGTGGATTGAGGTTCTACATGCAAAATATATTAAAAGGAACATTTTGACTTGGTTTAGGAATCCTATCAAGACTTACACGAATTTTTCAATTTTATGCGTTGGTTTTATCAAGTCTTATTCATGGCTTGGTAGAGGACTAACATGGAAAGTTGGTGCTGGTACAAATGTTTCAGTGGGTATTGATCCTATCATTGGTATGGAGGAAAATTTTCAATTATTATCCTATCTTTTAGAATATTTGGCTAAGCTAGGATTCATCACATTAGCCCATATAAAAAAACCAAATTGACACCCTTCCATATGTTCTTATTGGCTGATTGCTTCAAATCTTGGGCTGGGTAGTAGATGGGCAGATGAGTGGAACAAGTATATATCTCTCCTAAATTCAAGAGGACTCAAACTTAGCTCAGATGAATATCCCCTTATATGGTATCCGAATACTACTATTAGTTACATTTCGGCAAAGGTTGCATATAGTGTGATTGCTCAAGAACATATTGTTACTGTGCCTAGATGGCGGTTCCAAAAATTATGGCAGCGGCATTTGCAATTCAAAATTAAATGTTTTGTTTGGTTTTCTTTTGAAAACTGTTTGAAGAAATTGGATAATCTCAATCATAGAGGTCTGATTGGTCCGAATTGGTGTGCTCTCTGTATGGAAAACGAGGAGTCTGTTGGGCATATATTTGTCTCATGTCAGTTTACAAAGCAATTATGGGTTTTAGTCTGCTATTCTCTCAATATCACATAGACCTAGGGTTCTATTTCCTTCGATCAAATTTTTTATCACTCGTATAAAGGTGTCCCTGAACATCAGACCTTACCTACTTTCATGTCTTGGGGTATCTGGAAGGCCATAAATGCTCTTATCTTTGAAGACAAGAAACTGAATTTGAATGATATTTGCAGGAAGATTATTTCCTTTTATAATGAATATTATGTTAACAAGATCAGTTGTAAAAAAGGACATCACTTGGCTGATATTCTTTGGAATATGCTACTACAAGTTTTTTCAATGGAGCTGCCTAGAATGGTATGTGCGGAGTTATTGTTATTCTCAAATTGAACTCTGAACACTTTTTCAAGCTTAAACTAAATTGTGGACTGGGCACTAATACAAAGACATAAATGTTGGCATTATGGTGTTTATGCAAGGTAGCATCAATTTTTGGGATTGATTCCCTAAATTTTTTTAGGATTCTCAGGTTGTTGTTCAATGGGCTTTGGATAAATATAATATTCAAGTGATGACACTATACAACTGGAGCATGCGTACAAAAGCACTCTTATCTTCGTTCACATTTGTGGAAATTTGTCATATATATAGGGAAGTGAATTTGGAAGCGGATCTTCTTTCCAGAAAGGCTCTTATTGAGGAGGAAGGCATATTATGGTGGGAAAATTTTGAAAACTCTTCAGTGACAAACAATGGTTCCTTTAACATATTTTTGTTGTAGTTCAATGCTTTATCTTGTGGGACAATTTTTTGAGGACTGATGCCTCCATCTGTTTTGTTTATCTTTGATACTTGTATGACGGTTTCCTGTGAAGAATGCCAGGTCCTCAAAAACTTCATAACACCCAACACTCCCAACACTTTGATTACAAATTTAATGAATTTTTCAAAATTTTGACAAGATTCCGTCGAAACCGTGCTGAATGGGTGAAATATTCGCGCATTTAGGCTACACGATGCATTGCAAGTTGCAACAATCATTAATTTAATTAGTTAAAAGATTTTTACCGATTGACTACGTCACAAAAGCCTTTACCAATTCTGCGAGTTCACCGGATTGAAAATTTAATAAACACCCAGTGCACAATTGCAAATCCTCTCAGACGCCCAACCATGGCAGCGGAGCAGGAACGACCGATTACGGATCCAAAGAGCGGTTATTGCAGAGACAGTGGAATTTATTACAGCAAAAGAGCTCCCATCGATCTTCCTCCATCCACTCAACACTTGGACGTAACTACTTACATTTTTTCCCATCATGATCACCACACACAGCAGCTCGCCTTCATAGACGCCTCCAGTGGCCTCTCGCTCTCTTATAGCGACCTCCGCCACAATGTGAGAGCTCTGGCTGCCGGACTGCACGGCCTCGGTATCCGAAAAGGCGACTTGGTACTGGTCATATCCCCCAATTCCATTGCCATTCCATGCATTTACCTCGCTATTCTCTCCATCGGAGCAATCCTGAGCACCACTAATCCGACCAGCACAAAGGCAGAAATTAAAAAGCAAGTTGAGGATTCGAAACCGATACTTATCTTCACACCAGCAAATCTGATTAACAAGGTCCGTGCAACCCAGGTCCCGGTCATTCTCATAGAAGGAAACGCAGAGGAAGTCTCGGGCCGCTCGGGCTGTATTTCTACTTTGAATCTCCTCCTGCAGTCCGCCATTAATGGCTTCCCTTCAGTGGACATCAAACAGGAAGACACTGCCACGCTTTTCTACTCGTCGGGGACGACGGGTAAGAGCAAGGGAGTCATCTCGACGCACAGAAATCTCATTGTTTTGATAGCGGGAGTTCTGAGCAGACATGACGATAATGACGATATGAACGGACGGAAGGAGATATGTTTATGCACCATCCCGCTGTTTCATGTTTTTGGGTTTTCCTATACAGTTTCTTACATTGCAGCTGGGAGTACCATTGTGGTCATGCCCAAATTCGAGTTGGCTGAAATGCTTTCGGCCATTAACAAATACAGAGTGAATTCCCTGCCCGCTTCTCCGCCCATTCTCGTTGCTTTAAATAAATCTCCGATTGTTTCCAAGTACGATTTGACTTCGCTTCACTCGATCGGCTGCGGTGGAGCACCTCTTGGTAGAGAGGTCATCGACAACTTCACGGCTCGATTTCCATCTGTTAAAGTTTACCAGGTGACATTCATACCGAATTCCTAATTATCAATTTGATTCTGAGTAAGGGTTGAAATTATAATTTTTTTTTTATCACAAAGAATTTTTATGAGTTTTAGATTGAAATAGAGTTAAACATTTACAAACCTCACTGACCTTTTAACATGTCAAAAGTAATCAAAATTATAACAATCTAAGAACACTGCTTCCTAAACCTTTATCAAAATAGGAATAAAATTTACAACAACCCAAAAACCAATTTAAATTGGTTTTATAAACTGTCACTATCCCCTAAAATCACTATCCCTTAAATGCTCATTAACCTAAACATCACATGCCTCGATTTATTGTCTGTGTTTTTCTTATTCACGGTTCAAGGGAACCTATCTCCATGCTCAGAAAGACTAAACAGGCTTGATTTCTTCTGTTCCAACTTTCCATTCCCCACAAATGACAAAAGATTCAAAATTATTGTTTTCTCATGTGTAGTGATATGAATGTCTATCTGTTTCAATTAGCTAATTGAAGGTAGTAGTTATTATTTTGTAGGGTTATGGAATGACAGAGTCCAGCGGGTCAGGATCCTCAACTATAACCGATGAAGAAAACAGACACCATGGAACAGCAGGCTTGCTTGCAGTTAATTTGGAAGCCAAAGTGGTGGACACAACCACTGGCAAAGCTATGCCTCCGAACCATAAAGGGGAGCTCTGGTTGAGGGGACCTACAATAATGAAAGGTACTCCCAAGTCATCATCTCATCTGTCCTTGGAGACAACTTTCAGAACATTTAACAACTTTGTAGACCTGGTTGATTTGAGTTTTTTTCAAGTTTATTTTTATTTTTATTTTGAGAGAGTGATTTGGATGATGTTCTACTTAAAGAAGAATATTAAAAAACTAAGTTTTAGGTGTTTATATTTTAGAGTTTGGGATGGAGTAGCAAATATGTTTTTTCAAGATTGCAGATTATATTTTAAAAGAATTTGAAGTGGAGTAGTAAGTATACTAATCTAAGATGAGACAAATATACCGTCCAGATTAATTTTATGTGCATCATTCAGCTGATATATGAATGACCTTAATGCACAATCAACTTAACCACAATGAAACGAGCCTAATAAACATGAGGTACCCCAAACTCAAAATCACTTTAGAAATCTCCAAACAACTCCATTTAAGTGGATTTATAAACTTAATTGGTCTTCCTACAAGTTCACACCTTGTGCTCTTTTTAAAATTTGAAGGCTGGATGCTGTGTAGCCACAACAATCATCTTTCATCATTCAAATATGAATAGTATTTCCTCGACCAATGAGTCTATTTTTCGAGAAAATGGTCCATGCAAGCAGTCTGATAACTCCCAAGTCATAGGCTCAATATGATACCATAACAGTCTCTTCCATAGATTGATTTTTACCAGACTCTGGCTAGAAAAATTTTATGAAGGTTTTAGCTGCTCCACGCAGGTTATTTTGGTAATGATGAAGCAACTGCATCATCTTTGGACTCGGATGGATGGCTGAAAACTGGGGATCTATGTTACATCGATGAGGAAGGCTTCCTTTTTATTGTGGACAGAATAAAGGAGCTGATCAAGTACAAAGCATATCAGGTACATAGCATTTCAAGGACCTTTTACAGTCTGATGTAAACCCAAAATATTGATCTTCTTTAAACCAAACTTATATTTTGGCAGGTTGCTCCAGCAGAACTAGAGGAATTGCTCCTCTCAAACCCAGAGATCATTGATGCTGCTGTTATTCCGTGAGTAGCATTTACCACTTCTTGATCTGTTGTACTTTCAAAGTTCTACAGATAGCTGGATTTACCACTTATTGGGATTATATCACAGACCTTCTCTGGAACATTAGTTGCATACATGTTATTTATTTAAGCATGAAACTCTGTCTTCTGGGTTTGTATGGTAGGTATCCTGATGATGAAGCAGGTCAAATACCAATGGCATTTGTTGTTAGGAAGTGTGACAGTAATCTCTCCCAAGAGGATGTGATAAATTTTGTTGCAAGACAGGTAAATGAAGTACTTAAGTTTTTATCTGTTCCTTACTTTCAACTTAAACCATTCGCTTCTTTTGTAGGTGATTTTAGTTTCCAAGAGAAAATGTATGTTATGCTTGAATGCAGGTTTCACCATACAAGAAGATACGTCGAGTAGCATTTGCCAATTCAATTCCGAAGACCCCATCTGGCAAGATCTTAAGAAAAGATTTGATTCATCAGGCTCTGTCCATTTCCAGATTGTGACTCTAATAGTCCAACCATTAATCTTTCTCAAGCAGTCATCTGTTAAGAAAAGATTTGATTCATCAGGCTCTGTCCATCTCCAGATTGTGACTCTAATAGTCCAACCATTAATCTTTCTCAAGCAGTCATCTGTTAGTTTTCTTTATCCAAACCATATATGTTTAGTTGGAACAATCTCATAAAGCTAACTAGGTGGTCTAGCTTGGGTTAAAGCTGTCAATAGTAAGGAGAAGGTTTTTAGGTTTAGTGTCGAGGTTGGTTGTCTGTATATGTGAGCTTGACTCAATGTCTCTGTTGGTCAAAGCATAATAGCCTAACCAGCTTACATTGATCACATCCTCCTCCGAATAAAGAGAAGTGACAGAAGGTTTCTTGGGATGTATTTTCCATGAATTATGTTTTTCTTTCCATAAAGTTGGTTATGAACATCGAATCATTGATCAATTTATTTAATCAGTTATACCCGGCATGCTATAATTTTGTATTGTGAGTTCCTGAACATTTTCAGCATAGTATAATTTTGGTTCAGCACGGTATAATTTTGTATTATGGCTTCCTGAACAGTTTCAGTATAGTATAGTTTTGTATTGTGGCTTCCTGAACATTTTCCGTAGAGTATAGTTTTGTTGCAGCTTCCTGAACAGTTTCAGTACTTATAGTTTTGTATCGTGGCTTCCTGAACATTTTCAGTAGAGTATAGTTTTGTATTGTGCCTTACTGAACATTTTCAATATAGTATAGTTTTGTAGTGTGACTTACTGAACATTTTCACATATAAATAGTAAAATAAAATTAAAATATTTCATTATCATTTCCTTTGTTTTATGACACGTTTTTTTTGCATTGATTTTTGGATATTTCACTATAATGTCTAGCATCTTATGACATAAACCATTTCTCTCTATGGTGGGTAAAACTTAACATATTTTGATCGTACTTGTAATATTATAATCTAATTAAATACTTTTGGAAATAGAGTAAGTTATATTAAAAATTGTTTTTTGTTAATTGAGTGTAGATTCGGTGGTTGGGAGAAATGTTGTTATTTTCTCCACCCTGGTTCAAATTTCACTTTGTGACACTTGCTCCTTGGGAGTGGACTTTGATTACGTAATGATTATAATTCTGGCTATACCTTGATTTTCTGGAATAACAAAGTGTGAACCATCATTACATTTTTAAAAAAATATTAAAAATTGTTTTTAATTTGGAATTTTTATTTTATTGAGTAGTACATAACTTTATCATTATTAGATGCCCACTTTTAATGACCTAAATTCTATCCGAATTTTTTTCTTATGAACTTAGGAATTTTCCCAACTTCACATTGACTCTTGAGGTCATGCGACGGTGCCTTGCCTAAGCCATAGTAGTTAGACCAACATGTGCCTACTGCAACTAGACCACGTTTCTTCGCTTAAGGTTTTCTCGTAAGGTTGCTTTAAATTACACACTATCAAATGCAGCTATATCCTACTCAACCAAGTACATTTAACATTGAGGAATGCATCTAACCACAACCTTAAACATCCCAACACTATTTATGTTCACCAACAGTTCCAAACATTATCCAAATTCACAATTTAATCAAGTTCAGAGTTTAACCAACATTAAGCATTGCATATAATATAACAACATTCATTGCATAAATAAACCACAATACACATGCACATGTACAGCTGGGCATCCAAGCTAGATGTCTTAACACTTTATTAATGAGAATAATGTTTACATAGTACAACAAGGGAGGGAAACCACATACATCCTTCTCTTTTACAACCAGTAAAAAGAAACCAAGGAAAATAGCCTTCCTACTAATGCCGAACAACACTGTACAAATTGACCCTTGAAGCCACTAGAGACTTGCCTCTTGCAAGTCATGTTCACAAGCTTGCGTTTTACTCAACTAGCTCAAATTCTCCCTTAGTTAGGATCCCCAAAATTTTAGAGCTCTCTATACTTCCTTGCCAAGCTTATGTTGGTTTCCTTAGCCACACTAAGCCTCCTCATATATATATGAGTCTTTCCAACTCTTGGAAAACCCCTTCTTGAGTGGTCTTGTGTTTTCGCATGCTTCTCACATAGCTTGTCTTGTTGACGCCCAACTCAATGGTGTCATGCCCACTTTGCCATGTGATCACGATCACAAGCCCATGCTAAGCCCAAGTTCCCACAAGTGCGATCATCGTTCCATCGCACTTCACAAGCCTTTTGGTCAAGTGCTCCCATTGGGTTAAGACATCAATCATGTCCATGTTCATCGCAAGTGTGCCTGATAAGTTTTCTTGTTGTATCTATGCCCATCGTGTCCCACCCATCACATCCTCTCTAAAATATGTGTTTGTTGCATCATGGTTGCTACAATAGTTCCTCTGGTAGGTGTGTCCATCACGTTACATCCATCTCATGTATTTCTGACAAGTTGAACCCAAGTGCTCCCACTTGGTCTACTCAACCAATATGCCTCCTATCGAACATAATACCAATTCATCTAAGCTGACCGGTTACTTTGTCCATCATGCATTGTGCATGCCCATGGACAAGGTTTCTGACGACAACCTTTACTATCTCACCAAGTCACCTCATGGTCTATCCAACACATGCGAGTTGTCACTATCTAAGGTGCACCTTGACTTCATGCAAGGGTGCCAAACATCAATGGTGTGCCTTGTTGACAAGCCAAGGAACCCATAGCTAACTCGCCTATCCCATAACATCCCTTCATGCCTATCCATGTCAACAAGTGACCATCGAAGTGATTGTGGGAGGTGTTCGAAGCCTTGTAAGGATGGGGCCTTACAACCTGTCCCACTAAAATTCATTGTCATCCTCAACAATATTGACAAGAATATATGTCCTCCAATTCTATTCCCCAGACTCAAGCACCCATTCACAATTGTTTCCAACCACTCTACACTATCTTCGGTAAAACTATGTGCAACTGATGCTTCTTCCAGTGAAGCAACTTGGCCATTTCTATCCACGTTGTCTTCAAGATTTCACTATCATGATTGTTGTTGTGATCACAACCAAATGATATCCTTCACTATTCTAGTAACTCAACCTCCACGAAGAATGGTGTCCAAACATGCAAGTGTTGCACCCCTTGACTTATTACTTCTTCTGTACTTAACCATTATACCACATATTTGCACATTTGTTCCCTCACGTCTTGAACTAGTTGGATGGTTGGTCCAACTATCATGCCCAACCCATGAGAGTACACATCATCATACCCAAAAATGGAATTTCCTTCTAAAATTCCATCATCCTACAAAACTCATCCAAATTAAGGCAAGGCCACCATGCTTTCCTCAAATTGTCACAAAGGTACCATAGTCACCTTTTCCATCTATTGCCTCTACTTGACTTGCTTCTGCATTGATATACTCATCCCCTTTACCAATAAATGAGTCTCAATGATATCTTCTAGCTCAATAATCCTCCAAAGACAATAGATATGTCACTCTCAACTTTATATATCCTCATGATGTAGAAGAGAACTCAACTTGTGCAAGGCTCCACAAACGGTTTCTTGTTGGGTGAGTGCCTTCATGCACTTCCTGGCCCCAACACTTGCGCTATTTCCTAAAAAATGAGGCATCCATCTAGATTTCCTTTGTTTGTGGACAACTATGTGCATGTTGGATTGCATCCTGGTGTGTTCCTTTGCTGCTGACCTAAGATCTTGATGTGTTCATTGCTTTCGGTACCCCAAAGTGCACAATCTGCTGAATAACATGAAGGTCTCACCCTTTTGCAACTATCAAGTCACCCACTGTAATCCAACACATTTGTATTCCTCATTGATCTCGGCACCTTTCCTAGTCCATATAGGCTCCATTACCAATTTCCTTAGGCAATGAGCCACCCCAAGGAAACTATCAATGAGAAGAAGGTGGAAGCTATCCCTCACAACCACTACACTTAAGTGCACCAACAACATGTCCAAAGTCTACTAAGTGATAAGACAACTAACTAATTCCATACCTTTGTGAATAAATGCATGTTTTCACCACTACTTGAGCCATAATCTCCAATCAACATGGTCATCATGGCAATCATTCCCCAAGGAATACTCCATCGCATCCTATGTTCCCATACACAAATGTGGGTAAGGCCCTCCAAGTTAACTTGTTCCAAGGCATCCTAAGCTCCCCATATGTGGTGGGATTCACAAGCCAACTAATTATGCTCCCTAATCTAATCTATCAATGGTAAATCGCATGAATTTTTCTTAGTCAAATTCTTTGTTGCTTTCATCATTCCACTTAGAATTGAACTGTCCTTCTCCTTCCGAACAAGCATCTATTGCTTTGGTATTATCATCGTTTCTACCCAAGGAAAGGTCTATGTCCATTCCTTAAACATGTGACTTCATAATTTTCATAAGGCACTCCTGCATAAGTGCCTCCTTTGCCCATTTTTCTACCCAATGGACTGTAAACTACCTCAAATGACATCATTATGGAGAAGAGAATGACCTCTCACCATTGCACCTTTCATCCTTCCGATGAAAGAATCCTCCATGTTCAACCTTTCACTAAATTGGGCACCTCTACTACTGCCCAAGGATCCATTTTGTACACTTAGGAAATGAGCCATTCTTGGATTTTAATAGTGAAAGGAGGATGGCTAGTGAGTTCCAAGGCCACCTCCACCATTGACAACGTCCTCTTCCCATAATTCACCACAGGATTCACCATTGAATACTGTTGTTTTCTCATGAACTTGCCTAGACTCACTGTCGAGGAACCTAGAAACCTCAATGCTACCATTGAACTCTACACTTGGACTTCTTGGGAGATTTCTAACTTCACAACCGATGTAGGCTACACTTGAACCTCTTCCAAGCCTTCCAATTCTTCCTTCATAGAACAAACAATGACAACATGGTTTGGTACAATGAAAACAAGAAAGGTGCATACCTCTGGTCATAGAAAACTGCTGTTGCACCCATAGTATGATGTTGGACACCTTTTTTCCAAAGGAATCCACTCATCTTGGCCAAGATTCAACTTGGTCTATCATAATATGGGATTTATGAGTGCAATACTTAGCATGTGCACTAGTCCTCTCTAGTTTCATTGCATGTTATTGGCACATCTCATGGATCTCTAAATCTCATTGTGCGCATTCCATGGTTGTATCTTTCCTCTTGGTATCCCATGTCTCTTTCCACGTGCCTTCCATGTAGAAACCCAACAATGGTTCAACCTTTCCGGCACCACTAAATTTTTTTCCCAAGCCTCAAGACTTGGTCACTTGCTTCCTCAAGCCTACTCTTGTCCACCTCCATGGCCAGCCATTGAAGCTTCCACTTTTTTCCAAGTCCCAGTGAAGAGTTCCTGTGTGACAACCTTGGGATTTGAGGAAGACTTGGGATTGCAGACCCTTTCTTTCCAAGAGGATCTGACAAGAAAGATATGGAAAGTCTATAGAACCAACCAATATTTGGTAGTCTTGGTGGATAATTCACATGTAGCAGGCGTGGGTTTGTTAGGATGACATACTAGCATAAACTAGGAGGATAGAATGCTTGGTGAATGAGGGTAAGCAATTAGCGAGGTCTTGAAGTCAAGACTCATCGGAGGACAATGTGATTTTCAATGTGATGGATGTTGTGTCGCCCATGCTAGTACACGCACATTGAGATGTGGATCGAGGGTATGTGAATGCCTCACATTGGGAGGGGCATGACCTTTGGGAATCCTCACGTGTTATACTAGATGGATGGAGAAATCATAATATATTGGGTGGTTAGTTGTTCGACCGTGCTAGCTCAGGGGAAGGCGTAACAAGGTAGCCTATGGTTAGGTGGCGATAGCATAGCATCGCTTAATATGGTGAAATGATCATGTTCATATTCCACAAGTATAATGTACACCTAGCTTGGGTACGATCAGGACATCTCAATGAGACGTATTCCATGTGATACAAGTCAATTGTTGGTCATTCCCAACTAGCAAGGTCATGGTGGTGTCGATCAGTGACTAGAATTCTTGAATGGTATGGGACTCTCAAGGTGAATGATAAGTTTATACATGTTACATATGGTGTCAAAGGAACGTTCGAACGTGGAAATTGTAGATGTTTCTCTTGACTAACAACACTCCTTTCATTGGGATATTATGATGGCAACATGTTGACGAGGATGTCAATATATTTACGTAGGGCCCAGGATGTCACAACCCTGGGCTTCAAGGAATACTTGGGATTGTAGAACCTTGCTTGTGAAGAGGATGCACTAGGATGGACATGGAAAGTTTGCATGACCAACTGATATTTGGTATGCTTGGTGGCCAACTCACGCATGATAGACATGAGTTGGTTAGGACAACATAATAGCATAATATAAGAAGACCAAGGGATGGCTTTCCGAGTGAGAGAGAGAAACTGATGAGGCCTTGAATTCAAGACCCATCAGAGGAAAATGTGATTGGTGATGTGATGGATGGTGTGCCACCCATGCTAATACAAGCATGTTGATATGTGGCCTGAGGGTATGTGGATGCCTCATGTTGGGAGGGGCATGACCTTTGGGCATCATCAAGTTTTAGACTAGATGGACGGAAGCATCATCGTACATTGGGTGGTTGGCTATGTTGATGTAATTGTAACTTCGGAAGATATTCCCTTGTATTTTATATTGTTATTATTATTTTATTTTATTTGTACCTCCGATGGAGATGTTTTTTCTCTGGTCGGAGATGTCATTATTACATTTGGTCATGTAAAGTCATTGAGGTAAATCCTCCATTGTAAGTTGGGGCAATAGATCCCCCTAGAGTTAGTTGTATTAAGGTTATTGAGTCTCCTAGAGAAGTCGGCTCAGTCAGGTTTAGTTGGGGCCGACCTAGCTAGTGAAAAGGTCAAGTGAAATTAAAGTATAAATAGAGAGATGGGCTCTCTCATTTAGACACACACTCACTCACTCAAGTTCGCATTAGTGAGAGAGAGAAGACAAGTTTGCATAGGATAAAAGAGAGAGAGATGCATAAGACTATCTTTTTTTGGGGTTTTCCATTTTGTGATATTGTATTGGTGATGATTTTATCTCCGAGGAAGTTGCGGGGTTTTCTCCTTTATGGTTTTCCCGAGGAAAATCTTTGTGTCTCTTGTGTTATGTTGTGCATGTTATTATTTTAGTTAAGATCCTAGATAATATTGATTAAAAGTAGAAAAACTAACATGATATCGGAGCTAACCTACAAACTTAAGACATTGTGCAAATGCGGGAAGCTAGGGATTCTAAGTTTGGGGTCTTCTCTCCACAGATCATTAAGAAAAGGAGGCTAGGATAACTCTACCTATGAGGGTGCATCATTCTGTCGAAACAGAATTTGATTCCGAGAATTTTCATTTTTTGGCCTGTCACCGCTGCCGGAGGAAAACTAAGGCATTAGCTATTTTGGGATTTTGTTCACAGATTTGGAGAAGTGAGTACATTGGACAACTTGCCTTGAGGAGGCACATCTTCCTGTCCAATCAGAAGTTACAAATTCCAAGTTTTGAAAATTAGGGTTTCTCTGACAAACCTTAGGCTAACCAGCTCCAAGACCATTTTGGACATCTAAAAGTGGTAAGACCTAAAAGATTTACTATTTCCATTTGAAGTTCTCATTCAATATGTCTCACCACACCAAGCTTGAGGATAATCTTGAAGGAGCTGATAAATTCCGAGCATGGAAGTATAGGATTGCCCTTGTCCTTGAAGAAAATGAATTGGACAAGTATGTAAATGAAGAGGTTCCAACACCAGAGGGAGATGAGGCTAAATCCTTACATAAGAAGAACTTGGTCAAGGCCAAGAGAATCATTGCATATTCCATTAAGGATCATCTCATCCCACATGTGTCATCTTTGAAGACACCCAAGGAGATGTGTGATGCTTTAACAAAGCTATTTGAAGGGAATAACATCAATAAGAAGATGACCTCACGGGACCAGCTTAAGAACGTGAAGATTCAAAATGCAGAGACCATGTAGTCCTACTTCACAAGGGTATCTTAGATCAAGGAGAAACATGAAGTAGTTGGAGAAAAGGTAGAAGAAGGAGAGATTGTGGTGACCACCTTGAATGGTCTCCCAAGATCATGGGACTCATTCATTCAAGGGATATGTGCCAGAAATAAGTTGATCACATTCAGTAGGCTATGGGAAGAATGTTCACAAGAAGAAGCTCGACTTGTGGCTCGAGAAGAGAATATGGGAGCAAATGATGATCAAGCTCTCGCAGCACACACCAGAAGGAATCATAACAAGATGGAGCACCATCATCACAATAAGAGGGAGAAACACCACCAAAGTCAGACGGAGAACTTTAGAAGATCCAGAAGAGATCTATCCAACGTTATATGTTATACATGTGATGAGAAATGACACTACTCCAGAGATTGTCCCAGAAATAGAAATGTCTCCCACAATAATAAGAACAACAAGAAAAGACACCATGCTCACACCACAGACAATGATGAACCTTCAAGGAAGAGAGCCAGAGAAGAAAGTGACGAATCTTCAAGTGATGAAGAATATGTCGCGATCTCAGCACTCACGGGAACTATCACACATGGAAGTAATGATTGGCTTGTAGATGTGGAGATTCCAAGCATATTAAGGGATATAAATAACCCTTCATAAACCTATCTGAACATGAGTCACCTCACAAGGTGAAACTTGGGGATGATTACCAATACCCCATAAAAGGAAGTGGAGAAGCTTCATACAAGTTAGACTCTGGAAAATATCTGAAGATGAAGGATTTCATATATGTTCCAGGACTAAAGAAGAACCTTTTCTCCATATCATCACTAGATTCTAAAGGTATGAGGGTTGCATTTGTTGATGGCCAAGTCCTAATGTGGCCAAAGGGAAAGACAATAGATGATGCGATTGTGATTGGAGAGAAAGAGGGAGGTTTGTACAAATTGAAGGGCCAACCTAAACAAACCTTGGTTCATGACTCCATGGAGCCAAGTGAATTATGGCATATAAGGATTTCACATGTGCACTATAGAGCACTACCCATTGCAAGAAAAGAAGTTGTAGGAATTCCAGAAATTCAGTTGAAACATGAAGGTGTTTGCAAAGGATGTGTGAAAGGAAAGAATGTGAAGAAGACATTTCCAAGCAGTGAAAGCAAAGCGAAATGGATATTAGAGATCATCCACTCCGATGTATGCGGTCCCATGTCATCTAGTTCCTTGAGTGGGTATGTATATTATGTTTCATTTATTGATGAATTTTCCCATAAGACTTGGATATACTTCTTGAAAAGTAAAGATGAAGTATTCAACAAGTTCAAGGAATTCACATCCTTGATCGAGAACCACACTGAGAAGAATATCAAGACCTTTCGATCAAATAATGGCGGAGAATTCACCTCGGAAGATTTAAAGAACCTATGTAGAGAATCTGGGATCAAGAGGGAGTTGACCACTCCCTACAATCCACAATTGAATGGCATTGCAGAAAGAAAGAATAGAACAATAATGGAAGCAACGAGAGAAATGATTCATGACCAGGTTCTTCCAATGCACCTATGGGAAAAAGCTGCAAGGACAACGATGTATGTACACAATAGTACTCCTCATCGACTACTAGAAAACAAGACTCCAGAAGAAGTGTTCTCCGGTGAAAAACCATAAGTTAGCCATCTAAGGATATTTGGGTGCCTTGTGTACATACACATTCCGAAGGAGAAGAAGACGAAGCTAGATCCTTCAGGAAAGAAGTGTATATTTTGTAGTATATAGTGAAACTTCGAAGGACTCTCGAATATACTTCCTAGTATTCAAGAAGATTGAGATCAACGGAGACGTGACATTCAACAAAGACTCAACATACAACAAATCTACAAAACTACCTATTGAATATATTTAAGAACCTAAAGTTCCCAGGATTCAAGATGCAGTAATGGAAGGAGCAGTTCCAGAAGATCATGGAGACCGTGATATGGAAGAACCACAAGAACCTATAGATCCACCTCGTGAGAATAACTCCCACAAGAGGAAACTAACATGGGTATGAGAGGCAATACAAGATGTAGATAAGTATGGTGCTATAGAGGGGATGCACAAATAAAGCAAGAGACCTAGGCCATACTCCAGCTATGTAGCCCTATTGTGCGACATCATTGACAAAGAACCTTCCAACTATGAGGAAGAAACATAGAAGAAATAATGGAAGGATTCCATGATCGAGGAGTACCAGTCGATTATGAAGAATGATGTTTGGGAGGTAGTTCTGAGACCAGAAGGGAAGTCTGTAGTGACTTCAAAGTGGATCTACAAGATCAAGCATGCTGCAAATGGCAGCATCGAGAAACACAAGGTGAGGTTTGTGGCACGTGGCTTCTCCCAGAAGGAAGGCATAGACTATGAGGAGACATTTGCACCTGTAGCCAGATACACTTCCATCAGATCTGTACTTGCATTGGCTGCAGTGATGAAATGGAAGGTACACCAGATGGATGTCAAGACAATGTTCTTGAATGGTGTAATTGAAGAGGAAGTGTATGTGGATAAGCCACTGGGATTTGAGACACATGACAGGAAGACTCATGTGTGCAAATTGAAGAAGGCCTTGTACAGATTGAAATAGGAACCCAAGACGTGGTACGACAGTATGGATAGTTTCCTTATGAGCTTTGGATTTACCAAGAGTAAAGCATATTCCAACCTTTACTACAAGGTTGAGGTGGGAAATCCAGTGATACTTCTACTCTATGTAGATGACCTGTTTGTAACAGGGGAGGATGAGCTCATTGAAGATACGAAAAATGAAGCTTTCCACATAGTTTGAGATGAAGGACCTAGGTATGATGCATTATTTCTTACCCATAGAGGTGTGGCAGAGTGCAAATGGAATCTTCCTTGGACAAGGGAAGTATGCAGTGGAGATTCTTAAGAGGTTTGGAATAATGGACTGCAAGGCTATGGCCACACCCATGGCATCGAACTTGAAGCTGCTGTGTGATGCTTCATCAGATTCAGTTGATGCCACGATGTATCATCAAATGATTGGTTCATTGATGTACCTAACAAACACGAGACCAGACATATGCTTTGCTGTGAACACATTGAGCTAGTTCCTGACGGATCCGAGACATGTTAACTTGATTGTTGCAAAGCATGTATTGAGGTACAACTGACTATGGGCTGAATTATGACGCGAATCCAAAGATTAAACTACAGGGTTATGTTGATTCAGATTGGGCAGGAAGTGCCGTTGATAGGAAGAGCACTTCAGGATGTTGCTTCAGTATGGGATCCGGTATGATCTCCTGGTTTAGCAGGAAGCAGTCATGCGTGGCACTGAATACAATCGAAGTAGAGTATGTTGCATCTTGTTTGGCTAGTTATGAGGGAGTATGGCTTAGGAAGCTACTGTTTGATTTGTTTGATCTCCAGTTAGAGGCGACTTATATATTCTGTGACAACTAGAGTTATGTGAAGTTGTCCGAGAACCCGGTGTTCCATGAAAAGTCGAAGCACATTGAGATCAAGTACCACTATATCAGGGATATGGTGCAGATGGGAGCAGTGAAGCTCCAATATGTAGTGATATACGAGCATATAGCCAATGTGTTGACCAAGCCGTTATCCAGAGTGAAGTTCGAGTACTTCAGAGAGAAGCTTGGTTTTCTCCAGATCGAGATTCCTTCCAAGTGGAAGTGATGAGTCCGGAGGATGCAGATGCACATGGGATATTCTCGCATTGTGGTAGGAAAGTCCTCCCATGTTGGTAGATGTAAGGGCCGGGCAATTCTCGCATGGTGGTAGGAAAGTCCTCCCATGTTGGTAGATGTAAGGGTCGAGCCATTATCGCATGGTGGTAGGAAATTCCTCCCATGTTGGTAGATGTAAGGGCTGATCCATTCTCGCATGGTGGTAGGAAATTCCTCCCATGTTGGTAGATGTAAGGGATGGGTCTCGCATGATGGTAGGAAATTCCTCTCATGCTGGTAGATGTCAGTCTCGCATGCTAGTAGAAGCATGTCTCACATGTTGGTAGACGAGGTATCGCATGGTGGTAGGTTTGTCCTCCCATACCAGAGACGTCCACCGGTCATAAGACACTGTGTGTGCACCTAGGAAGGATCTCTCATGGTGGCAGGTTTGTCCTCCCATGCTAGTAGACGCGGGTTGACCGTTGTGGGACATGTGATGTGATCTGTGTGATGATGAGATGATTTAAAGATGATGAGGCGATAGTAGGAGACGCAGGTGTTTGCAGTGGCAATGCAATGACTCGTCCTGGGCTGTACCTACTTGATGGCTTGCTTGTAGAAATGATGAATACCTACATGAGGGCTAGGCCTACATCCATCATGAAAAAGGGTTGGATCTATAGAACTTCCTATGACGAGTAGATTCGATATATGTCACCAATCGATGATCGACATGATGAGGATTGTAGTAGTAGCGAAGATGATGATGTTCTAGCATTGATGATGATCTAGCGACAATGACATTATCCATACTTGTGTCCGAAAGGGTTGATGACTATGGCAAGAGAATACCTTCCTAGTTAAGAGGGAGTGTTGATGTAATTGTAACTTCGGAAGATATTCCCTTGTATTTTATATTTTTTTTTTTATTTTTATTGTATTTTATTTGTACCTCCGACGGAGATGTTTTCCATCCGGTTGGAGATGTCATTATTACATTTGGTCATGTAAAGTCATTGAGGTAAATCCTCCCTTGTATGTAGGGGCAATAGATCCCCCTAGAGTCAATTGTATTAAGGTTATTGAGTCTCCTACAGAAGTCGTCCCAGTCAGGTTTAGCTGGGGCCGACCTAGCTAGTGAAAGGTCAAGTGAAAGTAAAGTATAAATAGAGAGTTGGGATCTCTCATTTATACTGATCCAGATTTATGTGGGAATGAAATAAAAGAGCATATACAGAATCAAATACAGATATATATTGCAGAGAACACAATGATACAGTAAACACATATTCTATTAAATAGCAGAAATAGAACAGACTGTAAAATACAACAACTAGAATGGTAGTAGCTATCTCTGAGAAGAGATGTGGCCACTGTGCTCATTCGTGCCAAGATGATTACAATGAAGCTCTAAAGGCCTTTTTACAATACCCAAAAATCCAAAACGCTAACCCTTGAAGATGAAAAGCCAACAGGTTTTTGTGGACCCCGTTTTGGGTAGTTTGGTGTATCAACTTCCCGGGGGCGTAACGTTGGCATACGATCTCCGTTTGGGGTGCACGATATCTCATTGGAAAGATCTATCTGATAACGTACAACTATTGGGACATCAAATTTGCTGGTAGAAGATACCCCAAAAAACGTCGTTTAGGGCCTCAAAATGGCTCCGGAAGTTTAGGGCCCGAAAACTGCTAAAAGTAGTAAATTACCAAAATGGCCAGAAGACTGTTTTGAGCCAGTTGGAAGAGGTGGGCCGCCATCGATATTCACTTGGATCAATCCTCCCTCCATAGGAATCAATTGTCTCCATTACGTCAAATCCCTTATCATATGTCGAACTGTGTGTTGAGTTGAGCTCATGGTGCGACGTTTGCTGAAGCGAAAAGGTTGCCTTTCTTTGAAATCTCCAGAGGGTTGTAATTGCTGTTGTTGGATGCTTTGGATTTGTTCAACAGTTTTGGTTGTTGTGGTATCCTTGGTCTGCACTGGTGTGGATGGTTTATTTTTGGTGGAGCACCTTGAATGTGTGGCCTTGCACTATAAAGGTACTCGAATAGGTGATGCTGCACTGAATTTGTGTTCTTCTTGTTTCTGCTAAGTAGAGGGATAATGTGTAGAGGTTGTGGATGCCTCTGCGATATGATGTTCTCCTTTAGTGGAAATTGCTAATAGGGAAAATTTCCTAGTGTGGGAGATTATCTTCCTTCCCTGCTTGGTTGGGGTAGGTGAAATTGTCTCTGGTATCCGATAGAGTTGTCCTCCCAAAGTGACAATGACACTACGAGGTCGTGATTCATATATAGAATGATGCTTCCACATATATGGTTGTCCTAAAAGAACATCACATACTTCAAGTGGGGCCACATCACACAATACCTCATCTTTGAAGGGCTTGATGCCATATGGTAGGCGGTATTGGTGACTAATGTGGATCCCTCGTCCTTGGCTTAGCCATCCAATGGTGTATGGTTGTGGGTGTGATGTTATTGGTAGCTCCAATTTCTTGATGAATTCTGCTGAGATCAGGTTCTTTTGGATGCCGTTGTCCACAACAAAGTGTAGGGGAATTCCCTCCACCCACATCTGTGAGTGGAAAAGGTGCTCCTCTACCTCCAACACTTCAAGTTCTTCTGGTTGAATCTGCTTGGTGGAAACAACGGCATTGGGTTCTGCATCAATGATTTGATTCCATTTTTACGTGGCTGTGAAATTAGGTTCTGAGTCAGAATCAGAACTGGGATCTGATTCTGAAGCTTTGATCTCAGCCACCAATGACTATTTTAAACGGCATTCATTAGTGTTGTGCTAGGGGCTTTTTTGGAACTCGCACCACTTCCCGGTGTCCTTCTTTGTATTTTTGTTATCCTTCTTTGCTTGTGGTTGAGACTAGTTGTCCTTTCCCTGCCCTGTGTTCTATGAGGCAGAGTTTCCCTTGCCCTACTTCTGTGCAGGTCCGAAGTCACGCTTGTTCTTTTGCTAAAATTTCTGTTCAATTTTGACAACATATCGATAGACAGATCCGAGTGAAGATATTTCTAGGAAATCCATCTCTGTTCATGTGTACCGGTGTAGGCCACTGCGATATTTCAGTACTAGGTGTCGTTCGGAGTCCTTGATACCTAGCTTTGTGCGCAAGGTATGAAATGTGTTGGTGTACTCCGACACCATTTGGTCCCTCTCTTGATGCATAATGGTCCATTTTGTGTATTGGTCCTCATAGTTTCCCACAGGGTAATATTGTTCCTTAACAACATCTATAAAAGAGGCCCAAGTGGGATTGGCATCAAACAATCCAAACTCATCTGATGAGTTTTCCTTACAATAAGTTTCCCACCAATTTTTGACATAGGGGACAACCTTGAGGAGCGCAAAGACGATCTTTTCCCCGTTGAAAAAATTGTGGACATAGAAATACACTTCTAGTAGATTCAACCATTTATCTATGGCATCGATATCGATCTGGCCTTCAAATAAAGGGATATCAAAGTTAACTTGTACCTTGAAGGGAGTCGCATCTCCGAAATGGCTACTTGTCGAAGGTGTATCTGTTGCCGTCGGCATGCGTCGAAGGATCTAGGAAAAATTATTCATCATCTCATTCCTCTATCGCGCGAGGGCTTCCTCGAGAAACAACTTGATAGGATCTCCTGCTCTGTCATCTTTCTTTTCTCCTGCCATGAGAGGTTGCTTGGGCATGTGAGAGGTTTTGTCCTCAAGAGAAACAAGCTCGAGACACAATTCTTTGTACCCTGACCTCGTTGGGGACATGCATAAAGACAACAAGGAGGAGACTGTTCTAATACCACTGATCCGGATTTATGTGGGAACGAAATAAAAGAGCATATATAGAATCAAATACAAAGATATATTGCAGAGAACACAACAATACAACAAACACATATTCTATTAAATAGCGGAAATAGAATAGACTATAAAATACAACAGCTAGAATGGTAGTAGCTATCTCTGAGAAGAGATGTGGCTACTGTGCTCATTCATGCCAAGAAGATTACAATGAGGCTTTGAAGGCCTTTTTACAATACCCCAAAATCCAAAACCCTAACCCTGGAAGATGAAAAGCCAACAGTTTTTTGTGGACACCGTTTTGGGTAGTTTGGTGTATCAACTTCCCATGGGCGTAACTTTGGCATATGATCTCCATTTGGGGCGCATGATAGCTCGTTGGAAATATCTATTCGATAACTACATCTTTTGGGACAAAATTGACAATCAAATTTGTTGGTATAAGATACCCCAAAAACCATCATTTAGGGCCTCAAAACGGCTCCGGAAGTTCAGGACCCGAAAACTGCTAAAAATAGTAAATTACCAAAATTGCCAGAAGACTGTTTTGAGCCAGTTGGAAGAGGTGGGCCGCCACCGATATCCACCTGGATCAATCCTCCCTCCTTAGGAAGCAATGGTATCCTTTGCGTCAAATCCCTTATCATATGTCGAACTATGTGTTGAGTTGAGCTCTTGGTGCGACGTTTGCTCAAGTGGAAAGGTTGCCTTTCTTTGAAATCTCCAGAGGGTTGTAATTGTTGTTGTTGGATGCACTGGAGCTATTCAACAGTTTTAGTTGTTGTGGTATCCTTGGTCTGCACTAGTGTGTATGGTTTCTTTTTGGAGGAGCACCTTGAATGTGTGGCCTTACACTAGAGAGGTACTCGAATAGGCGATGCTCCACTGAATTTGTGTTCTTCTTGTTTCTGTTGAGTAGAGGGATAATGTGCAGAGGTTGTGGATGCCTCTGCGATTTGATGTTCTCCTTTAGTGGAAATTGCGAATAGGGAAAATTTCCCATTGTGGGAGATTATCTTCCTGCACTGCTTGGTTGGGGTAGGTGAAACTGTCTCTGGTATCTGATAGCGTTGCCCTCCCAAAGTGACAATGACAATGCGAGGTCATGATTCATATATAGCATGACACTTCCACATATATGGCTTTCCTAAAAGAAAATCACATACTTCAAGTGGGGCCACATCACACAATACCTCATCTTTGAAGGGCTTGATGCCATATGGTAGGCGACATTGGTGACTGGCGCGGATCCCTTGTCCTTGTCTTAGCCATCCAATGGTGTATGGTTGTGGGTGTGGTGTTATTGGTAGCTCCAATTTCTTGATGACTTCTACTGAGATCAAGTTATTTTGGCTGCCGATGTCCACAACAAAGTGTAGGGGAATTCCATTCACCCACATCTGTGAGTGGAAAAGGTGCTCCTATGCCTCCGACTCTTTAGGTTCCTCTGGTTGAATCTGTGTGGTGGCAACAATGACACTGGGTTCTACATCAATGATCTACTTCCCTTTTTGCGTGGCTGTGAAATTAGGTTCTGAGTCAGAATCGAAACTGGGATCTGATTCTTAAGCTTTGATCTCAGCCACCAATGATTGTTTTGAGAGACATTCATCAGTGTTGTGCCAGGGGATTTTGTGGAACTTGCACCACTTCTCGGTGTCCTTCTTTGTCTTTTTGTTACCCTTCTTCGTTTGTGGTTGGCACTGGTTGTCCTTTCCTTGCCCTGTGTTCTGCAAGCCAGAGTTTCCCTTTCCCTGCTTCTACGCAGGTTCGAAGTCACGCTTGTTCTTTTGCTGAAATTTTTGCTCAATTTTGACAGCATATTGATAGGCGGATCCGAATGAACATATTTCCAGGAAATCCATCTTTGTTCGTATGTACTGGTGTATGCCACTGCGATATTTCAGTACTAGGTTCCGCTCTGAGTCCTTGATACCTACCTTTGTGCGCAAGGTATGAAATTTGTTGGTGTACTCCGACACTCTTTGGTCCCTCTCTTGATGCAGAATGGTCCATTTTGTGTACTGGTCCTCATAGTTTCCCATAGGGTGATATTGTTCCTTAACAACATCTATAAAAGAGGCCCAAGTGGGATTGGCATCAAACAATCTAGACTCGTCTGATGAGTTTTGCTCACAATAAGTTTCCCACCAATTTTTGACATGGGGGACAACCTTGAGGAGCGCAAAGACAATATTTTTCGTGTTAGAAAAATTGTGGACAGAGAAATACCCTTCTAGTAGATTCAACCATTTATCTATGGCATCAACATCGATCTGGCCTTCAAATAAAGGGATATCAAAGTTAACTTATAGCCTGAAGGGAGTCGCATCTCCGAAACAACTGCTTGTCAAAGGTGTATATGTTGTCGTCGGCATGCATCGAAGGATCTGGGCGAAATTATCCATCATCTCGTTGCTCTGTCACGTGAGGGATTCCTCAAGCAAAAACTTGATAAGATCTCCTCCTCCGTCATCTTTCTTTTCTCCTTCTATCAGAGGTTGCTTGGGCATGCGAGAGATTTTGTCCTCAAGAGAAACAAGCTCGAGACCCAATTCTTTGTACCCTAACCTCGTTGGGGACATGCATAAAGAAAAAAAGGAGCAGACCGCTCTGATACAACTGATCCGAATTTATGTGGGAACGAAATACAAGAGCATATACATAGATATATTGCAGAGAACATAGCGATACAGTAAACACATATTCTATTAAATAACGGAAATAATACAGACTGTAAAATACAACAACTAGAATGGTAGTAGCTATCTTTGAGAAGAGATGTGGCTACTGTGCTCATTTGTGCCAAGATGATTACAATGAGGCTTTGAAGGCCTTTTTACAATACCCCAAAATCCAAAACCCTAACCCCAGAAGATGAAAAGCCAACAGTTTTTTTTGGACCCCGTTTTGGGTAGTTTGGTGTATCAACTTTCCGAGGGCGTAACTCTGGCATACAATCTCCGTTTGGGCATACGATCTCCGTTTGGGGCACACAATAGCTCATTGGAAAGATCTATCCGATAAATACAGCTACTGGGATAAATTTGATAATTAAATTTGTTGGTAGAAGACGCCCCAAAAAACGTCGTTTAGGGCCTCAAGATGACTCTAGGAGTTTAGGACCTGAAAAACTGCTAAAAATAGTAAATTACCAAAATTGCTAGAAGACTGCTTTGAGCTAGTTGGAAGAGGTGGGACGCCACCGATATCCACCTAGATCATATACACACACTCACTCACTCAAGTTTGCATTAGTGAGAGAGAGAATACAAGTTTGCATAGGAGAAAAGAGAGAGAGATCTGCAGAAGGCTATCTTGTTTTGGAGTTTTCCATTTTGTGATATTGTATTGGTGACAATTCTATCTCTGAGGAAGTTGCGGGGTTTTCACCTTTATGGTTTCCTCGAGGAAAGTATTTGTGTCTCTTGTGTTATGCTATGCATGTTATTATTTCAGTTAAGATCCTAGATAATATTGATTAAAAGTAGAAAAACTAACAGGCTATTCGACTATGATAACTTGGGGGAAGGTTTATCAAGGTATCATGTAATTAGATTCCAATAGCGTAGCATCACCTATGGTGAAACAAGAAATCATGTTCTGCAAGTATAATGTATGCTTGGCTTGGGTTCTGTTAGAACATATCAATGAGGTGAGTCCACGTGATACAAGCTAGTTATTGAGCATCCCCATCTAGCAACATCACAATGGTTCCAAGTGACGACTAGACTTCTTGAGAGGTATTGGATGCTCAAGGTGAATGGTAAATCTAGCCCCATTATAACATGATTGCACAAGTCATGTAATGTCCTTTGTTTCAAGATATAATAAAATTATTTTTTATTGAGTCTTATATGTGGATATGAAATTATAATTGATCTTTTGTAGCAGAAATATGTGTAAGCAAGACTTTGATCAAGCCTTTAGTTTGAATTCTATTTCTTTGACTATACTATGTCAATTCAACTTATCGATATAAGAGGTTATTCATAAAATACCACTATTTTATATGAATCTGAGTATATAACATGGCCTATTATCATAAACAATAACTTTAGAGAAGACTAAGGCATTCACAAATATATACCTCTGTTGTATTCATATACAAAATTAGAAGTTGAGTTGATATATTCAAATTGTTGATTTTATCTTAAACTTCTAACTTAGATTTGTATGTTATTCCTCATGTGCTTATTTAGATGTATCTATTCCATGTAAATGTTTGCATTAGTATTTGTGATCATATGTGCATCTAACTCTTAGAGTTCTATTGGGTTGGGAGTATTCATATTCGAGTTTAAGAGGGTTATACTCATTAGTTTACTACTATGTTTATTATATTGTATAGAAGGGGTCTTGCCCCATCTATTCGCATGTTGGTTTGGTAGGTAGTAATGCTAATGCTCAGACCCATCATGAGGTTAAAGGTTATATGATTCTTTTACCTTTAACTACATAAATTCTCTCTCTCTCTCTCTCTCTCTCTCTCACAAACACACACACACACACACACACACACACACACACACACACATGGTGCGATTCACCCTTGTTGACATTAGGATTTTCTTGGTTCTAAAATTTAGTGAACTTAATTTGATAAAAAAACAGAGGGAAAAATAAGACGCTCCTCTTATGGATACCAGACTTCCATATGTAAGGGTCAAATGATATTTCAGGTGATACTTTCGAGGTGATTAAAAATATGATGGGGAGATTGTACTGTCACTTCACACAAGGCATTATACTTGTCCTCCAACTGTTTTTATGTTTTTAATGTAAAGGGTTTGCAATATCAAAAGCACCTTTCTCGACTCCTCCAGAGTTACCTTCTTCATTTGGATTTTGTGGATTTGAGATCGAATTTATCTCCTTCTTGAGTTTCTTAGGCGGAGGAGAGATTTTTATGAGGAAACATATGCATATCTCCTACTTAACAGAAGGTTAGGTCCTAACTGGAAATTCCCTTCTGGTTCCACATGAATATCATTCCATCAATGACATGTTTAGTATCATGTACATATTTTTTAAGTAAAGAGAAATGAAATACATTATGCACTTTAATACTTGTTGGTAAGGCAAGTTGATAAGCTACTAGACCTATTCTTGGTAGTATTTGGAAGGGGCCACAGAATCTGGGTGCCAACTTTTTGTACTTCCCCAATTTCAAGGAAATTTTCTTGGGATTGACTTTGATATACACATGGTCTCCAACTTGAAAGTCTCTATGTGTTCTATTATGATCTGCATAACTTTTTTTCCTATCATGAGCCACTTTCAATATTTGTTTAACTTTTCATACTACCTATTCCATATCCTCGAGAATGTGATGTCCAAGTACAATCATGTCCACTAGATTATCCCAACTTATAGGTGTATTACACTTTTTTCCATACAATATTTCAAAAGGACTTAATTTTGATGAAGTCTAGTATCCGTTATTATAAGCTAATTCTACCAGGTGTAAATAATCTTTCCATTATGCATCAAATACATGCGTAGGGTGTCTTCCAAGATTTGATTAGATCTTTTAGTTCATTCGTTTGTTAGAGGATGGTAGGTAGTGCTTAAATTTAGTCGAGTGTCTTATCCTTCAAATAGGACTTTCCAAAATTTTCAAGTGAATTTAGCATCCCTATAAGATATAATTTTTTTTGGCATACCATTTAATTTGAATATTTATTTTATAAAGATCTAAACTATATTTATGGCTTTAAATGTACACTTTACATGAATAACACAAGTTGACTTACTTAGCTTGTCAATCACAACCATATAACATGATGTTGTTTCCTTGTTTTCGGTAATCCCGTGATGAATTCCATGGATATTACTCCCATTTCCATTCAGGAATGGGTAATGGTTGGAGTAGGCCTGCATGGTGTTTATGATCGACCTTCACTTGTTGGCATTCTAAACACTTTTCCAAATACTCAAGATTTTTTATTTTCATCCTTGGTCAGTAATATTCTTTCCTCGTAACATAAATAATTTTCTGATATTCACGGTGTCTCGAATAAGGTATTTTATGCTTTTCATCTAAAATGAATGTTTTTAGTTATTATAAATTAGGTATTACAATCTACCCTTGAACAATAACAATCATTCTTCACTTAAACTGTAATCTTGTTGTTTTGGTTTCTTTGTATGGGGTTTTTATTTCATTTGTTTGTAAAAGCTATCTTCTTCAAGAGTTGTTTGAAATTTAATTTTCAAATATGTATGGTAGCTGCTAAAAGTAGCAACATGTAACAAGTGCACTTATGCTTAATGCATCAACAATTTTATTTTCTTTTCCTTTATTGTGTTTTATTTCAAAATTATACTCGCTTAGGAAAGAAAGACACCTAAATTATCTTGCATTCAGATTTTGCTGATCAAATAGATATTTAAGGTTGATATTGTTAGGCGTTAATAATTTTTTTTGCCTATAAGGTAATGTCTCCATACTTTGAGGGCATGAATGATAGTTTCCAGCTGTATATCATGAATTGCATATTTTTGTTCATGTTCTTTTAGCTTCCTAGATTCATAACAAATTGCATGACCTTCCTATAAAAATACTCCACCTAAGCCTTCCTTACTTGAATTTGTACATATCACAAAATCATTGTATGGATCTGCAACCTTAAGAATAGGTGTCATAGTAAGTAAATACTTTAATTTTTGGAATCTTTATTCACACTTACTTGACTAGATAAATTTAACTCCCTTTTTCAGTAGAGAAGTGATAGGATATGCTAATTTTGAAAATCCTTCAATGAAATCCTATAATATCCAGTCAGTCCATGAAAGATCTAATGTCTAAAGAATATTTAGGTATAGGCCATTCCATGATAGCTTTTATCTTCTTTGGGTCCACTAATATTCAACTTCCTCAGAAAAAAAAAGTCCTAAATATTGGATTATCTTTTGATAGAAATCACATTTAATGAGTGGGAATACAATTGATGATTTCTAAGAGTTTTCAATACTAACCTTAGGTGTTGTTCATGTTCCTCTTTGTTCTTAGAATAGATGAGTATATCATCTATAAACAAAAGCACATATTTATCCAGATACTTACTGGATATATTGTTCATTAAACACATAAATGTAACTGGAGAATTTGTTAAGCCAAAGGGAATGTACACAAACCCATAGTGGACATCCCTGGTTTTAAATGCTATTTTTGGAATGTATTCATCTTTGATTCTAAAATGGTGATATCTTGACCTCAAATCTATATTTAAAAGCACCTTTTCTCCCCTGCCTTGATAAAAATAATAATTTATCCTTGCTGGAGAATATTTATTCTTTATAGTCATTTTATTTAGTTGTCTATAATCAATGCAAAGACTTAGTGTTCCATCTTTTTTCTTAACAAACATGACAAGTGCTCCCCATTGTTACACACTAAGTTGAACATAATATTTTATTGAATAACTCCTGTAATTACATTTTTCAGTTTTGTTAGTTTTGGAACACTTATTCTATAAGGGGATTTATATGTTGGAACAGATCTAGATATCAATTTTATTGTAAATTCAATGTCCCTTTTTGGTGGTAATCCAATAATTTCTTCCAAAAAGACATCACATAACTCCTGCCATACTACATAGTCTTCTAAAGATGATTTAGTCTTCTTTGAAGGATTTAATAGTTAAATCGCAATCAACTTACAACCTTTTCTTGCACATATCTTCATTTGTAAGGATGAAATATCCCTAATAGATATTGTTCTTGGTAACCCTATTTGTCTTCTAGATTGGCCCTCATCATCTAAACAAGTAAAAGTATTATCTAGATAGTTAAATATGAATCTATGGTATTCAAGCCAATCTATTCCTATGAGAATATCATAGGATCCGAGCAGAGGAATGTTTGGCTTTGCCTTGGTTACTAAGCCATTCATGTCTAAAGGATAATATTTAATTAATTATGATACCTTCCTTTTTGTACTTGTGGCCAATTGGACTAACCAAGCTTTCTTATGTTTGACTATTTTTAGTTTACAAATTTCAACAATTTATGGGTGAAATATATGTAAGGCTAGAGCTTGGATCTATTAAGATTGAAACTGCTTAATTGAAAAGTTTACCTTCTATCTATACCATAGAATATTTATGATCAACCTGTCTATCTTCTAGAGTAGCATTAATTCTTGGAAGATTCCCAGCTACATCTTCCACATTTGTAGCTTCCTATAAATTATGAATAGTTCGTGTATTCCCTTATTTAAATGGACAATTCCTCAATAGATGTGGTTCATCACATCCCCAACATTTTAACAGTTTTTGAGAGGTATCATTGGGTTTTCTACCTATATAACCTACAGACTGTGTACCACTTTGGTCTAGAAATTTTGTTGATTGTTTCATCTATTGTAGTTGTTCCCCTAAAAATTCTTAGACTAGTTTATGAAAGGTGAGGGTTTGAATCTCCTCTTTATTTGATTAGATTTTTCATTCTTGTTATCATTCCAACCTTTTAGATGTTTATCCTTGTACTTATACTATTCATAGAAAAGCTTTGCTTTTCTAATAGTTTCATCTAAAGTTTTTGGGGTCATCGAATTCAATTCGATCCTTATAAGATTCAGGTAAACAACTCAAGATTTGTTGTATCTTTACTTTCTCATCCTTTATATATGGTACACATCTTAACATTTCAATAAATGTGTTAGAAAAATATTCCATATTCATTGATCCTAATTTAAGTTCATGGAACTCCTTGATTTTTCTTTCAAAGTATCGTTGAGATAAGTACTTCTACTTAAATAATTTCTTGAAATGTTTCATTTCAATCTCTTTTCATCAATGTTTTTCACAAATTTTAGATCATTCCACCATATAGAATCCTTTCCATTTAAATGATATGTTTCCATTTTAGATTTTATGCAACCAGAATGATCATAGTGTTGAAAGTACTTACTCATTCCAAGTAGACAAGCTTCGGCCTCATCCCTAGTTTTCATCACTCAAAATGTGGGAGGGTTTGAATTCTACCCATAATTCATATATTCTTTTCCATTTTTTTCTTACTGTGAGTTGACCATTATGATTGATCACTAGAAAATATCTCTATAATAGTGCTAGATATATCACTAGAATTATTTGATGAACTCAGGGAATTTTATTTTTCATTTTGAACAATTTTCTTCTTGTTGGGGTTCTTCTCAGCTTTACTGGAGGTTTGTCCTTGATGGTTTTAATTCTTACTTTCTGTTATGTTGTTTAACAATAGAGCATTTATCTCATGTTGTTTTTCTTGAATCTTAAATAATTTCTCATTTTCTATTTTATAACTTTGTAATTCTTCCATCAAAATCCACATGCTTTCTGCCATGTCTAGAGGAGTTTTTGAATTTTGTCTTTCCTATGATGTTGTTTTCATTCTAGGATTTTTTAAATTCATTGTTGCTTGAGAGCTTGATATTTATTCCATATTCATACTATACTTTTATGAACTTTTACCAATTTTATCAAACAAGTTGTTCTTTAAACCCTCCTTTCCCTTTGGTAGTTCGATCAGTCATGTGAGTATCGAAGGGAAATCTGCGTGGGGTCGCGCAGGTGACTGTACAGATAAATTGTACTACGTAGCGCGGGATTCCAGTGCTTATAGTCGCACTACTTTCCCTTTAGATTGTTTTTAGAATTCCAAGGCTCAGATTGTTTGTTGGATTTGATGAGGATGTCTTCGATGAGATGCATTTTGCATGTTGATGACACCTTTCTACAAGATTAGCCTAAATGTCGCATGTTTGTGAGATTTAAGCATTAATAAATGCCCCCTGATGTATGAGGTTCAGAGGGCATTGTAGGGCCGATGATGCATCGCCATTTCTTTTTTCTCTCCATTTTCTCATAAGCTCTCAAGCATTTGTGGGTAAAAGAACCCTCCCATGGGGGAAGGTTGTTGGTGGTGACCATTGAAACTGTAAATAATATTGGTTTTTTATACAAATGAGATAGGAATACCTATGCTTGTGACAATCTATCAAAATGGATTACAAAGAAGAGGAGACCAAGGGGCCGACTCTTAATACTTCTATTGCAGGGATAAAGGTGGCTTCAATCCCTATATGAGTAAATAGATCCTATAAGTGCTGTGCCTAGTGCGTAAGAAGTGAAATTGTTGATGCTCATGAATATACCATGGGGGTGGGGGCCATGAATACTTGTAAAGTTGTTGGGGGGACTTTACTAGATTGCATGTGTTGATACCATGAATCATAAATGTGAACACTACTACCATCACAACGTATGACTCCCCTTGATGTGATAGATGTGTTGACGTTGAGCATAGGGGAGACCTCTAGTTTAAGGAGAACTAATTACTCTCCTTATTCAGTTCGAGGTGGTACCTTATATTGATTGAAAGGGAACCTAAGGTACAATTTAAACTACTACAACTATCAGAATGTGATGTTTTGACATCAATGAGAGATGAAGCATATGATAAGGCGGGGGCCTTATCTCAAGAACTATGATCATGTTGTAACCGACTAAGAATGATAGACCCGAGACAAGTTTGGTTGATAAGCATGAGGCTCATGACTTCTCTTGATCAATGTAAGTAGGGGTGAGTAACCGACGACAACTTTCTTCAAATGATGGTGTAGGGTGTGATGGAGGGAAACATATTGCAAATGAAGGGATTTATTGTAGACACAATACTGATGAGGTACGGTGGATGAAAAAACTGATAATGTTGGGGTTAAGTGGAATCAAAATACAATGATCAAGGGAGACCAAGGGATGCTGCAAAAAGAATAATGGGATGGGGTTCTTGCTATTTTATGTGAATTAGAGAACCATTTGTACCATAAGAATGATTGGGGCGGTTCCTACAGTTTTGAGTGGGTTGTGGAACCAATTTATACAGGAGGGATTCCCATAGTTTTGGGTGGGTCAGGGAATCAATTTGATGATGGTGTGGTGGTTGTTGCAGACGAGAAGACATGCATCCCTTGAATCAATTCCATACAAAATGTTCTTGCGGGAATAATTGAGTGAGAGTGATGTCTTCAAGGGGTGGGGGTTCCATTGGTGTCTTCTTGAGGGTTGATGGTATGACAAGAAACACATATGGTATATTACTTATGAAGGGGAAGAGAGGCTATATTTGAACCGTGATCGTAACATGTGCCGATGAACTTGAGGGCTATTGGAAGTATAATGCAAGGTGATGACATGTAGTTTCTTTTAGGAAAATTGGATGGGGTGATAATATTCCTCAGACTTGTGGGGGGTTCGTCATCATGGGAGCCAAAATATGATCAGGGTTGTAATGGCGTGCATTCTCGTGGGGGAACATGATATTCATGAGGGAGACATTGATGGCATGCTGTAATCAAGGAATAGGGACCTATGGTTATTAGTGGTCATGCTGGATAAATGCAATGTAAACAGAGGGAAAACATTGCCTATATGCCAGGATGAGATAATATACCTATGAAAGGTGCCCCTACATTAGTGTTGGAGGATGATGATCCCTACCAGGATTACTGGCGACTAGTTTCTATTGGTAGAGTGGGTCATCATTGGCCACGTGGTAGCCTAGTGTTCGATGATGCTTCATCATATGATGCAGATGCTAAGTGAGAGGGCCTAGGGAGTTTCCAAGATGTTTACTTATGCAAGTGTACCGTGTGCATACTTTTTTGAGAGGTACCCCTCCTTACGACTGCTGGTGGTGGTACCTCAACAATGTTCTTGAGAGGATCAGATGGCCTACTGGGGCTGTGTGATGCCCCGAGCTAGAGGAAGGGAGATGGGACATATTTTTACGCCTTGGTACCTTTGTGTATGGAGGATGAGGTTTAGTACTATGGAGAGCTACCCCTAGAGTGGGATGAACTTACAAGGGGACTTAGAGCTTCCAGTCCCAGTTCATGGTTTGGATGACTCAGGTATGCACTTTGGTTTTTTTAGATACACCTATTCTGTACATTTGATAGTCTATGCACATGTGTGTGTGTGTATACATATATGTGCATGTGTGTGTGTTTTACTGATGCTTTGTATGTTTGTGATGTAGATATTGGGCATGTTCAACCACCGTTGGTACTGGTGGTTGCTGACATGCATCCCCCACCTCCAGGACCTCCTCGTCATAGACGATGTGATGAGAGTGGTAAGGGAGAAACAATAGGGGTAGAAACCATAGGGACAACAAAGACTGGAGGAGCAATAACATGGGTGGTAACAGATTAGACCAGTATAGTTTTAGACGATTTGGAGGAGAAATTATTTTCCTTGATGGTGGGAGTGGATGAGGGTCCACTTATAGATATGGAGGATGGGTTTCTAGCACAAGTTATAGAGATGTCGGGGGAGTGTGGCCCTGGTTGGCGATCGACGATGATGGGAGAAGTAGTGAAGGGTCACGTGGATCATGCAACACAGGGAGGACAGGGTCCTCCAGCAGCAGGACCAGAACCTACACGATGATCGAGGCTTGTTCTAGAACCAATGGGTACACTAGTGGCGGTGGTTCCCTTAGCCATTTGGGGAACATAGGCTCCATTACCTCGGGAGAAGCCATGCGTGATGGGCACTTGCATGTGTATTTTTTTATAGGGCCATGAGCCCCATTTTGTATATGCCATCAGCATAGCCTATGGGAGGTGGTTTTTTTGATGTACCCCCATGAGGAAGATGATGATTTTTTTTGTATATGGCCCATGAGGCACACATTTTGTACATGAAACATATTTTGTGACCACACACACACACACCATTTGAATGTCATTTTGATCTGTGTGTCCGTGATGTGATGGATCTATGTGATGTATACATTTGTGTTTATATATGACTTGATTTTGATGTGTAGTTGTAGGTACTAGGACATCTTTGAGCCATATATCCTATCTTTGCTTGTAGGGTCAGAATGACTGTTGATGTATCAGGTACCAATCGAGGAATTCATTAGCGATGTGATCTATGAATGCGTTTTCATTCCTAGGTACATGTATGAACATGATGGTTTCAAACTATTACATTAGGAGGAAAAATAAAAAATACTTGTGAAAGAGGAGTGGGTTGAGGACACAAAACACATTATTCAACTGCAAGACTACAAGTTGGGAATATAGGTGGACATGCAGGTGTCGTATCCTGATGTGTAGGGAATTTCACAATAACCCAATGAAAACGTCATACTCTGCTTGGTTATTAGTGATTGATCCCAAGTAGGCTCCACCTATGTGGTATAGAATTTGAGTGGGCGTGTGTTGTTGCTGCAACACCCCCCCCAAATTTTTGTAAATATTGGGGCCCCTCCTTGTTTTTAGAGAAAGTTTGCTTAGGAGTTAAGTCCCTCCTGTAAGGTCTTTTTTGTACTTATTTTCTTCTAAAAAAGCAAGTCCTTGAGTTTGTTTTTGTTTTTTTTTCTAAGTAAAACTTATCTTTTATAGCCAAAACAACGACACAACTCGATGAGTTGGGTTGCAATGTTTGGACTCTTTTTGTAAGTTTTTAGCCTTCCCCGTTTCGGCACAACTCATTGAGTTCCTTCGCAACAAGCGGTCATTTTGGTTAAGTTTTGAAGTCATCCTGTTTCGGGTGAACTTGCCCAGTCCCGCTGCAACTGTTGCTCCAACTCGCCCTGACCATCCAAAACACGATTTTTTGGCCTTGTCTTTATTTAAGTTTTACGTTGAAGGGAAACACGCCAAGTTGTGCCAGCATCACTCGTAGACTTGTTCCGAACCGGCTAATCTCTTTGACAAACTTAAAATTTTTAAAGCGTTTTCGGCAGAACTCAACCTGTCCCACCGAAACTGCTGCCTGTGAACACTGAGTCCTGTCGATAAGAAGCGACATGAGGGAAGCCAACAGAACTCGGCAGGAGTAGCAGATCCGTAGCGGAACCACCCAACCAGCATTGCCGAAACTATCGTTCCGACTCACGAAAAAATCCTAGTTGACGACTCGCATTTAACGCCAAAGTAATGCCAAAATTTACCCCGGTCACATCGCCATAATGTCATTTTAATGCCCCACTAACACTGTTTAATTCCCACACGTGCCCTTTTTCTTTATATAGTAAGTGGGTTTTTAGGGGGTTTATCTTTATTTTTCTATTATCATCGAAGTTTCGTGAGAATGCCGTTCGAGGTCATGTTAGCCATTCCGGGGCAGCCAAGTCTGCAACTCGTCAGCTTCATCCAAGCCAGTCGTTCATAAGTAAATCCACCAGGTCTTTTCACTTTGTTTTAAGTAGCCCAAGATTGTCGTTTCTTTTCTTTAATACCATTCTAGCAGTCCTTCACCGCGGTCACCCTCATCCATGCTGAAGTGTTTGTGCCCATCTGATTATTCGTAAAGCCATTGGAGAGGCTTGACTAGACCCTGCTCACTACCCATCCGCCTGTCCTTTCGAATTTTTGGTGACCCAAACCTTGTGGATGACCGCACCCGATCGCAACCTCTCTACTCTCGCCTACGTCTTGTTATCCGCATCCTAGAACTCCTCGTTAGGAGGTTGTGCCTTAGTGTCGTGGGTTTCAATGTAGCACCGATAGGGAAAGCTAGTTTGAATGAGCTTGTTTAGTAGCTTCCTATCTTGGTTTCATTTGATTTGGTTACTTGCGTTTTGTTTGAAGGATAATATCACTTTCGAAGTTGTTTAATAGCACTTTTTTTTTTTTTAGTAATGAATTTGCATTTCAATGCTTTGTTTGCATGCTCATTTCATCATTTACCTACTCATACATGGTTTGACTAGGTTCAATCACAATGCCGAAAGGTGGTAGGAAGAAGGAAAAGATGGCCGAACTAGAGTCAAGCGTCTTGGAAGCAAGAATCAAGACATTATATGAAGACACCAATCCAGTTATGGGAATTGCGCCTGAATTAAAATGGGGAGATTTATATCACATGATCAGAGAATAAGAGATTCCTGGGTCAGTCCTATAAGAGATGAATTTATACCGAAACATTAGAAGCTCTGGCATTAGTAAAGCAGTGACTCCTCCCGAGCTCTTTCCTTCTCGGAAGTTATTGGTTGGATTCTGGCACATGCAAATGCTGAGTCAAGAGTCTTATCTGACATCAAAGGGGAGGCATTTGCCTTGTTCTACCTAGCCCATATTTCGGCAATCTATAAGTTTCCCCACACTCAACACCTGTTGAACGATGCATGGTTAGAAAGTATTAACATGGAATACGTGGAGATGGCTAGAAAATTGTTAATTCAAGGCAGGCGGCTGAGGGTGAAAGAGAGTGATGATTATGAAGTTCAGGCACTTCGACCTCCTTTCAGAATTATTGCCCTGATGCTAAGCAGAATTTTTGGTAGGCTTGATGGGACCATTTATCAGTTGCATTGGGTCCATCTGATCCACTATGTAGCATTCAAGGGCACGCTGTTCAATTGGGAGGATATCCTCTCGGATAATATATCATCAGCCATAGCTGCTACTAAGGAAGGACTATCTCGAGGAAAATCAGAGTTCTACATGTCATCATACCTCATGGATTGCATTCTGGAAAGACATCAGTTCCCAAGGTTAGGATGTGTTTGGAACAAGGATGACACCCCTGTTTATATTGGTTACAAGATCTTATGGGCCCATAATTATAAAAGGCATTACAAGGTCATCTGTGAAGAATTAATCATGCCACTGTATGAACTCATGTTCAATGAAGACCCCTGTTGTTTATCTGAGAATGCCATGGTAGTCTTAGAAAAGTATGGGGATTTTTATCTATCAGAGGAAGGCACCTACATAAGAATGTATGGAGGTTCCAAGCCACCCCTTCTCTTACCTGGATATGTTACTAATTTCGTGGTCCACAAAGAGGTAGTAAGACAAGTGTTTATAGATGAAGTTGGTCATGTTTTAAAGAAAGTGAAGAAGGCCTCCTTCCCAACACTACCCTTCTATGTCGGAGCATACAATTTTTCTAAAGTTAGCTCAACGGAAGAGTTTGTTTAGGAGCTAGGGGAGTTTTACTTCGGAGAAAGAATCTTCGCAAAGAATGACAGGCTTAATAAGGCCACAGATCACTGTAGAACGGTTAATGCACATTTTGAGTACGCTCACTATTTTGATGAGGACAAAGAAGTTATTAGAGGGGTCAGTAATCTAACCGAACTTCAAAGGTGCCTTCACCTCAAGAGTGGAACCGACATTAGTTCTACAGAATCCCAAGCTGTTAAGGAAGCATAATTGCGAAGAGAAATGGAGCAAGCCGAGGCTCTGACGAAGGAAGAGAAGAGGCTCAGGGATGAATTTGAAAGGTTCCAAAGGGAAGCAACAAACAAGCAGCAGAAAGAGCAAGAAGATAAGCTTCATGAAGAAGAAGCTGAAAGGATTCAAGATGAGGAGTAAAAAAGGATTAGAAAAGAAGAAGCCACCAAGGAGCAAGAGGAAAGAGAAGTAGTAGAAAAGCAGCTGAAGGCTGAAGAAGATGAGAAACATCTGAGGGTCGAAGGAGAAAATAAGGCCAAAGAATATGCTCAAGCTGAAGGCTCAAACACGCAAGACATGGACATAGACTCGTCCCAAATGGTTCAAACCCCTCCCGCGGAAGTTGAAATCCATATAGAGGATCTTCCACTCGTCCCTTTCACTCCATCAAAGGATCATACTGTGACCCAGTGGGATAAATTTGCATTCAATAAAAGGAAGTCCATTGTATGAAGGACAGAGATAAGAATGAAGAAGCCTTTCCACCTAGACATTATTACCAGACGAGAAACCACTGTCATGCAAGGTACACATAATGCTCAAGTGGCTATGGCATCTGCTACTGTAGCTTCTGCCAAGGCAAGCGAAGACAATGTACACAAGATAGGAAATGAGTTGGATGGAAGCAAGAAGAGGGCTCGCATGTTGCAGCTCATTGTGGTAAATGAGCAGGCTTATAGGGACTTGGTGGTGAAGAAATATAACCGCTTATTGGAAGATCAGAAAGAATTGTTAGATAAGTATCAGTACCTGGAAGAAGAAAATGAAAACTTGGCAGTCCAGATGATGATAGTAGAAGGAGAAAAGAATGATTTTGAAGCCAAGATCGTTCAACTAGAAGAAGAGAAGGAACTGATGACAGAACAATTAGAACAAGCAAGCAACAAAGCAGTTGACTTGAGCGCCTTTCATGAGCAGTCCTGTGACATACTGAAGCAGATGCTTGAGTCTCAGGAACTCCTTACTGAGGAAATTTGCAAGTTGAAGGTTATGGTAGCCAAGATGAAGGAAATCAAATCCGAAGCCATAAGGTTAAAAAAGAAATATACGTGGGTAAAATACGACATTGGAAAGCATATTGAATGGAGAGAGGGGAGGTCTGGGTTTCCCAATCACCTCCCTCTCAAATCCGTAGCCGAGCTCCAAGAAGACATAGCCTTCATGGAGTTTTGTAAGAATTGTGGTGTGAAATTAATTTCTGTAATACAAGCAACTATCGAAAGATGCAGCGGTATTTATCAAAGGATCCAAGAAGTTCATGAAAGATGCAAAATAGCGTTACCTCCAACTCTTGAATATTTTCCGAGCAAAGAGCAACGATTGGATGAATTGAAAGGTGAACTAAATGTTGAGATGGAGTATGTAAGGAAGATAAATGTGTTGACAATAGATGACCTTCACTAGTGCATCGTGCAACCCTCCATACATGCTCACCTATTTCAAGAGATTCTCCAGGCTACAGCAGTGGAGGTGTTGGAAATTGAAGCAGAATTAGCCAAGCAGGTGATTTCTCGAAAAATCTTGCTTCCTGCCCCTACGAATACTGTTGTGCGAGACACAAGTATTTGGCTCAGCTACATAGAAGAAGCTGATAAGTAGGATGCATAGGCAGTAGTGCTAGCAGGGATAGAAGCGCCATCTGGTAGTTGACTTGGATGTCGTTGTTGTCTAATGCTGAGACTAAGTTTTTATTTGTTTTATTTTATTCGGTTGTAAAGAAAAGAGGACAACTGGATTTTCTCTCTCTTTTAAAAAGCGTTTGGGGGATTATTCCAATTTTGTAAAAGGGAATTAATTGACAATTAGGGATTGGGAGACAGGTGGCAGCTCTTGGAGCATTTTTGTAAAGCTATATATTAGATGAATAGAGATTAGTAGAGGAATTTTGGTAGGTGAAAAGACATTTTCTGTCTTGTACGTGAATTGATTTGCTGCATGTATAAGGAATTCGATTTTTTCCTAAAGAAAGCCTGGGAGACTACGTTTTTGCCTAAAGAATGTGTTCAATGTCTGTTGGATTCTTCCTATGTCATTTATACATTACTGTGAGATCATTCCTTGCTATTATGAATTGCTTCTATGTGATGAATGTTCTTATAATTTCCTGTGCAAAGATGTTTATCTAAAATGAGTAATGAAATGTGTTAATTAACTCAAAGCTATCTTTGATATCTTTTATCTTCTGTTGGAAATGCATCTTTATGGTTAAATAACTATTTGTGAGATCTTTAGATGTTTCTTTTAGTTTATTACTCATATTTTCAGTTTGCTCATTGCAAGGAGATTAGAATTGCTTAAAAAAGTTTAGATCAGGTTTACTTAATTACCTGCATTTAGCTTAGAGCACATGCATATCATCTTTAAAATAAAATTCATAAACGGTGGATCGAGCCACAATTAGTGCAAAGAATTTTTTTTTTTAAACTTATACAATAGCTGGACCGTTAACCAGAACGATTCTCCATACCAAATGCTGAGCGATCTAATTGGGCTTGCTTACCGGGGAGAATCCCTTGCTGATTGATGCTACGATTGTCGGGGCATCAACAGTTTTTGGTGCTAGAAGGAGGGCAACCAATGCATGGCTAGCAGAGGAGATCGTTTCATTAGGAGAGATCCCATTGAAAACCCGCTTGAAACAGCTATACCAGATGATTTTGTTCTGGAACTGACAAATCAAGAATATCCCAATTCCGAAATTGAGCAGTAAGAAACGTTGTATACTGTTCCTTTTGTTGAAGTAGCAAATTCAAGAAGACATACCCATGCTTATGTTAGCAGCTTGGTGGTTTAAACTCAATTACCTTACTCCTAAGAAGAAGAGCCCCTATAAGGGAAACACAGTATACAAGAGATTCAGTTCTTGTTTAGAACTTAGAAGAGTTAGTAAATATTTCTTTAGAAGAAATCACAGAGCATCTTGGGGAAATTAAACTTGAAACTCCTCCAAATTTAGAAGAGCCTCACACTCTACAAAATTCTCCACCTCACACTTTGCGTGATTCTCCACCACATTCCCCATGTGGAGCCATGGTTGTACCTGCATGGAGAGCAAAAGGAGCATTGAATTTGGCTGGACCATTTCATGATCTGCCTAAGAATCCAGAAAAGGTTTTACCCAAGTATGATCCTGGGAAAGGTATCTCTGCTGAAGATCACCTTAAGAGCTTTTATTTGGCTCTAAGCGTTTTGAATGTGCAACATGAAGATGTAGCCTGTAGACTCTTTCCTTATACATTCGAGCCCAAGGTATATTCTTGGAACTTTAGTTTACAAGCTAGCTCGATATCAAATTGGAAAGATTTTGAGAAATGTTTTCTAAAGAATTATGGAAATCAGAAAACAACCGCTACACTTATGAAAGAATTGTTGTCCATGAGAATGGGGAAGAAAGAGAAGGTGTAAAAATTTAACCAAAGGTTCACTACATTGTTAAATAATTTCAGTGAGGCGGCAAGACCTGCAGAGGAATCTTTAGTTGAATATTACACAACAACACTTGATCCTCCCATAGCAATGTTTGTCAAAAGAACCAAGAAAACTACCTTGATAGAGAACTTCGAAGAAGCCAAGAAAGTAGAGGAAGAAGCAGACAACATTTCTAAACATGCTCTTGATGCGGAAGCAAAACCAACAACTACTAAGAAAACGCTACTGTTAACCAGGAACAAAGAAGAACCATCAGCGGATATGGAAAACGTGGTTAAAATGATGCAAAAGTTGTCCAATAAAATTGTAGATATAGAGAAGGATAAGGTAGCTAGCACATTTAGAAAACCATTTAAACCATTCTACAAGAAAAGGGAAGAAAATGGTCAACTGGTCCCACCTATAAACAACTTTGTTTTCCTGAATTTAAATGAAGTAGGAATGGATCATTTCTGCACTTTTCATCAGGAACCACACTCTGAGAAAAGCTATCCACAATGGATAAATTCAATGAGTTTAGTAATGAATCAAATGCTGTATGCACAAATAACATATCAGGAAGATCCTCAAGAAGAACAGACCCTAGAAGAAGAAGAACCCACTCCAGAGACCACTACAGTGCTATGGGATTGGGTGCCTTTAAAAGAATTAATTGAAGATGACCCCGAAGAAAGCCAGGTTTCAGCAGTAAATGTCATTACTCGCAGTAAAGGTCCAATCGCTGATCTGAATCCAACTGTGCCCAAGCCTAAAGTCTCCAAGGAGTGTTGGCCTGATTTTATGACCTGGCCAACTTAAAGAGATAAAACTCACACAAGTAGCTTAGAGCAGCTCCCAGTGTGTTTGGGATAGTAATATCTCGTAGGTTAGGGTCTCCTGCTACCAGTCGAATTTATTCTCTTAAGGAGAACTATAAAATTCAACAAAAATATAATCCTAAATTAATTTACTGCTTAACAAATGAATCCTAAATCTAATCACTAAGTTCAAACTAACCTAGTGTGCTTTCCTAAAGAAAATCTTCTGTGTTTGTTTTGGTTTTTGTTTTTCTGATTTATCTAACTTCAAAATTTAAACAAACTTAATTTAAATAAATTCTATCTATAGACTACTATAATTTAACCTATTAAAATAAACTAATTAACCTATCTGTCCTAACCTATCTCAGCTGTATCATAGAATCGAATATGATAACAACAGAGATAGAAATATCATCAATCATTCATCATAAAAATACTCTGCAATATATGTATATCCACACAGAAAGATAAAATAGAAAAACTATTTTATCCAACTATGATATTCAATTAATTAATAACTAAAATTGCAATACCAAATATTTAAATAGGAAATAATACTCATCGTGAAAGCATCATACAAATACAAATGCTAACAGTCTTAAAGTATAAAATATAATATATCATCACCAGATCTCTATCACCAAAAACATATCAAATGATAAGATGTAGTAATGATTAATTCAAATAAAGGTACTGTGCAAAATAGAGTAACATCAAATAACGCATACAATCACACAAAGGTAAAATTGTATAAGTATAAAATCTAGCAGATGATATATTAAAATCAGTATTAAGTTTTCAAAACTGTAATCAAAACATTGATACCAGTTTAGAAGTCTAGCACTAATTCTCCACGGAGAAATCCAGCAGAGTAATCAAAACTAGCAGAAAAGTATGACTTCAATAAGCATTTCTCTTGTACTCCATCGACCGAAACAGCATAACAGAACAAAGAAAAACACAGTCTCTCTATTATGCAGCGATTTCCCTCTCGGTGGTAATGTCTCCTCCACTCTGCAAACAGAAATTTTACAAAATAGAAAAACAAAGAAATGAAAACAAAGTTTCACTTCTTCTGCCGAGACCTTCCCCTCCACTTGCAGTCGAAACTCTATTGTTTATATAGACAGTCAGGTGCTTTCTCTGCTGGCTGTTTGTTAAGCTGATTGGTTCGATCCGAAAACTCTCCCCTCAAACGACACGGAATCCACGATAAAATCGCCCTCCACTTCGTTCTGTTGGTTGAACTAATCTGTTATCTCGACTTATCTGTTACAAGATAAATCTGAATAATAAAGAATCATCCCTCTTGGCTCGTTATGCAAATGTTTATTGTATTCTATTTACCCCCTAAAAAACCTTGAAGTAAATCTCTCTTCGAAGATTCTCCATAAGTAAGAGCAAGCCGATCAGGTATCCACCACGAAATTTTAGAAATATGGTTGCGATCCGGTGATGACAGATCATGTAGTATAAATTCTTAGCACAAAATACTGCAGAATTGTTGAACTATCTACGTGCTGTTGAATTATTTAATGCATGGATAGCGCGCCAGCAAGGAGTATTAGCTTTCATGTGGCATATGTTGATTGATTTCTTGGCGGTAGGATGTTGAACTCTGAGTGTTCTTCTTTTTACTTGGACTTCAATGATCTAGTGAATCCAGGAAAGCGGTGTACAGATAGACCGATATATTGATAAGCCGGTAAAACAAGCTTAACAAATTCCCGTGAAACCTGTACATACAACTTCGCCTACTGCTCAAGAATCTTTGCCCGAGTTTTGAGCCCTTTTATTCGCTCTTCAACAGATGGGATGATATTCCATTTTGTTTTACGTTAGGTGCCAGAACGCTCCGTATTATGGTTAAAAAGTGTGATGTGGAATATACCTTTTTTTTGTTTTGACTTTCGCGTAATATTCCTGCAAAATAATGCCAAATACCATTAAGCATATGACTCTCATCAATACCTTTGTTTATGATCATACATATTTAACAAGAGGAGTTGGCTTCTCTTTTTAATTTTTCTTTACTTTTATTAAGAGCATACATGGCGAACATATGGCTTGAGCTCACGAATATCCAGCATTGTAAAACCTTTGATGTTTAAGAAAATAGATAAATGAACCAATGGTGGAATAGAGGGTGGGCTAATATCTTCAAAAAGTGAAATGTATTGTCCATAAATATTTTAATATAATATGAGATCCACCTTAACCATTAAGTTGTCCATACTTTGTAAAAAGTTTCATAGTCACCAAAAGTAAACCATCCAATTATTTCTTTTAATTATGTATAGATTATTTTAATGACAAAGATTTTAGCCCAAATGTTTGAACGAACTATTCTTTTGGAGATAATGGAAATCAACGCTTCTTACACAATGAAATATGATTACACCAAGATAGCATTTGTCTTCTTTAAAGTGTCTTAGCTTAGAATGAGAGTTATAATTGAAATCATAGAAAAATTACATTGTTTTTAGAAAACCTTCAATAAAATATTTGCATGACAATTATAAGGCTTTATAATGCTTTTATAAGTTAATGTAACTTTATTGATATGATTTAAATAGATAATATGAGATTTTGGAAAATGAAGACAACTTTGCTAAAGTTGCAAATATTTCATGTCAATGTCTTTAGAATAAAATGTATGAGTCAAAATAATTTAATTTGTGACCAAGCAAATAAAGATAGTGTTAAAATAAAAGATTGATCAAATTGGATGTCTCAACTCACACCTTTGATATACTAGTATCTAAGACATGAATGTTTAGTCAAATCATTTTGGTATGTCGAGATTTCTTTTTAACTCGTCGGTAAAATGAAAACTGAAAATTCGTGAGATTGTTGAAGACACATGTTGATCAAATGATAGAAATCGAGACATGAAATTGGCTCAAATGAGCTCATATAAAGCTGTGAAAGTGTTTTAAAAGGACACCAAGAGGCGATAAGACTCAAGCAGCGCATATAAGTCAAACCAGTGAATCCCAAACTCAAGATCGTCAGAACAAACATCGCAGAAAGCAAATGATTGAAGAAAGAAATCCAAGAACCCACCTACCATAGCAAGGAAGACAAGAAGAGCAAAAACAACTAAAAGCAATATATTTACAAAATTTACATGGGGGCCCTTTGATTTTGGAAAAATCAAGGGGAGTTGTTGGGGTGCCAACAAGGAGATACCCAAAAGTCATATCACTGTTATTTCGCCTCAACCTAAGGAAAATCCAGTACCTTCAAAAGAACCAAACGAAGAAAAGACTCAACAACCAAAAGTTACTTCAAACAAAACAGAAAATCAATCTAAAATTGCAAAGGAATGTGACACGGGATATGATATAATCGAAGACATAAAGAAAGAAAAAGCAAATGTTTCCATATTCGATATGTGTAGTTTGCCTCAGCAACGAAAGAAGCTGTTACAAGCTCTTGATCCCCAATCTAGCACTCCGTTAGCAAGCACTCAGGAATATCCTGAAATAGATGAAGTTAGTATTGGCGGGAAATCTAAATCCCAAACGTTGCATTTTCTTTTAACTTTCGAAATTTTCAATCATAATGTGCATAACTGTCTAGTAGAGTCTGGGGCTTCCTCGAATGTCATGCCTCTGTCAATTTGCAAAAGGATTAATGGGCAGCCAATTCCATCCCCAGCTCAGATCATACAGTTAGATAGAACTGTTGTTAGAGTTAGCGGGGAAATGAAAGATGTGCTAATTAGGTTGTCAGCAGACCCTAGAGTTTGTCAATTTATTGATATAATGGTAATTGATATTCCTAAATCTTATGGTTTAATTCTAAGCAGGGACTGGTCTACAAAACTAAATGGTTACTTCACGACCGACTGGTCTCACTTATGGTTACCATATCAGAATAGGAAAAATCAGATTAAAATACTGAGATAACCTCACATTAAGCAAAACGTAACTCAGCTAGAAGAAAAAAATGAAGCTGTAGCTTTCTCATCTTCAGTTTTGGGGAATTATTTCTTAGAAATAGAACCGGGTAATTACCAATCAGCAAATGTTAGCCATGAATTAGATGAGCAGTCCGATCTCCTTCAATTCTCTCGGACTGATGATATTGATTGTAACGTAGTTAGATTAGTTACTAACTTAGATGGTAAAGATACTAACTTAGTTAGATCGAAGAATGTTTTCTGGGTTCTATACTTTGACGGTTCCAAAACCCAAGAAGGATTTGGAGCCGGTTGTGTTTTAATTGATCCTGAAACCAACAAACACTTCTTATCTTGTAGATTAGAGTTTGAATGTACTAATAATACTGCTGAATATGAAGCTTTGGTCCATGGAATGAGTAAAGCTATTGGTTTGAATGTCAAATACTTGAAAGTCTTTGGTGACTCAGAAATAGTTGTCAGAGAGGTGAGAGATACAATTCATTGTCTTTCACCACATTTAAAGGGTTACTAATCTGAGGTATGGGATTTAATTTCGCACTTTGAAGCTTTTAATATAAATTCTATTCCTAAATTATAGAACGTCGCAGTTGATTTGTTAGCTACTTTTGCTTCTAGGTTAGTGCCCACTAATAATATGTGATCTATTCAATTGATTTTCAGGTCATATGTTTCGGATATTAATACAAATCTTAGAGTGTTCGATGATGACCATCAGATCATCAGTTTTCTTACAAATGAAGACTCCTTCAAAGAAGCCATTATAGATGAAGAAAAACATGATTATGATTTGCAAAGCAAGGACACAGTCAGGGGAAATTTCATGCCCAAAGGAGTAAGATCTCTCGAAAGTTTGTTCGATTTGCAGAACAAGTTCAAGAAGCCGGCGAATGTTAAGACTCATAGCTCCTCTATGCAGCATGAATTGTTAAATCTGGGCACAGAAGCTAAATCAAAGTATGTAAATATTGGTAAATGCTACTCTCCAAGTGAAAGAGATAAGTTTATTAAGAATTTTCGACAATATAAAGATGTCTTCGCAAGGACCTATGAGGATTTAAAAACATATGACACTCGCATCATTCAACACATAATACCAATGAAGGCGGGCGTTAAGCCATTCCAGCAGCAATTAAGAAAAATGCATCCGACTCTTGAACCTTTGATACAAAAGCCGCTGAAGAAATTGTTAGATGCCAAGATCATTTTTAAAGTCCAACACTCTGAATGGGTTGCTAATCTAGTTCTTGTTCGAAAGAAATCAGGAGAAATTAAATTATGTGTGGATTTCCGAAACTTGAACAAAGTCTCTGACAAAGGAAATTACGTCGTACCTCGAATGGAGCAAATTCTACAGATGGTATTAGGATCAGAACTTTTTTCTCTTCTAGACGGGTTCTCTGGTTATAATCAGGTACTAGTAGCAGAAGAAGATCGTCTTAAGACTACTTTCCGCACTAAGTGGGGAACATGCGCATACCGATGGATGTCATTCGACTTACTAAATGCAGGAGCTACTTTCCAGCGATCAATGGACATTGCCTTTCAAGTATTGGGCGGTCATTATGTTGTAGTCTATCTAGATGACGTGATGGTTTTCTCAAAGAAGAGGGAAGATCATGTGTTTCACTTGAAGCATATTTTTGATCGTTGCAGGAAATATGGTATTTCTTTAAATCCCAAGAAAAGTGTTTTCGCTGTTCTTGAGGGAAAGCTTTTGGGTCACATCATTTCAAAAAAGGGAATTTCGATAGATCAAGAGAGAGTGCAAGTTATCAACAAGATTCCTATGCCCCACAACGAAAAATCTATGTAATCATTCATGGGCACCATAAATTTTGTTCGAAGGTTTGTCCCTGATTTTACTCAGACTGTTAAACCTTTGTAGCAAATGGTGAAGCAGAGTGCACAGTTCAAATGGACAAACTTGGAGAAATTTACATTTAAACAAATCAACGCAGATATAGCCAATGCTCCTTCTTTAAGAAGTCTAGACTTCGATAAATATTTCATCATGTATACCTTTTCTTCAGATGATTCTCTCGCAGCGGGGCTCACGCAAATGGTAGAAGCCGAAAATGAATACCAAATTTCATTTATGAGCACTGGTCTGCAAGGCGCTGAACTGAACTATCCTGTTGTGGATAAGCAATCATACGCCGTATTCAAAGTGGTAAAATAGTTCAGACCATATATTCTTAAGAACAGAACTAAAGTTGTAGTTCCTCACCCCGCCTTCAGATCTCTTTTCGTTTAAAAAGAATTGGGAGAAAGAAGAGGAAACTGGGTCACTGCTCTTCAGGAGTACGATTTAGAATTTAAACCTGCTACCATTATTAAAGGTCAAGGCTTATGTAAATTACTCACTGAGCATCCTGTTGATGACGAGCTGAATTGGAAAAATGAAGCCGAACTGAACATGGTTGAGGTATGCCCCATCTTCACAGCTCCTGAATCTTGGTATAGGGACTTAGTGCATTATTTGCAGCAAGGTTACTTACCTGAACACTGGAGTTCCAAGCAAAGAAGGGCACTCCACTTGAAATCAGCAGCCTATCAAATCATTGACGGGGTACTTTTTAGAAGGAATTATGATGGTATTTTTCTTAGATGTTTGGAGAAGGAAGATGCAAGTAAAGTAGTCAAGGAATTACATGACGGCCCTGCTGGTGGACATTATTTTGGAGATACAACATCTCACAAAATACTGAGGGCTGAATATTACTAGCCCACTTTGTTCAAAGATGGCCACGCATATGCTAGGAATTGTGATGTATGTCAAAGGAGTGTTGGGAAATTGCTGAAAGCCGCAGAATCTCTGCAGTCGGTTATTATCTCAGAGCCATTCGAGCAATGGGGCATAGATGTCATTGGAGAAATATGCCCAAATTCTTCACTACAACATCGATACATCCTGACAGCCACAAACTATTTTAGAAGATGGACAGAAGCTGCCCCGTTGCGCAAAATCAATGAGGATGTGGTTATTATTTTCGTAAAGGAGAACATCATAACCAGGTTTGGGGTTTCAATTTCTCTAGTTTTTGATAATGCAACTTATTTTTCATCTTTTAAGATAAATGAATTCGTTTATGAGAGAGGAATTAAGTTACATTATTCAGCCAACTACTACCCCCAAGGAAACGGGTTAGCTGAATCTACCAACAAAAACCTTATCCGAATTCTTAAGAAAATTGTGATTGAAAATCAGAGAAGTTGGCACACAACTCTCCCAAATTCTTTATGGGAAGATAGAGTCACCCCAAAGAATGCCTTAGGAGTGTCCCCATATACTCTGGTCTATGGTAGAGAAGCCATCCTTCCTCCAAACATATTACTCCCATCCTTGCAATTGGCCCAAGCCTCTCGAGGTTCCAACAGTCAAGTCTTACAATATAGAATCGACACCTTGCTGAAACTTGAAGAGTCCTGGCAGAAAGCCAAAGACCGATTCCACCAACACCAAGACATAGTCAAAAGGTGGTTTGATAAACGAAAGTCCGGTAAGAGAAGTTTTGAAGTTGGTTACTTAGTTCTGAAATGGGACCATCCACATGATGGTAAGGGAATGCACACAAAGTTTCAACATTTATGGGTTGGCCCTTACCAAATTTCTGAAAAGCTTGGCCTGTAAACATATAAGCTGAAAGACTTACAAGGGAAGGAAGTAACTCTGCCTCTCAACGACCTCGCTTTAAAGTAGTACTTCACATAGTCCTATGAGAGATTTTGTACATAAATAAATACTCTGTTTTCCTTTGCTTGTTTGTTGTTTTTTACTTTCTATTGTTTTTTTGAGTTATTTGTTTTGATTTCCACCTTGCTCTATGCTTAAAGTTTTCTTTATTCTTTCCTTAAATAATAAAATCCAGCCCAACCTTTGGTGTAGAGGTAAGACAAAGCTTCGAGCAAAAATCAAAATCCTGTAAGGCAGAAAACCTACTTACAAAGAAATGTTTTTGTGACATTGTTTCCACTATTGTGTTTCCGGGAATGGAGAGATCCTTTTTCTATTGGTCAAATAAGCTTGTTTTAATAACTAAGATTCAACATTTCCTTCTTACTATCTTGGGGCTCCATTCACTCTAATATTAATACCTATCTCAAGGAGTTCACTATGATAGACCCACGGAGAGGAAGCATGTCTCACAGATGTATGGTATTTAAAATGATCCCATGCTGCAAATACAAGCCAAGAGAGTTTATATTAAAGAGTCCGATTTCCAGAAATCCTCGCCTCAATTAAAGCACGACAGAGAAAAGCAAAGCACATTTGATTAAGAAATCTATTCAAATAAATCAACCCAGCAAGGTTCTTCTCCATCTGTGAAGCATGATAATCAAATTAATCACTCGCTCACACAAAAGGACACTATGGATTGAAGAACGCAAACTAAACATGGAAGTTGAAGAAAGTTATTTCTGGAAGGCTCAAATGGCAAAAGTCGTAAAATCAAGAAGCATCCAAAAGGATGCAAATAGCATGGGAATGATGAACAAACGAATATGTCTATGAGATATTGTTACGATCCTGTGGAGTCTTTTATTAGTTGACATCCAGGAGACAGAGTCTCAAAATGAACTCCATACCCAGGCCCTAAGAGAGTTGTAAGGAAGTATGATTCTAAGTTTCCTTCTCCCCAAAACAACCATGAGGATGAGAGTGATCACTACGTTCACAGAAGCTAAGCTATGAAGACATTTTGTTACCAATATAAATCAACAATTTGTAAGTTTTCTGCCCCTAAGAAGAGCTTGTTTTAGAGATCTGTGTTCACTAGGGAATCGCCAATTGTTGTTGCTGCAACATCCCCCCCAAATTTTTGTAAATATTGGGGCCCCTACTTCTTGTTTTTAGAGAAAGTTTGCTTAGGATTCAAGTCCCTCCTGTAAGGTCTTTTTTGTACTTATTTTCTTCTAAAAAAGCAAGTCCTTGAGTTTTGTTTTGTTTTTTTTTTTTTTTTTTCATCTGCTAAGTAAAACTCAACTTTTATAGCCGAAATGGCTGTACAACTCGATGAGTTGGACCACAACGTTTAGACTCTTTTTGTAAGTTTTTATCCTTCTCCGTTTCGGCGCAACTCAATGAGTTCCACCGCAACAAGTGACCGTTTTGGTTAAGTTTTGAAGTCATCTTGTTTCGGGTGAACTCACCCGGTCCCGCTACAATTGTCGCTCTAACTCGCCCTGACCATCCAAAACGCGATTTTTTGGCCTTGTATTTCTCTAAGTTTTACGTTGCGGCAAAACATGCCAAGTTGTTCCAGCATCACTCATAGACTTGTTCCAAACCGGCTAAGCTCTTCGACAAACTTAAACTTTTTAAGGCCTTTTCGGAAGAACTCAACCTATCCCGCTAAAATTTGCCGCCTGTGAACGCTGAGTCCTGTCGATAAGAAGCGACACGAGGGACGCTGACAGAACTTGGCAGGAGTAGTCAATCCGTAACGGAACCACTCAGCCAGCACTGCCGAAACTATTGCTCTGACTCACCGAAAAATCTCGGTTGATGGCTCACATTTAATGCCAAAGCGGTACAAAAAGTTACCTCGGTCACATCGCCATAACGCCGTTTTAATTCCCCACTAACCCTGTCTAATGCCCACGCGTGCCCTTTTTATTTATATAGTAAGTGGGGTTTTAGGGGGTTTATCTTTGTTTTTCTATTATCGTCGAAGTTTCATGAGAATGCTGTTTGAGGTTGTGTTAGCCATTCCGGGGCATCCAAGTCTACAACTCGTCAGCATCATCCAAGCCAATCATCCGCTTCCAAGTAAGTAACTCCACCAGGTCTTTTCGCTTTGTTTTTAGTAGCCCAATATTGTCATTTCTTTTTGTTAATACCATGTTAGCAGTCCTTCGCTGCGGTCACCCTCGTCCATGCTGAAGTGTTTGCGCCCGTCTGATTATTCATAAAGCCATTGGAGAGGCTTGACTAGATCCTGCTCACTACCCATCCGTCTATCCTTCTGAAGTTTTGGTGACCCGAACCTTGTGGATGACCGCACCCGGCCGTAACCTCTCTGCTCTTGCCTACGTCCTGTTATCTGCGTCCTAGAACTCCTCGTTAGGAGGTTTTGCCTTAGCGTCGTGGGTTTCGTTGTAGCACCTATAGGGAAAGCTATTTCGAATGAGCTTGTTTAGTAACTGCCTATCTTGGTTTCATTTGATTTGGTTGCTTGCGTTTTATTTGAAGCATAATATCACTTTCAAAGTTGTTTAATAGCACTTTCTTTTTTTTAGTAATGAATTTGCATGTCAATGCTTTGTCTGCATGCTCGTTTCATCATTTACCTCGTTCCACCCAGGCCATATTTCGACAATCTATAAGTTGCCCTGCACTCAGTAGCTGTTGAACGATGCATGGTTAGAAAGCCTTAACATGGACTACGTGGAGATAGCCAGAAAATTGTTAATTCAAGGTAGGAAGCTGAGGTTGAAAGAGAGTGATGATTATGAAGTTCAGGCACTCCGGCCTCCTTTCAGAGTTATTGCCCTCATGCTATGCAGAATTTTTGGCAGGGCTGATGGGATCACTTATCAGTTGCGTTGGGTCCCTTTGATCCACTATGTAGAATTCAAGGGCACGATGTTCAATTGGGTGGATATCATCTCGAATAATATATCATCATCCATAATTGCTGCTAAGGAAGGACTGTCTCGAGGAAATCAGAGTTCTACATGTCATCATACCTCATTGATTGCATTTTGGCAAGACATCCATTCCTGAGGTTGGGATGTGTTTGGAACAAGGCTGACACCCCTGTTTATATTGGTTACAAGATCTTATGGGCCTAGAATTACAAAAGGCATTACAAGGTCATCTGTGAAGAATTAATCATGCCACTGTATGAACTCATGTTCAATGAAGAACCCAGTTGTTTATCAGAGAATGCCATGGTAGTCTTAGAAAAGTATGGGGATTTTTATCTATCAGAGGAAGGCACCTACATAAGAATGTATGGAGGGTCCAAGCCACCCCTTCTCTTACCTGGATATGTTACTGATTTCATGGTCCAAAAAGAGGCAGTAAGACAAGTGTTTATAGATGGAGTTGGTCATGTTTTAAAGAAAGCGAAGAAGGTCTCCTTCCCAGCACTACCCTTCCGTGTTGGAGCATAAAAGTTTTTTAAAGTTAGCTAAGCCGAAGAGTTTGTTTAGGAGCTAAGGGAGTTTTACTTCTGAGAAACAATCTTCGCAAATAATGATAGGCTTAATAAGGCCGCAGATCACTGGAGAATGGTTAATGCACATTTTGAGTATGCTCACTATTTTGATGAGGACAAAGAAGTTATCAGAGGGGTCAGTAATCTGACCGAACTTCAAAGGCTCCTTCGCCTCAAGAGTGTAACCAGCGCTAGTTCCACAACATCCCAAGCTGTTAAGGAAGTAGAATTGCGAATATAAATGGAGGAAGCTGAGGCTCTGACGAAGGAAGAGCAGAGGCTCAAGGATGAAGTTGAAAGGTTCGAAAGGGAAGTAGCAGCCAAGCAGCAGAAAGAGAAAGAAGATAAGCTTCGCGAAGAAGAATCTCAAAGGCTTTGAGATGAGGAGTCAGAAAGGATTAGAAAAGAAGAAGCCACTAAGGAGCAAGAGGAAAGAGAAGCAGTAGAAAAGCAGCTGAAGGCTGAAGAAGATGAGAGACAGCTGAGGGTCAAAGGAGAAAATAAGGCCAAAGAAGATGCTCAAGCTGAAGGCTCGAACACGCAAGACATGGACATAGACTCGTACCAAATGGTTCAAACCCCTCCTGCAGAAGTTGGAATCCCTATAGAAGATATTCCACTCGTCCCTTTCACTCCATCAAAGGATCATACCATGACCAGTGAGATAAATTTGCATTTGACAAGAAAAGGAAGTCCATTGTACGAAGGACAGAGATAAGAATGAGGAAGCCTTTCCACCCAGACATTATTACCAGACGAGAAACCACTGTCATGCAAGGTACACATAATGCTCCAGTGGCTATGGCATCCGCTACTGTAGCTGCAGCCAAGGAAAGCAAAGACAACGTACACAAGATAGTAAATGAGTTGGATGCAAGCAAGAAGAGGGATCGCATGTTGCATCTCACTGTGTTAAATGAGCACGCTTATAGGGACTTGGTGGTGAAGAAATATAACCGCCTATTGGCAGATCAGAAAGAATTGTCAGATAAGTATCAGCACCTGGAAGAAGAAAAGGAAAACTTGGAAGTCCAGATGATGATAGTAGAAGGAGAAAAGAATGATTTTGAAGCCAGGATCGTTCAACTAAGAAGAGAAGGAACTGATGACAGAACAGTTAGAATAAGCAAGCAACAAAGTAGTTGACTTGAGCCCCTTTCATGATCAGTCCTGTGACATACTGAAGCAGATGCTTGAGTCTTGAGAACTCACTGAGGAAATTTGCAAGTTGAAGGCTATGGTGGCCAAGATGAAGGAAATAAACTCCGAAGCCATAAGGTTAAAAAAGAAATATACACGGGTAAAAGACGACATTGGAAATCATATTGAATGGAGAGAGGGGAGGTATGGGTTTCCCAATCACCTCCCTCTCAAATCCGTAGCCGAGTTCCAAGAAGATGTAGCATTCATGGACTTTTGTAAGAAATGCGGTGTGAAATTAATTTCTGTAATCCAAGCAACTATTGAAAGATGGAGCGGTCTTTATCAAATGATCCAAGAAGTTCATGAAAGATGCAAAATAGCGTTACCTCCAACTCTTGAAGATTTTCCGAGCAAAGAGCAGCGATTGGGTGAATTGAGAGGTGAACTAAATGTTGAGATGGAGTACGTAAGGAATATAAATGTGTTGACATCAGATGACCTTCACCAGTGCATCGTGCAGCTCTCCTTACACGCTCACCTGTTTCAAGAGATTCTCCAGGCGACAATAGTGGAGGTGTTGGACATTGAAGCAGAATTAGACAAGCAGGTGATTTCCCAAAAAATCTTGCTCCGTGCCCCTGCTAATACTGTTGTGCGAGACACAGGTATTTGGCTCAGCTACATAGCAGAAGCTGATAAGCAAGCAGTAGAGGCAGTAGTGCCAGCAGGGACAGAAGCGCCATCTGGAAGTTGACTTGGAATTCGTTGTTGTCTAATGTTGAGACAGAGTTTTTATTTTTTGCTTTTATTCGGTTGTAAAGAAGAGATGACAACTGGATTTTCTCTCTCTTTTAAAATGCATTTGGGGGATTCTTCCAATTTTGTAAAAGGGAATTAATTGCCAATTAGTGATTGGGAGATAGGTGGCATCTCTTGGAGCATTTTTGTAAAGCTATATATTAGATGAATAGAGATTAGTGGAGGACTTTTGGCAGGTGAAAATACATTTTCTGTCTTGTATGTGAACTGATTTGCTGCATGTATAAGGAATTCGATTTTTGCCTAAAGAAAGCCTGGGAGACTGCGTTTTTGCCTAAAGAATGTGTTCAAAGTCTGTTGGATTCTTCCTGTGTCATTTATACATTACTATGAGATCATTCCTTGCTATTATGAATTGCTTCTATTTGATGAATGTTCTTATAATTTCCTGTGCAAAGATGTTTATCTCCAATGAGTAATGAAATGTGTTAATTAACTCAAAGCTATCTTTGATATCTTTTATCTTCTGCTGGAAATGCATCTTTATGGTTAAATAACTATCTGTGAGATATTTAGATGTTTATTTAAGTTTATTACTCATATTTTTAGTTTGCCCCTTGCAAGGATAGATTAGATTTGCCAATCAATCTCGACAGGTATGACATATCCAGGTATGTTTCAAGATCTGTTCATGATTAAGTTTATGGTATGTTTGTCTTCATTAAGGTCAGTATAATCTTGATTAAATTTAGACTTGTCATATCACCTTAATAAAACTATGAATGCAGATATTCATTGATTAGGGTTTTGACACTTATGATTGTACTAATGCATTGTGGTGTTGTATGAGGTTGATGTTGTCCGCTAACATGAAAGGTGCATCAAGAAAGACAAATCATGTTCTAGTTCAAGAACATATGACCATGGTGACATGAAGACAAAGGTTCATCCATTGTCATGGATCACATAGAAGATCTACTTCCGAGGTATGTATAACTTGGTTCTATAATGGTTAACCTATGAGATGTGCAGGTTACTAGCACAAGTCATTGAAGAGAACAAGAAGACATATGTGGGTATGTTAGACATAACTAGCTAACATATTAATCTAGGTATGTTTTTCCTATATCAAGTTAGAATCCTACCTTGTGTTAGGATCTTATACTGTTGTATGATTGATAATGATTATTCATAAAGTTAGAATTTAAGTAATCAAGGGTTTATGCATATTATGTCCTTTACCTTGATTAATGATATGACTAACCAGAAGAGTCCTATGGTCAAATAAGAATATGCATGAGTAAAAGAAGTCTTCCCTGAAACCTTGAATACTAATTTGCTTATTATTTGTGTTTGAAATGATCATGACTATACATGTTTAAGATTATTTTGTTTTGATAGTATTGAGATTATACTAATTAATGTATGTATGAGACCTCAAGGATAACACAATGATGATACTAATAAGTATGCATAAGTAATCGAGGATGGATATAAGTTCAAGGACAAGTAATCCAGGAAGCAAAGATCAAGAGGGAGCACACTCCAGTAGTTCCTGCAAGGAAGCAAATATTGAGAGGGAGTCCACCCTACAAACAAAACAAAGATAAGTATTTGAATTGTCATTTCTTGCATATTTGATTGTTTAAATAATATTGTTCAATGATGTATATGCTTATGTTCCTAGACTCAGGGTGTGTATTATGCATATTAGAATAATTGCATTAATGAACAGTATACTACTAATATGCATGTGATGGGTAAGTGGCCTATGGCACTGTACAACATTCCATTGCTAATTATCTAGAATGAAACATCTTTGCTGACATGTTGGGAGTAGTGCAAACTCTTAACAATGTTCTGGTAGAGATTGGAAGGCATCTAGAAAGTTATGGGATATGGATAAATTTTTGTATTGAAGCATTGGCTGAAATAATTGCATGACTATATGACATATTTCTTTATGTGTAAGAATTTGTTCTGAAAACTATGAGAAGTTTCTAATCATGCAATTTAACTTGTTTTGTAGGAAATATTGTATATGAGCACCTACAAAAGAAGGACTACAACATTTGTTCCAACAACAAAGTTATCTATTGAAGATATTGAATATATTGAAGTTCCCATGATCCGGGAAGAATGCCATGATCCGTCGATCATGAAGAATGATGTTTGGGATGTGGTCCCAAGACCTGAAGGGAAGTTTGTTGTGACTTCCAAGTGGATCTATAAGATCAAGCATGCTGCAGAAGGAAACATAGAGAAATACAAAGCAAGTGATGAAATGGAAGATACACCAGATGGATGTCAAGACAGCTTTCTTGCTTGGTGTTCTTCAGATTGATGATACTTCGAGGAAGAAGTGATGGGACACATTTGCAGGAGCCATTCCAAGCATGGTGAAAGGAGGATCCTTCCCATGGCTGTGGATGTAAGTGATGTGTGATGAGCATCAGGACGATGCTCCAATTACTGCTTTGTATATGCATACTGTTCTTGGATGCTGGATATGATCAATTGGATCATGTATTTGTATATGCATCATGTTGGATGCTGGATATGATCAATTGGATCATGTATTTGTATATGCATCATGTTGGATGCTTGTTATGATTAGTTGGATCATGTATATATGCATCATGTTGGATGCTTGTTATGATCAGTTGGATCATGTATATGTATATGCATCATGTTGGATGCTTGTTATGATCAGGCAGATCATGTATGATGATATGTATCAGGTGGATACAATGTATGATCAGGTAGATCATGTATGATGATATGTATCAGGTGGATACATTGTATGATCAGGTAGATCATGTATGATGATATACATCAGGTAGATACTTGGTATGCATCAGGATGATGTTGTGATGATGATCAGGATGATCATGTGATGATGTATCATCAGATGATTGGGTCCTTGATGTACCTGATGAATACGAGACCAGATATCTGCTTTGCGGTGAACACCTTGAGCCAGTATTTGATAGATCTGAGACATGTTCACCTGATAGTTGCAAAGCATATTCTGAGGTACCTATAGGGTACAGTTGACTATGGGCTCAAGTATGAGGTGAATCAAAAGTTTAACCTGGAGGGTTATGTTGATTCGGATTGGGCAGGAAGTGCCATTGAATTTGAAGAGCACTTCCGGGTGCTGCTTCAGTATGGAATCCAGTCTAATCTCTTGGTTTAGAAAGAAGTAGTCCTGTGTGGCACTGAGTACAGCCGAAGCAGAGTATGCTGCAGCTTGTTTGGCCAGTTGTGAGGCAGTATGGCTTAGGAAGCTACTGTCTGATTTGTTTGATCTCCAACTAAGTGCTACTTGTATATATTGCGACAACCAGATTTGTGTGAAGTTGTTGGAGAACCCAGTGTTCCATGACAAGTCGAAGCACATTGAGATTAAGTATCACTATATTAGGGATATGGTGCAGTGAGGAGTAGTGAAGCTCCTATATGTTGCAATGGATGAGCAGATAGCCGATCTGTTGAGCAAGCCGCTTGCCAGAGTGAAGTTTGAATACTTCAGAGGGAGACTTGGTGTACTTCATATCGAGATACCTTCCAAGAGGAAGTGATGAGTCCGGAGACACATATGGACACGAGCCATTCTCACATAGTGGTAGGTTCATCCTCCTATGGTGTAGATGTAAGGGTTGGGCCATTCTCACATATTCGTAGGTTCGTCTTCCTATGGTGCAGATGTAAGGGCTGGGCCATTCTCACATGGTGGTAGGTTCGCCCTCCCATGGCGAGTTGTAAGGGCTGAGTGGGATTTTTCGACATGGTGGTAGGTTCGTCCTACCATGGTCGTTGATGTAATTTCCGAGCTTTTCCGACATGGTGGTAGGTTCGTCCTCCCATGGTCATTGATGTAATTACTGAGCTGTTCCGACATGGTGGTAGGTTCGTCCTCCCATGGTCGTTGATGTAAGTGATGTGAGCCTTTCACAGATGGTAGTAGGTTACTCCTCCCATGCTAGTGATTGTAAGTGTTGTGTGTGTGCATTTGGGTCGTGCTCCATGGACGATGACGATGATCTAAAGATGATGATGTGACAGTATGGTACACAGGTTTTGCAGAGTCATATGATCAGTCCTGAGATGCTCTTGCAGGTTTTGTAGAGGCAGTGTAATCAGTCTTGGGAGATCTTGTAGGTTTTGCAGAGGCAGTATAATCAGTCCTGAGGTGTACCTACTTGATGGCTTGCTCGCTGAGATGACATGATCCGTATGATCATGAGTATCAGGATGATACTCCATGGCCATGGACAGGTTGTGCAGTTGCATGTAAAAGATCCCAAGAGATCCAATAGGTTGAGCAGTATGCTCGTAATCAGTCTTGGGATGCTCTTTAGAGGTTTTGGCTTAGCACACGTAATCAGTCCTGAGGATTCCACAGTATGGCCAGTGATGATTAAGACCTACAGGTGGTGGGCCTGCATCTAGTATCAAAAAGGACTGGCTCTGTAGAACTTCCTATGATGAGTAGATCGGAGATTGATTGAGATAGCAGCAGCAGTGACGATGACGATGATTCGATGACGATGATCAGTGACGATGATCCATAGAAGAAGACTTGTGCTAGAAGACATGTGTCGAGAAATACCTTCCTAGTTAAGAGGGAGTGTTGATGTATTTGTAACTTCGTAATGTATTTCATATATGTATATTGTATTCCTATAGAGATTTTATTCTCCCTCTATACAAAAGTGTTTGTATTCCTATAGAGATGTTATTATTCATCTATATAGAAGTGTCGTCATTTATATTGTAAGTTTCGTAACTTATACTTGATGGGTTATTAGACCACCTTGTTGGGGTCGGCCCTGTATAAGTCATGTGGGTTAAAGGGTTATTAGACCACCCTATTGGGTTCAACCCTGTGTAATTCATGTGGGTTAAAAGGTTATTAGACCACCCTATTGGGGGTCAGCCCTGTCAACATTATGTTATGTGGTTAAGTTAAGGCCGACCTAGTAAAGGTTATTAGGCAAGTCAAGTCAAGTATAAATAGAGTGCGGGAAGCACTCTATTTGATCATTCACTTTCTCACTCATACTCTCATTGGAGAGTGGTGCACTTGTGGAGGAGGAGAAGCTGCTGCTAGGAGAAGACTATCTCTTATGCTTGGGTTGTATCATTGCTCTATCTATCTCTGAGGAAGTTGTGGGGTTTTTCACCTTTATGGTTTTCCCCAGTGAAACTCTGTGTGTCTATTGTCTCTTGTGTGCTTTCATTATTATGTCCATGATTGATATGCTGTAGATATGCTGTACATGTTGTTCTCTCAGTTAAGATCCTAGATCAGATTGAAGTAAATTCTGAAAAGCTAACATCGGGAGCATAGGATTTGGTCTAGGTAGCAGAATTGAGTTCCATGAGATGCTGCAAGTGTGTTTGGGTAGGTTCTACATGTGAACACTGGCCATGAGTTCACGGTCAATTCATTTCCAAATTTGACCCCCTTGTGTAGAAATTGCACTGGATTTTACTAAGACAAACCCTAGATTCCAAAATCACCGAAACGGATGGTCTATGGGCCATGGACCTAGGGGGACAGAGACACCTCTAGCATTATTCTGATGTCCTTATTCCAACGTAGGTTATGGTTCTTTTATATGAACTGTGGTCATTTTTCTATGTCCAGTGGCAACTTGCCTCCTCAAATCTTTCAGGGACACATGTTGAACTGGTCCCTGAGGCATAGGATTTGATCCGGGAAACATAATTGAGTTATGTGAGATGTTGCAAGTGTGCTTGGGCAGGTTCAACGTGTGAACACTAGCCACAATTTCATGGTCGATTCATTTCCAAAGTTGACCCTTTTTGCATAAATCGCAATGTCTCTTATCGAGAGAAACCCCAGACTAGATTTCCAAGATTCTAAGTTTCTAGATTAGGTTTATAGGGTTAGATTATTATTTCCAGGGCTAGATTAGGTTTCTAGTGTTTCTAGGGCTAGATTAGGTTTCCAGTGTTTCTAGGGCTATATTAGGAGTAGGGAATTGAGAGAGAGTGATGATTACACCTGGTTGTTGTTGTTGAGGAGAATGAGAATGAGGGCCAAGTGGTTGTTGAGATGCATGAATAATTTCTCTATACCCCACTATGGTGGAAAAAAGCAAAATGGTATGTTGTCTGCATTCCCAAGTAACAAGTTCCAAACCAAGATTGTGTAAATAATTGTTAGTTCCATATTGATCATTAGAGTTACAAAGGTTATTAGATTTTTTATAACCAAGGAAGTAACCCCTTTGTTGCTTTCTATTTACTTATGAAAAACTTGCATAAAGTGAGAGACTAGACGAACAACAAAAGAAAGATGTAACTAAAGTTTGTTTAATGTACAATAAATTGCCAACTAATCATCGATACAAACTAGCATTCACTTGAGGCATGAGAGCCAAATTAACCTTCCACTAAAAAGGGATTATTGCTCTCGCTTTATATTCATGTAAGGGGAAAGAAATAAAAACTAACCAACATGCAAAGGGAAATTCAACTAATCATTGACACATATTAGATGCAATCCACCCCACTCCAATCCAACTAAGAGCATTTTTGTTTTCATAATCAACATTACCATGGGCGCAAGAAATTCTCTCGTATATTTCTATCAGATTTGTCACATCCGCATATTTTTAGATAAAATGTTGTCCTAGTTGTTTCATGTTCACTCATTCCACTCTTAGATTATTCTAAATTAGAGAATGAATATCTCTAACATTTAAATTATATCGTACAAACTTCAAAAAGCCTTATGCATTCTCTCATTTTAGTGATGAAAATTGTTGTTTCATGTGACCTTGTCCTCTTCAAACTCTCTTAATTAACTATGTGATATTTATTCATATTTGTTTATATATTTTAGATAGTTCCTTTAGATTCTATGTGTAACCCTCGGTTATCCCTAGTCCTCAATTTTACATCAAATTTAGGCATTGAATCTATATTAGTGGTTTTGTAGCAGATGTTTGCATTAGTACAACTGATATTAACACCTCGATTGTAACTTGGTGTATGACCTTATATTCTACCAAAGAAACTTAGTGTTCTTTATGATGGAACACATTATGGTTAAAATGGAAACAATGGTTTAACACTCATTTAGACAAAGTTAGGGTACAAGGATTACAAAGCTCCCCTTGCAACTCTATTATTTGGTTCATTTTAGTTTCCTATTGTGGCACCTACTAACACCAACCTTAATCATACCTCTATTGGGTTTGTTATTGATGAAGCATAACATAAATTGATGCATGCCATGTTCAACCACATAGAGGATCCTATAAGTAGGAACATCTAAGTTCCATCCTATACTCACTAGTAGTGGATTAGAGTTATCCATGTTCTCAACATCTAGCTCATTTTAAACTAAAAGTAAATGCCATTATGAGGCAATAAGTATGAAGATGTTCAATGCAAGATCTTTATGGACTAAATTAGAGGCCGTAGTCCTCTAAATGTGTATATATTTGTAACTTACTTGTGCACAAAGCAGAATTTTACTTTGTGTTAGTGTTATCTTCCCAATTGTTCTACGTGTATCATACAACTTGACCTTTAGTATTGAAAAGGGTTGGATGCTCTCACTTGATCATTGGATCGAAAGAAAGAGATGAGCCAAATGCCTCTTCAAAATCATCAATAACAATTAGGAAACACTTGTCACCATAAAGCAATTGGTGGGTTGATGACCACATAGATCACCATGCACATGCTGCAAAGGTGGTGTTGCATAGAAAGAGGCACCTTTGCAAAATATCCTGATGGTTCTTTTTTAGAATACCCTTTGGATAAACACCATGTTAGCAAGGAATGAGAGGAAGGTTGAGCATCAACATGTGCTTTCATAATTGTTGCAGTGAGCAGCAATTTAAATGTCTGAATTGCTTGTGTTAGGGTCTACTAAAATCATCCATGTGAAGACTCAAATATAAGAGTGACAATTACCAAACGTAGTCAATCTTGTGCACCTTGAAAATAATCATTGACATTCCTTGGATTTATTACACATTGAAGGTCCTCGAGATTTTTTCTACAACAATGTGAGGGGAAAGCTGGTGTTACTTGCCCCATAATGAATTTTTGACAAATCTAGGGAATATTGTAGCAAATCCCAAGAACAAAGAACATGGTTAAAAATACCACTTATCAATGGAGGTCTAGGGTTAGATTAGTGTTTTTGGGGATATATTAGGTTTATAGGGTTTGTAGGGCTAGATTAGGTTTCTATATTTGTAAATTTGGTCTCAAGGTTTCTATATTAGAGTTGTAGGCCTAGATTAGGTTGCTAAATTAGGAGTCTAGGGATAGGTTAGGTTTCTAAGTTAGATTTATAGGGCTATATTAAGTTATAAAGGGATTATGGAGGTCTTTAAGGTAGTATATGGTAGTGTATAGGCTAGATTATGGTTAAGGTAGAATAGGCTAGGTTATGATAGTTTAAGTTTAGTGTAAGCAAGTATTACATTAGAGTGGTTTAGGCCAAGGTATGGTTGGTTAAAGTAGGTTATGTGGTTAATGTAGGCATGGTAGGGTACTTTAGATAGTGGAGGGTGGAGGGTGGAGGGTAGTGTAGGTTCAGTTATGGTAGGATACACTATGGATGTATAAGCTAAATATGATCTAGGTTTGGGTAGTTTTGGTAGGGTAAGCTAGATAGTTGAGTGGTTTAGGCTAGAGGGTAAGGTTAATTTAAGTAGGTTCGTGGGCTTGGGCATGGTAAGGATGGGTCATTGATTTAGGTAAGAGTAGGCCCTGAATTTTTAGCCTACAAGAGGGATACTTTGGGGTTGTGCACACAAGGAAAGAATGTCAAGGTCGTGACATGGTCTAATGTAACATCCCAAATTTTCATAAAAATTTAAAATTTTTGTTAATAGCAATGATAGCTTTATTTACAATAATTTATAATTGCGGAAAATAATAATTGCTGAATGTAACAACTGTAGCTAGGGTTTTACCCCCAGCTTGTGCCAATGAGCACCTACTAAGGAGAATGGACTCCTTAGTAGCAGTTCAGTATATTAAACTAATTATGTAAAAACAAAAAATTAAATTATTTCTAAGACAAGCATGAAGCATAAACACCAAAATGAAAGAATGACTTTGTATTGATGTTACCTTGAGTGTCAAGGTTGGTGAAGCCCTTTGCAGTGTCCAAGAGGATGCTCCAAGCTTCTGAATGCTCCTTCTCCTTCTCCAATGTTGGGGATGGGCCAAAGGTGGCTCTCAAGGTGAAAATAGTTCAAAGGTGAACTAGGGTTTCGAGAGAGATTTTGGCAGAGTAAGGGTGCTTGTGATTGTGGATATGGAATAAGGGATCTCCATCACCTATTTATAGTTTTTTGGTGGTGGAGTGCTGACCCATGGTTTTGGGAAACACATGGTTTTATGCAGCTGTATAGGGTTTTTTCCTCCTTTTCCTCATTATTTTATATTTTTATTCCCTTTTTAGGGGGTTTTTGCTATTTTTGGAGGAAAAGGGGGTTTTTTAGCCTTTTTTAGGCTATTTTGATGGTTTTGTGGCCTTTTGGAGGCATTTTAGGCCTTTTGGAGGCTTTTTAATGGGATTTTTTGGGATTTTTAATGGAAATATGGTAGGAAAATGGACAAATGGGCCATATAATGTGGTAAATGAGCTAGTGAGCACTTTTTGGGTGTTAACAGATTGCCCCCTGATGTGCGAGGGCAGGAGCTCATCGTATGGCCGATGGACATCATAAGTCATGAATGGTTTTCCTTGGGAGTGGAGAGGAGAGAAGAAACAAACTGAAGCCCGGAACAACGATCCCGAACAACTGCAAGAACTAAAAGTACATAACCTCAATAAAGGATGAGGAATCATCTGATCATATGGACGAGGCGGGCATTCCCATGCTCGTATCAGGATATAACATAATAACAACAATGGGGTCCAAAAATGGGGACCTGAAATATACATGACCTCAAATACTGACTGAGGAATAATCTCAATATATGGACGAGGCGGGCATACCCATGCTCGTATCAAGATACATAAACGTAACTGTAAGGCCCGAAAAGGGGGACCTGTAAGATACATGACCACTGTGTACATCATAAGAGTCCAGAGGGGACACAAATCTGGGGCATACTGCTGAGCGGATCATGTGTGAACTGCAGAACTGGTGCACCGGAACAATCAACAGTGCTACTGAGTGTGGTACCAAAGGAACTGATGAGCTGCTGGATCATAGTGACTGGGGTCAAACTCTCCATGGTACACTGAACTGGAACTGAAACTAGGTACTCAAGGAAGCATGGAACTGGATGGCTTCCGGATACAAACGCCAACACAGCCCGGACATCCACGGGAACATACAACTGGGCGTTCCAAAGTGACTCACCAATGTGCTAGAGTCGGGGGAAATCCGGGGTCTTCGACAAAAAACTGATGGAATATAATCCTACGCGATCCTCAACGATGCGATCAAGGTGCTGAAGTCGAGCATGTGAGGAACAACCACTCAGAGAGGCAATGATGTCTCCTCTCGGAATGATCCGTAGGCACCTACCACAGATGGTGATAAGTCCAAGGCGTAGGGACCTCTGGGCCTATCCTCTGGAATAGAGGAGCTGTCGTCGACAGAGGGAGACCTGCCCCTATCAAGGCAATGATGTTTCCTTGACAGGAGCGCGAGGTACAAGACCGAAATGTGATAGTACTGATGGCAGGACTGACCGAACTACAAGGGGATAACTGGGCAAGTAGAGTGGGTGGACTCAAACTTCCTTTGTTCAGAGTATGATAATGGAAATGATCTGGCAGCATATGAAACTGACTAAGGGGAAAGGGATCATAGCTGTAATGAATCTGGGAGGATAATTGGCTGAGGGAGACTCAAGCTGGTGTAAAATGGCAGAAGACTGCTGAATACTCTGAACAAAGGCGACCTGATTGGGGGTGCTGCCGAGATGATAGATCAAAGTGCCAGGAGGCACGGGGGAAAACTTCTTCATGGGTTAAGGAACTAAAAGAAGTGTGTGTAAAATGGTACTGTCGTGTGGATTTTACGAGCCCAGGACAGTTCATGCTCGTGGTTGCTTTCAATTTTAAGGAGTCTGAAAGCGATAAGAAGACTCTGAGATGATGGAATGGTACTGTCGTGTGGATTTTATGAGCCCAGGACAGTTCATGCTCGTGGTTGCTTTCAATTTTAGAGAGTCTGAAAGCAAGTAAGAAGACTCCAGGGGGTTGCTTTTTCGTAGATTTAGTCTCCAAGGCCCAAAGAAGCATAAAAGGATGCAATGAAGAACTCTTCTAGCCGGTGTGACTAGAGTATTCCTTTTTCGTAATTAGTCTACCAGGTCCGGAAAAGGGTTAAACTTATACCAGATAGACGCCCTTTCAGGTACTTTAACGAGCATGAAAGGAAGCAAGATTGCTCGGCGATCTTTTCATTCTTTTAGGAGTCAGAAAAGAGCTTAACGGAAACTCCCTAAGTGCCTTTTTCGTAAAGGACTTGTCCGGCCCGAAAAAGGGATAAAATTATACCGGACAAAAGGAATGGCCAGGCAAGGAGGAAGTGTTCAATCAAGGTTTAGTAATGATGACCAAAAACGAGGGTAGGTGGGAACACTGATGGACCTCCTTGCGGGGTAGATGAAATGGTGGCAAAATAATGAAACATTTGCAGTATGACAGGAGTGAATGGATCATGTAACAATGTGGAACAATCCGATGGCGGCCGATGTGGCACGCAAACCGAGGCAGCAAGGTGTTGGGACACAATGTTGAAAGTGAATCAAGTGAGAGCGAGAAATGATCTCAAGCATCATCACGAGCTCAGAAAAATGAATCCGGCGATATAAAGGATGTCAAAAACGGGTGACGGCCGATGTGGCACGCAAACCGAGGTGACGGGGGCATTTTGAAAAATGCCCAGAAAATCTGGAGGTGAGAGCGAGAAATGATCTCTAGCATCATCACCAGCTCGGAAAAATGAATCCGATGATATAAAACATGTGAAAAACGGAGAACGGCCGATGTGGCACGCAAACCGAGGCGACTAGTGGCGTCTGAAAAATGGGTAAAAAATGACAGGACAAAAATAATGCAACGAGGTGACCATCATGACGGTCATGTCGCGCTGATTCCAGTGGTGGAAATGGTTTGTAAAATGGACGCCGTATGGGGCCAGAATGACCAAAACAAGAAAAAGTCAACCGACTATAAATAGTGGTGGGTCCAACATGACATGTGTCATTTGTACTTTGTTGACTTTGACTTGTGAGTTGAGTGGACCAGAGCTTAGGTGGCATTTCTGGACGATCCGTCTGGCTGTTTGCAGATCTGCGAGATACAGGTATTTCAGTAAACTCATACCTGCATATTTTTTCGGGAGGGGGGTTGGGTAGTGGGTCCCAGGGTTGACTTGTACGGTCCACGTGGGGTGGACCGCGGGTTAGGGGGTCAAAACCGCGGTTGAAGACCGCGAGTTTCGAGCCAAACCACACGGTTGGAGACCGCGTGTTTCGGGCCGAACCACGCGGTTGGAGACCGCGTGATTCCTGGATGGAACCACGGTCGAGTGCCGCGAGTTCCAAAGAGGAACACGCGGTTCCCAACCGCGGGTTTTGGGATGACAGGCGCGGTTGGGAACCGCGGCTATCTGACTGACAGCCGCGGTTGGAAACCGCGGCAGGAAGCCCGAAAGCCGCGGTTTTGGGCCGAGCTATTAGGGCTTCTTGGAGGGGGAAAAGTATTTTTCTTAAGTTGTCATGAGACTGATGAGTTGACTTTGTGTGATTGGCAGGATGCCCCAGGTTCTTTGGAGAGAGCGGGAGATCCCTGATGAGACCATGGGTTTCATCCGAGAGAATCGCCATGTGCGATCTGTGCTGGGATTGTGCGGACTTTTGAAGTTCGCACAGATACCTATGATACGGACAGCAACATTGTTGCTGAACCGTCTGATCAGTTTCTGGGATCCGGATATACAGGCTTTCCGGGTACAGGGTGAGAGGGTGGACCTTACCCTGACCGATGTTTACTTTCTGACGGGGTTACCCTGCTTGGGCAGGGTGGCAGACACACAGCCGCGGGTTGCCGCGGACGTCGACATGGAGGACATGTTGGAGAGGTACTGCGGTCAGGACGCGAGGGTGCATAGGAATGCACTCCTGGTGAGGGACCTACAGGAGCCGGCGGTGCAGGCCATGGCGGCGTGTGTGGTGCGGGTATTGGGTTCCCATTCACCGGAGAAGGTGTCTGGGGGGCAGATGCAGATGGTAGAGCGCGTCTTAGATGGGATGTACTACGCCTGGGGCCAGATGTTCCTGACCTGCGTTCAGCGACAGCTGACGGCAGCGAAGGAAGATGGCAAGGGCTTTTGCTTTGGGTCCTTCCTATGTGCCTTCTTTATGGAGAGGGTACCCACACTACGGCCACGGGTGCCGATTAGGGCAGGAGGGATGAGGGAGCCGAGGATGGTCCGTTGGGGTGAGATGATGCGCCGCCGTGGTGGCGGCGATGTGGGCAGATATTTTATGCAGGAGTTGTACCTGCAGTGGCTTTAGATACCACTGACGCTGGATGACTTCCCGTATCGGGATATGGACTTCACAGGAGATCCGGAGGCGCCACGAGCACCAGGACAGGCATGGGGTCCCGACGGTACGTATATGTTTGTTATTGCATGTTATGTATGTCAGATTTTGATTTGTATATGATAGTAGATAGATATACGGTGACTGATATATGGTTGGTTTGTGCAGATGTGGGCCCGAGGCCACCTCCAGGGCATGTGGCCCGGCGGGGTATTGTGGCCGTGCCAGCTCTGCCTGGACGAGGAGAGGTGCGGCGCCGGGACCCAGAGGTTACCCTACAGTCTGTACGGGAGCTTTTAGATCGGTTATTGATAGGAGTGACAGACGAGGGTTGGCGAGATGTCGATCCGGATGTGGTACGGGATTGCATGGGGGCACCCCGTGAGTTTAGGTCCATCGCGATTCGGGTGGCGATTTTGGTGGACCGGGCTCGGGCACAGGAGGCCGGAGGCGAGGAGGACTTGCCGGAGGAGGAGCGAGGGGAGGACTCAGAGGCAGCCGATGCTGGCAGTGATGCAGGATACGACTCTCATTAGGGAGTGCAGGGGACTCCCCCCGAGTTTTGTAGCTACGGCATGTATGTAGATGAGGTTGTAGGCATGTATAGCCATTTTTTGTATAGCTGAGTACAGGGGTACTCAGGACATGTATAGCACTGAACATGTATATTTTTGAGAGATATATATATGCACGTGGATGCACCTTTTTATATGATGTTGTTGTATTTGTACGCACGTGGATGCGCTTTATGTGTTATGATATGTTTACATTGCACGTGGATGCAAGTAGGTTAGGATGTTAGGCACATGGATGCCCCTTGTGTATTTTATGTGATGTGACATGATATATGGTTGTTTAGGCACGTGGATGCCCCTATGGATATGTATGTGGTGTATGTACAGGGATGCAAATGTAGATGCGATGCAATCTTTTTGGGTTTTTATATGTATTTTTATGAGGTGCTATGGGATGATGATGCATGATGTTACATGGCGTGATTGATATGCCAGTCTAGGATGTTGTTGGCCATTTGGTCTGCGACACGATTTTGAACTCTGGGAACATGTGTGAATGTGATGGATTCAAATTGTCGACTGAGTTGTTTTGTGCGCAGGAATTTTCTAAAAAGGCATGGATCACGCACCTGGTAGCAGTTGTTGAGCTGGGAGACAAGTAGCTGGGAGTCAAGGAACACATGAAGGTGACTTATGCCCATTTGGAGGGCGGCAGTCAGGAGACCGGTCACGGCATCATACTCCGCCTGGTTATTGGTAGCAGCGCCTATACATATCCCGTCAAGGTGAATCATCTCGTTGGAAGGGGAGTACAAGACCCATGCTGCAGAAGCCAGGTTGGGAGACCAGCGGCTTGCGCCGTCAGCGAAGCCAGTGTAACAAGGTGGAAGATGGTCCATCTGTAATCATGCAGAAAGGATGAATGTAAGATGATGGTAAAACAGTGAAAAACAAAAAGAGAGCAAACTGTACAATGCGGACCAAAAAGGGGGCCGCGAATTATTCTATGGATAGAGATTCCGTAGGATGCAACCCATCATGGGGGTTGCGTAAAGGGAGGCCTTTAGAGTTGGTTTCAGTAAGAACATGGAGTTCCTCTGGCCGTGTGTCTATGTGATGGTTGAGAATGGCGGTGTCGAAACCGGGCATTCCGTTAGAGGGCCAAGCAAAGACATCACGGAACTCTTGGAAGAGTTGTATGTAATCCGCAATCTCCCGCTCGCTGCAGGAGGCTCCTAAAGTGATGAGTTCAGGGGCATATCCTGGGAACTTTGAGGGAGGAAGAGAATGTTGTTTTTGACGAACGGGGGTTACATCAGGCCATGTGTCAATGTGGTGCTCTATAATTGCGGGATCAAGACCAGGCATTTCGGTATAAGACCAGGCAAAGACATCACGGAATTCTTTGAAAAGGTGTGTGTAGTCCTCAATCTCTTGTTTACTGCAGAATGCTCCTAGAGTAATGAGTTCAGGGGCACGACCTGGAGCAGCAATATCAACTTGGATGACAGGTGAGATGTTGGCCATGTTGCCCTCCTCGAAGGCATCAGGAGCAGGGATAGGGTCCTTGAACCAGTCAACCTTGGTGGGGAGGAAGTCTTTGGATTCGACCGCGTATTGGGTAGCGGTGCTAGAGGAAGACGCTTCTGGGATGAAATAGGAACGGTGGTGCATATCATCCCAAGGATAATCCGGGGCAGTTAGGGCCTCAAGAATCTCCTCATCAGTACGGAAAGTCTGCGTCGTCAAATCGGTTGACGAGGGGGTAGTGGGAGTGTTGGTTGAAGAGATCATGTAGATGATATTAACCTCTTCAGAAGGGGGAGAGACCGGGGGGTAGATCTCCTCAATGGTAGGTGGTGCCGTCTCAAGGTCCAGATTGTTCATCTCATAAAGAGCTGCTCTGTAATCCGGGAGATCGGGACAATGATGTGAATAGTGCCCGTAAATACCGCAGATGGCGCAGGAGTGGTTGGTACGTAGGGACTTATCTTTAGGCTTAGGAGTAGGGTTTAGTTCGACTGTTGGGATGTTGGGGTCATCATCGAGCATTTGCATGTGCTTCTGCAATGCGGGTAACTGTGGGCATTGGTGGGTCGCATGGCCCAACTCGTCACACAGCGAGCATTTGGGAGGAGCACGAAACACTGGAGGGTTCTTGACTGTCTTGGGAGGTGGGACAACAGTGTAAGGTTGTGGACCTCTGCCCCCAGTGGGTTGAGGAGGAAGAGGAGTTGTCGTGGAGGACGAAGGGGTAGAGACACCGGGAGGTGGCTGAGTGGTAGTAGCCATGGGTTGCACCGGCTGGAGGACGACATCAGGTGTCGGTGGGCGAATGGGAGGCGAAAGGTACCATACAGGTAATCCCAAGGTTAACCCAGGGAGGCTAAGGGTAGCCATGACCGGGGTGCTTACTACTCCTGCTGGAGGAACTAGGAAGGGGATCGTATGGATCGGTGTAACACCAATGTGACTAGGTACCAATGGTGGTTTAGGAAACAAGGATGGTTGATTGTTAGGTGGTAGGATGTCATGGGACAAGGTACATAAGTCAGACATTTCGGGCGTAGATGATGGCGGAGGAATGGATTGAAAGGTGGAGGTCATCGGCGCGTCTGAGTATACTCCAGGCCCCGTAGAGGAAACAAACGAGGTGGTGGCAGGGGAAACAGGTTGTTCAGCCATGGGGAGAACATTTTCCGGTGCCGCCGGAGCACTGGGATCATAGTAGGTGAGCTGGTCAATCTTAACCACGCGTCCTTCATGGGGGAACATCATGGTGCGAAAGACAGAAGAGGCAACCGCCCGCATGGCATACATGTAGCTGCGGCCAAGTAGAAGGTTGTAATCCAATTGGGCATTGATTACCTCTATGTCAATAAGAACTGTTTTACCACCTAACTGGACTGGAACGTTGGGTAGAAGGCCTTGGGGCTGGGCCGAACGACCGTCGTAGGCACGTAACGCAGTGGTGGACTGCTGGAGAGGAGGGGATCCTAGCTTCTGCCATACAAATGTAGACATAACGCATGTGGAAGCACCCTCATCAATGATGCACCGATGGATAACAAGATTCCTAACGGATACTGTAACTTGGAAGGCTAAGCTGGAAGGTAGGCGTGGTTCAGACTGGTCTAAATCAAACGCCATCAAATGTGAATCGGTTGGGTCAATCCCCCCGATGGCGGAAAGTAAAGTCTTGCGCTGGGAAGGGCAGTTCTTCAAGACTTCCAACGCAGACATGGCTGCGGGAGATTGGGCTAGGTCGTCTACGATGTTGTAGTTTGACGCAGCGCGCGCGTTAGGGTTATTGTTGATTCGGCGAAGTGGGAAACGAGGTGTTTTCGCGGCGCCGTCTATGGGCGGCGGAGGTATACGTAACGCCTGATCGGTGGGATGGGCGTTAGTAGGTTTATCCGTGGGAAGGGCTTCAGAGGTGGAGCCATATTGGTTCCGACGGGTCTGTAGGTTGACGTCAGCAGATGACATCATCAGTAAGTGGTGGGTACCTGAGTCAAACATGGGTTGATCAGGAGCAGCGTAGGTGATCTGTTGTTGTTGGGGTTGCACGTTAGCTTGAGGGGCCAACGGCTGAGTGTTCACCACGCCTTGGGTCGGTAATGGGTTTTGCAGCACTAAAGGGGGTTGCTGAGGTTGGGGGGGGTTGGGTGGCGCTTGGGGGGCCGCATGCCCTTGGCGATGGGCCTCGTCAACCCAGAGCTGCCGAGCTCGCTCCAAGTGTGGGCAAGCATGGGTGTAGTGTCCATAGACCCCGCAAATTGGGGTTTTTGGCCTGCTTGGGCGGGCGATCAGGGTTTTGATTAGCGGGGGCCGCATTATTGTTGTCAGGGGGATTAGCCGGTTGACCAGCTTGGTTTGCAGGTTGGTTGTTTCCCCGATTACGGCCCTTGCCGCGGTTCGGTTGGCCCTGGTTACGTTGGTTATTCTGGTTTTGCTGCGGGTTATGTTGGGCGTAAACTTGCCCTTGGGCAGCAGGTGGATTTTGAGGTTGCGCAGGTGCAGGAGCAGGCTGCGGAGGATGATATGTAGGTTGAGGCTGACCATGAACGGCAAACTGGAAGAAGGCTGTGACACAGTAGTGCTGTGGACCAAGTTGGGGCCAGTGCCCCCAAGTGGAGGGACAAGATTTAGGGTGGTGCCCCCAAGTGGGGGAACTGAGGTAGTGGAGGATGGTCCAGCACCACCATGGGTAGTGTGAGCCACTGATGTAGTGGGGATAGGTATTCCCGCGGTGGGAATAGGTACCGTGAGGGGAACGGTAGATGGTTGCCCCATGGAGGGCATACCAAAAACAGGTGTAGTAACTGGTGTAGTGGTGGATGTGCCACCAATGGTCCCTATGACAAATGGAGTGGAAGTCGTACCAGCCATGGGGCTAGTAGGGGCAGTATAAATAGGGTTCTCAGACTCTTCGTCAGAATCAGAGGTAAAGTAAGGTGCGTCACTATCTGGTGACGGAGACCTACGTCGCTGACGGGTGGAGTCAAGTGACAAGGCTCTAGATCTGTGATGAGTGGTATCAACGGACAATGATCGGAATCTATGACGAGTGGTGTCGAGAGAACCGTGCTGTGGGGGCTCGCCCCTGAGGCGCCGAGAATGTCTCGGGGACTCAATGGTGACAGATGGTGTCTAAATCTCTGTGGGTTGAGGTGAGTATGAAAACATCTCAAAAATCCTAATGCAACCGAGTGTGCAGAAGGAGAGCTAAAAAGCAAGGCACTCAGGCCAACAACCAACTCAAAACACCCAGTGTAACAGCTGTGCTACAATAGGTGGAGTAACAACAAAGATGGTCAGAATACCAACAAGCAGCAGGTTTCCTAAAAAAGAAAAATGGTGGACTCACTAGACCAAAGGGAGGTAAAGGAGCATGCAAACACCTAACTAAAAGTATTCTGACTTAACTAAACATATCCTCTGCAAGGTGATGAAATCCAAGTTAGACAATATGAGTAGGAAAGCCAAGTGGCTATGATATCCCCCTACCGGGAGGGACACCGGGTAGTCAATCCTAGAAGAATGGCAACTAAGATACCCCGTTCATGACACGTCCAGAAAGGTGAATCTGCCGTTTAGTTCGTTGACCGCAATACCCCTATACAGGGATATCCCGCGAACCGCGAAAGGTAGCCCTTCGGTTACTGAATGGAGTGCGGTATTCCACTCAGGCCTCCGGAACCAGTCTCCCGACTTCAACCCTCCTAAGGGAGAGGCCCTCTGATAAACTGGTCGTGACCGTGCCAAAAAGTACTAGGGGATTTTGGTTCCCTATTTGGACAACAACTATGTCTCAAGTGAAATAACCAAGGGGTGTTATTGGAAGCCTATCCCCCTGATCCTACCTAACTACAATGATTCTTTTGTGTTCCCCAAGTGGGGTTAGAATATTGGTTTAGTTAGGTACTTTTTAAGGCTCACTTGATTTAATGTGACAGAGTGTGTGCTCGTGAGGTGTTGAACCCAAAAACAGAAGTGCCACAAGGGAGGGCAACTTCCAATCTATCAATAATGCTGAAATTGAGTCTTTTAATTTGCAAAATTTTCTGAAATAAAAATATTGAAATTTTAAAAAGATTCTGTAAAAGGAACAGGAATTATGTTGCAGAAAGGCTGTAAGGAAGTGGGCTGCAGGTGGGACAGAGGGCTGTTCAAATGCAGAAAATATTGCAGCAAGAGGGGCTGGGCTCAAAACAGGAAAAGAGCAGAAATCAGACCGCGGGTCTGTGGCGGATCAGAACAGGGCGACCGCGGGTTTAAGGGAAACAACGGCGGTCAGGTCGCGGCTATCGGGCCAACAGTAGCAGTCGGGATGCAGGAAACAGGGGAAAAGGCACAGTCGGGTCGCGGCTATCGGGCCAACAGTGGCAGTCGGGACGCAGGAAACAGGGGAAAAAGACACAGTCAGGTCGCGGCAAAAGGGCTAACAGGCGCAGTCGGGACGCGCGAAAGAGGCAGAAAGCCGCAGTCGCGACGCAGGAAAAAGGCCGACAGGCGCAGTTAGATCGCGGCAAACAGGCTGATTAGCCACGGTCGGATCGCAGGTAACAGACTTGAATCCACCGGCGGAGCGTCGGAAGCAGTCTGAGAGCCACGGTCGGATCGCGGGTAAAGGCGTGAAAGGCGCGGTCGGGACGCGACTGCAGAGGAAAAAGACGCGGTATGCAGCGGCCGAAAGGGACAGCCGAAAGAAAAAATTAAAAACGGAAACCAGAAATTCGAAAACTAGTGGAGTCGCCAAAACTGTAGCTAGGGTTTTACCCCCAGCTTGTGCCAATGAGCACCTACTAAGGAGAATGGACTCCTTAGTAGCAGTTCAGTATATTAAACTAATTATGCAAAAACAAAAAATTAAATTATTTCTAAGACAAGCATGAAGCATAAACACCAAAATGAAAGAATGACTTTGTATTGATGTTACCTTGAGTGTCAAGGTTGGTGAAGCCCTTTGCAGTGTCCAAGAGGATGCTCCAAGCTTCTGAATGCTCCTTCTCCTTCTCCAATGTTGGGGATGGGCCAAAGGTGGCTCTCAAGGTGAAAATAGTTCAAAGGTGAACTAGGGTTTCGAGAGAGATTTTGGCAGAGTAAGGGTGCTTGTGATTGTGGATATGGAATAAGGGATCTCCATCACCTATTTATAGTTTTTTGGTGGTGGAGTGCTGACCCATGGTTTTGGGAAACACATGGTTTTATGCAGCTGTATAGGGTTTTTTCCTCCTTTTCCTCATTATTTTATATTTTTATTCCCTTTTTAGGGGGTTTTTGCTATTTTTGGAGGAAAAGGGGGTTTTTTTAGCCTTTTTTAGGCTATTTTGATGGTTTTGTGGCCTTTTGGAGGCATTTTAGGCCTTTTGGAGGCTTTTTAATGGGATTTTTTGGGATTTTTAATGGAAATATGGTAGGAAAATGGACAAATGGGCCATATAATGTGGTAAATGAGCTAGTGAGCACTTTTTGGGTGTTAACAACAACGTTAACTAAACAGCTGTTTGTACTAAACACAAATAAATTTCTGATGAAACTAATGCGATAGTGACAACTTAATTACATTCGTAACAACTACCATTAAGATAGTCAAATGCATGATTAGATCAGACTTTTGATGCGACACTTTTCAATGAAATGATAAGTATGATTAATGTAATGATGAAATGCTAGGTTAGAAATGTGATAAGATACTTTTTCTTTGAGATGATACTGACAGTTTGCTTCTTTGCTGTCCAAGGGAGTCCTATGAGGGACCCCGAAGCTTACTTAGCTGTAACACTAAAACATTGGGCCTGTTCTATGTGCAGACGACAGATAAGAAGTTTCATGATCGCAATAAATTCCAGTTCGTGTGAGTTCAACTTCATTGTTTTGAAAATAAAATAGAATAATTAGAGACTGTTGCAATTGTAAAAGCATACAGGTACGATTCACGTGCTTACTCTTCAACTTTCCAAGGTTCGTCTTGTATCTGAGTAAAATCAACCCAAGTAAACATCGTCACTGTAGTCGTCATTATACTAGCTAGTTCTGTTGTCGTCATTGTGCTAGTTGGTTCTATTGTCGTCATTGTACTAGCTGTCTTGTTGTCACCATTTAATTGGTAGTACCAAGATGGTACAGTACCATTGTATCACATGAATAAAGTGGATAGGAAACTGGAGAACTTATTGTTCCAAATTACCAAACTATATGTGATAGCATATATATATATGTGAGTTTTATACAACACTATTGATTAACTATATAAGTCTTATGGTTCACCATTCATATTCACTACTATAATTATTTAGGTCTTATGTAAGCAAAAGTAGTCTTTCCCAAAGACTAGACATTTGTAGCAATTGGATAATAAACAAATACAATACATAGATTAATTATTTTGCAAAATAAGACTTGAACTATTTAACTATCATCCCATATCGTGATATATTCAAAGTCTTATGTATATAGTGGTGTGACTATATCGATTCTTGGTTTATTATCAACATTATATATACATATCGAAACTCATTGCAATAAAATGCAAACATTAGATTTATAACTAAACTATATAAATAGTTTGCAATTGTTACCACATTGTATTATGTCGAAACGATAATAATATAGGGCAAGCAATTTAATGAAATCTTTACATATCGTTACTAATACTATGGAGAATTTAAAATGTTATATTAACATGAACAATGCAGGGTTTAAAGTCACGTCGAGAATGCTGACAAGCATTTAATTTGAAACTTGACAGGTTGCTGGTGCAATAAATGGCGTCGGTCTCGAGCTGTGGTAGAGATCATGCATTGATCTTGCATTAAAATCTTGGTACCAAACCCTTGCGACAGGGGATTTGCTAATGGTCCACGTAGATGGGAATGCCACTATGCTCGTCGATGTGTAAGAATAATATACCATGCGTAGGTTGTACTTGCTCCACTATGTGCCATGGTGGCAACGTTAACCTACAAGGTAAGATAGCCATTTAATGTGGCCGTCGTTTGTTCCAAAGCTAACTGTGCTGGCAAATTCAAGACCGTTGATGGTGAATATCCATGGCCGTTGGATCTGTAACCCTACCCTCATCGATGTTTGGGCTTAATAACTTGAAGAATCAGTTTAGAGTGTTATTTTTTTCATTCGGGGTGGCCAACAGGCTGCCGAAATTATAGTAGAGTTTCAGTGAGGGGTTTCGACCCCGAGACCTGTGAACCATGTCGAAACTGTAGCTCTTGAACCCCTGTAATGGCGTTGTTGTTTGTGATTCACTACTCTGGTTCGAATGTGTTAAGTGTTGTTGGCGTCCATGTCTTTCGTTAAGTTGAAAAACGTTATGCTATCCTGGAAAAAGGTAGAGTTCTCCCGTCATGATCTTAATCGGTTTCTTTGTCATCTTTCTGGGGCATGCCAAGGCTCTGCCACTTGATGAAGAAGGTAAGTATCCTGAAAGGAATGGTAAAACTTTTTCTTTTGAAGAACCATTTTCAAATTTTAAGGGTTCCAAACTTCCAACCTGAGTTTTTGTGTGTCGTTTGCAGGGTTCGAAGAGTTATTTGAAACAGGGTTCGGCAAGGCAACGCGTGCTTCTACGCTTGTAAGCTTCGGGTCTTCCATACCCTCGTAGCGCTCTTCGTCTGTTGGTTGAAATGGTTTCAAAGGATAGGTGATGGCCTAACCAGGGCCTACCGTGACTCTGTCGTTGTTGGTGTTTGAGGATGTTTCAAAACACGTTTACTGTTTGATACTTCGGTTCTCAAACGTTTATTTTATACTTGGGTTTCTAGACTTTGCAAGTTGATGTTTGTCAATTGGAGTTGAAAAATCAACAATGTTGGAGTGTTTGAGCTCTTTCGACTACAGGATTTTGGGAAAAACCCTGTGTACTTGTTTGCAAACCTGTTTTCAAAACATTTGTTTAAAAGCGTCGACTTCGTTTGAGGTTGCTCTGATGTAATGTTTAAGACTCTATGAAATTTGACTTGCAATCATTTTTGGTTATGAAAAAGGAAGGCAGGGAGCCAAGGGCTCGTTCATTGCAAAAACTGAAAATGTTGTTTTTCTTCTTGGTAATAAAAGAATGAATGCCATCGTTCTGTGTAAAAAAATAAACTTTATCCTTGAGATGGAAATGTATGCTAAACTTTCATGTATAAGTCTGTGTGGTTTGTCTTGATACTATAGGTTGATAACATGTTTTCTTATTTGTCGATGTTAAGATCTAAGTAGAGTAAAAGGTCGAACTGAAATTTCATTATCGTTTTGCAAAGGAAATGAATAGGGTCATACCCTAATTTGTGTTTTGTTTGAGGATGATAACCTAAATAGGATTTAAGTTGTCGGATCGGTTTCGATCCCAGATTTGAGTAGAATGTAATGTTTTCTGTTATAAAACAATAAGAGGAAATCTGAATCTAGCTAGGGTTTTTGATACGAGGCTCAGTTTTACAAAAGTCACAAACAGTGTTAGCAGATCTAAAAGAAGGAAATAAATACATGGTAATAATAGTGGTGTTTATGAAATTCTTATCATTTGTTAGATTTATAGATGATGCAACATTACCATAGAAAGTGGAAGCAATGTGAGTGTATAATGCAGGAATCGTGAAGACTGTGTAAATTAGAACTCTGTCTATAATTTAATTTCTATACCTATAATACTGATGAAGTAATTGCAATGAAACTGTGTGTGAGTGAAATGTATGAATATGAAACCTGTGTGAAAACTATTGTTTCCAGCTTAATATAAAGAATGTTTTTATTCAATTTCAACAGTCTTAAAACAATATGCAGTATGTAATTTATCTACTTCCTATGGACATAATTTATATGTAATGCAGGATGATTGTACGGGAATTATATATTGATTTTTTATCATATAACTAAAAAAAACATTATATATACTAACTATTATACAGAACCTTCTACAATTATTTAACTTAGGGATAGAAAACTGATACATATATGATTACTATCTATCTATCGAATTCAAATGGCAAATTTTGCCTATCTTCTAATATATTTTAATTTGCATATCTCTACTAGAGTACGATGCTTCAAAACAGCGTGTGGAAAAATAGGGATATTGGTTTATCAATTCAACTTCAACATTAAACTTATACATTCAGACTTAAAACAATTTCTAGGATTAAATTCTTTTTCGAAAACAGAAAAACAGAAAATACTAGTTAAACAGAACATAATTATTTATTGAGAATAAGTTAGAAATTCTGTAGAACCTGAGAAAATATGTAGGGCAACAAATGGCCCAAGAAGACTGTTCCACCCAACCAATTCCTGAAAAACAGTCAAGTACTATCTTAGGACCCCCAAGCCCGTTCACTGAACCACCAGGAGGAAGAAAATTTAGGAATTAGGACTTCTTCTTGTTGTAGTAGATATCTTCTGAGTCTTCAATAGGTAGCAGTCCAAAAGACTTGCTCCAACAACTCTGTTCCTTCTTAGTATATGCAAACTTAAGACTGTAGTCATCACTAACCTCCCTTATTCGAATCTCTCTTGTAATCACCTAATTTACCAGAGGAAAATATTATGTAGAAATATTAATTAAGAGCTGCCTTCCCAATTCAAATTTGCCTTTATAGGTTGCCTAGGCCTTTTTAGATGTTACTGGTTCATTAAATGAGTTGCCTGCTCACACCCTCCACCTGGGGGATAATGCCCTACTTTAGGGGAAGTTGTCCCATAACCAACAGTTAGTGGTGTGATGCAACTGCTTCCATGTGTCCCATACCTTCCAACAGCTTCCATTCCTCCTAGTGGGTCAGTGAACACTCATTCAACAGTCCTCTTGGGTGTTTGTATCCAAATTAATTTATTTAAATAATAATATTCATTAATTACATTCATCCATGATCAAAACTGATCATAATTACAAAACTTTGTAATTTAAATTAACATAAAGTATTTTTGCAAATATAATAATAATTTTCAGAAATTTGGGTAGGTGACATCTAACGATGAAAAGAAATGTCTTACGCCCTAAGATATCATAATTTTAAATCATAACTCATTTTAATAAGATGTTATGATTTGGATTGGAAGAGGGATGATAAATGCATGCCTTCCATATATGCTGATCAAGTTATTTGATTGATTTCTTTTGGACAAGATTGTATTCATCATAACACACTCCCATTTTGAATTGAATATGTATGCAATCTACAATATATTGCATGTAACAATCATAATACATATAAAATCACATTCACCATGAACCATGAACCAATCACATTCACCATGAACCATGTAAGAATCATACTATATAAAATCAAATCCACATAAATAATTTAAGAACCCATAAACACTTTATCATATACACCAGATGAAAGTCATAAATTTGTATTGGAAATTTGTCCAAAATTACATTTTTATACAAAATGGAACATCGTTCCCAATAATGGATTCTCATGCCCAAAAATGGAATAAGGGCGGCTCATGGCCTATATACAAATAAACATCTCCTGCCAAAAATTCCACATTGTGGCTAATGTGCATAGTGGGTGTCTCAATCACCCTGGCCACCATCGACACCCCGACGCTCATCTCCAAAATCAATCCTCCTCCTCTTTGATTTGGATGAATATTGAACCCCTCTACATATGGGAGTGGAGTGTCTCTCCAAGATATGAAAGGGAAACAACAACATGTCAGTTTTCCCACAATTCTATCAGTTAGTACACTTAAAAAATACAATTATAATTCAAATCTTGAGTACTCACCTGAGACGAGACATGATGTCCTGATGGGAGTGTCCATATCCTCAATCCAAGTCTCTCAGCAATGCCTCCCTGCAACAATTAGAAAGAGTATTATTACATGATACCAAAATGCATTATTTTATGAAATTCATTCATTCTTTATAATATTTTAAAGAACTTATAAATCTCACCATGAATATCGGAGGCGATGGAGATTTCCCTTCCTAGCTAGGAAGTGGAGCACTGGGCTGGACAACTTGCTCCAAGGAAATGGTGGTGGAGGGGGCTAGTGTAGGTAGGGGGCGGGAGATAATGTAGGTAAATGGGCGGGACTAGATGTATGGGAAATGGATGGAGCTAACGTGGATGGAGCCAATATGGATGGAGAAGATGGAGCCAAATGTTGGACATATAAGGGAAACACAGGAGGGGATGGGTGTGGGTGGTGATATATCCCCATTGGTTGTACAATGGGTGGGTGCAGCATATGGGGGGATATGGGAATACCGATCACAGGGGTAGAGTGCTCAGTCACATGAATCGACATAAAATGTGGAAAAAATGAACTATGTGGAATATATGTAGGGATGTGTGTGTATGGTGATCGTATGGTAGGAGATGGATCCTACATAAACATATGAAATACATTTCATTAGAAGAAAAAACATGTAAATTAACCATACAAACAAAATAAATTTCACGTCAAATATACAATTAATTTCACACAAGTTACCTACATGACAGGTGATATGCTCAACATAGGTGGATACCTGTGCTCAATCTCTTTCGCATGCACCTATGGAAACACAACAACATTAATATTGATTTCTCATATAAAATATGACAATCTCAACTAACTCAATTTTTTAATCCTACAAACATACACTCTTTTAGATACATGTATGTGATATGTTTCAATATTTTTTGTTTCCACCATGGCATAATCCAGGTTTGGAGTAGTAATGTCCTCCCACCTTGATTATGTTGTTTCATTTTGAAACAACTATACATGCCAAAAACATCAATTGCACATTAAATGCACTAATCAATGTTCATCTAGTGATTGCAAAAAGTGTAGTTAAAAATGTAATTGACCATTTACTGTGAAAATCCTCACAGCAGATCTAAGAGTTGATGTATACCTCACAATGAAAGAATTTAGGAATAAGATTAAGAGTGTTCAATGCAGTAAATGAGCAACAAAATAATAATACAGTAGAACTCGAATAGAAGCAAAATAACTTCACACACACTAATTCATTAATCACAATATCGACAAATAAGTAGTACAATGCATGAGGATTCAAATGCCAAGGTGGCAATTCGAATTAGCCTTCATGGAGTGATCAAAAGATCACTGGAGTGTCATCGGAGCACAACTAGAAGTATTCATCATCGTCAGTGGAGTCATCAATGCTCAAGTAACTGTCAACCATTTGTCAAACTGAGTCTAATTGAGTGTGGTATGTGTAACTGAGTGTAACTGGCACTAGCTGAATGAAGGAGGCTAAGTGGAGGGCGCACAAAAATCTAACTAGAGTCATAATGGGGAGTCTAATTGCATTGGAGGTCCATCGGAGTGATACAGTCAGTTGAGAGTCAGTCTAGCATTAAATCAAGGAAAGAACTGATGATAACTCAATTAACTGAAGTGAAACTGAGTGGTAGTTGAGAGAGGACGGGTGGCTTCCTTAAATCAATGAGGAAGGGCGCACTAATCTCTAGGAGGGATAAAAATGATCTGATAGAAGATCCCGGGGGCTAGCTAACTGAGGCTAGGTGCTGGGACTGATGACTGCGATGCATGCATGCAAAAATGCATGCAAGAATGTAAATGCAAATAATGAAAATGCTGGTAGGACTAGGATGGAGTATAGGAATATCCTAACACCCCCCCTTAATCCATCCCGGGCCCTGGTAACTGATACCAAAGGTCACCCAATACAATGAATAATAATAACAGTCAATAAACCGAGGAAATGGGGAGAACCTCATGGGAAAAATACCCCCCCTCAAAATAGACTATAAGGCACACACAAAAATAAATGCTCCAAACTCAATCAGGTGTGATGCTTGGTCATATTTCTGGAGGTATCTTCTTCTTGGGAAGAAGTGGATCATGCTCAAAAGGCATGTGCTTGTACTTTCTCTTCAGATCGAATGTGATGAGAACAAATCCAAAAATATGAGGATGATCCTTGAACCTGTGATTCGAATCAGCTGAGGTAGGATCAAATCTATGAATGTGCAGATAGTCTTTTGACTTATCCTTCGAACCATCATGGGTGAGATTATGCAAAAGAGAACCATCAAATAACAATGATTGCTTGGAATCCAAATCAGCTCCAAGACTTGATAAATGGTTTCTTGAGATCTCCTTTGAACCAGCAGGGGTGAGATCAAAACCATCATATGCATGAGAAATTATCCCAAGTAGTGATTGCCTGGATTTTAAATCAACTCCAAGACTTGAAACATGGTTTCTTGAGATCTCCTTTGAACCATTAGAGGTGAGATCAAAACCAATAAGTGCATGAGAAATTATCCCAAGCGAATGGCAATGGCCATTATCTTCAATAACCTTTTGAAAGCATGAAATAATGATCATACAGTAGTACATAAGAGGTGAGTGATCAAGGAGAGAGAATGCATTACCTCCAATGGCTGATTTTACCTCCGAAACATTCAATAGCTCATGATGCAAACCAACAAACCCTGGTGCAAGAGAGGAATTAGGACCTTCTACTATTTCTAGAGTGTGAGCTGGCACCGAATTTGAAATAGAAGAATTTGAGAGCATGAGTGTAGAATCTGCAAGTTCTTCTTCTTTGTGGACAACTTCAATATGAGATATGTTTGATACTGATTCATGATCAATGAGATCATCAAGGAGGGCGAATGCAACAGTGGGATTTCTCTCGAAAGGGTTTTGACCAATCCCTTCATTCTGCTTGCCAAATATTTCATCCAGATGGGCCCATATCTCTTTTGGAGATCCAACATCAGGGAGGTCATATGACATAGCATAACTCATGGATGCACAAGCTATTTCACCTTCATTTAACCAGTCATACTCTTCTTCAGAGGATTCGAACTCTCTTTCAAAACAATAATCAAAGAGACCATGTCTCTTCAAATGTGCTATCATTTGTGGTTTCCATTCATCATAGTTGAATGGAGAAAGAGGAGTAATTCCTGATGAATACATGGAAGTTGTTTGAAGACCTACAAAAAAATAGAAAATATATGCAACTGCTACTGCTGCAAAAAATGCAGAAACTGCTGCAACTGCTACACTCGAAATCTTGATAATAACCTGCAAAAAACTCTCAGGAATGGAGATAGACAATACTCTCAACATGCTCTGATACCATGTGAAAATCCTCACAGCAGATCTAAGAGCTGATATATACCTCACAATGAAAGAATTTAGGAATAAGATTAAGAGTGGTCAATGTAGTAAAATGAGCAACATAATAATAATATAGTAGAACTCAGATAGAAGCAAAATAACTTCACACACACTCATTCATTAATCACAATAGGGACAAATATGTAGTACAATGCAAATTCGAATGCCAAGGTGGAAATTCGAATTAGCCTTCATGGAGTGATCAAAAGATCATTGGAGTGTCATCGGAGCACAACTAGAAGTCTTCATCATCATCAGTGGAGTCATCAATGCTCAAGTAACTGTCAACCATCAGTCAAACTGAGTCAAACTGAGTGTGGTAGGTGTAACTGAGTGTAACTGGCACTAACTGAATGAAGGAGGCTCAGTGGAGGGCACATGAGGAGCTAACTGGAGTCAGAATGGGGAGTCTAGTCTCACTGGAGGTCCATCAGAATGATACAGTCAGTTGAGAGTCAGTCTAGCCTTAAATAATGGAAAGAACTGATGATAACTCAATTAACTGAAGTGCAACTGAGTGGTAGGTGAGAGAGGATGAGTGGCTTCCTTAAATCAAGGAGGAAGGGTGCACTAAGCTCTTGGAGGGCTAAAACTGATCTGAGAGAAGCTCTCGAGGGCTGGCTAGCCGAGGCTAGGTGCTGGGACTGATGACTGGGATGCATGCAATTGCATGCATGCAAGAATGTAAATGCAAATAATGAAAATGTTGGTAGGACTAGGATGGAGTATAGGAATATCCTAACATTTACAAATCATGTACTAAACTCAGACATAAAAGTATCTCTTGCAAGATCTTCCATAGGGCCATGGAAAGCATGGTCGCAGTGAGTTCATCGATGGGGTAATCCTCGATTTTCAAAAAGATCATTTTCCCCACTAGCTGTCATGAATGATCCATGACCAATGGGGCTTGAAGGAACTACACATGATGGTTCTTCATATTGTTTTGATGTGTCATGCCTATATGATGCTACGAATGTACTGTGATGCAGTACACTATGAGTAAGTTGTGATATGGCAGTGGCAGTCTCGACTACGCGATCCAATAACTGAGGTGTTTGTGGGGGGGTTAGGCATACACCTAGGTGCAGGTGGACCTCTCATTGGGTTACGCCTGGTGGTGGGTCGATCCTGGGCAGATCCAAGACCAACCCCCTGAAACTCACTAATGTCAAAGTAGTTGACATGTAGACCCAACACAAACTCCGCATATAGTTTCTGAAGAAAATAAAGTGGAACCTCCTTATTGTTGCAAGGATTTTTGTCGAAAACCACAAACCATCGACTCATCTAGTTTTTCTCCATGGCTCATATGTGCACCAATCCATGCAAAGGCACCTTTTTCATGGATCAGGGTGTTGGTTGGTCCCGGGGTCAATGAAATATCTAACTAGAGTCCGTTTTGAGATATTCAAGTCTTTGATATGGTCTCTAATAAGACCAGTGGAATAATACGCTCTCATCCTAGCCCTGTATTTGGTTATTCTCACCAATTCACTATGAGCATTGTCAATTGAAGCAATGATGCTGTCAAGGGATGTGTCTAAGGGGAGTCTTGATGGTTCCCTAGTGGTTCTAATCTCTTGAAGAAAGGTTCTTAACTTGTGAAAATGTTGGTTAATTTGGGCTTTTGTGGTTGGGTTCTCCTCGGGGTTAATGTTTACTTTGGGGACTTTTGTGATTGGGTTATCCTATGGGTTGTTTGTTTGGGGATTTGGCTCTTGGTTTTCAACAATTGTGATGAAGAAGATATAAACTGGAATTAAAAAAATGAATTTGTTTCAATTTTGTTTGAATTTGTTGGAATGTTTAGAATGTCATTTTTTTTAAATCATTGAAAAACAAAAAAAAATTGCAAATCATGGATAAAAATCCTACCTGGATGATGATTTCGAGGTGTTGGTGGTGGATTCGATGCATGCACGCAGTTATATGGCATTTTTGGATGCTTGGACACTAGCGGAGTCAGGTAGAATGAGATAGAAATGGGCCTTGGACCAATTTAATATACAGAGTACCACTCGTGTTATTAACGTGCACACACTAAAAATACACGTGGGTTAAAATCGTGTGCACCATTGCTAATGCGCACATGCTTCTAATGCCTACATGGACGTCGAGATGGCGGTTCAGAATTCACTAAACTGCAACGTGCATGTGGTCTTAGGAGCGCACATGTGCTTATATTTTTTTAGTGCTCGTGCACTCCTATTGCAACACTTTTGGGTATCATCTTCGTGCGAGCGCCCTAGTCTAAGGGTAATTCAATTAAAGTTTCTCTGAAGTCTGATGTTAATTCATTTGCAATCTCTTGGTTTGATTCTAAAGTTTTCCTTTCAAAGGAAGGGAGTTCTATTTCAATTATATTTTTTCATAATTGTTTGGAAAATAAACTTTGTATTTCGATCCCCTTTGCTTAGCCACTATATGTAGAATTTTCCACTATAGAAAATTATCCTCTTTCTCCTCCAAACCTCCACTTTATGAATAAGTTATATCTCATTTTGACTTAGAGGCTCAATGATTCCTTGTTAATTAGCAAGTGTTTAATTGTGGTATCTTCATATATATGTCCCTCCTCTAAAATATATAACACAATATGATGTTATTATAGATCTTAATGTAAATGTAGAGATGCACTTCTTTTGAAATACATGCATTGTAGAAAGGACAATAGTGTTGAAAGGATTACTTTGATTTTGGCCTTCGTTATAAAATTTGCTGAAATTTATGTGCATGACATTCTCTAATATAAGGTTATTTGAGCTTCTGCTTCTCTTAGGAAAATTTCACAAAATGACACAAATAAACTTACCTACTCTTAAAACTTTATTAGAATTTAAAGATGCTTGGAATGTATTAAAAACATGTTTCGTGACAATGGTTTGAAAAATGCTGAAATGTTGATAGTGAATATATTATCATTGTAATGTTGATAGTGAATATCTTATCATTGTAGTGATAAATATATGTATTGTGGTACATTTGATTTTTGGATTTGCGGAGTTGAATTAGTGAAATGTGCGCCAACTTGTAAAACTTTGTATTTTATTAATTTGTGTATTTTAAATTTGGTTTAAATATAACTTTTTATCTATAAACAGTTACAAAAGCATTTATGTTATTAATTTGTTTATTTCTTTAATTTTATATTTATTAAACATTTTTTTTTAAATAAAAAACTATACGTATATTAAGTATATGAAATGATAGTCCATACATCCATAGTTCAATATGATAGTGCCATAAACAGAAAATGACACATCTAATATACAAAAATAATAAACCAGTAGTAGCTAGGCTAGTGTAAACAACAAAGGAGAGTACGAATAAAAAGAGGATGACCACTCACTAAATAGTAGTATGATAGACACAAAAAGCAAAAAAAAATTGGGTCATGTGATACAATTTGATAACATACAGAAAATATGTTCCTTTCTCACCATTCTATGGTTATAGTGATGAGTAGCAGGGAGGTGGAGAAGGAGCATGTGCCCTTTCTCAAACACTTGGTATTTGAGTGAGGAACTAGCCCTTTCTCTCACTTCAGGTAATTTTTGGGAGGAAGAGTTGAGGAACACTAGCTCTTTTCTACACTTGTTCCACTTGAGTGAGTAGCATGGGAACTGCCTTACACTTTTGGGAGGAATGGCAACATTGGCCCTTTCTCACCTTGTTCTAATTGCACTAGCCTTCCACACACTTTTAAAATTTGAGTAAGGAGGAGAAGGAGCACTTTCCCCTTCTCACCCTTCTATGATTAGAGTGATTATGAGTTGGGAGGAGGAGAAGGAGCATGTTCCCTTTAAAAAACTCTTGTTATTTGAGTGAGGAATTGGCCCTCTCTATCGGCTAGGTAATTGTTTGGTGGAAGAGTCAAAGAGTAGTTACCATTTCCCACAATTGTTCCATTCAAATGGGTAGTATGGGAAATGCCTTAGAATTTTGGGAGTAGGAGTGGAAAAATTCACCCTTTCTCACACTATTATGATTGCACTGGCCCTTCGACACACTTTCAAAATTTGAGTGAGGAGAAGGACCATTCGTCCTTTCTCACCCTTTTATGGTTAGAGTGATAAGGAGTGGAGAGGTGGAGAAGGAGAATGTTCCCTTTCTCAAACTATTGGTATTTGAGTGAGGAACAAAACCTTTCTCTCACTTTGGTAATGTTTGGGAGGAAGAGTCGACCTTCCACACACTTCTTCAATTTGAGTGAGTAGGATCACTTTCCCTTTCCCACCATTCTATGGTTAGAGTGATCACAAGTTGGGAGGTGGATAAGGAGCATGTACCCTTTCTCAAACTTTTGGTATTTGAGTGAGGGATTGGCCCTCTATACCGCTCTGGTATTTTTATGTAGCATTGTAAGGTATTTTGTATTTACGTGGTATCATATCCATTCTCCCAAAAAGGCATACGCTGCAGGGAATTTATGCGGTCTTTTTTATGTGGCACGATTTTGTAATGTGATGCACAGATATGGCAGTGGCGCAGTTCAGGGCATTACCAACTTATGTGCGCTTTGGATTCTGTGGCGCATTGCGTTTTTTTTTTTGCGGTGCCTTAAAATGGTTCTCCATTCCGGACCCCGTAGCCCAATGTCCATGGCACAATTCGTAGCATCATTTGCTTATGTGCGCTTGAGAGTATTTTGCGTGATGCACTATTTTACTATGGTTCTTTGAAATGGTTGATCTCCATTACTGACACCATGACCCAATGTCTGTGGCACGGTTTAGGCCATTATCCACTTTTGTGTGCTTGGGAGTCTGCAACAGGTTGCTCTATTTCTTTTCGATGCTTTAAAACGATTATCCTTTCAGAACCCTGCAATACAATGTCTGTGGCGTGGTTCATGACATTATCCGCTTGTGTGCGCTTGGGGGTCTGCAGTGAGTTGCGATATTTTACCGCGGTGATTTCTTTCTAGCTTCGCCTAAAATGTTAGTAATTTGTTTGAGAGATTTCTTGTTATTAATGATGGATCATCCCATAGCTATGTTAAAAGTCACTCTCCCCTTCCTCTTAACCTTAACAAAATGAATGTTATCCACTTGTATAATCCGCCTACATATTCCTGGACAATATTCCCAGGAGTGATTATCTTAAGTATCCTGTAAGGAGTATTTTCAATGCCATACAACATAATCATAGTGTAGTCCTCGGGATAAAAACCAATCTCCCTTTCTAACAGCCTCACCTAGTTGAAGGTCAGGTCTGGTCTCCCAAGGAATATGTTCAGGTTCAGTCCCAATGATCAAAGCAAAGGCCTTATACGTAAACTAAGACAAAAATCTAGTCCTGGTGACCTCTTCTTCTTTTCACTTCTCTATCCAGAAAAATGTATCATATATTCTTATACTTCCCATCAAACAACGTTTTTGTCTAAAATTTTGGCCTTCAACAATGAAGTGTTAATTAAAAATGACCATCTTTTAAAGAAAAAAATTTACCCCAAGTATAAAGGGCTAGTGCTCCTTGACCCTTCCTCCCAAAAATTAATAAAGCAATAGAAAGGGCCTGTTGCTCACTCAAATTACAATAGTTTGAGAAGGGGACCATGCTCATTGTCCTCCTATTGTCACCCTCTTTGTGCCAACAATTGACACATTCTTCGGCCTCTATGAAGAACAATATCAAAGTATGAAAGCAGTAGAAGCCGGGAACCAATGGGAGATGAACATTATAGAATATTTCGAATCATACACAAAATATCTGAGCGGTTCATGGGGTGTAACTAGAAAGAGGAATAACAAGTGATTTCACTCGTCGATGAATTCGATTGGATCATGCAACTTTGAAAGGAATATCTAGACCATTGGAGGCATCGAAATATGTAGAGGACATAAAAGGCAAACTTCTCTGCTAACGACCCATATACAATTGTGCATTTTGCAAAGATAGATATTGATCGTTGGAGGCATTAGAACTTGCAACCGGGATGGCTCAGATTGAATCATGTAACCCATCAAGGAAACTCTCGACCGTTGAGGGTGTAGAAGTTATTAATGTAATTAAAAGAAGTCAATCATAACATTCTACCCATAACTAGCACGTATCCTATTTCATTAGTAACAATGCCAAAAGATTCTTTTAACATGCTTTCTTTGTAAACTGATCCTTTTTTTATTGGTTAAAATTCTCCACATGGTTGATTAAATAATAATTTTTATTGTGAAGATGGTGAATGAGTTAACTAATCGCAAAAGTGTGTGGCCATAAAATTTTTAATGGGCACCATTTCTTGGCAAATCGGGACATTTTCCGACAAATAGAAGAGTTAACGCAGGTTCAACATGAGTTAGGTAGCTACAAAGGTGGGTGGGTGTAAGAGTCTTGAAACTCTAAATCACATTCAATAACTAGCGTAATCCATGAGTGAAACCTGGAAGTAAAATAGTTTTTAATTTCTAAGTATTTAAGAAAACGATGGCACAATTATTTGATAGGAGTGGTCAAACATCCAATCCTGAGCATGATCCGACTGGTAATAAACTAAGAAACTTATCCTACATTAAAATTGGTTGAGCATTCAAACCCGATATTCCATTTTGCGGGGAATCAAAAAATAATCCAGGGAATAAATTAAACCGAAAATGATTTAAAGAATAATAATTCATGGAAGAAATAATATTGGGAATGTTTTTTGAAAATCTTTTTTTTTGGCGGTGATATTTGGCATGGTGATGAAAGAATGAAAACATGCCATTGTATTTGTCCTTACCTTTGGCCATCAAGAAGACTCACAACAAAGACAATTCCTGAAAATTCATCGAAGCAAAAACTTCTTTTGAAAATTTCATTGGATTGAAGTTATGTCGTGCAGGCTATAAAATTCATCTGAATTCTGAATTTAACAGTGATTATATAAAATGATTTGTTTAGTCTCCAAATTTTTGGAAATTAAGTTTTTTATGAAATACAATGACAATGGTTTTTCAACACTAGCGAGCATCTTTCCTAGAAGGGGCAAACCAGGCAAAATTTCTATTTTGGGAGGAAAATATCTCCATTACCAAAGACTCTTTTTCTGTACCTAGTGGGAATTTCCAAATAGGCCCTTAACCTTGTGATTTTAACACTTAGCCAAATTTCACTTGTTCTTAATATGCAAAAGGAAGGTTAATTTCTTGCACATGTGGCCATCATAAGGAAAACTGAAAGCATGGATGGATAACCACTTCAACAAGGAACATATCCATGTCACCCTTTAAAATTTTTGATACACACACATCATCTGGAGGGCACTTGAAACTAGATTTTTAAACTACTAATTCAACACTTAAACAAAACATTTTCAAACCCTAGGGTAACATGAGATTTTTATTTTCATCAAATTGGAAGTGTGAGACACCCAATGGATAGAGGCCAACAAGGTGATTCCATCTAGACCAATTTCATCCTTTGAAACTTCTTTCTCTCTCCTCGATGGGCAATTTTTTGGAGTAGTGCAAATCAATCTAGGAGGCACTTTTGGCAGATCAATATCTTCACCTACAGAGACTCTTTGGACAACACAATGATATGGTTGGATGCACCAATCAACAATCTAGAGACCCATACCCTCAAAAAATTTTAAGACATCAACCATAGGAAATGGCAGGCATTTTACTGAGGTCACTCACGCATTTTTACCAGTAATTTTATACTTCAACAATTTTTGCATTTTCCTAGACTGGAGCAATCTGCCTGAAACACTGTTTTGGCTGACCCATAACTTCTTTTTCAGACACTCTCAAGACAAGATGAGACCATGGTCAGGTAGAAAAATCAACAAGCTACAACCTGACACTATGGGGCGGGAATTTACCTTACCCTATGAATTATGGAGGGAATTTTCCTGAGGCCACTTGGGCAGTTTTACTACCACTGGTACAAAAACATACTGAAACCTTGTTTTGGCCGGCCTTTAATTTTTTTATCAAACACCCTCTTTGAGAACTGAGAACATGGAAATATATCCTCTTCAACAAGATATAGCATGATAGTTTTAGATAATTTTTATCATTCTCCTATGAGGTACGGTGGGAAATTTCCCAAGGCCACTTGGACCAATTTTCCAACACTTAGTCATTTTTCAGAATTTGGACCTCTTTTGTTTCTTTTGTTCTTAATATGCAAAACAATATTTTTCCTACTTTGGCAAGTTGATTTCTTGCACATGTGACTATCAGGAAGTAAACTGAAACCATGACTGGATATCTACTTTAACAAGGAACAAGTTGATGTCAACTGATGAATTTATACCCACAAGGATAGTTCCTGGAGGGCATTTCCAATAGCACCTTAACCTTGTGATTTTAACACCTAGCCAAATTTCACTTGTTCTTAATATGCGAAACAAGTTTTTTTCTCACTTTGGCAGGTTAATTTCTTGCACATGTGACCATAATAAGGCAAACGGAACGCATGGATGGATAATCACTTAAACAAGGAACAGATCCATGTCTCCCTTTAAAATTTTTGATACACAAACATCATCTGGCGGGCACTTGAAACTAGATTTTTAAACTACTAATTTAACACTTGGACAAATTGTCAAACCCTAGGGTAACATGATATTTTTATTTTCACCAAATTGGAAGTTTGAGACACCCAATGGATAGAGGCCAACAAGGTGATTCCATCTATACAAATTTCATCCTTTGAAACTTCTTTCTCTCTCCTCGGCGAACATTTTTCTGGAGCAGTGAAAATAGAGCTAGAAGGTACCTTTGGCAGATCAATATCTTTACCTACAGAGACTCTTTGGAAAAACCAATGATATGGTTGGATGCACCAATAAACATTCTAGAGGGCCATACCCTCAAAATAGTGTAATACATCAACCACAGGAAATGGAGGGAATTTTATTGAGGTCACTCTGGCATTTTTACCAGTAATTTTATACTTGGACAATTTTTGCATTTTCCTAGACTAGAGAAATATTATTGAAACACTGTTTTGGAAGACACATAACTTCCTTTTCAGACACTCTCAAGACAAGATGAGGCCATGGTCAGGTAGAAAAATCAACAAGCTACAGCCTGACACTATGGGGAGGGAATTTACCTTAACCTATGAATTATGGCAGGCATTTTCCTGAGGCCACTTGGGCATTTTTACTACCACTGGTGCAAAAACAGCCTAAAACACTATTTTGGCAGGTCTTTAACTTTGTCATCAAACACCCTCTTTGAGAACTGAGACCGTGGTAAGATAACCTCTTCATCAAGCTATAACATGATAGTTTTAGATAGTTTTTATCATTCTCCTATGAGGTACGGCGGGCGATTTCCCAAGGCCACTTGGACCAATTTTCCAACACTTAGCCATTTTTCAGAATTTGGACCTCTTTTGTTTCTTTTGTTCTTAATATGCAAAACATTATTTTTCCTACTTTGGAAGGTTGGTTTCTTGAACATGTGACTATCAGGAAGTAAAATGAAACCATGACTGGATGGATACTTAAACAAGGAACAAGTTCATGTAAACCGATGACTTTATCCCCACAAGGACAACCTGGCGGGCATTTCCAAATAGCCCCTTAACCTTGGATTTTAACACTTAGCCAAATTTCACTTGTTCTTAATATGCAGAACAAGTTTGTTCTCACTTTGGAAGGTTAATTTCTTGCACATGTGACCATCATAAGGAAAAATGAAAGCATGGATAGATAACCACTTCAACAAGGAACAAATCCATGTCACCCTTTAAAATTGTTGATACACACACATCATCTAGAGGGCACTTGAAACTAGCTTTTTAAACTACTAATTCAACACTTAGACAAAAAATTGTCAAACCCTAGGGTAACATGAGATTTTTATTTTCATCAAATTGGAAGTGTGAGACACCCAATGGATATACACCAACAAGGTGATTCCATCCAGACCAATTTCATCCTTTGAAACTTCTTTCTCTCTCCTCGACGAGCATTTTTATGGAGTAGTGCAAATCAACCCAGGAGGCACTTTTGGCATATCAATATCTTCACCTACAAAAACTCGTTGGACAAAAAAATGATATGGTTGGATGCACCAATCAACAGTCTAGAGATCCATACCCTCAAAATATTTTAATATATCAACCACAGGAAATGGCGGGCATTTTACTGAGGTCACTCAGGCATTTTTACCAGTAATTTTATACTTGAGACAATTTTTGCATTTTCCTAGAGTGGAGCAATCTACCTGAAACACTATTTTGGAAGACCCATAACTTTCTTTCCAAACACTCTCAAGACAAGATGATACCATGTTCAGGTAGAAAAATCAACAAGATACATCCTGACACTATGGGGCGGGCATTTACCTTAACCTATGAATTATGGCGGGCATTTTCCTGAGGCCACTTGGGCAGTTTTACTACCACTGGTACAAGTAAATTTTGAGTGTAAAATTACAAGTGTTAAATTACAAGTTAAATCTGAGTGTAAAATTAATTTTGTTTTTCCTAGGAAAAAAAAGTAATTTTATTTCATCTGATGAGAACAAAATTACATTTTGTAGCTAAACTTTGTAAGTAGTGTATTTCTGATATTTCTTTCCTTTTGGATATACCTATAGTCTTCTTTTATGCTTCTGATGCATTTATCTTTTTACATTTATGATACTGATCCTTAAAAACACTATTTGCTTGTTTAATAGACATAATAAAATATTATGACAAAATTGTCCTCTGAGAAGGACTCTGAGTTCTGAAAAAAGAGCCAAAAACTGGGTGAGACAAATTTCCGTGAAATAACAGAAAGGGAAAAAACGAAAGATCCTAAAGTTATTGAAGATCCTTGGTCATATCTGGTCATTCTATGAATGGTCTATGGTAAAATTCCTGAACTTCGCCATTGATATTTTCCTTTATCTTCCATATGCCCAAAGCCTTGTCTGCCTCTTAGTGTAAAATTACATTTATGATATATTTCAGTTTTTTTTAATTAGAAAACTTATGCCTGAAATCTAATGCCAATATTGATTGTTTTTGGTTATTTTGCAGAGTATCTCATCAATGGATCATTCAAATGAGCCATCTCAACAAAATAATCCTCGAAAAAGAGGTCGACGTAAGGGTCTAGATTACTCAAAACTTCCAACTTTGGAACCACGTAACATTGTACTTCAATTCACTCATGGTAGAGGTAAAAAGACAACACAATCTGTTTCTCATGGAAACATGTTAAGGATTTCAAGATCAGAACTCCATACCACAGAACGAGTCCACAAGTTTCCCTCAAACATCAAGCAATCATCCAACCATTCTTCAAACTCAATGTCTTCAATGTAAGCAACTAATGACAAACAACAATGTTGTTGGACAACAGAGGCAACCTTTGTCTCCAATTTCAATTGAAGGGAATGTTAATGCACAAAGTGGAAATACTTATGAAAGAATGAACTCTGTTCCAGAGAATGTGAGGGTCCCATTACATGTTTTCATTTCATTGACAGACAACAATGTTGTTGGACAATAGAGGAAACCTTTATCTCCAATTGCAGTTGAAGGGAATGTTAATGCACAAAGTGGAAATAGTATGAAAGAATGAACTTTGTTCCAGAGAATGTGAGGATCCCATTACATGCTGCCATTTCATTGACAAACAACAATGTTGCTGGACAACAGAGGCAACCTTTGTCTCCAATTGCAGTTGAAGGGAATGTTAGTGCACAAAGTGGAAATATTTATGAAAGAATAAACTTTGTTCTAGAGAATGTGAGGGTCCCATTACATGCTGCCATTTCATTGAAAAACAACAATGTTGCTGGAAAATAGAGGTAACCTTTGTCTCCAATTGTAGTTGAAGGGAATGTTAATGCACAAAGTGGAAATATTTATGAAAGAATGAACTCTGTTCTAGAGAATGTGAGGGTCCCATTACATGTTGCCATTTAATTGACAAACAACAATGTTACTGGACAACAGAGGCAAACTTTGTCTCCAATTGCAATTGAAGGGAATGTTAATGCACAAAGTGGAAATATTTATGAAAGAATGAACTCTGTTCCAGAGAATGTGAGGGTCCCATTACATGCTGCCATTTCATTGACAAACAACAATGTTGCTAGACAACAGAGGCAACCTTTGTCTCCAATTGCAGTTGAAGGGAATGTTAATGCACAAAGTGGAAATATCTATGAAAGAATGAACTTTGTTCCAGAGAATGCGAGGGTCCCATTACATGCTGCCATTTCACTGACAAACAACAATGCTGCTGGACAACAGAGGAAACCTTTGTCTCCAATTACAATTGAAGGGAATGTTAATGCACAAAGTGGAAATATTTATGAAAGAATTAACTCTGTTCCAGAGAATGTGAGGGTCCCATTACATGATTCCATTTCATTGAACGCTGAGTTGCAAAATAAAAATATTTACCAAAGAATGAACCCAATTTTGCATAATGAAGAAGGGAATCAAAGTGTAGAGCCCAATGGGAAACAATTGGAAAATGAAACTATTATGAACTTGGATGCAAGTGGAAGACATGAAACAACTAAAATAATTGCATTTCATGAACAAACGGACAGAAATGCAACTACAGAAAATCAAAATTCTACAATTGGTCAAGCTGTAGCAAAAATGCCTGAAGGGTTTGTAGCAAATGAAACTAGGAATGCTAGGAGAAGGTCACTAGCAAACTGCTCAAGGACATCTTTACTGCATCTTAAGAAGCGATCGGGATGGTACAACCACAGACTAAATGAGGGGAAGACAAAATTTAAAGAAATTGGGAGATGGTTTTTTGGAAAATCGCTTGAAGATGTAGATGAGAATGACATTATTGTTGGAATCGGCTACTTCATGAACAAAAACTATAATCAAGAATCTAAAATTGAGGATGTTCTTGAACATCTAGATGGATTCCTTGATAAAATTTGATCAATTGTTGTGGCAGAGATTCGTAAGGATTTTATGCCGAGGAACATGGCTTCAATATTTATCGAATCAAGCATGACTCATAAGGCTTTGCAATGTCTTAAGAGAATTGATGCTCATGGTGTACTAAAGGGGGTTAATCCAACATCAGTTTGTAGTGAAATGAAAAAGTGGAGCAAATAAGCTGAGGATATTGATATGGGTTGGGAGAGAACTGATGGTTTCACATATGGAGTTAGGGTCAATAAAGTAAACTCATATGCCTCCTTTATGGTTGAATCGTTTGAAAAGCGGTCTAGAACTATAGTCAATGAAGTTTCTTTCAAAATTGGTATTGATTCTCGCGTACATTATGATCGAGGTGGGAAGGTGTGTGAGATATTATTCGAGTTACTAGAAGACAACGGCTTGATGTCTTGTGTAAGCCTTGGAAAATGGGATGGAAAAGAAGAATATAGACAAGTTTTAGCACATGCTGTCGATCCTGAAAAATGAGGAGAACTTAATGAAACATATAAATAAGCTTTCAGAAGATGGCATCACTATGGTAGATGGAAGGGTTGTGAAAATTAATTTGTTTGAGTGTCATGATCTAGTGGCCATATGTAGTTAGTATGCAATAATAGTGTTTCTCCAATGGGAAATAATTTTTGTCCTTGGTGCACATGCCATAAAAAAGCGATACATATGGTTATAGATGAAATCAACATTGGAGAAGGAGATACTATCCACAGTGTTTCTGAATGTTATGCAATGTCAACAGAATTGATCCATGGTAATCTATGCAAATTTATTACAAGTTTTTAAATTAATGTTTATATCTTTCCAAAACATTCCTAATCTAACTATGTTATTGAACTTTACTATAGGATTTGAATCTTGCTTTGGAACTAAGCAAAGGATGGGAATAAAAGTTAGATGAGCATATTACAAGCATTCAACCAACCTTATCTGGTAGCAAGATGACTATTCTGAAGAACTATCACATGGATAGAAGAAATGGTGAAAAGGTACACACTTCCATGATTGGATCTTGAATAGAAATTTAGCTTCTTAGTATTTCAATAATTCCTAACCTCAAAAATTGTTGGTGCCAATTACAGTTGACTCCTGGCTCAATGGACAAGCTTGTATATTGTTCTCGCCATGCTGGGATCAGAACAATTTTGAAGATGTTTCGTGAAATTCAAAGAATTGCATAAGATTATGACAAGGTACATCCAACTAGAGGCATGGAGAAAACAATATTTGTTCAAATTTGGGAGGAGATGGAGAAAATTGGTGTTCCATGTAATCCACGAGAACCATACCATCATAAAATCCAACAATACAATGATCTTAACTATGGGAAATCAGATGGATCAACATCAGACAAGATCCTCATTCGACATGAGGGAATTTTAAAGGTCTAATAATTATGTTAACATATAAATTATTTTTTAGGTGGGCCTCGACTAACAATTTAAATAATGTTGTTCCCACACGGGTGTGGCTCATTGGTGTTTCGCTTGATATGAAGTCACATGTTGTAAAGAGAGGTCACGAGTTCAATTCACACTCGGCTTTACCCGTGTCCCATGCTTGCGGGGTATGTGGGGCACCTATGGTTATAGTGGTAGCGGGGATTGATCCCTGGACCCCATGTCACGCGAGTACCAGCCCAGTCTCCAGTTGTCGATTCCCCTAGTATAAAAAAAAAATAAATGATGTTTTTATTATGTTTTGACTATTGTAGAATGGCTCTCGGTGTTATTTAATTTGAAAATAATGTTGGGACAATCATTTATGTTGAAAACTATGTTGTCCTTATTTATCAGCACAAGGAAAATTTATGGTGGGAATTTCCAAATGCCTCTCAACCTTAATTTAGACAGCAAGACAAAAAATTTCATCTAGACCAATTTCATCCTTTGAAACCTCTTTCTCTCTCCTCGTGGGCATTTTTTCTGGAGAAGTGCAAATCAAGCTAGGAGGCACTTTTGACAAATCAATATCTTCACCTACAAAGAATTTTTGGACAAACCAATGATATGGTTGGATGCAAAAATCAACATTCTAGAGACCCATACCCTCAAAATACTTTAATATATTAACCAAAGGAAATGGCAGACATTTTACTGGGGTCACTTAGGCACTTTTACCAGTATTTTTATACTTAGACAATGCAATCTCCAGGGTGGATTTTTTTATTTCACCAAAATCCTGAACCAATGATACCAGATGATGTAATACATCTTACTGAGCACAACCATACTAATTTCACCTTCAAACTCATCTTTCTCTGACCTAGGCGGGCCTTTTACTGGACTAGTGCAAACTGCCTAAAACCCTAATTTGATAGACTTATAACTTTGTCATAGAAAACTCTTTTGGAGAAATGAGACCATGGTCAGATATCCTATTCAACAAGGTATATCCTTATATTTTTAGATAATTTTTATCATTCTCTTATGATGTACGACGGACATTTTCCTGAGGCCACTTGGACCAATTTTCCAATACTTAGTCAATTTCCAGAATTCCTTAAAACTACCTGAACCCTTGTTTTGGAAGACCTATAACTTTGCCTTGAAGCACTCTTTTGGAGAAATGAGACTATATTCAGATATCCACTTCAACAAAATATATCCTGACAGGATGGGGCGGGCATTTACTTTAACCTATGAATTATGGAAGGCATTTTCTTAGAGCGGTTTGGACCAAATTTTCCATACTTAGTCAATTTCCAAAGTTTCACAAAATTGTGAACTTTCCTAGAATGATGTCAGATTGCAACACTGAATTCATGATAGCAATAGAACACTATCATGTGTCTTTCCAGCCTCATTACACATGCCACATCATCTTACATGCCATGTCATCACTTCCTTTTCAGAATTTCTCCAAACTAAAAAATCTCTATATAATTAGGTCAAATTGTAATAATGATATCACCATATATTTCATATCATCATATCATTTGTCTTTATTTCTTTGCCATTATTGAACTCCTTTGACATCAATGACAACCACATTCAACAAATAAAACTTAGTATTTATTCATATGCATTGAAACTTATGTATTCTTTTAGGTTATTGAAGGCCTACTAGATGAAGAGAAGAATACAAAGTTGGCGAGGATGTGGAAGTGTTATAAAGAATTCCACATGTTGCAACTGCACGGGTGTAGGGGGGATGATGTATATGCAAATGAGAAAAGGTACAATGGTTTCATCATATTATCTAGTTTGAATGGTGGTATCATTTCATTCATGACAAACAGTTTTATCCATTGTCATTGCAGGATTGGCTTCCTTGCAAGTGAGTTGTTGTGGTTGTGTTCTTGTTGTTTAGGAGATGATATGGTTCCTTATATGCATGTCCAAGGGGCCCATGCTCTTGAGATGACACATTCTATTCGTCCTTATACGTTGGGACGTTTAAGGAATGAAGTAATGGAGCGTAAGCATAGAGAAATGAAAAATTTGAATAGCAACCAAGGAGGAGGAAGAGGAGTCCATAAGGACAATAGAGGTACATTTGAACATGATAGAATGTGTCTTGTAAATTAGATGAGAGCAAAATTTTTCAAGCTTGTTATGTTATTAGAAGGCACTTTCCAAAAGTTTAGACAAAGAAGATTCTTGCCTTCAAATATTAGAAGTCAACTTCGTGTTGAATATGATAAGTCAAGGAATCAATCGTATAAGGAAACTGCAACACAATTGGAATCACGTTTCCCTAATGTCACTTGTCAACAAGTGAAACAAATATTTAAAACTTTGGGTCTTTCGTCATCGACAAAAGAGGCATTGGAGACCAGTCAAATACAAGAGTTGAATGGAGCAACTATTGTTGATATGCCATTGATGGAATCTATGATTCACAATAGAAGGTGTCTTTCATCCTCAATAAATGGGGCAGCGCAAAGTGCTGATGAACAAGAAATTAAAAGGATAGCTATTGGCATCCAAGTATTGGAAGCTAACAATCATATTAAAACTAGTCTTGATAAACCAAGTATGAGACAACCAAAAAAGAGAAAAGTCCAAAATGATCATAAAGCAACATTGTATGCAAAGTGGTGAAGAACATAACATTCGTAATGAAATGGCATTCATATGGTCTTAATATATTAAGAGACCTATTTTGTTGATATTTTGGTGATATTTATGGCCTTTATGTATTAAGAGACCTGTTTTGGTGAAAAGTCCAAAATGATCATAAAGCAACATTGTATGCAAAGTGGTGAAGAACATAACATTCGTAATGAAATGGCATTCATATGTTCTTAATGTATTAAGAGACCTATTTTGTTGATATTTCGGTGATATTTATGGCCATAATGTATTAAGAGGCCTTTTTTGTTGAAAAGTCCAAAATAGTCATAAAGAAACATTGTATGCAAAGTGGTGAACATAACATTCGTAATGAAATGGCATTCATATGGTCTTAATGTATTAAGAGACCTATTTTGTTGATATTTTGGTGATATTTATGGCCTTAATGTACCAAGAGACCTGTTTTGTTGAAAAGTCCAAAATGATCATAAAGCAACATTATATGCAAAGTGGTGAAGAACATAACATTCGTAATGAAATGGCATTCATATGGTCTTAATGTATTAAGAGACCTATTTTGTTGATATTTTGGTGATATTTATGGACTTAATGTATTAAGAGACATGTTTTGGTGAAAAGTGCAAAATGACCATAAAGCAACATTGTATGCAAAGTGGTGAACAACATAACATTCGTAATGAAATGGCATTCATATGTTCTTAATGTATTAAGAGACCTATTATTGCTGGATATAGTTATGAATTTATTCTATTATTAGGCTATTAGAAGGCTAAAACATGCACAGGTTGAAGGATGTTGGGGCTGCCATGACTGCTAAGTGCTTTTAGAACCCATAATTGATTTTAAAACCTAGAATGTGCCCATATTTGAGAAAATGTTGCTAAATGTCATTCTATGGACAAATACAAAATGCATTTTTCATTATATTTTAAAACCCAGAATTGATTTTAAAACCTAGAATGTGACCAGATTTGAGAAAATGCTGCTTACTGTTATTCTATGGACAAATACAAAAAAAAAATCATTATATTTTAAAACCCAAATGTGATTTTAAAACCCATAATGTGCCCAGATTTGAGAAAATCTTGCTAACTGTCATTCTATGGACAAATACAAAAAGCATTTTTCATTATATTTTAAAACCCATAATTGATTTTAAAACCCAGAATGTGCCCAGATTTGAGAAAATGCTGCTTACTGTCATTCTATGGACAAATACAAAAAGCATTTTTCATTATATTTTAAAACCCAGAATTGATTTTAAAACCCAGAATGTGCCCAGATTTGAGAAAAAGTAAGACAACTAAAAATCATTTTTCATTATATGCCCATAAATACAAAACTCCATCATACAAAAATTCATTTTTCATTATGTGTCGATAAATACAAGACTCCATGACACAAAAATGCATTTTGCGTTGTCTGTCGATAAATACAAAACACCATCATAAAAAAATGGGTTTTCTGTTTCTACAGATAAATACATATATACATTGATTTATACATGTCTAGCATGTTTATGAGATGGCTTCAATCCCTCCTCTTGAGTAGAAGACAAATCTGAATGGTCTCTCTTGCCTTTCGTAGAAGTCTGTAATTGGTCTGGAGTTGTACAAGGAACGTTTTGCAATTTGTTTTCAAGCTCTTTAACTCTCTGTGTAACTCTTTTTAAATTTCCAAGCAAAACATTTTTTTCCTCCATCAGTTTGATCAACATTTCCACATTTTTCTTATACTTCGTTGATTCCTATTTTTCCTTGACTCCAATTGTTGTCTAGTATTTTTCAATTGATCTTTAACTTCAGTCAATTTACATTTCAGATTATGTATTTCTTTCTCATGCTCTTTTTCCCTCAACCCTGTCTCGTTGGGAACAAAAAGAATTTCCATCATCCCAGTAGCTAGACCTTGTAATTCCTTCTGCAAATCAGAAATTGTGGATTTTAGTTTTTGAATTTCCATATCACATCCCAAATGCTGAACTTTTCGGCCGTTGATGAGTCTTGATTCGAGCTCTCTTATTTTTACATCTTTTCTAGCCGTCGTCTCTTTCATTTCTTTATATAATGGTGATGTGCCAAACACATCACCTATTGCAATGCTGCTTGACAAGCATTCTTGTATCATCTTCTCTCTATTTGCTACAGAATTATATTGCTCTTCTAAGGACATTGTACATGTCTGGTTTTTTTTCCTTCCACCCTTCCCCTCGTCTCCTTTGGTACCCTTACCTTCACCCTCACCACCTTCCTCACTATAATTTTGTTTTCCTCTCCTTTGGTTTTTAAGTTGCAGAGATTCATAGATCCTTTCGAACCTTTTGCCTCTCAGCTTATCAGCTTGCTTAGAAATGGTTTTTCTCAAACTAGAAATTATTGATTCTAATTCTCCAACTTTTTTTCCATGGCTTCCCTCCCACTCTTTCATCTTCAATTGATATTCTTGTAATAACTGTTCATTTTATTTAATTTTCTTCTCCAATACCTGTAAAGGACCCATTTCTGTCCTTATTGGTGGTACATTGAAAACAATTGGTCTTTTCTTCAACTCTTTTTTGAGTTCACTCACTTCAGCATTAGCTTTTTCCAAAGCCTCTTTATACACAACCCTCACTGACTCAATTTCATTTTCAGCATCATTGGTGATTTTGTCTACTTCTTTGGATAATAGTTCAACCATTTCTTCTTTCCCTTTTATAATTCTGTTCGCTTTGAATTGATTATGCACAATTGTCTTTTGCAACACTGTTATCTGTTTGAGGCATTCTACAATATTATTATCTTTTCTCAAGCCCTCCTCTGCCCAATTGCATATATAGGAATCTTGTTCCTTGAAATGATCCCTTTTATCATATAGGATGAACACGTATCTACTATCAAACTTATATGATGGAATGTCTAAATGCATAGCGGAAGCCCTTGAATCAGATTTGGAGGTACATCTTGCATTCTTAAACCATTCCTCAATGTTTTGTATATTCCAGGAGGGAAATATTGCATTCTTAAACCATTCCTCGGAACACATATTTATCGCCCACAAATTTTATTAGCCATCTGAATCTTCTCCTATCTAGGGGTTTTCCAAGAGCTAAAAATCGCTCCCCCTCTGCGTGGAATATTTGTAGCTAGGGAAACCAAATCAGGGTCGAGGTTTTGTCGCTTCCAAAAAATTTGGAGTTCCATATTCTCAGCATCATAATTCGAAATTGCCTCATCTATCTCCTCATCAACATAATTAAACATTCCAAACAAAAAGTCTGTTATACCTCAAAGTTACACTTCGAAGTCTAGTGTCATTTCCTGTGGTTGATGTATTAAACTATTTTTAGGGTATGGGCCTCAAGACTGTTTATTGGTGCATCCAACCATTTCATTTGTTTGTCCAAAGAATCTCTGTAGGTGAAGATATTGATCTACCAAAAGTGCCTCCTAGCTTGATTTGCACTGCTCCAGAAAAATGCTTGCCAAGGAGAGAGAAAGAAGTTTCAAAGGATGAAAATGGTCTGGATGGAATCACCTTGTTGGCCTCTATCCATTGGGTGTCTCACACTTACAATTTGATGAAAGTAAAAATCTCATGTTACCCTAGGGTTTGACAATTTCTTGTCTAAGTGTTGAATTAGTAGTTTAAAAAGCTAGTTTCGAGTGCCCGCCAGATGATGTGTGTGTATCAATGATTTTAAAGGGTGACATGGATCTGTTCCTTGTTGAAGTGGTTATCCATCCATGCTTTCAGTTTTCCTTATGATGGTCACACGTGCAAGAAATTAACCTGCCAAAGTGAGAAACAACCTATTTTGCATATTAAAAACAAGTGAAATTTGGCTGTGTTAAAATAACAAGGTTAAGGGGCTATTTGGAAATGCCCGCCAGGAACTGTCATTATGGGGATAAATTAATTGGTTGACATGAACTTGTTCCTTGTTGAAGTAGCTATCCAGACATTGTTTCAGTTTACTTCCTGATAGTCACATGTTCAAGAAATCAACCTTCCAATGTAGGAAAAATATTGTTTTGCATACTAAGAACAAAAGAAACAAAAGAGGTCCAAATTCTGAAAGCTGGCTAAGTGATGGAAAATTGGTCCAAGTGGCCTTGGGAAATTTCCTGCCGTACCTCATAGGAGAACAATAAAAATTATATAAAACTATCATGCTATAGCTTGTTGAAGAGGCTATCTTTCCATGGTCTCCGTTTTCAAAGAGGGTTTTTGATGGCAAAGTTAAATTCCTGCCAAAACAGGGTTTTAGTCTGTTTTTGCACCAGTGGTAGTAAAACTGCTCAAGTGGCCTCAGGAAAATGCTCGCCATAATTTATAGGTTAAGGTAAATGCCCGCCCCATAGTGTCAAGCTGTAGGTTGTTGATTTTTCTACCTGACCATGGTCTCATCTTGTCTTGAGAGTTTCTGAGAAGGAAGTTATGGGTCTGCCAAAATAGTGTTTTAAGAAGATTGCTCCAGTCTAGGAAAATGCAAAAATTGTTTGAGTATGAAATTACTGGTAAAAATGACTGAGTGACCTCAATAAAATGCCCTCCATTTCATGTGGTTGATGTATTAAACTATTTTGAGGGTATGGGCCTCGAGATTGTTTATTGGTGCATCCAACCATATCATTGGTTTTTCCAAAGAGTCTCTGTAGGTGAAGATATTGATTTACCAAAAGTGCCTCCTAACTTGATTTGCACTGCTCCAGAAAAATGCCCACCGAGGAGAGAGAAAGAAGTTTCAAAAGATGAAATTGGTCTGGATGGAATCACCTTGTTGGCCTCTATCCATTGGGTGTCTCACACTTCCGATTTGATAAAAATAAAAATATCATGTTACCCTAGGGTTTGACAATTTTTTTCTAAGTGTTGAATTAGTAGTTTAAAAATCTAGTTTCAAGTTCCCACTAGATGGTGTGTGTATCAAAATTTTTAAAGGGTGACATGGATTTGTTCCTTGTTGAAGTGGTTATCCATCCATGCTTTTAGTTTTCCTTATGATGGTCACATGTGCAAGAAATTAGCCTGCCAAAGTGAGAAACAACTTGTTTTGCATATTAAGAACAAATGAAATTTGGCTAAGTGCTAAAATAACAAGGTCGAGGGGTTATTTGGAAATTCCTGCTAGGAACTGTCCTTGTGGGGATAAATTCATCGGCTGACATGAACTTGTTCCTTGTTGAAGTAGCTATCTATTCATGGTTTTAGTTCACTTCCTGATAGTCACATGTTCAAGAAATCAACCTACCAAAGTAGGAAAAATATTGTTTTGCATATTAAGAACAAAAGAAACAAAAGAGGTCCAAATTCTGAAAAACTAGCTAAGTGTTGGAAAATTGGTCCAAGTGGCCTTGGGAAATTGCACGCCGTACCTCATAGGATAATGATAAAAATTATATAAAACTATCATTCTATAGTTTGTTGAAGAGGCTATCGTTCCATGGTCTTAGTTCTCAAAGAGGGTGTTTGATGACAAAGTTAAAGGCCCGCCAAAACAAGGTTTCAGTCTATTTTTGCACCAGTGGTAGTAAGACTACCCAAGTGGCCTCAGGAAAATGCCCACCATAATTCATAGGTTAAGGTAAATGCCCACCCCATAGTGTCAGGATGTAGCTTGTTGATTTTTATACCTGACCATGGTCTCATCTTGTCTTGAGAGTGTTTGAGAAGGAAGTTATGGGTCTTCCAAAACAATGTTTCAGGCAGATTGCTCCAGTCTAGGAAAATGCAAAAATTGTCTAAGTATAAAATAATTGGTAAAAATACCTGAGTGAACTCAGTAAAATGCCCGCCATTTCCTGTGGCTGATGTATTAAACTATTTTGAGTGTATGGGTCTCTAGACTGTTGATTGGTGCACCCAAAAATATCATTGTTTTGTCCAAAGAGTCTCTGTAGGTGAAGATATTGATCTGCCAAAAGTGCCTCATAGCTTGATTTGCACTGCTCCAGAAAAATGCCCGCCGAGGAGAGAGAAAGAAGTTTCAAAGGATGAAATAGGTCTGGATGGAATCACCTTGTTGGCCTCTATCCATTAGGTGTCTTGCACTTCCAATTTGATGAAAATAAAAATCTCATGTTACCCTAGGGTTTGACAATTTTTTGTCTAAGTGTTGAATTAGTAGTTTAAAAATCTAGTTTCAAGTGCCCGCCAGATGATGTATGTGTATCAACAATTTTAAAGGGTGACATGGATCTATTCCTTGTTGAAGTGGTTATCCATCCATGCTTTCAGTTTTGCTTATGATGGTCACATGTTCAAAAAATTAACCTACCAAAGTGAGAAACAACTTGTTTTGCATATTAAGAACAAGTGAAATTTGGTTGTGTTAAAATAACAAGGTTAAGGGGCTATTTGGAAATGCCCTCTAGGAACTGTCCTTGTGGGGATAAATTCATCGGTTGACATGAACTTGTTTCTTGTTGAAGTAGCTATCCAGTCATGGTTTCAGTTTACTTCCTGATAGGCACATGTTTAAGAAATCAACCTGCCAAAGTAGGAAAAATTTTGTTTTGCATATTAAGAACAAAAGAGGTCCAAATTCTGAAAAATGGCTAAGTGTTGGAAAATTGGTCCAAGTGGCCTTGGGAAATTTCCCACCGTACCTCATAGGAGAATGATAAAATTATATAAAACTATCATGCTATAGCTTGTTGAAGAGGCTATCTTTCCAGGGTCTCAGTTCTCAAAGAGGGTGTTTGATGACAAAGTTAAAGGCCTTCCAAAACAGGGTTTCAGTATGTTTTTGCACTAGTGGTAGTAAAACTGCCCAAGTGGCCTCAGAAAAATGCCCGCCATGATTCATAGGTTAAGGTAAATTCCGGCCGCATAGTGTCAAGCTGTAGCTTGTTTATTTTTATACCTGGCCATGGTCTCATCTTGTCTTGAGAGTGTCTGAAAAGGAAGTTATGGGTCTACCAAAACAGTGTTTCAGGAAGATTGTTTTAGTCTAGGAAAATGCAAAAATTGTTTAACTATGAAATTACTGGCAAAAATTCCTGAGTGACCTCAGTAAAATCCCGCCATTTCCTGTGGTTGATGTATTAAACTATTTTGAGGTTATGAGCCTCGAGACTGTTTATTGGTGCATCCAACCATATCATTGCTGTGTCCAAAGAGTCTCTGTAGGTTAAAATATTGATCTAAATGACTTGACAATAGGTCTTACTAAATGACTTGAATATCAACAACGCACCTCTCCAAAAGTGTATCTACAGAATGTAATATTGTTCTCCTCGGATGAAATAAAATTACACTTTTTTCCCAAGGAAAAAAAATGAAATGAAAATATGAAACTATAATAAAACAGAGAATAACTCAGCAAAAATTCCCTGGTACTTAGCCATTGTTTCCAATGACAATAAATCAGCAAAATTCCCTGGAATTTGCAAAGATGAAATAAAAATATGAAACTGTAAAAAATAGAGAATACTAAAACTCACATTTTCCAATTTGAATCACTCAAACAGGCCAAAAATTGAACCCTATTTTCAGGGTTGATTTTCAGTTTTTTTACACAATAGCAACTTTTAGGATAAAATTTAAAATATTGAATAGTGTAGTGGTGACTATTAATACACATCATGTTCAACTCGTATCATTCAATTTGACTATGTAACGTTCTTACTAGCACATGAAGAATGTTTTTATGTTGAATTTAGTTCTTGGATAAAAAAGGTAAAACACCACTCATTTTTTCGTCAGAAATAAGCCTATTATATTTCAAGCTGAAATATAGTACATTATTCAACAATCTTTAAATTGTTCTATCAAAAGACCCCAAGCTCTTCAGCAGATTGAAAGTCCAAAATGATCAACACATCTAATCCTAGAGCAACTACTGTAGAACCAGAGCGCATGTACATATAAAAAAATTTAATGAAATAAATAAATAATTCATATATACTAAATAATATAATTCACCATACATATTACACCACACAATATAAAAATTTATTAATGAAAGGAAAAATGTTTACAAATCCAAATGGGGTACACCAGTCCTCATCCCTAATCCATAACACTGATGGACAGGGTCCCATTGGTGTGAATCCCATGAAAAGTGTACTTGTACACGAGGTTGTAGGCTATTTTTTTTTAACAGAAGCAGGGGAATTTAACTGTATATATAAAAGGCTGTGCACAGCCATTCATTACAAAAATTGAGCCATAAGTCTGCTTTGAGGAGAGGAAAAGTACATGTTTTACAATGATTTTTTCTCTTAATATCCTTGCTCCTAATTTCCCTATGCTTCCTGTTCATTCTACTGGTATAGACCTTAACAAACTGTTTGCATAACAAAATACAAAAAAACATTGAAAATATTTGTTCTTTGAAAACCTGCGCAGTGAGCAAAATCCATCATTTCTGAAGAGTTCTTCTATCTGTAATTCGGGGGTACGAAAGAAGCAGCTTCATGCATGTCCTGATTTACTGACGGCGCCTCTTGAACCCTGCTGAGCTGAGTATGGCTAATGAAAACAGAGAGGTCCTCCTTTAAACTATCTACCTTCCCCAGCATTTCAATAGTGTTTCTTTCGATATCATCAAGACGGGACTCAACACAAGAGAGGCGTGAATGCACAAATTTGAATTCCGTGGTCTGTTCTTTATTCTGCTATGCAATGGAACATACTGCAGAATAGGTCCTGTTGAGATATACTTTAACTTCTGATGTGAGCCGGCTGAGGGTAGCTATAGCTTGCCGTATTCCTTCCATCGTGCTGCACCTGCTATCACGAGAACCTTCTTCAAACTGCCAGGTATCCGATTCCGAAACTGTGAGGTTTAGCTGCTGCAAATCTGAGCCAAGCGAAAGTGGAATGTGTTGCTCCATGTCGCTGAGAGACCGCCTATGTTCCTTCTGCTTCATTAAGTGCTGGAGCGTGAGAGCTCTGGACGCAGGTGGGAAGCCACATGGCTTAGTCCTTGGCGCATGCTGAGGGGCGCGTGTATGGTGGTCCGGACACCTGCCTCGGGAGGGGAACCTCCATTCCATTAATTTGAAACGAGACCTCCTGGTTATATCACTTAATTCGATGATATGGGTCGAATCCCTTTCCAAATCAATTAATCTGATGACATGGCTCTTAAGGAATGAATTTATAACCCAATACATTATTTTGTAGCAATTGACCTTTCTCCAAATTGACTCCAATGTTGGCAAGCTTGTCGGCTGAGTCATTGAGGTTTCTGAGGACATGGAAGAAGAGAATATCGGAAGGAAGAGGCAGAGTTTCAATCCTTCTCCTTAGATTTTGTCTCATCGCTCCTTTCAAGTTCTTGCTTTTCATGCTTTGAATTACATGCCTGGAATATCCGATCACCTGGAGCTTTGCTATGTTTATGGAGGATGCATACTCGAGAGAATAGTAGATCCCCATCCACTCTGCTTCATTATTTGTTTTCGTTCCTAATCCCCAAGAAAAGTCTGCAACTATTTTTCCTCCGGGATCAAAAATAATCCCCCCCGCACCTGCCGCCCCAGAGGTTGTAGGCTATTATACAAATAGAGAAATCTAAATTTTGGTCCCACACTCCATTTACCAAGAGGCCGAGTCTTATCACTTGAGCCTGAAGTTGGTTGATATCTATCAGGAAAGGTTGGCCATGTATAGAAAAATGCCTCCTTAAGATTCTCATAGCCTTCTATGTTGAAATCCAGTGAATTATTCTTCTTTACAATCCTGAGAGGTACATAATGCATTGCAATTAGTTCAAAAGTAACCATGAAAATTTCATATGAACAAGGAATTTCCACATAAGATTCACTGCGTATAATGTGTCGAGACCTTATGTGATTGAAAACTTTGTAGGAAAGAAGATGAATATTGTGACGTTGTAATCAACTAGGATGCAATATTCCGATATATGATGGCAATGCATTGTGTGTTCCATATTCTATAGATGCAACTAATCTAATAGTTACAACTTCATTGTCACCTTTTGTTGCAAGAAGTTGAAAACTGGTGTGCTTATCAACATTCGTAGCAATGAACCGACAAAAAAAATATTCTCCTTTTCGACTGATAGTACCCCACCTTTTAATAGAGCTCAGAGTAAAGAAAACATCAACAATGCCTACAACACAACATAATATAACATTAGATACTATAAATAATTTTTTCATATATGAGTTGAACAATATATATTAAAAGATACACATGTATACTCACCATCAATTATTTCAATTGGTATCAACATAGCTTGTTTTGTGTAAAACACCTCATGTGGATGCAAATTCACACCTTCAGGAATATAATGGCATCTACATGATTTTCAAATATTCTTACCCAAAAAAATGTTCCACCAGTTGAAACATCTACTAGACAATCCAACACTTCTACAGGATATGGAATTTTCAAAGACTCATCTTGAGACATACCAGGCAATTTTTCATAGTAAATACGGACATACATGCCTGCCTTTATGGTAAAATCAAATGGATTTGTGTTGAGCACCAATAGCCCATCCATTTGAATGAATTCTTGTCTACCAATATTCACAAAAATACCATTTTGAGTCAATAGGGGAGTCACATCTGAACAAGATCCCATATAAAAACCTCGCTTGATGACTGTAGTGGAATATTTTTTATGATTTTCATCTGGCCCACTTGGAGATAATTGTGATTTTATTTCAGAAATTGAAGGATGTTGCAACATAAAATTCCACTTTCATCTACATACACCATTTGAACAGGCACAACATCATCCATAGCATGTGTCCATGTGTCATTGGTACTATCAGTGTAAATAATTGGATCATCACCACAAGGATCCAACATTGTCAACTCTACATTTCTTGTATGTGACTCACCTATAACTTTGCATATAACAATTTGTTCTAAACCATTTTCTCCTTTAAGAACAACAATTGTATCAAAATTTGGAGCCTTTCCCTTAACATACTGCAGAGTTGAATGAAATCGGAGTTGATAAGGTATATCCCTATCATTAGGTTGGATCTCAATATCATTACCACTGGATACATCATCGTCACTCCAACAATCAGTTTTTGCAAGTCTATTTAATTTCCGTGACTTTTGTTGCTGTATAGACAATTGTTGCTTCATTTTTCGTCTCTTTTCTCCTTCATCATCCTCTTCAGCAAGTATTCAAAAAGATTCTTCCACAACCTCTAGAGGCAATGACTTCCGTTCTTTATGTGGCAATGGATAAGGGTCTGTACCGAACATGATCAAATTTATAAGAAGTAAAATTCTACAATCACGACAAGTAGCCAAAATGTCCTACACAGGTTACACGTGATCTCTTAATTGGAAAGAAAGCCTGGAAAAACAGAGTATTTATAAAGGAATAATATTAATACTACATAAATTCTAACCTTCGGTAAAAACCTTCGATTTATTTCCCCTTCCAACTAAGATTTTAGATTCACATCCAGATGGACCAAACTCATATCTGCATCAAATAATAAAAGGTGAATTTAATCACTCTACATATACAGTATCTGATAACTCATTTTAAAGGCTGCTTAAATACAAAAATTATAGGGTAAAAATGTAAATTATTTTAAGCACAAGAAACTGAAAAAAAAGAAAAGAAAAAAAGAAAAAAAAAAAAAACTAACTTACCAGTCGTATCACTACACCATCGATATTGCTCAGATTATTTCAACACAATCCGATTTGGTTTGATCAGATAGCTGATGGGTTTAATCAATTGGCCGATAAGAAGTCCATCACTACACCAGTCAATCAACAGAAAAAGTAAAAAAAAAGTATTTTCAGTCGATCACTAAACCAACAATTTTTTCATTGAAATATCTTACCAGTCGTATCACTACACCATCGATATTGCTCAGATTATTTCAACGCGATCCGATTTGGTTTGATCAGATAGTTGATGGGTTTAATCAATTGGCCGATAAGAAGTCCATCACTACACCAGTCGATCAACAGAAAAAGTAAAAAAAAAAGTATTGTCAGTCGATCACTAAACCAACAATTTTTTCATCAGATTTCAATGCAATCAATTTTGGTTTGATCGCAGACCTGTTGATGGGTTCGTATACTTTTTTCAAGCAGGGTAAGAATGTAAAAAAATTTAAGCACAAAAAAACTGAAAAACAAAAATAATTACCAGTCGTATCACCACGCAAATGATTTTGATCAGAGGATATCAACGCGGTATGATTTGGTTTGATCAAAGAGTTGGTGCATTGATGGTTCGAGCAGGGTTAGATCTAAAAATAGGCACGAGTTCGAATATTTTGATTAGGGTAAGATATAAAACGAAATAAGTAGTTTTTGTAATCAATATACGGTTCCTTTGCAATGCATGTTCTATAAGCAATAGAAAGTTGCTCTTTACTTACAATAGGCTCTGAAAAAAAAACCGTCTTCGAAAATATACAACCTAGGGCACAAAAAACTGGAAAACACACTCTTACCAATCGATCACGATAGCATAACTTGTCTTCAGATGGTTTCAACACGATCCAGTTTGGTTTGATCATAGACTGAGTGTGTTGACAGGTGCATGGATTTTGTTCAAGCAGGGTAGATTCAATACATACGCAGATTTGGTTTTAGAACATATTTTGGGTCTGGGTAAACCAGATATTTCAGGGCAAATCGAAAAATATGAAATTGGAGGGATTTTTTCATTGATACCCGGTTTCGAAAATTTTGAATTAACCTCACATCGTTACGTGCGCCAAACTCCACATTGTTTCTTGTGCAACCAGAAAAAAATTCAGGGGAAATAGCGGTTTGACAAAATACTTGATTAGTGGTGTTAATTAACTTTTAATTAATTTTTAATCAATTTCTGATTTGGGATACATTTTGGGGGTGTTAATATCTTATGATTCCTGCCTACGGCTTAGATTGAATAGTGTAATTCTTCAGAAGCAATATTATGCATTCTCGTAGAGGCATCATGGTCAATGCCAAAGCAAACTCCTCATAGCCCAAAATAAGCGGAGTCCCTCTCTAAAAATGGTGCAGTTTAAATATTCTATGTTTTCAACCTTTTGCAAGCATATTTTCTATTTTATTTTGTCGGAGTCCAGTTGAAAATCTTTAACAAATATTAGAGTCACATATATTAGCTATGGAAATTGCATAATTTGGGTGCCATGGGGTATTCAAGGGTGTTGAATTTACTTATGGATTGAAAAACACAATTTAAACACTTACAAATTTTGATTTTACGAAAAGAAATTTACCAGATTCTGACCAAAACCCACAGTAAAGTCGAAAACATGGAATAAATAGACTACTCTCTCTGAAAATAGGAATCCATGATTTATCCATTGTAAATGTAAGCATTGTGCATATTTTCCTCTGTGCTCACTCGTGTTGTGTTCTATTACTTCTGAATCTTTCGTACCCCTGGTACTGTAGTGCGAGATGACAAAGAGAAAGAATACTACCTCTGGCGCATCCTCTCGAGCTCTTTCTCACCATTCTAACGTTTGAGACATATCCTCCACCGACATTTTACCCTTTGTTGACCAATTGACCTAGGTCAGGGGTGAAATCTCGAACCTGGGAAACACTTTTGTGACAAACAGAGTGAAAACAACAGAGCGCGGGCGGATGATCACGTGGAAAAAAGTCAAACTAAAACTCTAGGCCGAGAGTTTTGAGAGTTCAAACTCTGGGCCGAGAGTTTAAAAAAACTCTAGGCCGAGATTTTGAACCAATAGTCGCGTTGTATTTAAAAAAAAACTCTCGGATGAGAGTTTGAACTAAACTCTGGGCCGAGAGTTTGGAAGACATTTTCTCGCCCGAGAGTTTCTAGTCAACAATTCCAGCACCATTTTTGCAGAATTCAGAAATGTGTCACTTTAACAAGGTCGGACTACTGCAAAACATGAGAATTACATGTCGGATTTTATACCAGTAGATTCATCATTCAATCTACTTTCTGGTAATATAAGTTTTTTTCAATTTCATTTAGGACTACTATTTTTTTCTATTTTTTTACTAAACTTTATCATTAAAAAATTAAGTGACTGAAAATCGGTCACAATGAAAATTCAATATCATCACAACGACGAAGCCAAATTTTTTAAAAAAAATACAAGGATGTTCCTTGAAGTGTCCTCTTCAATGGGTTGGTTATTTTTTGTTTGATAAGAGTAACATTGGAAATAACATTTGAAGACAAAAACATGTGTCGATAATGCACCATTTTCTAAACAGACATTGTTTCGATAAATAATAAATAATAGTTCCCAAGTCTTAAAAAACTCAAAATATAGTCCAGGATCAAGTTTAGTGTGTGTAGATTATGAGCATACAATGGTTTTCCCTAAAATGAATAACCATCTATCAAAAAACCATCGTCAACACAGGTCACTCATTATCCATACCTAAATGTTTCAAGTATATGCCGTTGGTTGACAACAAATTTGTCCCACGATATGTCCATAAAAAAAATTTAAAAAAATACAAGTAGAAAGCTAATTCAATTCTGTAAAACCTTTGTGCTTACTTCAATTTGAAATTCCTAAGGGAGATATGGGTTTGAAGAGGTCAAAGTTGAAAAACATAAAAATTAGTAGTTTTTGTTGTAAAAAACAAGCCAAAATTGTTTCCCAACTTCATGTTTGCACAACATCTAACGTGTAATTTTATGGTAGAGGAGGAGAATCATGGGCCCTTTCTCAAACTCTTGTAATTTATATGAGTGAGCATCTAGCCCTTTCTCTAGCTCTAGTAATTTTTGGGAGGAAGGGTCAAGGAGCACTAGCCCTTTGTCTAGCTGTAATAATTTTTCAGAGCAAGGTTCAAGGAGCACTATCCCTTTCACATACTTGATCCATACAAATGAGTAGCATGGGCATAGTCTCCATTAGATTTTTGGGATGATAAAGAGCATGGCCCTTTCTCAAACTCTTGTAATTTGACTGAGTAACTAGCTCTTTCTCTCGCTCTAGTAAATATGGGAGCAAAATTATAAACCAACTGAATGCATAGGGAAAACCTATCCCAATGATGGTATCAAACTTATAAACCAACATAATTCCCAGGGAAAATATCTTGCTTGATATTGCTATGAGATTCCAAGAAACGGTTCTTAAATTCCAATGCCACCTTAAGGCCTCGATATGGTGAAATAATTTAAAGCAAAGTTAATTTTACGCCCACATAATTAGCTGATTTTGGATACACATTTAAATGAATGAATCCCATATGTTAAATTAGTGAAGGAGACAGAAACCATAATTCTATTAATATAAACATAAAGAGATATTATTCTACCCAATTTATGTATCACATATATTCATATTTCTAGAAAATTAATATTCACTAGCAAATATATATGTTTTATGTACTTCGAACAAGACTTAACTGGAAAATGGAATCATACATTCATAATGACATAGAAATGCACATATTATAAAATACATAATCACAACATCACCAAGTGTAACATCCCGAAAAATACCAAAATTTAAAAAAATAAATTAAAATAGCAATAATTATCAAAGTCATTAATGCAGAACATATAAATTAATTTGATTTCTTAACTAAGATAATTAATAACGATGACACGTCATACTTCTCAATATATATGATATAATTGTATTTTCTATTTCAGATTTAAACGGATGCTAAACTCCTTAACGAAAGATCTTTTTATGATTATGCATAAGAATATAGTTTACAGATTTGCTTAAGTTATAATTATGACTACATGTTGTACATAGTTTATACTATTATGATATTCTTGATGAAGTGCTGACAGTTTGTATGTATGTTGACGAAAGGGTCCTATGAGGTACGCTGGAGTTTACTTAGCTATGTTTAACTAAGGCATTTGAATCCTGTTTCCATGTGCAGACCGCAGGTAAGAAATTCTACGACAACATGTGTTAAGAGTACATGTGTCTTTCAATTCCTCGTCAATGTAAAATTAGAATGCTAAGTACTTCCTTGCGAAACAAGTTACTGGAGTATGGATACTTGGTTCTAAATCTAGTTTGTGTACTGATTTACAAAACTCTTCAGTGTTATAATTTCACGTCATCCAAGTATTTGTTATAATGCTACAATTATTATCATATGACTATTGTCATTATTATCAAAACAACGATACCAATATCTATTGATAAAGCTATTAGAAAGCTTGTAGAGAATAGTGTTTATACTTTGGAACTTTCATTACGTTTTGCTTCTACAGAACTTAGACTATTCTAAGTCCTGAAATCATTATTTGATTATTATTACATAGTTAAAATGAGTGGTCTAGTGACTAGTGCTTGTGCTATGAACTCAGCATTATAGTGTATAACGTCACCAATTAAACTAAAACCTTAGGTATTACATCTATCAATTAGACTTTGCAATACATGGCTAGCATATTAAAATGTGTATCACTTATATATAACTATAGTCTCACACTATTATTATGAATTGGGAATTCATAGTTATTGTATGAAATCTATCATGTACATAGTATCTAATTATACATTTGCTTAGCTAGAATCCTAACTATATCTAAGGTCTCCATTATCAAATGATTAACAATATATATATATGGCTAAGCTTTATTCTATATATATTTATACACAAGCCTTAGTAAATGAATTGTTAACATTATAAAGGGACTATACAATCACACGATACCTTGGCATATAATACAAATGTTCAATACATAACAACAAACTATAGAGACTAATATGAAATACGATCCACGGGTCTAACAATCCAATTATTTTGATGTTGACAGGGTGTTAAACTTGGCATGCTTTCCAAGATGGCGTTGACAGGCCTAGCATTAACGTTGTTCCATGGATAAGCTATGTGGAAGCCTAGTTGTAAGGTATTCACGTGGTTTTTGTTTGAAATGAGTATCACAACAAGCTGAGCTGTGCCATGCACTGGCTTTCGATCTGCTTACTTGGAAAATGGTAGATGAAGTAATTAATGCAATATTGATTGCAATCGTGGTTCGATAATCAACGTGCCTTAACTGGCAGATCTCCCACAGTTGATCTCTGCAAGATCTGGGGTTGTGAGTGAAACCCTATCCACACATTGGTAAGTAATGGAAAAATGGTTTTCGGCATTCATTGTTGCATTTTTGGTGGAAGGTCATGGAGCCAACCGTCTGCTGCAATGTAGGGTTTTCGAGTGGGTTGAGAGGAGGACTCCTTCCTCAGTTTTGAACCTTGGACCAGTGAGGATAGTTGTAATAGTTGCAGGCTCACAATTATGTGCCATAGCACTACGATACAGCATGGAAGTTGTGTGTGGTTTTTCTTCTGTCAGTTGTTGAATTCATAGTTGAACTGGGGTTCGATCCTCCAGTTTGTGAAAAGATCTTCTGTGTTTAAATTGTGGTTGCTGTCAAATGCCAACAGGCTTCGTCGTTTTTACTGGTGTGGTGTGCCAAAGTTCACGGCTTCGTTTCTAAAGGTAAGTTCTAATGATAATGAAACTAATACTTTGTTACTTGTTTTTATAATAGCGTTTTCTTGTTTTGTAACCCTTTGAACTGTATTTTGGCAGGTACCCACTTCGTAGGGGGTTTCTTATGCATACGATTGGAGAATGGGCATGCTGCTACTGCTTCCTGGTAAGCTCCGGTGGTTCTTGAAACCTCGTAGGTGCCCTTTTGTATGGTTTTGATGGTGACTATTGTGTGTCGAGAGTTGGAACTATTCGACCTTGTTTCGGCAATGGTCGAGTGTTGAGTTTTAAAGTCTTATTTTGATACATACTATACATAGGATAGCCTTCATTTGTTTAAGTTTCTACTTGGCTATTTGATGCCTTACTGTGTCCTTGATAAGAACTTGGCTCTTGTTTTTGTGCTGCTAAAGTCAAGGGTAAAACCCTATGTAGTTTGTGGATCTTGTCCTCGTTTAAACGTTTTGGTTTATAAGGTTTAAACTTATGTGTAATGTTGGGAACCTTGACAGGTCCGTAATGTAAACTTTGGTATACTTTTTTAATGTGAAATGAGAGCCAAGGGTTCTCCTTTTCTAAAGACAATGGCTCGCTTGAAATGAAAAGACTTGTTTCAAAATTAATGGTTGAGGAAATAATTGTATAATTGTTATGTGATGCCGAACAATGATAGTTGTTTTTGGAATGTCCATGCCACGGTGTTCTATTTTATTTCACGATTGAAACCCTACCTGTAGCTTTCATTGGTAATCTTGTTTGTACAGATGCATTCGAACCCACGAACTAGTTCTTAACTCGTACATGTGAATGTTTCAACACTGTGTATGCTTTCTTACTAGAGTTGTAAACTATTGTTAGGTATTGATATTGAATTGTGCTTTTCTGCTAAGTGATGCTTACTGTCTTGTAGTAGTCTCGAAATGTTAGTTAGGGTTTGGAAATCTATAACTATTAGGCTCAGAAAAGAAATGTCTATAGTTTGCCATGAATGGCTTGAGGAGAAAATTATGAACTGTGTAAACAGAAACTAGGGTCTGTAATATCTTTAGGGTTTGATACTACTGTGCATATATTTAATATATGAGATCAAAAGTGATAGTTAGTGAAGAAATAAAATATGTATAATTGTAACAAATCTATCCAGAGATTAATTCTTGCAGCTGCTATAATTCTTGAAAATATAATTGCTTGAAAAACATGAAATGTATAATATTGAAATGCATTTGCTTACTATCTAAACTAAATAGAGTTAAAAAGAAATATATAGAACTGTGCATAAACATAATGTGTTTTTCTTTTATGTAATAATTAGATGAATTCTATACAACTATTGATACTATATTGTAATGTTTACTGTGTTTAAATATATGGCAGAATTATAACAAGAACACTACTGTATTCATCTTTCCAATCAATGGCATTCTGCCTATCACTTATCTTTCTTAAGTTACTTCTCTATACTGGAGTACGATGCAGATAACATCATGGGAAAAAATATAGAGATGGTTATCGATTCAATCATTTCATAAAGCTCTTTCATTCAGAATCATACTTAGATAAGAAAATAGAATAGTTTCTTCTATATGACTGTAATTAATAATTCTATTATACAGAAACATTTAACTGTAAACAAAATTAAGAACAGTAAAACCTGGTTGACTGTAGGAGAAACAAATATCCCAAGGAACCTGTTCCACCCAACCTATTCCTGAAGACAGCCAATTTACTTGCCTTAGGACCCCGACCCTGTTCACTGAACCACCAGGAGGAAGATTCTGTAGAAGCCTTCGTACATCAACTTGCAATAGAATATAGATTGTCCAGTCATCAAGACTCAATAGTCAAAGAGACCTGCACCAGCACCTCTTGTTTTCCTTCTTAGTATATTTAGCAGACTCATAGTTGCACTCTCACACAGCCTCCCTATTCGAATCTCTCAGTGATCACCTGATGCACTTGAGGAATATTTCTGCAAAAAATATTGTAAGGGGTTTCCTGCCCAATTCAAATTTCCTTATCTAGGCTGCCTAGGCATTTTAGTGGTTAACTGGTCATTAATGAGCTACCTACTCTCTTCCACCCACCTGGGGGATAATGCCACAAATTTAGGGGTAGTTGTCCCATAACCAACAGCTGGTGGTGGAGTGCAAATGCTGCCATTTGTCCCATACCTTCTAACAACTTCCATTCCTCCAAGTGGGTCAGTGAACATTCATTTAACAGTTCCCTTGGGTGTTTGACTCCTATTTTAATTTATTTAAATAATAATAATCAGTAATTACAATCATCCTTGACCAAACTTGGTCATAATTACAAAACTTTGTAATTAAAATTTAACATAAATTATTTTGCAAATAAAATAATATCCTCAGAATTTGGGTAGGTGACACCAAGAAGTCTGAAGAAGAGTCAACAACAATCCATTAATCAGTACAAAAGTGTACACAATTTCAATATAGTAGCAGTTTCCCACCACCACCCCACCTTTCGGATTCAAAGCCAAGGGACAACTGAATTAACTGTCCAAAATTGAAATAACTTTATCTCTTAACAAAAACCTAGAAAATATAAATAATTATAGAAAGATAAAATAAAATAAACAAGAGTATCTTAATTCAGATCATTCCCGAAATTTCTCTCACTGTGTATGCCAATCCTTGATCTTGTCATAGTGACCATCTTGCAGTTGTTTGAATTGAACTTGAACCTTCATAACTTTAGGCTCGATTTTCCTGTCTAACTATGACCTGATCAAGTTTGTGAAACCATCTGTCCATGTTGCCAATTTTTTTTGAAGACACTTAGTCTACGCGGACAAGCACAAAGCTCTCTAGTCTAAATGATTTAGATCTAGAACAAAACACCACATAATATATATACTTTCATAGATTAAACAAATTACAAAGAGTAAGGAATTGCTCACCTTGCAACTATGGTAGTGTTTCCTTGTTTGATGTAGTCTTCAATCTTCAACTACAAAAAAACATGAAACGGACAAGTGGAAACACAAGTAAAGTAATATGTAATATTGATCAATCTAAACAAGTGGTCAAGGAAACAAGTTCTAAAGATCTACCATAATTAATCCTTATGGAAAGAGTATGTATATTAATGTATTAACACAAATACAAATGGAGAGATTAAAACCATTTCCTTGACATTGCAATTTCTTCCAGTTACCCTTTTCCTCAAAGATCCAACCTTGTTTCTAATGGATAAGGGAAACTCAACTCTAGGAGTACTTCATCAGCATTTGGATGCTCTATCTTTCTTCATTTTCCAACCATGAAGGGTGAGCTTGTATATATAGGCCAAAGAGGATAGAGGAAGTTGAAGATTCAATGGAGAAGGTTAAGGGATCATCCCAAGAAGTTAGGGGTTCGACTGCCACCTATGCTGATTTGTTGGGATAAGCCTCCACAAGGGCTTCTTTCTAGAAGGCTCTCGAATCTTCTCTTTTTACCTTGGAACAAGCAGTGCCGCATTCTGTCAAAAAGCAACATGCGTTACTAGAGGGTGACACATGCTGAATTAAGGAAACAAGAGTCAGTGACGCACCTTATCAGTGTTCATATTGCGTCTGCAAGGATCTGACGCCTATTGTAAACATGCAGGATGCATCGCTACTTCAAAACTAGAAAATGGAAAGTTAGAACCTCTTCTCAGGAAATCTGGCACTAACGCTTTAGAGATTGGGGAAAATCAAGGGCATATATCTCATTACGAAGATGATGACGAGATTTTGGTGTAACAGAGATGAATAGAAGGAAAATAAGAAATAGAGAAGGGAAATATATTCTCCTCTGGGGTCATTCTCCCAAAGGAACCTTCACCATCAAAGAGGCATATTCTCTTAAAGCTCAACCTGAGCCATCTCCTCTTTCAAGTGCTTGGAAGCATATCTAGACATTAAATCTTTTGCCCAAAGTCAATATTTTCTTATGGAAATTCATGCATCATAGCATACTCAACATAAACTTCATAGGCCCATCAATTTTCCTTCTTTGTAATCAATAAGAGGAAAATATGGAAGGGCCTTCTTGATCACTGAGATTTCAGTAATCATATATGGGATCAAATGTCATAGATCTTGTGCACTACAGATTGACTAAGGGACAACATCACAAACACCAATGGATGAATTATGCCTTCAAGAACCCAATTCTAAATAGAATTTTTCATTTACTCTCGGGTTTCATAGTATGACATGTCCATAAGGAAATAAATAGAAGAACGTTCATTTCTCGGCAGCTTTCATGGTTAAAGGTACGATATTTGATCAAATCTGCAATTCTAGACTTGATAAAAATAATGAATTTATCTCAAGAAGACTTCTGATGTGCCCCGGAAGAGCAGCATGTCCTTTCCATAGAGGGGTTGAAATCTCCACCCTCTCTCTCTTGGGCTCCTCCTCCTCGATCAATTTCCACTCCTAGTCCTTCTACTTGGTTTTGCCTGCCCAATGAATTTGCAAAAATTAACTTTGATGGTGCTTGTAAAGGAAACCCAAGGCTTATAGGTTATGGGGTGGTCTTCAAAGATGATCATGGAAACATTCTTCAAACTATTGCAGGAAGCAACGGAACAGACAATAACAACGTGGCATACATTTGGGCACTTATAAGAGGAATTCAACATGCCATCCACCTAAATATGCTTCATATAATCATTGAAGGGGACTTGAAGGAAATATTATTGTTCTTAACAAAGTTGATTAAGGTTTTGAAAGCGGAGAAACTCTCCCCCATATGGCATCTTCTAGGACACTTGAAAATGCTATTTGCTCTCCTCTCTAGGAAGCTTGCTATCATCCCCTCTCATTTGAAGAGGGAGGAAAATAAAATTGCTGACAAATTGGCAAATCTGGGGGTCACTTGTGTCACTGAGGAAATCATTTGCTCGCCCAATTCGCTCACTAATCATTCAATATGGAAGGACTACTGTGACATGGCACAGGAAGAAAAATCCAACTCGGATAGGGTGTTATCAACTCATGACAGATGAAGGAGATGAAGGATATATGACACGTTTCTTGGGTAGGTGGCATCACGCGTGACCCAAGTGGAAGGTTATATGAGCTGATGGTGATAGTTATAAGCACATCACATGAGCCTTCACCACCCTCTGTTACAACAATGGTGTTGGTTTTAATGATTGAAGCGGTGGTCTTTAAGGATGACGCCCTCTCAATCACGAAGGTGTGTTGGCTCAAGGACATGCTCCTTACGCCATCTTTAATGCTCGCTTGTGGCATATGCACTAAAGCATCGAATGAATTATGGTGGTTTATTACTCAAGATTTTTCGGATGGAAGACTTCATTTGCAAATTTGGCCTACTGAGATTTGGGGTCATATGTCTTGCCTTCGGCTTATAGGTCGTTCTAGGCGGGCTTCTGGAAGACGCCTGGGTCTATATGCAGTCTATGGGGATATCTCCCTCACCTCCTCATATTCAGGGGTTCCCTCTGTGCTTTCTTCCTCTCGCACGACAGGAGATATGGAAGATAATTATAGAGGCAACTCTTGGGGCTGTAAAGTCAAATGGTTTGATGATAAGGGAAATTCCTTGGTATTTCAGGTTGCATCTATTCCTTCTCTAGCACATCTTACTTCCAATCATGGTGGGAGTCGCGTTGATGAGGAGAACACCAAGAGTAATATGGCAGGGAATGCTTCCAAACCAGAGAATGATGCTAACCAAACCTTCTCAAGGAATCTGTCGGGGTCACACTTGGATCTTTTATTTGACACTCAAAAGGATGTGCAGAATCTGACACATAAAATGGATCAGTTCAATAAGTGTCCGGATGTTTTGGTTTCTCTTTTTGATTGCCCTGAGATAAGAAATCGTACGAGTCTCATGTCCCCTCATGATGCAGTGCTTCTTGGTGCACCCATTCTGCTCTCCGCTCACATGATGGATGCCTCTCCGAATTTGGACTCTGCTTGACCTCCGGATGCCTCATGCCCCTATGGTAAGCTCTGGGCAGGTTACTTGGAATCTCCATGTTTGTTTTCTTTATAATGTTGTAGAATTGTGCTTTTGGTTTGGATGGGTTCTGGGTAGTTTCATGTTTTGTTTCAAGCTTTCAATGCCATCTGGCTTGGATTTTAATAGTTTGGCTATAAATATGCAACTATGGTTTGGGCTAGAAAGATGGGTTGGTGGTTTGAACACTCGACCACCAACAAACAATTGTAATACTCTTTTTGATATAATATAATTTTATGTGACTTACTTACAAAAAAAATAGTATTAACAAAATAATGTGGTTGTTGACAATGGTTGGCAATGGTTAATAGTGGTAGAGTATGGTTGACAATGGTTTGCAATGGTTAATAGTGGTAGAGTATGGTAGGCAATTTTAAATGGTTGACAATGGTTGGCAATGGTTAATAGTGGTAGAGTATGGTAGGCAATGGTTGACCATGTTGACCATGTTTGAATGTTATTAACCATGTTTGATTATGGTTGACTATATTCGACCATGGTTGAGAAATTTAGACCATGGTTGACAATAGTCGACTATGGTTTGATCATGGGTGATGAAGGTTGGCTATGTTTACCATGGTTGATTAAGTTTGATCATAGTTAACCATGGTTGAAAATTGTTTGACCATGGTTGGCAAGAGTATGGTAGATAATGGTTGACCATTGTTGACCATGTATGACCATGTTTGAATTCCATTAACTATGTTTGATTATGGTTAACTATTGTTGACTATACTTAACCATAGTTGAGAAAATTAGACCTTGGTTAACCATATTATGGTTCAACCATGGGTGATGAAGGTTGACTATGTTTACCATGGTTGACTAAGTTTGGCAATGGTTAACCATGGTTGACAATTGTTTCGCATTCATTGACTTTGGTTATCAGTGGTTAATTTAGTTAAACATAGTTGACTTTATTGAACCATGGTTGACTATGGCTTACAATGGTTACCTAAGGTTAACCATGTTTGACCATCATTGATAATAGTTCAAGATGGGTGTCAAATGATGATTGATAATGTTTGACCATATTGATGACTACTATTTAGTTACCTTATTGTCATGCTTATGTAGTAGCTACCATTATCCATGTATTAACTATCATTTTTTTTATTATTTTCATAATAATTTATTTTAAATCTTTTTATAATTGTTTATTTTAAATTTGGAAAGAAAATCATAAAATCAATTTGACAGCACACTTATATCATCTTTCTTCTCCTACAATCTAATACACTTGTGTCACTATCGTCCTAATACAACGTATGAAAAGCAAGGATACTAAAAAAACATCCCAAATTAGAAAATATAAAAACATATAATTAATTTGTTAATCCCGTCCACCATCATTGGAATAATTGATATTGTTGTTTTGCTGGGCACCGGATGGGAGTGAGATTTGATATTTCATAATCAAATAATCCAGGGCGGAAATGGAGAAAGTTGCGCCCAACTTGGACGTTAAACATTATTTTTAATGTAGGTTTTCTACTCTCTGGATAATGTATACCTAAAAACTAAGTAATAAAAAAAATAAGTAATGAAAATATGTGGTATGAATAAAATATTTATATATAATATTTTTAATGAAATATTTATAAATACAAAATAAATATATATAGATATTTATATAATAAAATTAAATCTATAATAAAAAAAAATATAAAATTTCAACTACTTTGATATGGCGAGTGACTGTCGAAGCAAACAACTAGTTATTAATAATTATTTTATTAAGAAAACATAAAATTGAATAGTATTTTTATTTTTATAGTGTTTAAATAATTAAAGTTTAGTTTTTATTAATTGGTTTTCAAAATTTAATTATCTATTAGTAAAATCATTTCATCTAGGGGTCCTGCCAACAGGCGGGGTGGTTGGGGCGGTAGGCTGTGGCCGTCCCCACCCTGGATCGAACCCCGCCTTCTAAGGCGTCCCCGCGAGCGCCAGCTACATTATCTCTAAAAAAAATAAAAAAAATCATTTCATCCAATCTTTTTATATAATAAATTTATTTTATCGTATTTGAATTTTGAAAAATTTAGATGTTACGGCTAAATCGTGATCTATCCAGGTGTGCACGGTGATTAATAGGCAGCCTCAACCCACGGATCCTCTTACCATGTAGCGGTTGGAGCTGAAAATCCCGGTGGAGGCTTCGGGCGTGTGAAGCTAACTAGAACACCCGGATGGGTTTTTACGTTGTCTAGTGGCGCAAAGAGGGGACAACAGCAGATAGGTGGAAGAGAACATGTGTCGAGGAAGGCATGGTATATTATATCTTATAGTGTTTGGACAACCAAATATTGAATAGGAATTTTCCATTATCAAACGCTTGCCACGTAACAATTTAATCTAAATCTCAAAAGCATTCAAATTACGCAATCTTAACAGAAATTTATTTTTTACACGTCCCGTTTTATAAAAAACTACAAGTCAAAGCCTTTAGGTGGCAAAAGCATATTTACAAATTAAGTTTTTCCCACCTCTCATATACTCCCGTTCTTTCTTACAAGCTAATGCATTATATATAATAACTTGTGTGGGGAAAATGGTACTGAGATATTTTCATAAATTTTTATAACATTGTAACTATTGACATCGTAAACTTCTTTGATTAAAATAATTTTTTAATAACATATATTAAACAATTCACCTTGTTGTTATTTGAATGTTTCATATACAACACCAATGCCAAGCCATCTACATATTCTTTTCATTTTTTTCTTCCAATACTAAATGAAAATCTTTAATACCACATATCTAAATGAGAATATTTAACATAAAATAATTTTGGTGTAATTCTCTCCATTTTTTATTCGGTATGGAGGTAGATACCCACGGATCCTAGATTGCATGAGGTGAGACATGTGTACTATCCAAATTAATTTTCTAGTTGTTTTATTGTGATAGTTCCAAATTTGAACTAGATTTGAGGATGAGACGAGTGCTCTCCATATTGAGTGCCACAAATCAATAATAAGTTATATGTTACTTGTTATAATCACTCGTTGTCTATGTCTCGGCTACATGTTATCAATGGCCTTATTAATGTCATAAAACATTTTATTTTTTATATTTTTTTCTTTTATAATTGTTTATCTCTAGTTTGGAAAGACTGCCATAAGATTAATGTGGGAAATACACTTGTCCCATCATAGTACAATATAGGAAAATCATAGGTGCTAGTCCACCCCAAATTCTAATATATAAACACCTATCAATGTAAAAACAACAATAGTGACCTACCTATCATGTTCACGCACCACAAGTTAAGTGGTTGTGCTAGTTTCGTATTTTAGAATTTGGGGTGGACTAGCAAGTATGTTTTTTCTTGATTACAAGAGGATTAGACAAGTGTACTCTTGAGATCGATTTCATGGTCGTTGTTACAAATTGGAAATAAAGAATTATTAAAAAAAAAATATCAAAATAAACGTAGGTAACAAATAATGATGTAGTCTAAATATTCTAGGTTTTCAATCTTTTATGAACATATTTTCCGTCTAATTAAATTTTGATTTTACCAAAACAAAATAAAAAATTACGAGTAAAATTGAAAACTTAAACTTAGAATAAATAGACTACCCCACAAGTAATTACAACTAACATAGAAAAAAAGCAAAAGATAACAATTACAACTAAACATAGAAAACAAAAAACAAGCAAAAGATAACTTATTTATGTGTGTGCTAATATATATTATAGCTAACTATTTCCGTACTATCCAGCATAATTAAATAGATTTCCCGAATTTAAAATTTTTAATATATAATCGCAGGTACATATATATGTAGAGCTATTCGACCTGTAAATGTAGTCAAGAGCTTCTAGAGCTTCTAGTAGTTCACGCTTAAGATATGAATTATTGGACATTCAACGATGTGAAGACGTTTGATTAAAACATCATGAACGATATTCAACTCCAGCATAATATGAATTTTAAAATAAATTAAAATGTTCGATTGCTTATTAAAATATTGAGGGCGCCTGTAACATGTGATAACGGCATAATTGAAAATAAAAACACTTGATTGATTATAGATACGATCAATAGCTACAACAACAGCAAAGTTAAACTGTCAAACTGAAGAGCTTCTTCAAATTGGTTCAGAAGACATGTGAGTTAAACTTTGAAGAGAAAATACTTAGGAGGACAAGCTCCCTCAAACTCATAGATTCCATTGACTAATGGAAGCCACAACGCTCCATAGAATACTAACGATCAATCAAAACCTCTTAATGACTAACGATATGATTCAGACGAAAGGCCAAGAAATTTAAGCCATTAATCTTGGAAATGAGATCCAAAAAGTTGCTAACATGCCCCAAAACTGAGACAAACGAAAGTTACCCCCTCTCGACAAAAATATTCGTTGTCGGACGGTAAAAGAAAAACGAGTCCGAACCAATATGTGGTATTAAATGTCCCTTTTCAAAACTAAATATGACAAAGGAGAAATAAAAGTATATGTTCGATTCAATTCTCACTATATATATAATGCAAAGAATATACAACTCGTTGTGGAACTTTCATTAGCGTTGCCCATCCTATGAAACAATTGATACATGCCATAAAAATAGGTTCATAGCACTCACTGAGTTAGCAAGACTCCTCAATCTGAGTGAGGAGTCTTGCTAGGGTTTTTGGGACAGCTCAGGCAGAGACCTCAATATTTTTATTCAAAAGTATGGATGAATTGCATGGATAGCTTTTGTTCTTAGTTCTTTATTTTTTTGTTTTTATTCAAATCTTTAACTTGGATGGATGTCTGTGTGCGGTAGTAACGTGTAGAGGAAGCAATGTGTTTTTGTTTACATGGATGGTGATATTTTGGCCTTATTTAGCAAGACGCAGATGGTTGGAAAAGGATGAGCTGCAACGGTTGTCGAGTTCTGCATAAAGGTTGCAGCGATACCTGCATTCTTTGGCTTTGTCTGCAATGGAAAGATCATAGCGAAAGATCACATCAAATAGTATTTTGGCTCATGCAACAATGTTGGTTATAAATTTTATGCCTATCGTCTCTAACATTATTTAGAGACATGCACAACAAATAGCCGGTCTTTTGGATTTATTGGCGTATTAATAAATGAGGAACATTCGGGCTTATTAATTATTACACGGAATAACTTAATGTGAATTGGGAATGCATTTGAATATCAAATTTGCAATTCCGGTTCCATTCTTCACACATCTCTGTACATGTTTTATAGTTAGATTCATCTGGATAAAGGTTTCTACTTTTAGAATTCATTGATAATTGTTTTACAAAATCCAATGGATACATTTCATATTTGCTTAATCGTATTCTTTGAGAAGAAATGAACTAAATAGTTTTGCATGATTTGGTTGGTGATAACACGACCTTATCTATTGCAATGTGAACTTTTTGTTATTTTAGGCTTTATTATATTTACTGGTTGTTTCATTTTTATTCATTAAATTAATTTTTTAATTTTATTATCTTTAATTGATCAATAGTTTTTTATTTTTATTAATTGAAACAATATTTAATAGAATTATTTGATATGATTTTACGACAGTTTTTTTATTTTTATTAATTGAAACAATAGAACTATTTGATATGATTTTACAAGATGTTTTTTGGTAGACTATATAATGATGTCTAACACAGTTGGTAGATTATATAGTGAACTTATGATATACTATATAACTAGCAAAACTAGGCCACAAGTTAAGGGTCACAAATAATTTTTTTGTTACTTGTTATCCATGCATCAATTAAGAGCTATTTTCATCCATGCATAAGCTAAGAATTATATATGCATTAGATACAAGTTGTATATCCATGAAAACTAACCGTTATTTTTTATGTTCTTTTTTTCTTTTTTAATTGTTTATTTCGAATTTGCAACTACTTGCATAAAATCAATATCTAGATTACACTTGTCTCTTCCTCGTGCAATATAGAAAAAGCACAGATGTTAATCTACCCCAAATTCTAAGATATATACACCTATGACTATAATTAATGTAGTTGTTCCAATTTGAAATAAATGAAAAAAATTCACTATCACACCACAACATTAACAACACTTCAAATCTTATAAAGAAAACATAAAAATATGAGTGTACAATCTAAATGACAGTCCATTAAAATATTAATATAGGTGTTCCAACTTGAAATAAATGAAAAAAAATCCACTATCACAACCACAACTTTGAAGTGCTATCTTATTTTTTATTACAAATTTTATATGATTTTGAATTAAATATAATTTAAATAAATATTGTTAGTTTAATTTTGGTTTTATTATCATATATAAAAATGTGATATGACTTTAAGCTTATATAGTTACACTTATTTATTTATGTAATATATTTTCATTAATTATAAAATTTACGATTGAAATATTTTCTAATAATCATAATCAAAGACAAAATTAATGATAATAAATTGTGACATATCTCTCCATATTTAATCATAAAATTGATATTCAAATAATGTACTAGTAATAATAGTAAACTCTTACATCAATCCTTCTTGTATACATGGATCTCTCGAATCACAAATAATTTTTTATTTGTTAGAATATGTATTTGTAAATCTTAACTTTATTTCTTTTTCTAATTAGAATACTTAAATTTTTATATTAAAAAATCATTTATGATAAACTACATAGATATGAAATTAACATTCTAATTAAGTAAAAAAATAGGGTTTGTGAGGAAGATCATTGTTCCATCATGGCATTAAAAAAAATCCACTTATTATTATAAAGTAACCACAAAATAATTAAAACCGATATAAGAATTGATTCTATTTAGATTACCATGGCCATTAAAGCCATCAAGATTATTTCAATCAATATGTATATGAACATTATCATTAAATAAAATTAAAAATATCAAAATGATTTCAATCAACATGGGCTTGCAAAGGGATCACCTTATGGAACATATTGTGCAATAATTTCAATAATTCAAATGCCTATTAAAATCATTAAGATTTCAAACATCTAAAAAAAAACACATGGGCAGCATAAGCTTTCTAAGGAGATCAACATGGGCAACCTGAGCTTTTTAAGGAGATCACCCTTCCTTTGCAATGAAAATAACCTACAATTAAAAAAAACCATATGCCCCCAAAAAATACCTTGACGGATAAACTACTGACATCTCATTCCTCTACACAAGGCCAATTTGAGATATATCTTAACTTCTTCGGTTGTTTAGTAAAAACATCCTTTGGCAGCTCGAATCTCTTTTCATAAGTATTTTCCAAACTAGTTTGTTCCCCGACTGCAGCACTTCCAAACAATGGAAAATGAATGTTTTTTTAGGTGAAGACGAAAAGATCTGAACTGGACTGGAATAGAATCTAAACTAATTAATGGCTCATAGGATTTTTGTTTTTAAGAGTACAATTAGCAAGGGGCATGGAATGAATGCAGTCATACATAATTTTTTTATAATTGCTAGACTATACTATGAAGGAAAACTTATGCCATTGGCCTGCATTACTAATTCGAACTCAACTTGTTTTTTTGAAATAGATCTGGAGGCAAACTTTGAATTTTGAATTTACCTTCGCGTTTACCATTTTCTACCATCGAATTTTGAAATAGCTCTGAAGGGAAAACGCTATCACATTTACCATTTGCACTTATTTTCCAACTCAGCCACTCCTCGTGATTTGATGGCAAATATGTCAGATCCCTACAACAAAATCCAGTAGAGTTCGGGTCGGTACGAGTACTGAACAGTGGCAAGCCCGAGTTGGATTAAACATGAAATTTTCCGTTGACGGAGCCGGTAACATTCCATGGATGCCCATACCTTATACATGCCATATTCCATGGAGGGGTAGATGGCCATGACCCTGATATCTTATGTTATGCAATGGATGCGAGATGGCTATTATACCTGATAGGCTCGCCTTAAAGGCGAGCCTATCAATTGCATAAGGATCGCCATCATTATTTTATCACAAACTGATTAATGGTCACTATCGAGATTCATTGCTAATGAGTTTGCTACTTTAGCAATCATTATTCTACCACAAAATGATTAATGGTCAACTCATTAAAAATTAATGGACTTTTAAAAGCAAAAGTATATATACTTCCAAAAAAATTGATTTTATTAATAAAAATGAGAAGAAAGAATTAGTTTTATTGTCTAAAATCTTAATAGTAGCACTTATCCCAAGTGGTTTGAGGTTTCATCTTGTATGTGCTTATTGTCTAAAATCTTAATAGTGGCACTCATCCCAAGTGGCTTGATGTTTTATCTTGTGTGCGCTTAGGTGGTTTCAAGAAGGGTTTCAGGTTTGGTCGAGATTTCTAAGTGGTTTCAATAAGGGTTTCAGGGTTTCTCGAGATTTTGTAGTAGGTGGTTTTCATATACCTTTGAGGTTTTGTCTAGGTGGTTTTAATATAGTTTTAAGCTAATGGAGTTCTAGTATCATTGAGGGAGTTAGGTTTAACATGTGTGACTTAAGCGAGGGTTGATAAAGTTAGGTTTTGTCATTTCGTTGGTGGTAAGGTTTGAGTTGAGGTAGTTTCGCTAAAGTTAAGTTTTGTTTGGTAGATAGTGAGGTTATTGGAGTTATAACAATTTTATTAGAGTTAGGGTTCATTAGAGATAGAGGTCTACAAGTGTGTGTTGTGATGGGTTTGACGAAGCTAGGTTTTGTTTTGGACTCAATTTCAATGGTTTACTGAGTGGTAAGGTCTGGTTCGGAGATGTTGAGGTCTTGATCCAAAGAAGTGTCAATTTTGCAAATGAGAAGCGATAGAGTTGTTAGAGGTGTGTCCGAACTAAGGTTTGTATATGAGATGCAATGATTTGTATTCATTTGGCATCCGAGAGGAGTTTATGTTGGAGGTTGGGTGGCCAAGGTCTAGGGTTTGCAAAATGCTAAAAAAGTTAGCTCGTTTGAAGGGCATAAGTGATTATGGTTTCAACAAAAGAAGAAAAAATTTGCATTCAAACTTGCAGTAGAGAGATAGTGGCAGTGTTTAGAGACAGATATTTGATTGGAGCAAAGCCAACATTATCTTTCCTGATATACTTGATGGGGAAGAAATGGTTGGCAAGGGGTAAAACAAAAATTTCAACCTTATGTAATGTTTGCTTTCTTTTCTCTTTAAGAATCCAATGCATAAAGAGGTAGTTGCCTCAAGGAGACCATCACTATATGGGGAAATTTTCTTTGTGCTCATTCCTTAAAATGAACAATTTAACTCTACTACAATAAGAAGGGATCTTCAATGTTGTGGGTTCACTTGTAGGGGTCACCTCTTAACCATTGGAAGCCGAAGATATTTAAAGGCATGAGTGATACTCTTGGTACATTTCATCATGTAATACCAAAAACTCTTTAGATGGAAGGGTTCCCTCTCTTGATTCTCATTAGCACCTATCTCCAATGGAGATCTATGAGACAAAATTCCCCTAGAGAGTGAAAAATTGGTTAGGGTTCAAAATAGAAATTATGAAATATTTACATTCTTGTGCAGATATTGGCACAACATAGGGAACATTGTGTGATTTCCCTACAATATATCTTCCCTTCAAGTGATGAAAGGGTCTTTCCATCCAAGGATTTTATGTTGGTTGCATATTGTAAGGTAGAGATTGACCCACCTTCAATCTCTTATCCCAACACATAGATGTTTGAGATATCATCTTTTCATTCAAGGATGAAGCATTAATATTTAATGATATTAGGTGGGATTCAACCTTCTCACAGTAAGCAGAATACCCAAGTGGATACTCTAATTTTAGGAAAATACTCTTCATTGACTAATTTTGTTGGAGTTAAAGTTATATTAGTCAATTTTAGGTTTCCTTTCCCTCTCAAGATTATCATGTGAAGGTGGAATGGATTCAATGGAACCAAATATGTAGAAGGAAGGATGTCTTGAATCTTTGATGGCATATGAAAAGTCTATTCTTCCTGTATAGAATGAGGGTCTTAACCAAACTTAACACCCTTGCTCTCAAAATAGATATAAATTATGGGTTTCTATAGATTCCTAATTTAGAGGGGGTTCAGACAGAGATGTTTCCAATGTTGATAAATCAACTTGGAAGGAAGTATTCAACGTGAAAGAGTTAGTGGTGGAGGGTGGTCTTTAGTCATGTTTTTTTCCTAGCTTGGGAGAGTCTATCATTGTTATAAGCTATGAAGCCAAGCCCAAATATATTGGCTCTTAAATTGGTAAAGTTTTAATCTGAAGCAAGGGTACAAAGACAAAATTCATTCCACTTTATCGATATTAGATACTAGAGTGGGTTTGCCCTCTTCCATCTTTCCTATCACCTCCAAGTTATTGAACTGCGGGGTTGCAAAGAGAAATATTTGAGTGGAGGTTTCTCTTTTGTCTTGGTTTCTCTAATAGGCTATTTTGGTCTAAAGGCATTTTTGTTTTTCTTCATCTAATTGGCCTATTGTAATAAGGCATAGCTAGGGTTTTATTAATAGGGCATTCATATGAATGCACCTTAACTTAGTTTTTTATTAATTCAAAAATATACGTAAATGTGAGTTGGTGTCTTATATTTATGTTTTTTACTAATTTTCAAGGGACTTACCCTGGCATTTATATTTTTGATCATATAATGAAATTAAAAGGCCTTTTCCAATGAAAAACATAAAAAATTAAAAATAAAATAACTAGCAATTTCCCTAGAAGGTGTAATGGAACACTGAAAGAAAAAAAATATGGAAATTAAAGTAGATGTGATGGTGAAAAGGGGAGTAGTAAACAAATTTCATGAAGAGATTGCTATGCAGTTTACTTTAGTGGTGGACTGGTGCAAGGTAATGATACCCACTTATTACACGTTAGTTGCAATGGACTTCCTGTAAAACATAAATCCGACCATTAAAATGAACTTTTAGAGGTACCTACACAACTTTTTAGAACATGGTGTAGAAAGATGAAACATAGACAATCGGATCACCTTCCAAAATATGGAATGTTCTTCTAATATTGGTATGTTATTTTTTTCTAAAACATAATGCATATGCTCGTGTTAGGCCTCATGTTTGGTATGTAAACTATCCAAATTTGTAAAAAAACTTATGTAGAGTTGTAGATAACTAGCGGTTCTAGTGTAGCGCTATTTTTACAAAATTTTCCAAGATAATTTTATGTTTTTTTTTAAATTAAGGAAGTCAACGAAGACCTAACATGAACAGGTCAAGCGCTAGGCCACGCTATAATGGTCTTAACACAATCAATTTTTATTTTGTTTAGTGCATAGGTCTTCCAGTATACTTGTGCGGGTTCTTTTTTGTTTTCGAAATAGGGGAGCCAGTCAAAATTTATCGCTGAAATACATGACCTATGTTTTATGTAAATATGACATGATTGCAAACAAAAATGAATTAAAAAAAAAAAAAATACTAACAATTTTTTTCAAAAAATAGATATTTGGAATCTGCATAGAGAGTTTTATAATTGTGTGCAGTTTCATTAGCAGTGGACAAGTGGAGCATATACATATTCGAGGTTGAATAACATGAAGTTACTGAACATGTTGTGCTTTGCTATAATGCAGTCCAAGGCACAAGGTTTGGCAATCAGAACTAGAACCAAACTTGCCAAGTCAATACACACAGTATGGAAAAAGACAAGCACACCAAAAAAATTTAGATGTTGGAGCACATGCGCATTAGTAATGTGTGTGCACTAAGAGCACGCACACACTAATAGTGTGTGTGCGCTAATTCTATATATGTGTTTCTCCCTTGTTATTAAGCTATATCTCCCTTTCTCAATATAATCCCTTCCCCGCTCCCTCTTTATAACCCCACCTCCCCTCTCTCTCTCAACCCCCCATCTATCCGTATACCGTAAAGCATAATCCCCCATAGAAAACATATACCATAAAACTCAAGCTCCCCCACTAAAACAAAATAACCCTTTAGGGGCGGTTTTGGCTTGCGCAGGTCTTGGTAAAACCCCCCATAAAAAAATTTTCAGACCTTTGGAGGCAGTCTTTTAAAACCGCCCCTAAAAGTCATGGAAATTGAACTTTTGGGGGCGGTTTTTTTAAAACCGCCCCTAAAATTCCTGAAATTTGACTTTTGGGGGCGGTTTTGGGAAACCCCCCCCCTAAAATCTCAATTCTCATAACTTTTGGGGGCGTTTTGTCAAAACCCTCCCTAAAAGTCATGAGAATTGAACTTTTGGAGGCGGTTTTTTTAGAACCCCCCCTAAAAGCCCAATTCTCATAACTTTTGGGGGCGGTTTGTCAAAACCCCCCTAAAAGTAATGAGAATTGAACTTTGGGAGGTGGTTTGTTTGGAACCCCCCTTAAAAGTCATGAGAATTGAACTTTTGGAGGCGGTTGTTTGAAAAGCCCCCCTAAAAGCCCAATTCTCATAAATTTTGGGGGCGGTTTGTCGAAACCCCCACTAAAAGTCATGAGAATTGAACTTTTGGAGGCGGTTTTTTTTGGAACCCCCCTTAAAACTCATGAGAATTGAACTTTTGGAGGCGTTTTTCTGGCACACGCCTTAAAAGTCATGAGAATTCAGATTTTGGAGGTGGCTTGTTGGAGCCCCCCCTAAAAGTCATGAGAATTGAACTTTTGGAGGTGGTTATTTGGAATCCCCCCTTAAAAGTAATGAGAATTGAACTTTTGGAGGCGGGTTTTTGAAATGCCCCTTAAAAGTCATGAGAATTGAACTTTTGGTAATAGTTTGTTCAACTCCCCCCCTAAAAGTCATGCAAATTAAAAATTTGGAGGCAGTTGTTTAAAACCCCCCTTAAAAGTCATGATAATTGAACGTTTGGAGGTGGTTTTGTGAAACCCCCCTCAAAAGAAATGAGAATTGAACTTTTGGAGGCGGTTTATTGAAACCCCCCCTAAAAGCCATGCGAAATGAAATTTTCAAGGAATTTTTATGAAAATCCCCTAAAATTCATTTATGTACGTGGGTTAGGTGTGTGTCATGGGTTCAACAATGCATCTCATCAAAACATTGGAGCTAAGCACACACAAGCTATTGTAGTGTTAGGAAGGGTGTGCATCATCATTCAACACCATATCCCATTAGAGCTTTACAATTGAGGCAGTCATGGTAGGTTTTTCACATCAAAGATGGTTCTCACACTCCAACTTTCCATGATCCATGTACTAGTACAAAATGAGAGATAAGTGACTAGGCGACTAGGCGACTAAAAAAGTTAGTCACCATAGTTTTTTCAAGGGATAAACGACTAAAATTGAGCAATTTTAAAGAATCCAACAAAAAACGACGAAGATAAATGACTAATTTAGTCACAAGATGAAATATATGACTAGATAACAAATGACTAACATAAATGACTAATTTAGTCACGGGAATATAAATATGACTAGCTAACAACGATTAATGTGAATTAGTCATTTATGTTAGTCATTTTTAGTTGTGTCACAATAACAATGGAATATTACAATTTAATGAATTTGTACAATATTTTACTAAATTTTTACAATGCAGATGGATTTAGAGACTCCGACTGTCACATCCACAATTTTTTGCTAGTCTCCAGCGTGAAACTGCGGTGTGCGACACTGCCCGAGAACGACTTGAGGGCTTGACCAACTCAATCGTTGCACCGGCAAACTACGCCTAACCTGCAGAACTCTTTTAACTTAACACTTGCGACCTGTTTACTTGTTTAACTCATTAACATGTTCCTACTAGCATCTCCATGATAACTAATTCTATGCACTTCTAGTTGGCTCTTCTCCAACTCGAGGGGAATCCTTATATAAGATTGTTAGCGATCGAAATGAGAGCACAAGGTGATTTGAAAAAGATAGCCTTAGCAAAATGGGGTTGTGGTTTTTAGGGTTTTTTGAGTAAGTGATGTAGAGACCCAAGAGATCAGTGCCAATATCCAACTACGGAAAATGAGTCAAGGTGAATCAAATGGCAAGTGAGGCAAAGAAGAATGCTCTTCAATAATTGGTCTATTTCCTTCAAAGGTTAGGCTTCATGACACGCTAGTCACATCACCCAATTGAGAATAAAAAATGGACTTTAAGGTCTTTAAAAGGGATCCCCAATGGGGGAAAATACCTAGCCATCCAATGTTAACTATGGACAAGGTAAATACCTTAACCCTTGCCAAGGAACCTGGACATATATCAAGACTAGGTCTAAAACAATAACATGAGACACAAAGGAGAATGTGCAAGCCAATAGATTAGGACACCCTAGGGTTGCTTTTAAGGTTTATATCCTTTAAAGCTTTTAATGCTTATATCCTTTAAAATGACAAAAATAAAAATAACAAAAAATATCATATTGTGGTGATCACAATGTGCATATGTCTATTAAAACAAATTATCATCTAAGCTTATGCTTTCATAGGTGATCTTCCATTTCTCTTTATTGGATCAAAATACTTCATGCTCTTCTCAACAGAAGATGAATTAAGTTGGGCACACTTCTGAGGTAAAATCCACAGGCTGATTGCCTGTAATAGCATCCCAAAATAACCCCCCTTCAGCAGATGACTCCTTCCTCAACAAATCCAAAGGGAAACTTGAATGTAGAGACCCTTAATGGCATATTAATCTTCAAAATAGGCATAAATATCTCTGTCCATGTATGATATGAGGCTACGTTGAGGACAAAAGGTTGATGCAAGGGTGTTTGGCTCCCTGCATATGTTGGCGCCCTCCATCCAAAAGCATGAAATGAGGTCCAGGAGAGGTGGCATGGCCCTAAATGCTCCCAACATCAGAATTTCAGGTCATTTATACCTCCGCTTGAAATCATTTTAACATTTTTTAAATGCTTCACTGCTAGAAGCTACAAGCTTAGCAAAAAATCATGAAAGCACCCACTAAAAAGTGCCTCCTCAGTGTGTAGTTTTGTTCCTTCAAAATATTTGAATTTTTGGATGTCGAAATTGAAACCTGTCTATGCCATAAGAACCACCAATCCAAATGTTTCTTGAAGCGTCAACCTTAGCCACAAAATGATATCAAAGGAGGTCTCCAACTGGTATATATATAATAGTGCAATCAGAGACTTTCTCAAGTCTGCCCCAAACTTTTAAAGACATGGGTTGGCCCCATAATTTCTTGTTGGAACAGGACGGCCCTGAGGTTTAGTTGTAACAGTGATCCGGATTTATGCAGGAATGAAACAAGATAGCATATATATATTGACATACACAGATACATTGCAAAGAACACAGTGATATAGTAAACACATATTCTATTAAATAGCGGAAATAGAACAAACTGTAAAATACAATAGCTAGAATGGTGGTCGCTATCTCTGAGAAGAGATGTGGCCGCTATGCTCATTTGTGCCAAGATGAATGCAAAGAGAGGATGAAAGGGCCTATTTATCATAAGCACGAGGGAAGGAATCCCAAAGATCCAAAAACCTAACCCCAGAAGATGAACCGTCATAAAGTTTGCGGCCCCAAGGTGGTTAGTTGAACGGTCTACTTCCTTGGGTCATAACTTTTGCATATGATGTCTGTTTGGGGCGCATGGTATCCCGTTGGAAATATCTATCCGAGGAATATGCCGAAGACCCTAAAATGGATAGGCTCTGTCGGACCACGATTTCCCGAAAAACGTCATTTAGGGCCTCAAAGCGGCCCCGAAAATTTGGGACTCGAAAAACTATAGAAAAATTACAACAAAACTACCAGAATGAAAAATTGTTTTGAGTTAGTGGAATAGGTGGGTCACCACCGATATCCACCTGGATCAATCCTCCCTCCTTAGGAAGAAATGGTCTCGATTGCGTCAAATCTCTGATCATATGTCGAACTATGCGTTGAGTTGAGCTCGTGGTTCGGCGTTTGCTGAAGCGAAAGGGTTGCCTTTCTTTGAAATCTTCAGAGGGTTGTAATTGTTGTTGCTGGATGCGTTGGAGCTGTTCAACAATTTTGGTTGTTGTGGTATCCTTGGTTTGCATTGGTGGGAATGGTTTCTTTTTGGAGGAGCACCTTGAATGCGTGGCCTTGCACTGCAAAGGTACTTGAATAGATGATGCTGCACTAAACTTCTATTTTTCTTGTTTCTGCTGAGTAAAGGGATAATGGGAAGAGGTTGCGGATGTCTCTGCGATTTGATGTTATCCTTTAGTCGCAATTGTGAATAAGGAAAATTTCCCAGTGTGGGAGATTATCTTCCTGCCCTGCTTGGTTGGGGTAGGTGCAACTATCTCTGGTATCCGATAGAGTTGTCCTCCCTAAGTGACAATGACATTGCGAGGTCGTGATTCATATACAACATGTTGCTTCCACATATATGGTTGTCCTAAAAGAACATCACATACTTCAAGTGGGACCACATCACACAATACCTCACCTTTGAAGGGCTTGATTCTCTATGGTAGGCGACATTGGTGACTGACGCAGATCCCTTGTCCTTGGCTTAGCCATACAATGGTGTATGGTTGTGGGTGTGGTGTTATTGGTAGCTCAAATTTCTTGATGACTTTTGCTGAGATCAGGTTCTTCTGGCTGCCGCTATCCACAAAAAAGTGTAGGGGAATTCCCTTCACCCACATCTGTGAGTGGAAAAGGCACTCCTCTGCCTCCAACTCTTTAGGCTCCTCTGGTTTAATTTGTGTGGTGGAAACAATGGCACTGGGTTCTGCATCAATGATCTGCTTCCCTTTTCACGCGGCTATGAAATTAGGTTCTGAGTCAGAATCGAAACTGGGATCTGATTCTGAATCTTTTATCTCAGCCACCCATGACTGCTTTGAGCGACATTCATCAGTGTTGTACCAGGGGCTTTTGTGGAGCTCGCACCACTTCTCGTTGTCCTTCTTTTTCTTTTTGTTACCCTTCTTCGCTTGTGGCTGGGACTAGTTGTCCTTTCCCTGCCCCGTGTTCTACGAGCCAGAGTTTCCCTTGCCCTGCTTCTGTGCAAGTCCGAAGTCACGCTTGTTCTTTTGCTGAAATTTCTGCTCAATTTTGAAAGCATATTGATAGGCAGATCTGAGTGAAGAGATTTCCAGGAAATCCATCTCTATTTGTATGTACCGATGTAGGCCACTGCGATATTTCAGTACTAGGTGTCGCTCGGAGTCCTTGATACCTAGCTTTGTGCGCAAGGTATGAAATTTGTTGGTGTACTCCGACACTGCTTGGTCCCTCTCTTGGTGTAGAATGGCCCATTTTTTGTATTGGTCATCATAGTTTCCAACAGGGTAATATTGTTCATTGACAGCATCTATAAAACAGGCCTAAGTGGGATTGGAATATTCAAACAATCCAGACTCGTCTAACGAGTTTTTCTCACAATATGTTTCCCACCAATTTTTGACATGGGGGACGGCCTTGAGGAGCGCAAAGACGATATTTTCCCTGTCGGAAAAATTGTGGACAGAGAAATACCCTTCTAGTAGATTCAACCATTTATCTATGGCATCAGCATCGATCTGGCCTTCAAATAAAGGGATATCAAAGTTAACTTGTACCTTGAAGGGAGTTGCATCTCCAGAATGGCTGCTTGTCGAAGGTGTATCTATTGCCATCAGCATGCGTCGAAGGATCTGGGTGAAATTATCCATCATATCGTTCCTCTGTCGTGTGAGGGATTCCTCGAGCAACAACTTGATAGGATCTATTGCTCCGTCGTATCTCTTTTCTTCCGCCATGGGAGGCCATTTGGGGCGGTGAGAGTGGTCTTCCCCAAGTGAAACTAGTTCGAGACCCAACTCTCTGTATCCTGACCTCGTCGGGGACATGCACCGAGAAACAATCAAAGAGCAGACCACTCTGATACCACTGATCCGGATTTATGCAGGAATGAAACAAGATAGCATATATATATTGACATACACAGATACATTGCAAAGAACACAGTGATACAGTAAACACATATTCTATTAAATAATGGAAATAGAATAGACTGTAAAATACAATAGCTAGAATGGTGGTAGCTATCTCTGAGAAGAGATGTGGCCGCTATGCTCATTCGTGCCAAGATGAATACAAAGAGAGGCCGAAAGGGCCTATTTATCATAAGCATGAGGGAAGGAATCCCAAAAATCCAAAAACCTAGCCCCAAAAGATGAACCGTCATAAAGTTTGCAGCCCCAAGGTGGTTAGTTGAACAATCTACTTCTCGGGGTCATAACTTTTGCATACGATCTCCGTTTAGGGCACTTGGTAGCCCATTGGAAATGTTAAGATTCAATATGCTAAGACAGAAAATATCAGCATTGCATTTCATTTCACAACAATAGCATATATAGGATCACTGAAAGAACAACAAGCACAACAAGCACAACATAAACACAAGAGACACGAATTTATCCTGGGAAACCCTCATGGGGTAGAAAACCCAGCAAAGCTTCCTCAATATAGATGACCAACAAATAAAAAGATGTAAACCCTATACATGAGCTCCTTCTCCTCCATATCAGATCTCTCCCTCACCTATGCGTTATTCACAAGTGAGTGTAGTGTGTGTTAAATGAGGAACATACCTCCTCTATTTATACACAACTCCAACTTGTATTTTACATTAACTAGGTCGGCCCCAACTTAATCACTTAACATAATGTGGCAGGGCCGACCCCACTAGGGTGTTCTAATAACCCCTTTAACCCACATGACTCATACAGGGTCGACCCCCACTAGGGAATTCTAATAACCCAAGTTACCACATTCTCCACGGAGGAATAAAACATCTCCGGATATACAATAAGGTCTTTACGGACGAATGCAACATCTCCGGAATAATAAAGTACAAATATAATATTCTTAGAAGTTACTATATCTCAACACTCCCCCTTAACGAGAAGGATATTATAGCAACATTTACAGGAGCAAGGAGTCATCAACATCATACATGATACATCTATAAATCATTGGAATATTTCTCAACATCATCAGTAACTCAACCAGTTACTGGAATATATTCAAGTCTTCAATACTGGAACATCAACATCTTCAGTACTGAGTCTTCATCTTCTGCAACACTCGAATAGATACAGTAACATCATCATCGGGATCACTCGATCAACAGCCTCATCGTCTGGATCAACCGATCATCATCATAACAGCATCAATTGGATCCTCTCGATCAACAGCATCATGTCATCAACTGGATCCTCTCGATCAACAACATCATCTGGATCATCTCGATCTACAACATCTCGATCATCTCGATCTACAGCATCTGGATTATCTCGATCTACAGCATCTGGATCATCTCAATCTATAGCATCTGGATCATCTCGATCTACAACATCTGGATCATCTCGATCTACAGCATCTGGATCATCTTGATCTACAACATATGGATCATCTCGATCTACAACATCTATATCATCTCGATCTACAGCATCTGGATCATCTTGATCTCCAACATCTGGAACATCTCGATCTACAGCATCTGGATCATCATAGCAGCATAATCTGCAATACACATGATCCTATTACGGGATGATCAATCCCTCTCACTTTAGGACATAGGTCCATGGACGATACAATCCAGATCAAATTCCAGAATGATCAATCCTTATCCATTTTAGACAAGTCCCATGTCTATGGACGATGCAATCCAGATGTACTTCTAAGATGATCAATCCTTATCAATTTTAGACAAGTCTCATGTCTATGGACGATGCAATCTAGATCTACTTCCAGGATGACCAATCCTTATCAATTTTAGACAAGTCTCATGTCTATGGATGATGCAATCTAGTCACGTACATTTTGAACCAAAGGTTCAGGGACGATGCAGTCCTATCACGTACCTTTTGAATCAAATGTTCAGGGATGATGCAGTCCTATCACGTACCTTTTGAACCAAATGTTCAAGGGCGATGCAGTCCTATCATGTACCTTTTGAACCAAATGTTTAGGGACAATGCAGTCTTATCATGTACCTTTTGTACCAAATGTTCAGGGATGATGCAGTCCTATCACGTACCTTTTGAACCAAGGGTTAAAGGATGATGCAGTCCTATCATGTACCTTTTGAACCAAATGTTTAGGGATGATGCAGTCCTATCACGTACCTTTTGAACCAAATGTTCATGGACGATGCAATCCTCTCACATACCTTTTGAACCAAATGTTCAAGGATGATGCAGTCCTATCACATACCTTTTGAACCAAGGGTTCAGGGACGCTTCAATCCTATCACGTACCTTTTGAACCAAATGTTCAGGGACGATGCAGTCCTATCATGTACCTTTTGAACAAAATGTTAAGGGATGATGCAGTCCTATCATGTACCTTTTGAACCAAATGTTCAGGGATGATGCAGTCCTATCCCGTACCTTTCGAACCAAATGTTCAGGGACGATGCAGTCCTCTCATGTACCTTTTGAACCAAATGTTCAGGCACGATGCAGTCCTATCACGTACCTTTTGAACCAAATGTTCAGGGACGATGCAGTCCTATCACGTACCTTTTGAACCAAATGTTCAGGAACGATGCAGTCCTATCACGTACCTTTTGAACCAAATGTTCAGGGACGATGCAGTCCCGTCACGTACCTTTTGAACCAAATGTTCAAGGACGATGCAGTCCTATCACGTACCTTTTGAACCAAATGTTCAGGGATGATGCAGTCCTATCACGTACCTTTTGAACCAAATGTTTAGGGACGATGCAGTCCTATCACGTACCTTTTGAACCAAGGGTTCAGGGACGATGCAGTCCTATCACGTCCACAAGGGACTAATTTCTCGGTGACATATGTCTAAGGATCTCTTTTAGAACATGTGTCCAAGGATAATACAATCCACTTATCAACTTAGACCAAGTCTAAGGACCATTTCATCGACCTCATCGTCGGTATCACCAATACAGGTATCCACATCATCGACACAAGTATCCACATCATCAATACAAGTATCGTCGTCATCGACCTTATCGTCGATATAGACAATATCATCATCAATACAGGTATCACCAACTATGCCAATATCCAAATATCATCATCGACCATATCACTCCCCCTTTCGAGGAGGGTCCTTCAGAACTACACCAAGCTAGTCTCAGAAATACTCAAACTTTACTTGAGATAGACGTTTGGTTAATACATCAGCAACTTGTTCATCAGTGCTCACATACTTGATCTTGATAGCTCCTTTCTGCACCATATTCCGTATATAGAAATATCGTATCTCTATGTGCTTTTACTTATCATGGAGCACTGGATTCTTTGTCATCTTGATACAACTCTGGTTGTATCTCTAAGTCAAATAGTCCTGACAACAACTTCCAAAGCCATACCGCTTCACAACTAGCAGAGCAAGCAACTATATATTTCGCTTCAGTTGTGCTACAAGCCACACTATACTGCTTTCTACTAAACCACGAGATCATGGCAGATCCCAGACAATAATCATCTACCCGATGTGCTCTTCTTGTCTGATACACTTCCTTCCCGGTCAGCATCTGTGTAGCCATACAAACTGAAATCATGATCTCCAAGATAACATAGACCAAAGTCTATCGTACCCTTTAGGTACCTCATCACATGCTTTACAGCTGTCAGGTGAACATGCCTAGGTTCCACTAGATATTGACTCAGGGTGTTCACAGTAAAGCATATATCTGGCCCGGTATATGTGAGATTCATCAATCACCCAATAATCTGTCTATACATAGTCTCATCCACTAATTTTGATGAGTCATCAACTAACAGCTTCAAGTTGGAATCCATGGGAGTGGCCATGGCTTTGCATTCCAACATATCAAGTCTTTCAAGATTTCCACAACATACTTTCCCTAGTTGAGAAAGATTCCTTCTGAGCCTTGCCATACTTCGAGACCTAGGAAGTAATGCATCAATCCGTTCATCTCAAACTCTGAAGATATCTTCTTCTTGCACTTTACAATATGTTTCTCATTTCCAGTCAGAAATAGACCATCCACATATAGCAGCAATATGATAGGTTCGTCATCCATAATGGGTCAGCTTTACTCTTGGTAAAGCCCAAGCTTGTCAAGAAACTGTCAATTCTCCCTCTGTGACTGAGCATCATTCACACTCTGTATTGAGTGATCTTTTTCATATCTATCCGTGCCATCTCTTGTCAAATGGGTCTACTGATATGTGCCTCAAGATCATTCGAACTCTGTGGTGTTTTCCTTCTTGAATACCATCTTCAACCTTGTAGCAAAGGTTGAAATCCGCATCACCCATGGTGATCATTAAGCTCATCAAATGACTATCGATCCTGGGTACCTGTTGAACCCATACAGATCTTTCTTCAATTACACCATTAAGAGAATGGTCTTATCTAGCCACTTGGAGCAAACATGTCGTCATGATCCTCTTCCTCTTTCTAAGAGAATCTTCTAGTCACGAGCCTTCTATAGTATGTTTGATTTGTAAGTCTTCTTGTTGAACATCCATCACTTGTTCGGTGTTCATCATTCTTCAAGATATTTCCTACAAATCAAAGTTAATTACATGATTAGTAATACTTCATAATCATCAAATCATGTTGACATGATAACCCATTATGCATATAGATATGATTGACATAGTTATGCAACTATCTTGACCAATACTTTGGCACAACACTTTTCCATATCTTGTATGCATATAGTGGCTATCTAGATGCCTTCCATCTCTACCAGAACATACTATCGAGAGCGTGCACAGCTCTCAGCATGTCAGCAAAGAGGTTTCATTCTAGATAAACAACAATGGAATGTTTTTCCAACTTACCCATCATATGCATATTAGTAGTATATTGTTCAATGCAATATGAATGCTTACACTATGCATGATATATTCTAGGAATACAAATATGCATACAAGCAATATCATTTACTATTTCAGAGATTCGAATAAAAACTCAAATACTTATCTTTTATGTTTGAGTGGTTTCCTCCTACTTGATCTCTATATGTCTTTGACCTTCTATTCATTCTGTACCACTATGCATGCTTAAGTGTGCACTAGTGTCATCCTCATGATATCATACATAAACATACATTCATTAGTATAATCTCAATACAATCAAAACATGATAATCTTAAGTATGCATGGTCATGATCATTTCATACATAGGTATACTTACCTAAGATCCTAACAAAGTAAGATTCTAACTTGATAGAGGAAAACATACCTGGATTATCAAGCTTGGTTATGTCTTAACATACCCAAACAATATCTTCTTTGTTCTCTTCAATGATTTAGAGATATGTGCTAGAACCTGCATATCTCATAGGTTAAGCATAGTAGAAAAAAGTCATACATACCTCGTAAGTAGATATTCTATGTGGTAAAAGACTATGGATGAGTCTTTGTCCCTATGTCATCATGGTCATAGAACTTGATTTGTCTTTCTTGATGTACCTATATCTTGTTAGCAAACAACATCATCCTCATACAACACCACAAGTGCATTAGTACAATCATAAGTGTCACAACCTTAATCAATGAATGCCTTCTATCATTCATATGCATTCATCATCAAACAATCATAATTGTAGTAACCTCAATAACATGAAGACAAACATATCATAAACTTAACCATGAACAAATTTCAACATATACCTGTATCTCCTCAAGTCATACCTGTCAGGATTTCTTTTAACCCAATCCACTTTGATTTGCTAAAACTGGATCTGGAGTTGGATTAGGGTTTGTCAGAGAAACTCTAAAAATTAAAACTTTGAATTTCAAACTTCTGAATGGACGGAAATATGCGCCTTACTAAGATGATCAAGCTAGCATACTTCAATTTTGAAATCTTCAAATTTTGACACCTCAAAATTGCCTTTGAAACTTTTGGATCTTCTGGACAGGATCCCGAACTAGGGTTTGGTGAAGCCCACCCTTCTTCCCAATCAAAAGGTTCAATCCAAAGCTCTAAACTTTGATTTTTCTGAGGAGCTTCCAGCCGTGGTCACAGATTTCAAAAATTCCAACTTTTGCAGAAGCCCTAATTTTCCACCTTTTCGATCAAAATCCCAAACTAGGGTTTGATAAAGCCCACACTTATGACCAACCAAAAATTTTGATTTTGATGAGGAACATTCAGCCGTGGTCTTTGATTCCAAGAATTTCAACTTTCTCTGAAACCATAATTTCCCATAGTAGTGATGATTCAAGAATGAAGGTGCTCAAAATCCAAATCTGTTTTGACAGAAATATTCACCTGATTGTTTCTGGTGTAACTCCAAAATTACAAATCCACGGGTTCTAAAACTACTTCCTGTGGTATCCCGACCTATCCTCTTTCCAACCCCACATGTATGACCTCTATTGGATTCTCTGAGAGAGAGTTATTCCAAGTGTCGCAACGTGACCTTTTTATGGGATAAAACTAGAGAGCGAACTTGTACGACGTGACACGTGTCACTGGTTCAACTTTGGCCTCTGAAAACGTTACCTAAGAAGCTAAAGTCCGTGATCTACCTGTCACATTTTACGAAATTTCATTTGGAGCTTCCTAGCCCAAGTTGTGACCTTTTTTCCCAAGTCACCTGTTTATGACTCAGATCTGGAAGAGGCAGAAACCCTAACTTGTACAGATCATAAATCATAAAGTACAATGAATTAGAGGTTTTCCTTTGGACACAAGGTACAAGGGGATGTTATATATTACCTGTAAAGGTTTCATATCCTGAACCTTCTCCAAAATTGTTTTATAGCGAAATTTCCACGATGATTGGGTTTTGCTATATAAAACCCTAACCTTCAAATTGTCGCAAGTGAAGCAATTGTCGTAAGTGCCATACCTTGCCTTCCTTCAGGTTAGATCTGATACCATGTTAATATTCAATATGATAAGATAGAAAATATCAGCATTTCATTTCACAACAATAGCATATACAGGATCACTGAAAGAACGACAAGTACAGTATAAACACAAGAGACACAGATTTATCCTGGGAAACCCTCATGGGGTAGAAAACCCAGCACAGCTTCCTCAATATAGATGACCAGCAAATACAAAGATGTAAACCCTAGACATGAGCTCCTTCTCCTGCATAGAAGATCTCTCCCTCACCTATGCGCTATTCACAAGTGAGTGTAGTGTGTGTTAAATGAGGAACACACCTCCTCTATTATACACAACTCCGACTTGTATTTTACATTAACTAGGTCGGCCCCAACTTAATCACTTAACATAATGTGGCAGGGCTGACCACACTAGGGTGGTCTAATAACCCCTTTAACCCACATGAATCATACAGGGATGACCCCACTAGGGAAGTCTAATAACCCAAGTTACCACATTCTCCGCGGAGGAATAAAACATCTCCGGATATACAATAAGGTCTTCACGGAGGAATGAAACATCTCTAGAATAATAAAGTACAAATATAATATTCTTAGAAGTTACAATATCTCAACAGGAAAGATCTATCCGAGGACTAAGCCGAGGACCCTAAAATGGATGTGCTCGGTCGGACCATGATTTCTTCAAAAACGTCGTTTAGGGTCTCAAAGCGGCCCCGGAAGTTTGGGACTCGAAAAACTGTAGAAAAATTACAAGAAAACTGCCATAATGAAAAACTGTTTTGAGCTAGTGGAATAGGTGGGTCGCCACCGATATCCACCTGGATCAAATAGGTTGTCTTGTCAGTGTCGCTATTATAACAAGTCAACTCCCTCTACAACATAAGGACACTTCCTAATCGGCTTATTTCCCTGAGCCTTTTACTCTCTACTCAATTTATTTTAATCAAAATAATGATGAAAAAATGTTACCAGTTGCTACACGAGGCTCTGTCATGTGATTACTGGTGGCTTAGACTTGAGGATAAGATCATTTACTGCTGATTTATATCTATATTTCCAAGCCACAAACTTTCATACCCATGAAGTTACCTATATTACTTAGGATGATGAGATATGAGATTGTTTCATGACCATTATTACTCCAATAGACTGCTATAATATTAAAATAGCTGCCCATAACTGAGGTATATTGTTGTAGGTGACGATTTAGTGAAAAAATAGGCCCATATGTGATTAATGATTTTCATCCTCATTGTTAGAATGCCAAGAACTACAGGGGTATCATTCCCATTATTATTTTTTTTGTAATTCCACACTTGGATCTTCCTAATGCAATTTAAGAGAACATGGTTTCATTGATTGATCAAATCACTACTCGATTGGACAATATATGTGATTGCGTCCTTGTTGAGTGGTGAGGTTTCAATTTCTATAAAATACCTAGAGTGTAATGACAATTATTGCTTTGTTATTTGCTTCCTGGAACTAATAGGGATTTATATGGAACTTGGAGAGGTCACTGTAAATGGTGTTTGGAGGGATCGAAATTGGTAAAGCAACCAACCTTCTGTAAAATGATTTCCTATTTCCTCTTTTGTATTGAGTTACGATTTGATGGAGGAACCTGAACCTACAAACTATCGAATGTGCTGGAATGAAGTTACATTTTGATGGAGTCTTCTTGTAATCTAGGAACTGAACTTGAGGTTCACCCAGATGAAAAATAATCTCCTCCTTTGCTATTGGATTGTAGAAAGATATGTATACTTAGAGCTTATAAAACTATTGAAAGTGGTACTATTGAAGAAGATAATAAATGGGATAAAAATACTTCCACTTGTATGAAACACTCTGTTGCTGCAGTTTCTAATAATATTATTTTGAACGAGCTCAAAATATGTGTCACTATCCAGATTTATTTCTACAGGATCGCATTGAGCATTCATCCTCAAAACTGCAATCGGGTGATATAAAGATTAAAAAAAGTACATTTCTCAAAAGCCATTACCAAAATCCAATAAGATGTTGATGACTTCCAAAAAGTTCTCCTCCAAAACAAATCTACACCATTATTTCAAACACATGCAGGTACAATTATTTGATAATATTTCTCGGTATCAACATTGTTATATATTTTTGAGTATGCTATCTCTAAACAACTATATCAATGCTAATACTCTAAACTCTGGTATCCATTCATTAATAACAATGATTAAATTTTTACTTCTTTTTCTTTGCATGAGTGAAACAATGTGCATGAGTGTTTCTGAAAAGATGAATAATTTTGTAACATCGTTCAGGGTCCATAATGCAATGGTAGGAATGAAAATGAGAGAAGGTAATTGTAGGAGAGAAAACAGAGAAAATGTTGAGTGAGAACTGAGATTTGAGGGTTTGGAATTTCTTCTCATAAGATTATCTAAGAATAAGAAAAATAATCTTGAAGCACTTATCGAAAAGAATGGGGGAGTTGTGCTTTCAAATCTGCCATGGCTCTCGCATGCACGTGTAAGAGGCATGCATAAAACTCAATACTTGGCTAGAAAATTTCCTATTATTATATCAGCACAGTAGGTGGGTTAGTTATATATTTGTAGAAATTATTATTGTTTTGTGAAGTTTATTAATTAACTATTGTGAGTATTTACTATGTTTCTTTCTGAATTATGTTAGTTTTTAAGAAATTTCAATCTGATCTAGGATCTTAATTCAGAGAATAACATGTACAGCATATCAATCATGGACACAATAATGCAAGCACATAAGAGACACAGAGTTTCACTAGGGAAAACCTAGAAGGTGAAAAACCCCGCAACTTCCTCAGAGATAGATAGAGTAATGATACAACCCAAGTACAAGAGATAGTCCTCCTAGCATCAGCTTCTCCTCCTCCACTAGTGCGCCACTCTCCAATGAGTGTGTGAGTGAGAAGTGAATGATCAAATAGAGTGCCTCCCGCACTCTATTTATACTTGACTTGACTTGCCTAATAACCTTTACTAGGTTGGCCTTAACTTAACCACATAAAATAATATTGACATGGCCGACCCCCTAATAGGGTGGTCTAATAACCCTTTAACCCACATGACTTATACAGGTCCGACCCCAACAAGGTGGTCTAATAACCCATCAAGTATAAGTTGTGAAACTTACAATATAAATGACAACACTTCCGTATAGAGGAATAATAACATCTCTATAGGAATACAATATACATATATGAAATACATTCTGAAGTTACAAATACATCAACACTCCCTCTTAACTAGGAAGGTATTTCTCGACACATGTATTCTAGCACAAGTCTTCTTCTCTGGATCATCATCACTGGATCATCGTCACTGGATCATCATCATCGAATCATCGTCATCGTCACTGCTACTTCTATCTCAATCAATATCCAATCTACTCGTCATACAAAGTTCTACAGATCCATCCCTTTTTCATGCTGGATGTAGGCCCACCACCTGTAGGTCTTCATCATCACTGGCCATACTGTGGAATCCTCGGGATTTATTACGTGAGTCAACAAAACCTCGAAAGAGCATCCCAGGACTGATTATGAGCACACAGATCAACCTATCGGATCTCCCAGGATCTTTTACATGCCACTGCACAACCTTTCCACAGCCACAGAGTATCATACCGATACTCATGATCATACTGATCATAACATTGTTCATGAAGCACAATCCAGATGCACATCACACATCACTTACATTCACCGGTATGGGAAGACACACTTCAACCATCCATGAAAGGCTCAGCACTTATATCTACGCCATGGGAAGGCACACTTCAACCATGCGAGAATGGCACAACACTTATATTGCAGCCATGGGAGAACACATCTACAACCATGCTCGAATGGCACAACACTTATATCGCAGCCATGGGAGAACACATCTAAAACCATGCTCAAATGGAACAACACTTATATAGCAACCATGGGAGAACACATCTATAACCATGCTCGAATGGCACAACACTTATATCGCAGCCATGGGAGAACACATCTACAACCATGCTCCAATGGCCCCATCCGTTATATCTACACCATGGGAGAACACATATATCACCATGTGAGAATGTCTCCAGCCCTTACATCTGCACCATGGGAGAACACATCTACCACCATGTGAGAATGGCTCCGGCAATTACATCACAACCATGGGAGAACACATCTTCCACCATGTCAGAAAATCCCAGCAATTACATCGCGACCATGGGAGAACACATCTACAACCATGTCCTAAAATCCCATGTGCATATGTGTATTCGGAAATCATCACACATAATCCAACTGATTATGTAATGTATCCACCTAATACATATCATCTCATATGATCATCCTGATCATCATCATAGCATCATCCTGATGCATATGATCTAGAGCATCATCCTAATACTCATCATACGTGATCATGCTGATCATCGTCACTGCAATGTCCTGATGCATATCATCTAGAGCATCGTCCTAATACTCATCATACGTGATCATCCTAATCATCGTCACTGCATCATCCTGATGCATATCATCTGGAGAAACATCCTGAAGCTCGTCATCTATGATTATCCTGATCATACAATGCATCCACCTAATGCATACCAAGTGTCTACCTGATACATAAATACATGATCCAACTGATCATACCAAGCATCCAACCGATGCATATACATATACATGATCCAACTGATCATACCAAGCATCCAACCAATGCACATATATATATACATGATCCATTTGATAATCCTGAGTAGTAACTGGAGCATCATCCTGATGCTCATCACGCAACACTTACATCCACATCCATGGGAAGGATCCTCCTCTCACCATGCTTGGAATGGCTACTACAAATGTGTCCCATCACTTCTTCCTTGAAGTATCTTCAATCTGAATAACACCAAGCCTCTCTCTGAAGTATTCGAACTTTACTCTAGCTAGTGGTTTCGTTAACACATCTGCAACCTGCTCATCCGTTGCAACATACAGGAGCTTCACTACCCCTCTCTGCACCATATCCCTAATATAGTGGTATTTGATCTCAATGTGCTTCGACCTGTCATGGAACATCGGGTTCTCAGATAGCTTCACACAAATCTGGTTGTCACAATAGATACTAGTAGCATCCAACGGGAGATCAAATAACTCAGACAGTAGCTTCCTCAGCCATACTGCCTCACAACTAGCTGAACAAGCTGCAACATACTCTGCTTCAGCTGTACTCAATGCTACACAGGACTTCTTCTTGCTAAACCAAGAGATCACACCTGATCCCATACTGAAGCAACACCCAGAAGTGCTCTTCCTATCTGCAGCACTGCCTACCCTGTCCGAATCAACATAACCTTGTAGGTTAAACTTTTGATTTGCATCATACTTGAGCCCATAATCAATTGCACCCTTCAGGTACCTTAGAATATGCTTTACAACAACCAAGTGAACACCTCTGGAATCCGTCAAGAACTGGCTTAATGTGTTCACTGCAAAGCAAATATCTGGTCTAGTGTTCGCCAAGTACATCAAGGACCCAATCATCTGACGATACACCATGACATCAACCAGATCAGACGAAGCATCACATAGAAACTTCATGTTCAATGCCATAGGTGTGGCCATGGCCTTGCAATCCATCATCCCGGACCGCTTCAGGATCTCTATTGCATGCTTCCCTTGTCCAAGGAAGATCCCATCTGCACTCTGCCACACCTCCATGCCTAGAAAATAGTGCATCATCCCCAAGTCCTTCATCTCGAACTCGGCAGCAAGCTTCCTCTTTGTGTTGGCAATCAATCTATCATCACCTGTAACAAATGGTTCATCCACATACAAAAGTAGTATCACTGGATTGCCTTCCTCAAACTTGTAGTAAAGGTTGGAATCTGCTTTACTCTTGGTAAATCCCAAACTGGATAGAAAGTTGTCTATCCTACCATACCAAGTCCTATGAGCTTGCTTCAAGCCATACAAGGCTTTCTTTAACCTGCACACATATGAATTCCTGTCATGTGTCTTAAAACCAAGTGGCTTCTCCACATACACTTCCTCCTTGACTACACCATTCAATAAAGTTGTCTTGACATCCATCTGGTGTATCTTCCATTTCATCACTCGCTTTGTATTTTTCTATGCTGCCATTTGCAGCATGCTTGGTCTTATAGATCCACTTGGAAGTCACAACAGACTTCCCATCTAGTCTTGGGACCGCATCCCAAACATCATTCTTCATGATCGACTACTATTCCTCGATCATGGCATTCTTCCATTACTGTATCCCGAATTCTGGGAACTTTAGATTCTTCAATAGATAGCTTTGTTGCTAGAATAAATGTTGTAGTCGTTCTTTTGTAGGTGATGGTATACGATCTTTCCTACAAGACAAGTTAAATTGCATGATTAGAAACATCTCATCTCATAGTTTTCAGAACAAATTCTTACACATAATGAAATATGTCATACAGTCATGCAATTATTTTAGCCAATGATTCAATACAACATTTATCTATATCCCATAACTTTCTAGATGCCTTCCAATCTCTACCAGAACATTGTTAAGAGTGTGCACAACTCCCAACGTGTTAGCAAAGAGGTTTCATTCTAGATAAGTAGCAATGGAATGTTGTATAGTCCCATACGCCACTTACCCATCACATGCATATTAGTAGTATACTGTTCATTAATGCAATTATTCTAATATGCATGATACACAACCTAAGTCTAGGAACATAAGTATATACATCTTTGAACAATATTATTTAAACAATCAAATATACAAGAAATGACAATTCAAATACTTATCTTTGTTTGTTTGTTGGGTGGACTCCCTCTCAATCTTTGTTTCCTTGTAGGAACTCCTGGATTGTGCTCCCTCTTGATCTTTGCTTCCTGGATTACCTATCCTTGCACTTATATCCATCCTCAATCACTATGCATGCTTACTAGTATCATCATTGTGTTACCCTCGAGATCTCATACATAATCATACATTCATTAGTATAATCTCAATACTATCAAAACACAATAATCTTAAACATGTATAGTCATGATTATTTCAAACAAAGATAATAAGCATTAGCATTCAAAGTTTCAGGGAAGACTTCTCTTACTCATGCATGACCATAGAACTCTTCTGGTTAGTAATATCATCAATCAAGATAAGAGACATAATATGCATAAACCCTAGATTACTAACTTCAATGAATAATCATTATCAATCATGCCATGTATACTTATATAAGAGATCCTAACACAAGGTAGGATTCTAACTTGCTATAGGAAAAACATGCCTAGATTAATATGTTAGCTGGTTATGTCTAACACACCCACATGATGTCTTCTTGTTCTCTTAAATGACTTGTGCTAGTGACCTGCATATCTCGTAAGTTAACCATTATGGAACCAAATTATACATACCTTGTAAGTTGAGCTTCTATGTGATCCCTAACTATGTATGAGTCTTTTGTCTTCATGTCACCATGGTCATATGTTCTTGATCTAGAACTTGATTTGTCTTCCTAGATGTACCTTTCATATTAGCAGACAACATCATCCTCATACAACACCACAATGCATTAGTACAATCATAAGTGTCAAAACCCTAATCAATGAATATCTTCATTCATAATTTTATTAATGTGATACGACAAGTCTAAAGTTGATCAATATTGTACTAACCTTAATGAAGACAAACATACCATAAACTTAATCATGAACAGATCTCGAAACATACCTGGATAAGTCATACCTGTCGAGATTGCTTGTAATCTTCTTATGTAAGGTCTTAGCCTCATCTCCCTCTAAAACAGGAACTTCTTCACTTATGCAGGTGAACAATCCATTCTCTTCTAGGATTAACCCAATCCACTTGATTTGCAGAAACTGGATTTGGAGCTGCATTAGGGTTTGTCAGGGAAACCCTAAAAATTAAAACTTTGAATTTCAAACTTCTGAAAGGATAGAAAGATGTGCCTTGATGAGTTGATCAACTTGGTATACTCATAATTTGAAAACTGCAAAGTTTCACCCCTCAAATTTGTTTTTCAATCTTCCGGATTCACTAGGGAGAACCCTGAATTAGGGTTTGAGTTTCCCGGAGCTTCACCCAACCAAATAGTTTGATCCAAATCTCTAAAATTCAATTTTTCCAAGGAGCTTCCAGCTATGGTCACAAATTTAAAATATTCCCATTTTTCTAGAAGCCCTAATTTTTCACCTTTCCGATCAAAGTCCCGAACTAGGGTTTGATCAAGCCCGGCCTTCTACCCAACCAAAAAATTCTATCTTGGTCTCTAAATTTTGATTTTGATGAGGATCATCCAGCCGTGGTCTCCGATTACAAAAATTCCAACTTTCTCCAAAACCCTAAATTCCTGTAGCCATGAATGAAGGTGCTCAAAATCCAATTCTGTTTTGACAGAAATATGCACTTGATTGTTTCTGGTGTAACTCAGAAATTTCAGATCTACAGGGTCTGAAAATTATTCCTGTGGTATCCTGACCTGTTAAATTTCCAACCCCACAGGTCTGACCTCAAATGGATTCTCTGAGATAGAGTTATACCAAGTGTCGCAACATAACCTATTTATGGGATAAAACAGGAGAGCGAACTTGTATGGAGTGCCACATGTCACTTGTTCAATTAGCGCCTCTGAAAATTAGACATGTGAAATTGCAATCCGTGCCCTACCTACCACATTTTATGAAATTTCATTTGGATCTTCCTAGCCCAAGTTGTGACCTTTTTTCCTAGGTCACCTATTTATGAATGAGATCTAGAAGAGGTAGAAACCCTATATTGTACAGATCATAAATATGAAAGTACAACGAATTAGAGGCTCTCCTTTGGACACAAGGTACATGGGGATCTTAACATTGACCTGTACGATTTTCAGATCCTGAAACTTCTCCAAAATGAATTTATAGCGAAAGTTCTACGATGACTGGTTTTTTCTATATCAAGCCCTAGCTTCGCAAGTGCAACAAGTGTCATGAATGCCATACCATGCCTTCTTTCAGGCTAGCTTTGATACCATGTTATTTTTTCAGAAATTTCAATCTGATATAGGATCTTAATTGGGAGAATAACATGTACAACATATCAATCATGGACACAATAATGCAAGCACACAAGAGACACAGAGTTTCACTGGGGAAAACCAAGAAGGTGAAAAACCCTGCAACTTCCTCAGAGATAGATAGAGAAATGATACAACCCAAGTACAAGAGATAGTCCTTCTAGTAGTAGCTTCTCCTCCTCCACTAGTGCACCACTCTCCAATGAGTGTGTGAGTGAGAAGTGAATGATCAAATAGAGTGCCTCCCGCACTCTATTTATACTTGACTTGACTTGCCTATTAACCTTTACTAGGTCGGCCTTAACTTAACCACATAACATAATGCTGATAGGGCTGACCCCCAATAGGGTGGTCTAATAACCCTTTAACCCACATGACTTATACAGGGCCGACCCCAACAAGGTGGTTTAATAACCCATCAAGTATAAGTTACGACACTTACAATTGAAATGATGACACTTCCATATAGAGCAATAATAACATCTCTATAGGAATACAAACACTTCCATATAGAGGAATAATAACATCTCTATAGGAATACAATATACATATATGAAATACATTCCAAAGTTACAAATACATCAACAAATTATACATCATGTAGCATCTATATTTATGGATCATGTATTGATTATTTTACATCTGATGGATATCCCCTATGTTGTGCTATTTTTCAAGGATTTTCTCTCAAGTGTTGTGCTCTATTATTCTTGGGTGATTTCTATATAAAGGCGTATGTTTCTTCTATTGCGCATTAGTGCAGTTCCCTAGTGATGGTTTATCTTCTCTTTGAGCATATTTAGGCTTTGTTGATTTAAGGTTTGTCGGTTGAATCCATTTGATCCTTTCTCTCTCTTATGGATCTCAATGTATGTAAATGAGTTCCTTCAAAAATGGGGGAGACTTGAAAAATTCTCTGCATGCCTGGATAAAAGGAAACAAAACTAAACATGGATAAAAAATATGCTTTTATTTGGAAAGAAGAAATTTCAACCTCTATATACGTGGGCATTTGTGAACTGTTATGTCTACAAACTTGAGTTATAAGTAGGTGGGAGTTATAAATATATCTGGCTTCAATGTCTTCCTTGTATATATATAGATGATTGGAGCCAGTTGTATGCCATACTATTATGTTAAAAAATTGAAGAGGTTGCCACAATCTTTTGCAACCCCCTGAGATCATAGCAACCTAGGTTTATTTATGTCCTGAAGACTCTCTCCTAGACTTTATGTCCACAATATATGCTGCCATAAGGTGATTCTAGATTCTTCCTATTCATACCAAGGACAGTTCACTACCATAACACTGGTGGAAGATCTGTGTTCTCAAACTTTAGATTGTTCATACAAATGTGGTTTAAATCTGTAAAACATAGCAAAAAGGTACAGGTTCTATCTCAACTGGGAATCAGTAAGCAATATCAGAGATATTGAGATGAGAAGGTATGAAATGATATTCCAAGGAGACCATTAAAAATTGTAGTCAATTTATAAATTTGTTACTCTTGTTATTGAATTTCAAGTCTAGAGTCAATCCCATGTTGAGGGGATTGTCTTATCTGAGTTGACTCTAAGTCTGACTACATTGCTTGAGACTTAATTCAAATTAATACCAAGGCATTAATAAACAGATCTTCTACAAGTTGAGTAATCAAAGGGACAAATAAAAGGGAGGCCAACAATTTATGTTCCACCATACATCTTCCAGTTATTCCAGACAATCCCCGTTGCCTTCTGTTGTATTCCTATTCAATTACTAGCATCCTTCCATGTGATATTGCATAGTTTCCAATGTGCAAAAGTTGTATGATGCACGAGTCCAAATATTTAAATGACAAATAATTCAGGCAATTGGAAATCTCTATGACTTTGATTTAATTCAATCACCTGGGAAACAACAATTCTATAAGAACAATTTATTATGTGGAAAACTTGAAATGGCCAAGATATCCCATTCACATGAAAAAGATTTCATTTTTAGGGCCAATGCAAATGTTTTGGTATAAGACCCTCAATTTTAATCATAAAACTGTGCCCTATTCATTGAAATCTATCCCTAGTAATTGAAACCTAAAAACATCAATCATATCCCACTGATGAGTTAAATATTCCCTATGGAGGGTATGTGTGGTGGTTTGAGGATTGCACATGGACACCATCTTGCTTGAATCACAACAAAGATTCCCTATATGGGGTCTATCTAATTCCCTAGGGCCTTGTGCATAGCCCATGAGATATAAGAATTTTTTATGGTGTAAGAATCTATATTTTAAATTTGGACAATGGCTTAGACCATCTGAACCATCTTTGGAGTGCCAAACCATGAAATTAACACCATACTCCTTTTACATGGAATGGATTTTAGGAACTAGACCTAGTGGCTCAATCCCATATATGGATAGGACATCTAACTCATATGATAAATATACCCTATGTTGGGGCTATATGGTTATTTAAGGCATCATGCATGGCCCTTGATCCCTAAATACCATGGATTAGGAATTCAAAATTATTTTCAGATTGTTATACCTTTAAAAATACCCCCCTTACATGATAAATATTTTGTATCCATGGATTAGTTGTGGATTTGGGCCTTATGCATGGCCCTTCAACCTCACAAACTAGTGTTGTGATATAAGACCCGGAATATTTGCCATATACCATGGCATATGTTTGAAGAACCATCCATGGTATATTAAACCTCAAAATGGCCATGATAACTTTCTCATATGGGAAATGTTTACTATGTGGATCTTGTGTCATGTTATTTGTCCCTATGGATAGCCCATCAATTATGTACACAAATACTATCACTTAATACTCTCCCTTTTGTCCCAAAAGAATGGATTAGACCTTGACAACTATTCATGGTCTGTTAAACCTCAACATCAACATGATATCTTACTTGTATTCTAAATTTTCCTTATTTATGGATCTTATGGAGGAATTATGCACCATGTAGGACCCATAAGTTTCATAGACAAAATTTATGAATTAAGACCCCAACTTTGGCCCTATAACAAGAAATAGACCTTAAGAATCATGTACATCCTTGAATCCATTATGTCATTAGTATCACCTTAGAATGTAATTTTTGGCCCTAAACTTTGGAAAATTCTATGGAAACAATCCATATTGTACTTAACAATATTAAAACAGGAATCAAATCCTACTTGCAAGCCAAACATCCCCTAGATCCTAGCTTGATGCCATACATATAAAACATAAGACCTATATAAAAATGTTATGGACTAAAAATCCAATATTTTTACCTTGGAATAATATATAAGAACAATTTATTATGTGCCAAACTTGAAACGCCAACATATCCCATTCATAGGACAAATATTTCATTTTTAGGGCTAGTGCAAATGTTGGGGTATAAGACCCTCAAATTTTAACATAAAATTGTGCCCTATTCATTAATAGATATCCCTAGTAATTGAAACCTATGACCATCGATCATATCCCACACATGGGTTAAACATTCCCTATTGAGGGTATGTGTGGTGATTTGAGGATTTCACATGGACAATATCATGCTTTCACAACAAAGATTCCATGTATGGGGACTATCTCATTCCCCAAGTCCTTGTGCATATCTCATGAGTTATAGGAAATTTTATGGTGTAAGAATCTATATTTTAAAGTTGGAAAATGGCTTAGGCCATCAGAACCATATTTAGAGTGCCAAACCATGAAATTAGCACCATAGTCCTTTTACATGGAATGGCTTCTAGGAACTAGCCCTAGTCACTCAATCTTGGAAATAGATAGGAAATCTAACTCATATGCTAAATATACCTTATTTTGGGACTATATGGTGATTTAGAAAATCATGCATGGCCCATGATCTCTAATGAAAATTGAATGGCCTTAGATCATAGTTGCAAACCTCAAACCATGGACTAGATCCCAATCACTATCCACGGTGTAACAAATCTTAAAATAGAAATCATAGCATGCTCAGACGATGTCTTGGGGGGCCATGCATGACCATTAATCCTCAAAGGAAAATATAATCCTAAGAATATGGATTTCCTTTTTGAATAAATTTTCCTTTAGAAACAAAAATCTAAAAAAAAAGGCTGACACAAGTAAAAACACACCATATTTCACTATATTTATTTTTATTTTTTAACTTTTGATTTAGATTTAAATATTATTGATAAAACCTTTGAATTAATTTAATTTTAGAGTTATTTACCCTTTTCTAAAACTAACTCGATTATAAATGAAATTAAAAAAACAAATTCCAAATTAAAAATAATACAATACTTTACAAATAAAAATATCTATAAAATATTGTAAAATATAAAAAAACATATTTTATCATTAAAAAAAATTAAAAACTAAGTAATTCCCGCCCATGTTGATCTTTTATCCCCAATTTTAATCTTTCCCGTGTCTTTTTTTTTCCACTTCCATTTCTCACATTCATTCCCTTTCCCTCTTTTAATTTTCTACGGCTCAATATTGTCAATCCTACATGAATGGCAGAGGAGAAGACTAGGCCTCGACCTTCACTAGATTTGGTACCAGAAGATGAATGAGAGGTTGTGAATAATGATGGCTTTGTCTAGAAAACACAAAATGACAAGCACATTGCTGGTACTTCCAATCTCATCAACATCATAACCATCAACAATGATCTGTGTTTCAAGCCACATCGCGTACTAAAAAAGACAACTCTGCTAAACCTTAAACCTTAAATCCAGATATGCACAAGAAATCAAAAATTGGGAGTCACTTAAAGAAAACCCCTATAACTTTCAGGCCTCATAGAAAGTGTCACAAATGCCAAGGTAACACATTTCACGAGGTTGAAAGAGGATATTGAAAAAAATAAAGCAAGTCTCCAAATTGAGTTCTATTGTCAATCGATGACTCTAAAGAAATGGACAATGAAAGGTAGAGGAGATATATATATATTTTTTTGTTGAATATACCATTGCCGATCTCGTAGCCTCCATCATGGAAGAAGGTCAGTGGCCCACAGCCTCCTCCCTCAACATGAACAAGGAGGCCACAGCCCAGGAGGCCCTCGAGATGTTCATCAAGTTGGCAGGTACAGAGCTGTGGTTCCTCCGCAGGGAGATCGTTAACGTGGTCGGAATCATGTTGTAGATCACTGAGGGTGAGACCTTGGACAAGGGAACTCTACATCTCGCCATATAGTTCATTATTAACCTCGCAGAGGACCGGGAACATGCCCTTGGAATGATTCATAATCTCCCACAGTTTATCGGTAGGATTTTTTCTATTCTTATGAAAATGCTTCTCGACATTGAGGATGAACCTGCCTGGCATGCTGCCAATACCGAGGACGAGGATGCTGGTGAATCAAGTAATTACAGTGTTGGTCAAGAGTGCTTGGATCTTTGGTCATTTCTCTAGTTGGAAACACCATCGTTCACATTGCCTCTAAGTTGCTTCCTGTTTTTTTGGCCAATCCTGATTGGCAGAAACATCATGTTGCTCTCATCACTCTCACTTAGATCACAGAAGGTTACACTAAGGTATTCCCACATCTAATCCTGTTCTTTGTTCTTTCACCCTATTTATTTAGAAATTTGATTCAAGAAACACACACCAATATCAGCTGCTACGCCACATAACATGGACTTCCTCTGGCTTGGGTTTTGGGCCTGATGCTTTTATCTATTGTGCCAAAATTTCCCTACATTTGGACCCAGCCTCATCCCTTTTTGACATACCGATCTTAGCTCTACCTCCTTTTGATATTCTAATCCCAGCATCATCCTTTTGGCATGTCAATCTTTGCTTTGCCTCCTTTTGACATTTCCAATCCCAACGTCATCCCTTTTGACATCACAGTTAATGATGGTCCCAATAGATTTTTTTTAACATTTGGTATAGAATGAATGGATGGATGATTTTTTTTAGCCACTGGCTCTGGTGTATTGGTCTATTGGATTTTGAGAATAGATTAATGCCCAACTCCTATAGCCTCCGCTGGTGCATTATTAAACTTCCTCCCAATATCTTCACCATATCTATTATGAAAATATCGACAATATCCTCCTAATAATATATTCTTTTTTCTACCCATCCACTCTAAATTACAATACCTTTTGCCCTTCTTTCCTTCAAATCTCCCTGCAAAACTGGAGCAATCCGAGAATGAAACCCTAGTCTATCTTTGCATTCCTTCTCTTAGCCCTTCCTTAAGTTCGAGTATTTTAATGATGTCTCCATGCTTAGTATTTCTTTTGCAGCAACATGATCATCACTAATAGCCTCTCTACGAATCCGCATCTCAATGTTTGCACACAATTTTTTGAAGGCATCTCCCAGCTGATTTGAACAGTCAAATGCCAAAACTATTTTGACCCACTATTTACGCCGCCTGTTTCTTTGATATGAAATCTTTTATTCTCCCAAATTGCAAGGTATCAACAAGCTAGATAAGTTTTTTGCAAACATGTTGACAAATTACCAGCAATATATTATGCCCTGAGTGGATCCCCTATGTTGTGGGAGCCTCATACCTAACATTAGAATAATTATAAAGTAATCAAGCAACAAAATAAAAAAAAATGAGACCCTATATGTAAAACGGGATGTGAAAATACCAGCGACCATAAGAAAGGAGTAAATTTTTTATTTTTATCCCAGTGACTATATTTTTATCATTTCCTTAGATTCCATCCCACAATATTCTTTTAATACTGATGTCATACCACCACCACTAACTCATTCATGTAGTATCCACCCATAAGAAAAAATTAAACTTGTTTTCTGACTTTAAAAACTCTTAACCTATTCATTCAACCAACCACCACAAAGTAAATCATACTCTACTAACGCCAAATTTTATCAAAAGCAACTAACTCCAATCCCAACATGCAAGTTAACTCAACACAAAAACAACACAACTACTCTACCACTTTGCACACAGTCAACTGTGCGAAACCAAAGAACATCTAACCATCTAAACACTTTACTTGTAACTACAAATGTCTACCTCACACATTCGTTCATTGTTCCGGGCCATAATATGGTTTCCAATGACTACCATTCACTAAGCCCCATCGGAATATCAAATATCTGTCTTTTCGGGCAGAGTGCTACCAGTCACTTGAAAACCCCCATGGTTGCGGTTATAATTCCTTTTTCCTTATAGGTTACCAGAAACCCTAGGCTATCCTGAGGGAAGGCTTCGGGTCATCCGTGATATCGATAATTGGGATCCCAGCCTTATCATGAACTTTATAGGCCTCCAGAACCTACTCTACAGTTCCCAGGCTCTCTTTCTAGAAATCAGAGGCAGACTCATCACTCTCATAAAGTTTATTGATTTGACACTTGTCTGGAAGTTGGCTTCCAAAGGAATTAAGAGATTATTACAAAATTTTCACTTATGTCAAATGTGTTCAAAACACTTGTCTAAACTAGAGAAAACACTTTAAGTTGAAATTGTATTAGGAAAAAGGTATTTGTAAGCATGCCACATAAGATGCACAATAGTCAAGGGGATTGGGAAACTACATACTATGAAAAAAGGCTAGTCATCTTCAATCAAGAACTCATAAACAAGCTATAAAAAATTGAAAACCATAACTATCTGTAGTTGTCCTTTCTATGTCAAATCTACAGAGAAAATGCCCTTCTACATGGGATAATGCAATTACATGAGGTAGGATCATATGACAATGAGAGAAACAGATGAAACCGTGAAACTTTTACTAAGCACGGTTAACTAACAAAATTGAACATTCAAAGTGCAAGGCCTGAAAGAGATTAAGAACTGAACAATATATTGAGAACTCAATCATGTCCTGAGAGTAAGAAGTAAATACGATGATGAAATGATGAACTAAGCACCTCAAAAGATCCAAATCCAGCTACATTAATGCTCTGTCTTTCCTGTTTGCTACACCTATTATGCAATGAAAATGAAAACAACAATCAATTTGGCATTTATAGCTCATGAGTGGAATCCCAACTGTTATACAACATTCTATATAAAAAAACGGTATCTTGTAGGCATGAGTACAAGGTCCAGGAAGAGGCAATTCCATAGTCATGTTAAGGTCAATAACTATCTCATAGTCATATTTTATATATCCACAAATATATTCCAACAAAGCAAACATTTTGTCTTGTAACTTGTACATGAGATAGATCAATCATCTCTTTATAATCACATGGAAAATATGCAACTATAGAATTCCTGTGGATGATAGTTTTTAATGGTGGATCCATCTTTTAGGTAAAATATCATCCAACTTACAGCTTACCTAGAAAGATCAAATTAGGAGATTGATGGAAGGTTAAGTAATCCATGAAGAGATTCTAGATGTTAGTTAGTATTTCTTAGACATTGAATAATATATTTATTATAGGAGAAAGTGGTTTGGAAAGTATCCCATTTTGTCTAACAAATAGTGAGGCCTTCATGGATGGAAATGTAGAACATAGACTAAGCATATCAACTATTGGAGGTAAGATTTCACTAGATAGACTAATTCAGTTCATGGCACTAGACTGCGGCAGTTTCCAATTGGCTGTTGGTAGGCTTTCTCCATTTGAATTGAACAAGGCCATACAGAGGATAGTAGGTACAAATATGTATTTGATGCTATCAGACCTTTTAAATGACATTACACAGATTAATCTCCCTGATTATTATCCTTGTAATCATTTTTGACATGATTTTATTTTTAGAATTGGATTCATTTTGATAAATACTTAACACAATAATTGCAAATTACACAGACATATTATAATAGAGAGAAGCATCTGACATAAAATTTTGATTTACATGAATGTAGGTTAGGCAACTTCATCCAGATAAAAATCCACATGATCCTCAAGCAACAAAAAATTTTCAGGCAAGTTTTAGTGTTTCATATCCTGTTGAAATGTCAATTGTTCTCCAATATATCTTTCTAATTTCTTTGTTTGTGATAAAAGCATTGTGAAAGTTATACAACGTGTTTTAGAATCACAGTGAAGGGTATGGCATGTTGATTTCCTGATTTAGATTTTGGGTTCCATTCTATAACTTTATCCTCTTCTTCAAGGCCTTCTGTATATGCTTAATAATCTTGTAGCTTATTATGAAAAGTGTGGAAGACGGGAGGATGCACACGAAGTTTTGACAAAATAACAAAACAAATATCTTCATTTAGACTACTTGAATTAGTGGGTACGTGAAGCATAGCGAATAGGAGGAATATTTTGCAATTTTATATAAAATGTGAATGGAAGGTGTCTAGCCTGATAAGTTTACTTCTCCTTATGTTCTTTTAGCTTGCGTTGGTTTATCAACATTGGAGTGGGGCAGATAGATACATTGTTACATCATTGCAAATGAATTCCAACTCAGATATTATGTTGGTAATGTTCTTATAAATGTGTATTAAAGTGCCTTAATCAAGAGGATGCAATGAAAGGGTTTTACAAAATGTCAAAAGGAGATGCGATGTCCCGAAATTTCATTCTTGCAGGCAATGAAGCTATGAAACTGGTTAATCAAATGCAAGTGGCATGTCCAAAGCCAAATGTTGTATTATGAAATAAAATGATTGTTGCCTGTGCTCACACCTCACACATATTTAGAACATAATAATGCATATGTATTAAATTTATTAACATAAAATAAGGTGTAAAGATTAGAAAGGAAAACGGGGGAGCACAATGCCTAAAAAAAATCCAAATTATTATTAGCAGCAGAGAAACAAGCCCTAAGAGAGTCTTCTCCAGCATATTTAAAGATTTCACTTATGAATGATTCTTCCACTCTTTGTAACTGGCTAGTTCCCCCATTGGTGGTGGTATCCCATCAAACCCCCAAAGTGGATATGTTTCTCTAAATAAAAACCGCCAATGATACTGAGACTTAGTGTTTGAATCTGTTGTTCCCGAACCTTGTTGTTTAACCGTTATTTTTTCTACTCAATGAGCTTTTTTTCTTGTCTTTAATAGAGTCTTTTCCATCCATTGGAGAAGAGTCTTATGGATTGATTGATCACTGGATTTCTATATTTAAATTAAGAATTCATTCTTCTATAAGGTCTTGAAGGTCTTGCCTTGGTCCTGTACTGGGAAACTCGCCCAAATAGACAAGCTTCTTAGTCCAAGCAGTTAGTCTTAGCCCTAGAAACTTACTGCTACCTTTAAAATCTTGCCATAGCCTAGCCTACCATTATGAGTGCCTTAGTTTCGTGTCAAGCCAAAGAAGAGATAAGGCTAGTAAATACTAAGTGGTAAATTTGAGAGTGCAAAGGTGGCAGGTCAAGTGTTCACTGATGTAGTTGGAAGCCCATACTATGTTGCTCCCGAAGTGTTATGCAAATGCTATGGTCCATAGGTAGATGTGTGGACAGCCGGGGTCATCCTATACATCTTACTTAGCAGTGTTCCACCATTTTGGGAAGGTAATGAACACATATTCAAGGGAAGAAGCTGGATATTCCCCTCCGAAAACAATTCAATTGTAATTATTAATGTATAAGCTCATATTGGGTGTTTACTTTTATATTTCAGAAACACAAAAAGGAATTTTTTATGTTGTTCTATGAGGCTATATTGATTTTGATTCAGAACCCTCACCCTCAATTTCTGATAGTGCCAAGGATCTTATCAAGAAGATGCTTACTTCATATCCATCCCAATGTCTGACCACGCATGGAGTTCTATGTATGAAAGAACTCTCGAAATGTCCCTTGTAATTGAGTTTATTGGCAAAAAAATTAATGCTTTAAGATGCATTGCATTGGCAGGAAAATCAGTAACCTTGAACACTTCTATAGAAAACAACTATGACCTTGTTTTGCAGAATGTGTCATAATGTTAAAAGGTTTTGGCAGTTCTCATACTTTAATGTCACAAGTACTTATATGTCAAGCTTGTGATGCATGTCAGGTCATCCATGGATTTGTAAAGATGGTGTTGCACCAGATCAAGCTTTGGATGCAGCTGTATTATCCCGATTAAAGCAATTTTCCGCAATGAATAAATTAAAGAAGATGGCAATTATGGTGAGCAGTTTGTTTTCTATTCCTACATGTCATACTATTTGTAGATAACATTGCTAATATATGAGGATTTGTAGGCATTCATATTCTTTTGTACAAACGTTTTTCTATTTTCTCACCGGGCAACACACTCAATATTAAACTACAATAATATTTGTATTGATAGGATGATAGAAGTTCAGGTTTCGCATTCCAAGGTTTATGATCCGGGTATCAATGCCAAGGTGGTGATGTCTGGCTTCATTGAAATCTATGATGTGAACACTCCATGAATCTCCAGAACAAGCTATTTTGGTCTGAGATTCTTAGCACCTCAGACATTCATTTTGATGGGAAGATATTTCAAAGAATGCTGATATTATATGGAGGAATTAGTTCATAAAGGGAAACAATATATTTTTCTATACGTAATATATAAAAGCGAGTTAGGAGGAATCTATACTAGTATGGCCTTGTGTCAAATAAAAGTAATTAAAAATGGAAAGGATATATTACTTAATGTATATATTTATATGGTATAAGTCCAATGACATCAGTGAGCCTGTAGGACCTATAATTCCAACTACATGGTATATCCCTTGATTGACCTTTGTTCCTTCTAATCCTGTAGGACTTATACCATGCAGGCCTTTTGGCCCTGTGGGCCTATATGGTATATATCTCATGACATGTGTCTCGACATGGTTCATGTATTCCAGGACCATAAGGAATACTTAAGCTGGATGGTGTTAGGAACCCATGTCAACCCTTCTATTTACTTTTTTAGTATATTGTTGTTGGACGCATATGCTTTGTAAGTCGTCCCGTAGTATTTGTTGATCCATAGTTTGTCTTATTGTTGTTGGACGCATATGCTTTGTAAGTCGTCCCGTAGTAATTGTTGATCCATATTTTGTATTGGTCCATGGTTTGTATTGACACATGGTATTGACCCATGGTATTGGTGCCTAGACTTAGTATATAAGTTTGTGTTGAGACCAATGAAGGCACCGTGAAGTTATTTGTATTGAGCTTGCTCAAAGGAGGTTGCCCCCTCGAAGTGGCATGCGATCAATATAAAATTGATTTTGAGTTCTGTTATTTCTTCTATTTCGTGTGTTTTCATTAATTAATTATTGCAGGTTCTTTACATCTGGTATCAAAGCACTTTCTTGGGCTCGTTGGGTGAAATTTCTGCCAACATTTTTTTTTTTCTCACATATGTTGCAGCTTCAGATCTAGGAATAATCCCTATCCGCTTAACTGTGGGAAGTACTTGGACATAATCCCTAAAAATCATTGTGAGGAGTACCACAGGAACCCCAAAGTAGCTGTCCCATTGAGAGGACCTGTCAGCGAAAAGGGTAATGACCCCTACTTGATTGACTAGTTCCCACCCGTGAGGTAAACCAAGAGCTGTCATTTGTGGCAAAGCGGTTATCAGTTTTACCTGAGCCATGGAGTGAGGGGTACTGCCCCAATATGCAAGCCGTCAGACAACATTGGTGGCCAAGTGAATCCCATGAATCGATAGGAAGTCGAACATACCTGGGGTCCATATCTATTTTTAGCTGAATTGTTGTCGATCAGTGTCACGCCGTTTCAGATCCAATCGTTTTAGATCCATTCTGAAATTCGTTCCAGATCCATCCGTTTCAAATCTATTTCAAATCCATCTGTTTTCGATCCATTTGGCATTATTTCAGATCCCTCTGTTTCCAATCACTTCCGCGTCATTGCAGATCTATCTGTTTGATCCCTTCTACACCGTAGCAGCTCCATATCTCCCTTGTTTTCACTCCATTTCCATTGAAACTTCCCGGGAACCCCTATAATCCCATTTTGCATATTTCATTCCTGAGGACCCTATCCCAATTCCACTTCCTAAAGCCAGAAATCCCACATTTGTCTATTTTTACGGTTTGCCATAACTTCTTCAATTTTCACCCACTCGCCTCCAAATTTTGCCACCGTGTTCATTCCCTATTTCTGCTTCTTTGTCCCTCTTTGACAAAAATTTTCATTCTTTCACCCCGCTTCTGAAATCCCCATTTTTTGCTTCCTGGTCCCTTAGAAAGTGTCGAAAACCTAGTCAAACCCCAATTACCCCTCCGAGTTTTTCCCAAATTCAAATTTCCCTTTACTAAATAAGATTTTGTTTGTGTTTTTCTATCCATTCCAAAAAAAAAAAAAAAAAATCTCTTGGTTATGGTTGTCCCCTCGCAGGAGCAAAAACCATGGAGGAACCACTTGCAGCCATCCAAACCAAACTCCAAGATCTGGATGAAAATTTTCTCATCCTCCATCTTCAGCATTCAGCCATGAACAATAACCGACAGCAAGAATCTTCTGCAGCCAATGGGTTCTCTTCTTCCAGTAATTTCCGTGGTCCAAAGCTTGAATTTCCTTGCTTCAATGGTGCTGATCCGATTGGATGGATCTATCATGCAGAACAGTATTTTAGTTTGCAAAATACTTTTGATGTCCAAAAAGTTCCACTTGCATCCTTTCATTTGGAACAGGAAGCCCTTCAATGGTACCGTTGGTACATCAAGGCTCATGACGAGCCAAAATGGACAGATTTTTCCCAACTACTTTTGCAATGATTTGGTCCTAGTGCTTTTGATGACTTCACCGGAGCACTCACTAAACTTCGTCAAAGTGGCACTGTGAGAGAGTATCAGAGAGAATTTGAGAAACTAGCCAATCGCATGGAAGGATTTTCTGATGAATTCTACACGAGTTGTTTTATCAATGGTCTTAAGGATGAAATCCAGTCAGAGGTTAAAATGTTTTGTCCCAACATAATCTCGGAAGTCCTAGGGTTGGCTAAGTTGGAAGAAGACAAGATTGCAACCCAATAGCGCTCCAAACCCGCTTTTGTTCCCTTCTGAAATATGGGTTCTCAATGCCCTCCCATCCCACCAGCTCCTCAACCAACTCCTATCAAGCATTTGTCTGAAACCGAGATGCAGGCACGCAGAGAAAAAGGGCTTTGTTATAATTGTGATGAGAAATTCACTCGGGGACATAGATGTGTTCAATAAAAGCTCTATCTCTTGGATATGGATTCTCCGCCTGCCTCTAAAATTGGTGAAGAAGCTCCAGATACAATGGATGATCAGGTCGACATTCAGGAGCCTCCTATTGACCCCCCATCTCAGGATGAACAACTAGAGATATCTCTCCATGCTTTGTCCGACGTCCCCACCCCCAAAACAATGCGGGTCAGGGGTTACTTCAAGAAGCTTCCTCTTACAATACTCATTGATTCTGGTAGCACTCACAACTTCATTGACCCTCGGATCGCCAAACATGCTGATCGTTTTGTCCATCCTTGATCCAACTTTGAAGTCATGGTTGCCAAGGGGGGAACCTTACCTTGCAGGGGGGGGTGTCACAATGTGTGTATCTCTCTAGAATATTATAACCTACGCTCTGACATGTTTTCCTTGTCCCTAGGTGGATGTGATGTGGTTTTGGGTGTTCAATGCTTACGCACACTTGGCCCCATCTTATGGGATTTTGCTGAACTTTGGATGCAGTTTTCAATCAATGAGAACCAACAAAAATTTAAGGGATTACAACAAGGGTCTCTCCGCATCATCAATTCACATCACCTGGAAAAGATCCTTAAGAAGAATTCACATGGTGTCATCGCTCAACTCCATTCCATTCAGATGCACCCATCAATGGTCTCCCCCATGTCCTTGGATAGATATGCAGGTGTCCTTGCTGAACCAGTGGGCTTGTCGCCTTCAAGAGACTTTTTCGGTAAGAATTTAGCCACATCTAAATCTTAGCAGGAAATGATGGTTATTTTGCATGCAGTACAAAAGTGGAAGCCACATCTATTAGGGAATTATTTATGCATCAAGACTGATCTCCAAAGTCTGAAAAATTTCGGGGAACAATGGGTCTCCTCCCCAGCACACCTGAAATGGGGTATCCAACTCATAGGTTATGCCTATGCGATCACTTACAAGAAGGGTAAGGACAATATGGTGGCAGATGCTCCTTCTCGCACATTTGATGACCCAGTTTCTCTTACATCTATTTCTCTTCTTGTCCCAAATTGGTTGCAATATGTTCAATAGGACTATCTCTTCTATGAACTCCATGCTTCTTCATCAGCAGGGCACTCTGGGTTCCTCAAAATGTATGACTGGTAAAAATGTAACTTCTTTTGGTAGGGACTGAAAATGACAATTCCACAGATGGTGGCTAACTGTGATACTTGCTAGGTAAACAAGGGTGAAATTACACTCCTTTCGAGACTACTTGAACCCTTGCCCATCCCTACACAGATTTGGACAACTATTTCTATGGATTTCCTAGATGCACTCAAGTGGTACAATACCACATCTGAAAGGACACCATATGAAGTAGTCTATGGACAGGAACCGCCAGCTCTTCTTCCATACACCCTCAGCAGCTCCCCAGTTCAAGCAATTGACTCGGTTCTTTGAAACCGCAATCAGATTCTTTGAAACCGCGATCAGATTCTTCTCATTCTACAGGACAATCTTCACATGGAAAGAAGTCGACTGAAACAACAAGTTGATCAGCACCGTTCTGAGCGCACTTTTCACGCAGCTGATATGGTTCTTCTTCATCTACATCCTTCCAAGCAACCCTCCCTAAAACTCAAAATGCATCAGTGGCCCGGAATGCCACCCGAGGATGCTACAAGGGAACCACTCCTTTAGATTGTGCATCAATTTCCACATCTAAAGCTTTGAGGACAAATATTTTTCTAAGGGAGAGGGGATGTTAGGAACCCATGTCAACCCTTCTATTTACTTTGTTAGTATATTGTTGTTGGATGCATATGCTTTGTAAGTCATCCCGTAGTATTTGTTGATCCATAGTTTGTCTTATTGTTGTTGGATGCATATGCTTTGTAAGTCGTCCCGTAGTAATTGTTGATCCATATTTTCTATTGGCCCATTGTATTGGTACCTAGACTTAGTATATAAGTTTGTGTTGAGACCAATGAAGGCATCGTGAAGTTATTTGTATTGAGCTTGCTCAAAGGAGGTTTCCCCCTCGAAGTGGCCTGCGATCAATATAAAAGTGATTCTGAGTTCTATTATTTATGCTATTTCGTGTGTTTTCATTAATTAATTATTGTAGGTTCTTCTCAGATGGATATGTACTTATATATATATATATATATTAGGTTACAAATATTAGAGTTTAGATAGTTGATATTTATACATATCATACGGTTGAAGTAATCTGAGTCAAATAATGTTGAGGGTATCCTAGTTAACATTATGTAGGCATATTTCAACCTCAATCTTGAAAAAGGAAAACTACAAACACATACTCATGTACTTACAAATATTAAATATTATGTCTTCAATCAATCATGTACCGAACATTGGCTCTCAAAAATTCAAAATGCCATCGTTGTCTAAGGTTTTAGCATTTGGTTTGCAACTCATTCAATATTGTCTGACAATACTTCAGAGATGTGTACTCAACTTTGAAGGTGACTATGATTTCCACTTACAATCTTTATATCTCAAGCTAAACCTTCTCGCACATTGATGCTCACCAGAATTCGAGCCATTGACATAATTTTGGATTCCATAAATCTCAAGTCTACTTCGTAGTAGACCCCTAAAGTGCTTCCGATGGCTTTGAAGACTTCCACAGACCAGAATTCCACTGGTAAACCCAGGAGTTTGACCCACACTGGTAAGGTCTATGCTTTCCATCCTTACATCGAAAAATGGCATTCATTGCTTGAGATATAGCATGGATGACCCTCACTCTCGCACTAATTCAATGATTTTCCTCACAGCTACCTCTGAGTTCAAGGTGAACCACTACCATCCCTGTTTCATGATGTAAAATTGAGGTTCATACCCTGGCATCGAGTTCCATTGGATCCTCAACCCTTCTTTCAAATTATCATCTCTGATCCTCCTCTTAATGAAGCACCCAACCATTCCCATGTCATGATGTAAATTTGAGGCTCATACCTTAGCACCAAGCTCCATTGGAGCCTCAACCACTCCTTCAAATTCTCAGTTCTGATCCTCCTCCCAATGATGCACCAAACAATCATGATGTTTACCATGCTGACCACCTCATGAATTTTTTGACCTCTTCTAAAACTAGTTTCACAAGTGCCCCCTTTAATCTTAGATATTTCCTACACTTTGTTTCCTTCACTGTCTCTTTTTGCACTCCACCATTGTCCTTTCTGCTTATTACTTTTTCAATTGTTCCCCCTAGGCTCACACTAGCATCACCATAGCTTTCCAGTCCCACATTTGGCGCTACATGTTCTTTTTGTGGTTACTCTAGATCACACAATGTTCCAATGGAAATGTGATGGCCAGAAGAGGCACAGTGACCTACCAATAGGCTTGGAGAACTCTGACCCTCACAGCAATCATACCCTAATTGTAGTGCCGGAGACAGTTTGTGAGGGAGGATTTCTTGTGCATTAACTCAAACATTTGATGTTCCCAACACCACAGTTTCTACAACCTTCTCCAATAACCCTTCTATCACCTCAACCCTATTTAGTATTTTCGCTGACATGTAATATTCCTTTGGATCTATTCTTGATAGTGCTATTAGTGTTGTTAAACCCCTTGCCATCTTGTTCAATGCCTTAATGGAGTTCTGGCCTGAGATCTCAAGTCGTGCAGTGAAACCATGGTTGAAGACAGTCATGTACTCTGGAATTGATTGGTGGTACACTCCATTGAAAAATGGAGCAGTCCAGATGTCTTGTCATTCATAGGAATCTGTGTAAAATTGACCCCATCGATCTCCATTGTGAGGTTCAGTTCTTATCTTATTACCAGCTTCCTCATTCATTGTTAGGAGGTGGCATTGCTTATTGTTGCAGTTAAGGTTTTGGCACTTGAAACATGTGTAGGGGAGATTGATGGACTTGAATGGATGACAAATGACAGTTCCTCCCATGAAATATGCTCTGTAAGATCCTTTCAGATATCAACTCTGAGACAAGCCTGAATACATTGTAGGGCCTCTTGCATGTCTTGAACTGCTTAATACAACATTTTTTTTCATAAGGCCTTAGAATCCAATATTGACAATAGAATCTCTACCATGCCTTGCCTCCTTACCACATTGATTGGAATGGCTGAATAGTTCCTTAAGTTTTGTATTTCCTTCCTAGCTTGAACGTGCACATTTTTGAATTTTTCATCCAACCTGTGCCATCTAAGGTGCACTGAGAGCCCAGTTTGGTATGGGGTGCAAGGGAGGCAGTCACATTGCACCCAATATTGCTGAGAGTGCAAAAGGGTTGGGTTGGGTGCTGTCCAATAGTATAGTAGCATCAAGTTCACATATTTTTGACCTACTGGATTTCTTTTGAGTAGGTGGTTTGAGTTTCCTTATGTTTTTCTTTTTCTTAGGTTTCTTGATACTCCTCATTTTCAGAATCATCAAAATAGGGTCGCTGATTTTCTGTAGATGCTGGTGTATGTGATGACCAACCAATATCATCCATAATTTATGTCCTCTTTTACTTTCCCATCTTAAGAGCTAATGGGACTAGGGTGTTTGATATTTAACATCTCGATTCACGTGGACAGTATAGTATATTGTCAATGGGGACATTGCCAATATGATACTTGATTTGACCCACTCCATGCCTTCCCAAACTGCTATGATATTTTCTAGAAGAAATCACCATTGGAATGAAGCTTCACTATTCTGGATGGATGATCTTAGGCAAAATTTGCTAAACATTCATGTCCATGGCCTTGGCTAAAATCTTGTAAGATAGATCGAGGAGGGTGATTGGTTTCCAGATATTGATAAGTTTAGGGTCCTTGGATTTGGGTATGAAACAGATCACACATTTGTAACTTGTTTATATTGAATCCCAATGATATTTTTGTAACTGCTTCTTTCTACACTAGGAGCTAGTCTAGACTGAAAGAGTCCCAAGTAACCTTGTAAAATTCACAGAAAAAAATCGTCTAATCCATGTGACTTCTGCTCAACCATAACCGATGAGGCCACTGTTAACTCATTCAGGGTCAATGACTGCACACACACCCATTTTTAGGCTTTAGAAAGTCCATGAGGGACCACATCAAGACAAGTCTGCATGGCCACCATACATTCCTTAGTAATGCCTTGACACTGAAACACCATTTTGTAGTGGGAGACAAATTTCCCTTCAATATCCTCCTATTCAGTTGGCCTTCCATTAGGAGATTTGATCTCAGAGATCTTCTCCTTACCTTCTTTCAAGGTCAGTGTTCTAAGAAAATTCTTCATTGGCAGTTCTTTTATCACAAGGTTATATAGAAGTTGCTAGCTGACCTGCTCCAATGATTCCTTGACAACTTTATTATGCTTGTGCTAGATTGAGGTGACCTTTGGCCCATATCTTCTCATGAAAGAGGTGGTACAAGTAATGTCTTTTTGTCACCATATAATCCAACCATCTCTTGCAGTATTCCTTGGACAATTTAGGGAACTCTAATTCCTCAAGTGAGATACATTCATAATATACTTAATGCATATGCACCTTGGATGATACTTAGGAATAGAGAAATATATAGGTTGAAGATCTGGGAATGTGGATTTCTCCAGAATCTTGATTGGCTAAGCTCCTCTACAGTTAAAAAAGACACATTCTCTTCGAAAAACATAGCCTGTCAAGATTTTTAAGGATTCTTTTGTTTCCCTTCGAAAGTTGACCATGTAAACCAAAGCTCAGATAGATCCTTAATTTATTGGGATCATATAGCCCTAGCCTAGCTTTGAGGATGTTCTGGTTGTTATATTGCCAAAGGCAGGACTGTCATAACCTCGTAGATCATTGGGATGAACTTTCATGCTCTCTTTGGGGGGACCATTATTCTCCTTATCGTGAACAAAAACATTGTTGTAGATAAATGGAGTTGAATTTTGATAAAATGATATGTCCTCAATCCCTAAGTGAGCCATTAAATGATCTTAGAGGTCCTTTGGCAAGAGATGATCCAGTAAAGGCCACCACATGCGATCAAATACTTAGCTCCTATTTGGATCTATGCGTAGACCTGCCTTCCTTTTTCTTGTCACTCACACTGACCATAAAGAATAGGTAGGTGAGTGGTAGGTGGTGAGAGATGGTTTATTCTTATCATTCAGAATGCATCCCTAACTTATTGATAGGATTTTGTCTACTTTTATCATGGTTCCTTGATAGACAAAGTGTGCTATGAATTTTAACTAATTTTTTTTCTTTCTTCGATCCCAACCGGTTTTCATTCATTCAATGGATGAAAGAATAAGTGCTACAATTCCTCTCAGAAGAAGAGGAATTGGCTACCAGTGAAAGTAACTATGTGGCAAATGTCTGTAGCCTAGAGCATGAGCACCATGAAGCCACCGCCAATTGATTGGATCATTGATCATATGCCTATATTTCATAGTATCATGTGATCCAAACACACTTAGCCCCTGAGAGAATTGGGAAAACTGATTATGGATGTCATATGCCTCCTTTGTAGATCCATAAATATTCCTAACTGCAGTCATGAAATGTTGATCACCTCTTTATATTGGTAAGGGGGCCTCTTTTTTGTTCTCTTGGTGTCATACCATTTTTGGATGAAGGGTATACACTGCCATGTGAAGTGGTGTATTCAGTATATTCCACCGCCCATGTATGAATTTTTGCAATTTTGGCCATAGGGTGTGACCTCTCCTATCCATGATGGATTGAATCTTGTCACACCTAGAGTCAATATTCTCATAAATCTCTCCCAAACATGGGCTATCTGTATCAAGTTACTATCAACATAAGGAATCATAATTCAATAGATGTAACATCTTCCTAAAAATGATCATCCCAAATCATATGTCTTTTCTCAATTTTTGCCTCCATGTTAGATTGCTTTCGTGTTTTCCACATCTCAGTGAAAATTGTGGAAGCTAAATCCCCCTTCACCTCCAATAGCCACCGAAGAAGGATGTAGTACGCATCAAATTTTGGATAATTTGATTTAAGCAATTCCTCATTGGAAAACATATGGTGGATGGATTATGAATGGTGTTGGTTTCATATACAAGTCTGCATTTTGCACCCATTGTCAATGAGATTAGCAACACAATAAAATCTATCATTGTTTATCAGTGCATTATTCAAAGAATGCACTGCACATGGTGTCCAAAAATATGCTTGTACCATTTTTTACCCTTAACCCTGCTGCAAACCAGGGCTACATCTATGATAACATAGACAATATTAGATAGATCTACATCCTCTATTGTCTCACATAATTGGTCACTCCATAACATGTTCTTCTCTTCCCGAGAACACTCGATTTCCCTTTAGTTGTTGAATCCATTCAGCAACAAAAGTAACCTTCAAATTCCTGGACTCAGTTGAGTCAATGTAATGAGTAAGACATTAAATTCAATGCTTCAAAACCATTTTGACCTGGGATTGTCCCCAAGGATCTCAATTTACTTATCAGATTAGAATTTTGTGATTTTTATCCTCTGGACCACAATTAAAGGTTCCTTGTTTTTTTATTGTGTCTCAGAACTTTAATTTTATGTATCTCAAAACTTATAGTTTATGTATCTTGATGTAATTTTTCCTATTTACACCCTTACATGCAATATAAATAAACAAAAATGCATATTTGGTGTTCAATTGTTTGTATTTACATTGTTGTACATGAGTGTAATTTTTTTGAATATTTTCTGTATTTTTTACTCAGCCAAGTTGTTCACTGAGTTGAATGTTGAATTTGAGTTTTCTTGTAATTTTTACCTTCACCAAGTCTGAGTCTGATAACTTTGAATAAAATCTAGTCATATGCAGAAGCAAGTACCTTGCAAAACTTACCTGTAACCTAGTACCTTTAAAAAACTTGACACGACTGTAAGCAATATGGTCAAATTGATGTGAGTTGACATTTCATTGTTCGATTTGTAGTGACCACCGATTGCTTGAATATTTGATGATGAAATGGAACCTGAAATGTGTGAAGCTTTTGGATGCATATGAGCTCATCCATTCTTGTAAGGCATTGATGATCTCTACCTCTATTGAATTAGCAGAAATCAAGATAAAATGCTAAGTTATCAGTAAAGCTCTTATAATTGCAAGAAGCGATGCTTGTTTAAAATCTTTTTTTTCATTTGAGTTGGTGTCCAGTGAAATTATATCGGTTCAATGTACTGTACGATATTATCTCTTTCTTCTAGTTCCAGTGTGATGTCCATACAAGAAGCATTTTCTATGTTTTCGAATGAAGGATTACTCTGTTCAGCTAACTCTTCCTGCAAGTCCATACCCCTTGCCTTCTTTTGAAGTGGTGTTGATTCCAGCTTATATCCTTTTTCAGTAGATTCTTTTTGTATATCAGGAAGTGAGGTAGAGGAAACACGTTTTCGAATACCAGGTGCTACTGGAAGTTTTACAGTAATGGATGGAAAACTTCTAATAGCTTCTACTAATGAATCATAGGAGATGGTTATAGGACACCTCCTTGAGTTTCTACTTCTAAAAATGTGCCACCTTTCACATCCTCAGTAATGTCAAGGTCCATTTCAGATACCTTAGCTTCCACTGTGGAATCTTGTTGTTTAGTAGGTTCAATTCGAGGTTGAATTATCTTCTTGCTAGTTTTCCGAAACTTTTGTATCTGGAATTGAAGATATAGTTACCAAATTGAGATGCACACAAAAATACGATAATCTTAAAAGTATTTACACACAAAAATTATAACACATACAAACACAAATAACTAGCCACTGGTCTTACCTCTTTCTCCTCTAACGGGGTTTTGAACTGTTGAATCCTTTGCTCTTTCTCATCAGTTCCTTTTACCAAGGATGGAATAACAGTGATTCCACATGAACCCTGGGTAAAATGTTGAGATACAAGATTCGTAGTAAATGCTTGACGATGTATCTGTCGAACAACAGTTATAGTAGTTGCAGTGACAGGTGCAACACTAGAGACAACTATGGAACTAATTGCAGATGTACTACCAGTAATTTGGTTCACTTTCCCTGAACGTATATAAATTTCATTTGGAGTATTCCCTGAAGTAGAAGTTATGAATGGAAAAATATCCCTTGCCCCAGTAATGTGGGGAGTTCTTGTCTTCATTCTTGACTAAGGGAATGAAAATGACAAGCTAGAGCATGCTCCTTGGTTGTTAGAAACATTACGAAGCTACTGCAGGCTCTTGGAATACCTTTTGAATTTTTATTTGAGGTTAACTGTGCCATCTGCATCACAACTGTTAGTGCAACCAGTTGTTGGAGTGTCTTTCACTGTTCCAAGGGACCCAGAGGCTTTTGTCCACATACTACAAGCTCAGGTTCTCTATGTTGTTCTACCTATCTAGAACAATCCAATTTTTTTTCGCTGCAGTCCATCTTTGATTACCTCCAAGCTTTCCATTATTACTCATGTATACTCTGCCATAGGTGATGCCAAAGGAAGCATAAAAGGTATTCCTAGAAGCATAGGTAAACATTTTAGAGGTCATCCACCTGATGATTCTACCATTTCTATGATGGTTGACATGGGATTTCCAAGGTCTAGGGCAGAGTAAGCATTGAGGCGTGTTGAAACAAATAGTGTTGAACTGGCTATGGAGTGGCTCTTCAGTCATCCCCAGGAGACAACACAAGAAGATGATGAACTTGCCCAAGCTCTTTCCCTATCACTGGGTAATTCAGAGGCTCCCAAAGATAATGCCAATGAAAAAGGAACAGAGGCTTCTTATGAAGAGAAGCCTCTAGAAAATCCCCCCATTGAGAATATCTTAACCATGTGTATGAATCTGTTTCAAAGTACAGATGCCATTGCTTTTTCCATGACTGATTTGATTGTGACATTGTGCAGCCAAAACAAAGGCCAGTATCGTCTGAGAGTTATTTCAAGCTTTCTCATTCAATAGCTAAAGCTTTGTAAGGTGGAGGGATTTGAAAAAGACACTAGTCTATTATCAAGTATTTCTCATATTTTGGAATTAGTTTTGAGTGAAGACAGTAGTAAAAGAGAAATAGGAGCAGCGAATGGAATTATTGGTGTCACATTGGACTTATTGATGAATTTTATGCCAATTTACGTGACAGGGGAAAAAAAAGTTTCATTTCCTAAGTGGGTGACTTCCTTACTGCTTATACTTGACCATATGCTGCAATGCAAGCTCTAGCTTACTCCAGATGTTCAGAATACTGTAGCTATGGGAGGAACTTTAGTTGTGTCTGAGTCTGAAGATACAACCTTAGTGCAAGTGCTATGGATAACAGTAAAAAGTCTTCCTTGGATGACAACATCAAAGGAAATAGTCCATTCATGAATATTTTAGGAAAACCTTTGGGATACATGACAATAGATGAACAACATAGAGTAATGAATATTTCTTGCAACTATTTGCAGTTGCACCTTCGAGCAGCTATATTATAGGAAATTATTCAGTTGTGTGCTAGACTAACAAAGTTGCATTCCATGGCAATGCAATTTCTAGAGAGTGGTGGATTGTATTCCCTTTTGAGTCTTCCTAGAAGTTGTTTTTTCCCAGGTTTCGATAGTGTGGAAGCAGCTATTATACGCCATCTTCTCGAGGATCCTGAGACTCTTCAGATTGCCATGGAGGTAGAGATATGGCAGACTCTAACAAACATTTTAAATCGTCATGTTGGTCGTGTTTCTCCTTGGACATTTTTGACGTCTATGGCTCCATTCATTTCTCGAGATCCAACAATTTTTATGCAGGCTGCTGCTATGGTTTGTTAATTACAGACAGTGGGAGGAAGGCCAAATATCATTTTGTCAAAGGAGAAAGAGGATAAGGAGAAAGGTAAAGAGAAGGAGAAATTGAAGGAGAAGGACAAAGAAAAAGATAAAGGCAAAGGTTCTAGACAGACTGAAGCAGGAGTTCCATCTGTTGATTTTGGTCAGGTGCCTCATGCAAGTAAGCCACATGATGGGTTGGGTAAATATGCCAAGGGTCATAAGAAAATTCCTCATAGCATTACACAAGTTATAGATCAACTTTTAGAGGTTATATTGCACTATCCGCAACCAACACAGGAGGGTGAATGCATAGGTTCAACAACAACCATGGAGGTTGATGAATCTGCTCCAAAGGAAAAAAGAAAAGCAAAGCTTGATGAATCAACAAAATTAGAAAGTAACAAGGTTTCTGAAAGCTCTGCAGGGTTGGCAAAAGTTGCTTTTATTTTGAAGTTGATGAGTGACATTCTTCTCATGTATATACACACAATTAGTGTAGTCCTGCGGCTGGATTCATAAAGTAGTCAAGGTCATGGTCCTTGCCAAGCTTGCTTTCTGTGTAAATTGTAGTTTTTAACATCGTAGTCCCATTTATGAATTTTTTTCTCAGCTTCATGAGTATGTCTAGTTATTTCTTAGTTGGATTAGATATACATGACGTATTTTAACTCTTTCCATAAGGGATAAACCTGTACATTAGAGTTAGAATTCTATCTATTCCTAGATGTAATTAGGAAAGTCTTGGAAAATACCCTATTGATATTGCAATATCGGTATTTTTGTGTATTCTCAAAGTTTTTGATGTTTGAATTTGCTATGAAGGATTTCTTTTTCAATATATGCCATTTTGGATTTGAGAGCATGACAAGGAACTTAGGCCCGTTTTTCAATACTAAGCCAATTTTTCCAATGGCGAGCATTTTTCTGGCATATATGTCATGTCTACAATAAGAATCACTGCACTATGTTATGAAATGCATATCACATGATTGAAATTTGTGTCTGCAAATTGTATGCAAAATTTTTCAACATTTTTGTTGTTTTAGTAAGTAATCAAAAAGTTTGGAATTATAGTTCTTATGCCTTGTGAGGATTGCAAATATCAAGTTGCTCTTGCATGATAATCTGTATATATTTGGGTACATGTGGATATCCTGTTACAATCATCTCCTGAACATTCTTATTGTCTTTTCTTAGACTTAAAATAATGTAATATGGGTGTTAATATTTCTCATCTTCTTATTGTGTTAATATTGTTAAAGGGTGCTAGCTCAATGGTAGAGTGCCTACCTTACAAGCAGGAGGATGGTGGTTTGATTCCTTCGTACCCTATTGATATTGCAATATTAGTATTTTTAATAAAATATATTTTATTATGATTTATTATGGCTATAGAAGGGGTTTCAAATTGTATTTGTATGTTTATACAAGGGGGTTTTAAGCCACCTTCATATGTCTCTACGAGGGGGGTTCCAAACCACCCCTATAGGCATCTACGAGGGGGGTTACAAACCTCCCCTATAGGAATCTACGAGGGGGGTTCCAAACCGCCCCTATAGGCCTCTACGAGGGGGGTTTCAAACTGCCTCTATAGGCCTCTACGAGGGGGGTTCCAAATCGTCCCTATAAGCTTCTACGAGGGGGGTTCTAAACTACCCCTATAGGCCTCTACAAGGGGGGTTCCAAACTGCCCCTATAGGAATATACGAGGGGGGTTCACAACCACCCCTATAGGCCTCTACGAGGGGGGTTTGAAATTGCCCCTATCGTCCTCTACGAGGGTGGTTCCAAACCGCCCCTATAGGTTTGTATGAGGGGGCTTATGAGGGGGGTTCATAACCGCCCTCGTAGGTCTCTATGAAGGGGGTTCAAAACCGCCCACGTAGGTCTCTATGAAGGGAGTTCAAAACTACTCCCGTAGGTCTCTATGAAGGGGTCTACGAAGGGGGTTTAAAACCGCCTTCGTAGACCTCTACGAGGGGGGTCACAAATCGCCCCCAAAAGTCACTTTTGGGGGCGATTCCAATCTCGTCAAAAACCACCCTTAAAGGGAAAAGCTTTTAACATTGATGCCTTTAGAAGCGGTTTTGTCAAAACTGCCCCCAAATCCAACCCCCCCTCCCCCCCCTCCCCCTGTAGGTCACTTTTGGGGGTGGAAGACAACCCCCCTTAAAGGCCAAAAATGTAGTAGTTCCCATCTCTCTATTACCCTAAACCTTAACCCCCTCCTTTCTCTATTTCTCTAACCCTCCCTCTCCTCTTCCCCTTTCCTCTCTCTCTCTTTATCCCCCTGAACCATCAACCTGCATTCCCTATATCTATAAACCACCCCCCCTCTTTCTCCTAATCCCCCTTCACCCTATAACTAACCTCTCTCTCTCTCTCTCTCTCTCTCTCTCTCTCTTTATATGTATATATATATATATATATATATATACCTTTCCCCCCTACCCTTAGCCACCCACTCACTCTCTCTCTTTATATCTCTCACTTAGTCCTACCACTAACCATCAGCCCCCAATCTCTCTCTCTCTCTCTCTCTCTCTCTCTCTCTCGCTATATATATATATATATATATATATATATATATATAGAGCGAGAGAGAGAGAGAGAGAGAGAGAGAGAGAGAGAGAGAGAGAGAGAGAGAGATGCTCCTTCTTCCGCCCAAGCGCTACCCGTGGGAGGGCTGGCTGGGCAGCACGCGGATGGTGGGGAGGGGGAGGGGGAGGGGGTAGGGGAAGGGGGTAGGGGGGAGGGTGTGGGGGCATGGGGGTGGAGGAAAGGGGGGGAGAGGGGAGGGAAGGGGGGGGAATGTGAGGTAGGGGCTACTGGAGGGGGGCAGGAGAGGAGGTAGGGGTGGCGAGAGGGAGGTGGGAGGTAGGGAGGTAGGGATATATATATATATCTTTCTCTAAACCCCCACCCCCCTCTCTTTTTCTCTCTCTCTCTCCCCTAACACTAACCATCTCTCCATCCCTCTCACTCTATCTATATCCCTCTTCCCCTACTCCCCCCCACGCTTAACTACCCACTCTCTCTCTTTGTATTGGTCTCTCACCCATTCCTACCACTAATAACCTCTATCTCTCTCTCTCTGTCTCTCTCTCTCTCTCTCTATATATATATATATATATATATGCCTCTCCCATTACTCCCCCCTACCCTTAGCCACCCACTCATGGTCTCTCTTTTGATCTCTCTCTCTCTCTAACTCTAAACCCATAACCCCCAATATATCTCTCTCTCAACCCCTAACCCACAATATCTCTCTCTGTATTCAGGGCATCCAAAACTTCATAGTAGATATTGGTCACCTTATGCATCTTCTCCTTCAATACTTCACACTCTTTAACGTCTCTCTCTCTCTCTCTCTCTCTCTCTCTCTCTAAATTCCTAACCCCCAGTCTCTCTCTCTAAACGCCTAACCCCCAGTCTCTCTCTCTCTCTCAACCCCTAATCCACAATATCCCTCTCTCTCTCTCTCTAAACCTCTAATTCCCAATCTCTCTCTCTCTCTCTCTCTCTCTCTCTCTCTCTCTCTCTCTCTCTAAACCCCTAACCCCCAATATTTCTCTCTAAACCCCTAACCCCAATATCTCTCTCTAAAACCCTAACCCCCAATCTCTCTCTCTCTCTCTCTCTCTCTAAACCCATAACCCCCAATATCTCTCTCTCTCTAAAAAAGAATAAGACTTTATAAGTTCAATGATTTGGAGGTATAAATTTATCCCACGATTTGAGGGTTAATCGTTAGCAGTAGTTAGGATTGATATGAATCCATCCCATGATTTGGAGGTATAAATTTATCCCACGATTTGAGGGTTAATCGTTAGCAGTAGTTAGGATTGATATGAATCCATCCCATGATTTGGAGGTATGAATCTAGCCTGTGATTTAGAGTTTATTCCTTATAAAAAAGAAGGACTAGTATGAATCCAACCCGCGATTTGGAGGTATGAATTAAGCCCATGATTTGGAGGTATGAATACGTCCCATGATTTGGATGGTATTCCTCATCCCACCCAAATAAAATAACCCCCAATATTTATATTACTATGCCAAATTAAAAACCCACCCTTGACCCATTAATACAAGGCAATATATTTTGAGGTTTTTAGGAGTATTCAAACCCCCAATATGAATGGACGTGATATGATATTTCCTCACTAGTGAACCCCCCATGCCAAGATGATGATGAGATTTTGGTGTAACAGAGATGAATCGAAGGAAAATAAGAAATAGAGAAGGGAAAGATATTCTCTGTTGGGGTTATTCTCCCAAAGGCACCTTCACCACCAAAGAGGCCTATTCTCTTAAAGCTCAACTTGAGCCATCTCCTCTTTCAAGTGCTTGGAAGCATATCTAGACATTAAATCTTTGGCCCAAAGTCAACACTTTCTTATGGCAAGTCATGCATCATCGCATACTCACCAAGGGATAAATTGAGAAAGAGAAACTTCATATGCCCATCAATTTTCCTTCTTTGCAATCAATAGGAGGAGAATATGGAAGGGCCTTCTTGATCACTGCGATTTTAGTAATCATATATGGGATCAAATGTCACAGATCGTGTGCACTATAGATCGACTAAGGGACAACATCACAAACACGAATGGAGGAATTATTCCTTCAAGAACCCAATACTAAATAGATTTTGTCAATTACTCTCAGTTTTCATAGTATGACATGTTCGTAAGGAAAGAAACATAAGAACATTCCTCTCTCGGAAACTTTCATGGTTAAAAGTATGAGATTTGATCAAATCTGCAATCCTGGACTTGATAAAAATAATGAATTCATCTCAAGAGGACTTCTCATGTGCCCCGACAGAGCAGCATGTCCTTTCCATATAGGGGTTGACTACTCCACCCTCTCTCTCTTGGGCTCCTCCTCCTCGATCAGTTTCCACTCCTAGTCCTTCTACTGGGTTTCGCCTACCCAAAGAATTTGCAAAAGTTAACTTTGATGGTGCTTCTAAAGGAAACCCAGGGCCTATAGGTTATGGGGTGGTCTTTAGAGATGATCATGGAAACATTCTTCAAACTATTGCAGGAAGCAACTGAACATACAATCACAATGTGGCATATCTTTGGGCACTTATAAGAGGAATTCAGCATGCCATCCACCTAAATCTGCTTCATATAATCATTGAAGGGGACTTGAAGGTTATATTACTGCTCTTAACAAAGTTGTTTAAGGTTTCGAAAGCGGAGAAACTCTCCCCCATATGGCATCTTTTAGGACACTTGGAAATGCTATTTCCTCTCCTCTCTAGGAAGCTTGCTATCATCCCCTCTCATTTGAAGAGGGAGGCAAATAAAATTGCTAACAAACTGGAAAATATGGGGATCACTTGTGTCACTGAGGAAATCATTTGCTCACCCAATTCGCTCACTGATCATTCAATATGGAAGGACTACTGTGACACGGTCCAAACATAAAAATACACCTCGGATAGGGTGTTATCAACTCATGATAGATGGAGAATATCTGACATGTTTCCTGGGCAGGTGGCATCACGTGCGACTTAAGTGGAAGGTTATAAATATATGAGACGATGGTGATAGTTATAAGCACATCACATCAGCCTTCACCACCCTTTATTACAAAAATGGTGTTGGTTTTAATGATTGAAGCAGTGGTCTTTAAGGATGATGCCCTCTCAATAACGAAGGTATGCTAGCTCAAGGACATGCTCCTTATGCTATCTTTAATGCTCGCTCATGGCATATGCACTGGAGCCCAGGATGAATTATGGTGGTTTATTACTCAATATTTTTCGGATGGAAGACTTCATTTGCAAATTTGGCCTATTGAAATTTGGGTTCATATGTCTTTCCTTCGGCTTATAGGTCGTTCTAGGTGGGATTCTGGTAGATGCTTGGGTCTATATGTAGTCTATGGGGATAGCTCCCTCACCTCCTGGTCTTCAGGGGTTCCCTCTGTGCTTTCTTCCTCTCGCACGACAGGAGATATGGAAGATAATTATGAAGAGAACTCTTTGGGTTGTAAAGTCAAATGGTTTGAGGATAGGGGAAAATCCTTGGTATTTCAAGTTACGTCTATTCCTTCTCTGACCCTTCTTCCTTCCAACCATGGTGGGACTCGTGTTGATGAGGAGAACGCCAAGATTAATCTAGCAGGGAACGCTTCCAAACCAGAGAATGAGTCTAACCAGACCTTCTCAAGGAATCTGTCGGGGTCACACTTGGATCTTTTATTTGACACTCGAAAGGATGTGCAAAATCTGACACACAAAATGGATCAGTTCAATAAGTGTCTGGATGTTTTGGTTTCTCTTTTTTATTGCCCTGAGATAAGAAATTGCGCGAGTCTCATCTCCCCTCATGATGTAGTGTTGCTCGGTGCACTCATTCTGCTCTTTGCTCACATGATGGATGCCTCTCCGAATTTGGACTCTGCTTGACCTCTGGATGTATCGCACCCCTATGGTCAACTCTAGGCAGGTTTCTTGGAATCTCCATGTTTGTTTTCTTTATAATGTCACAGAATTGTGCTTTTGGTTTGGATGGGTTCTGGGTAGTTTCATATTTTGTTTCAAGCTTTCAATGCCATCTGGATTGGATTTTAAAAGTTTGGCTATAAATATGCAACTATGGTTTGGGGTAGAAAGATGGGTTGGTGGTTTGAAAACTCGACCACCAACAAACAATTGTAATACTCTTTTTGATATAATATAATTTTTTGTGACTTACTTACAAAAAAAATAGTATTAACAAAATAATGTGGTTGTTGACCCTATTTTAAATGGTTGACAATGGTTGGCGATGGTTAATAGTGGTAGAGTATGGTAGGAAATGCTTGACCATGTTTGAATGTTATTAAGCATGTTTGATTATGGTTGACTATATTCGACCATGGTTGAGAAATTTAGACCATGGTTATCAATAGTTGGCTATGGTTTGATCATGGGTGACAAAGGTTGACTATGTTTACCATGGTTGATTAAGTTTGATCATAGTTAACCATGGTTGACAATTGTTTGACCATGGTTAATTATGTTTGACCAAGGTTGGCAATGGTTAAATGTTGTAGAGTATGCTAGATAATGGTTGACCATTGTTGGCCATGTTTTACTAGGTATGACCATGTTTGAATGTCATTAATCATGTTTGATTATGGTTGACTATTGTTGACTATATTTGACCATGGTTGAGGAAATTAGACCTTGGTTAACCATAGTTGACTATGGTTTGACCATGGGTGATGAAGGTTGACTATGTTTACCATGGTTCATAATTGTTTGGAATTCATTGACTTTGGTTATCCATGGTTAATTTAGTTAACCATAGTTGACTTTATTGAACCACGGTTGACTATGGCTTACATTGGTTACCTAAGGTTAACCATGTTTGACCATCATTGATAATAGTTCAAGATGGGTGTCAAATGATGGTTGATAATGTTTGACCATATTGATGACTACTATTTAGTTACCTTATTGTCATGCTTATGTAGTAGCTACCAGTATCCATGTATTAACTATCATTTTCTTTTATCATTTTTATAATAGTTTATTTTGAATTTATTTTATCCATGTATGGGTGATGAAGGTTGACTATGTTTACCATGGTTGACTAAGTTTGTCAATAGTTAACCATGGTTGATAATTGTTTGGCATTCATTGACTTTGGTTATCCATGGTTAATTTAGTTAACCATAGTTGACTTTATTGAACCACGGTTGACTATGGCTTACATTGGTTACCTAAGGTTAACCATGTTTGACCATCATTGATAATAGTTCAAGATGGGTGTCAAATAATGGTTGATAATGTTTGACCATATTGATGACTACTATTTAGTTACCTTATTGTCATGCTTATGTAGTAGCTACCATTATCCATGTATTAACTATCATTTTCTTTTATCATTTTTATAATAGTTTATTTTGAATTTATTTTAAATCTTTTTATAATAGTTTATTTTAAATTTATTTTAAATCTTTTTATAATTGTTTATTTTAAATTTGGAAAGAAGATCATAAAATTAATTTGACAGTACACTTGTATCATTTTTTTCTCCTAAAATCTAATACACTTGTGTCATTGTCATCCTAATGCAATCTATGAAAGCAAGGATACTAAGAAAAACATCCCAAATTATAAGATATAAAAAACGCATAATTAATTTGTTAATCGCGTCCACCATCATTGGAATAATTGATATTGTTGTTTTGCTTTGCACGGGATGTGAGTGAGATTTAATATTTCATAATCAAATAATCCAGGGTGGAAATGGAGAAAGTTGAGCCCAACTTGGAGGTTGCCCTCAAATTCATAGGTAAACATTATTCTTAGTGTAGATTTTCTGTTCTGTGGATAAATAATGAAAAAATGTAGTACTAATAAAATACTTATATATAATATTTTTAATGAAATATTCATAAACATAACATAAATATATATAGACATTTATATAATAAAATTAAACATATACTAAAAACAAAAATATAAAATCTCAACAATTTAGATATCACTAGTGAATGTGGGAGCAAACAATTAGTTATTAATAATTATTTTAATAAGAAAATATGAAATTAAATAATATTTTTATTTTTATAGTGTTTAAATAATTAATGTTTGGTTTTTATTAATTGATTTTCAAAATTTCATTAATAGATTATCTATAGTAAGATCATTTGATCTAATCTTTCTTATAATAACTTTATTAGTGAGTTCATTTGATCTAATCTTTCTTCTAACAGCTTTATTTTATTGTATTTGAATTTTGAAAAATTTAGATGTTAGGCTAATTCGTGATCTATCCAGGTATGCACGGTGATTAATAGGCAGCCTCAACCCACGGATCCTCTTACTATGTAGCGGTTGGAGCTAAAAACCCGGGTGGAGGCTCAGGGCGTGTGAAGCTAACTAGAACACCCAGATGGGTTTTTACGTTGTGTCTAGAATCTAGATTGTTGCGTCTTCATGTTTGAAGGGGCAAAGGCGGTGCATAGATAAAAAGAAGTGTGGCGCGAAGAGGGGACAACAGCAGATAGGTGGAATCATATGTCCAGGAAGGCATGGTATATTATATTTTATAGTGTTTGGACAACCAAATATTGAATAGAAATTTTCCATTATCATATGCTTGCCACGTAACAAGTAAGTCTAAATCTCAAAATCTCAAAAGCATTTCAATTACGCAATCTTAAGAGAAATTCATTTTTTCCAGTCCCGTTTTATAAAAAACTACAGTTCAAAGTCTTTAGGTGGCAAAAGCATAGCTACAAATTAAGTTTTTCCGCGTCTCATAAACTCCAGTTCTTTCTTACAAGCTTAAGCAATATATATAATAAATGGTGTAGAGAAAATGGTACTCAGATTTTTCATAAATTTTTATAACATTGTAACTAGTTGACATCGTAAACTCCATTGATTAAAATAAAATTTTAATAACATATATTACAATTCACCTAGTTATTGATATGTGGATCTACTTATAAGATGTTATTTGAATGTTTCATATACAACACCTATAACACCTCTGCAAGGCCATTTACATATTCTTTCCATTTTTCTTCTCCGAATACCAAATGAAAATCTTTAAGAACACATACCTAACACCGAATAATTATTATTGAATTGTTAATAATTTGTATTATATATATATATACATGGAAAAATACTTATATTAGTGTAATTCTTTCCATTTTTTATTTGGGATGGAGGTAGATACCTAGGGATCCTAGATTGCACAAGGATGAGACATGTTTATTGTCCAAATTGATTTTCTAATTGTTTTATTTTGGTAATTCCAAATTTGAACCAGTTTTCACGAGGATGAGACAAGTGCACTCTCCATATAAAGTGTCACAAATAAGTAATAAGTTATATGTTACTTGTTGAAATTACCGATTGTCTATGTCTCAGCTACATGTTATCAATGGCCTTACTGTGGTAAAACATTTTATTTTTTATATTTTTTTTTTATAATTGTTTATCTCTAATTTCGAAAGACTGCTATAAGATCAATCTAGACAATACACTTGTCCCATCATAGTATAATCTAGGAAAAGCATAGGTGCTAGTCCACCCCAAATTCTAAGATATAAACATCTATCAATATAAAAATAACCCCACCACAAGTTAAGTAAGTAGCTGTGCTAGTTTTATATTTTAGAATGTGGAGTGAACTAGCAAATATGCTTATTATAGGAGGATTAGACAAGTGTACTGTAATCTAAAATTGAACTCCAGCATGTTAAAGCATAATATGATTGTTAAAATAAATTATAATGTTAGACTGCTAAATAAAAATATTGAGGGCGCTGGCGTCTCTGTAACATGTGATAACGGCATAATTGAAATTAAAAACACTTGATTGATTATAGATTCGATCAATAGCTACAACAACAGCCAAGGTAAACTGTCAAACTGTTGAAACAAATAAGTAATGTGAAAATCACTGTCACGGAAGAGCTTCTTGAAATTGGTGCTGGATGGTGGTTCAGAAGACATGTGAGTTAAACTTTGAAGAGCAAATATTTAGGAAGACAAGCTCGCTCAAACTCATAGATTCCATTGACTAATGGAAGTCACAACGCTCCAGAATACTGATTAATTGCACAATCAAAACCTCTTAATGACTAACGATATGATTCAGACGAAAGGCCAAGAAATTTAAACCATTCATCTTGGAAATGAGATCCCAAAACTTGCTAACCTGCCCCAAAACTGAGACAAACGAAAGTTACTCGTCTCGACAAAAATATTCGTTGTCTGACGGTAAAAGAAAAAACGAGTCCTAACCAATATATGGTATTAAATGTCCCTTTTAAAAATTAATTATGACATAGGAGAAATGAAAATTATATGTTCGATTCAATTTTCAGTATATATAATGCAAAAAATATACAACAATTGATACATGTCATACAATTCTTTGAGACATCCATTCCAAATTTACGTAATTTACACTGTGAGACATCCATTCCAAATTTAAGATTAACAAAGAGGAAATGTAAGTTGTATGTTCCATTAAGTTTGACTATATTTAAGCCGAAGGAACATAGTCATTATCAGCGAGCTAGCAAGAACTCATTTGAGAACCAGCAGCGATATTTTACTCAAAAGATCAAGACAAGAAATCTCCAAAACCTTATATAAAAGTAATAGCAAGTGTGCAAACAATGAAACTGTTTTCTTGTAACTCTACCACTATGGAGAAAAAACGTGACAGTGTATTAATCTGCCCATAGTGATCCCAATAGGTCTAAAAAATTTAACTAACACTTTTTTTTCGGCCTAAAATGATAGGAGAACAAACCACTTGACAATGCTTCACACTTCAGAATATTTCTCATATTCACCAATCACAATGAGTGTTTTTGTCGTTATCTTGGTATCAAATTTTATCGTTTCATTTCTGGGCTTTCTCACATTTTAAAGCGTTCGATCTATTCAATGTCATCGCATACTGCATAATGTATGATGAATACTGATATGGTCAATGCCACCTAACCTAAAATGCTGTTGGATAATCACTTAGAGTCGTAATTCTCTTTGTTTTCCTCCGATATTAATTTGTTTCCACAATATGTTGCATATGGAAAGCATAAACAGAGGAGGTAGGGTTTATAAGAGGCCATACTGATTTATCCTCATCATCTCGCCGTGAATTGATCATCTTGGACAATTCTAATAGCTTTAGGAGAACGATGAATGGTACTTGATTTTCAATCTTCAAAATGTCATACATTACATCCCCTGATAAACTCGTAGACATGCATATGATTTTCATCAACATGCTAAACTCGTAGACATGCTAATAGCTTTAGGAGAACGATGAAGGAGATATGATTTTCATCAACATGCTAAACTCGTAGACATGCTAAACATTTAGTAGTGCCTGCTCACTCATGATTTCCATATTTCCCTTACTCTGGAGCAGTTGTTGATGGAATATTATCTTCTTCCCATTCTTCCAAGATGGCGGAAAAACATGATAGTATCTTCATCTGCCCATAGTGATCCCAATGCGTTTCAAAGTTGGAGGCTTCATCAGTTTAATGAACACTTGTATTTTCGGCCTAAAATGTTAGGAGAACAAACCATTGACAATGTTTCCACGCTTCATAATATTTCTCATATTATTAAAGCTTTCGATCTATTCACTGCTACCGCATACGCAATATACGCACAAGAGTAGCAATTCTCTGTGGCTCTCATATTGATTTGTTTCAACCCTGAGATCCATAAGGAAAGCAGAAAAGGAGGTGGGGTTTATAGGAGGCTATAGTGATTTATACTCATGTATGTCCGCGAGTTGCAGGAATTAAGTCACTAGTCGCTGTCATTGCAAAGAAATGCGTTCTGGCTGCCTGAAAACAACATGTCAACTTCGAGTTACCGGAAATAGTAAGTGGTGTGTAAAGCATGTCGGTGAATTGATAAGGGACATAGACACTGGACGACAGAATGTGGACAGAAAAGTCTGCAAATATGATGTGTATATATCATTAGTAATTGTAAAGATCTTCTGACATATAATTAACACGCTGGAAATTGTAAAGGGTGAGGTCAAGAAGCATTTTATTTGCTCTCTTACTACCAAAAAATCATATGTTAATTTGGAATTTAAAAATATTTAACAGGACTCCATGAAGATGAAGGGGAAGAAAAACAGAACGAGCTAGGACTGAGGACACCCTAGTTTGCGAATTTTTTTTGCAAAAGCTGTACTTCGGTTCACGTTATGTGCAGCCTGCAGGTGTTACAGGAGGGGTAAATGCGTGTTCATATCAATTTGCTGTGAAGCGGTGTGTAATGTGTGATTGGAAATGGATTGTGTACCGTCTATAGCAGTGGATGGAAGATGGCTTGTCCTTTTACCACACGAAAATCGTCTTCCACATAAGGTCATAGGTAGAGCAATAACTGCTGTCCAGATTCATTGCCAATGAGTTTGCTGCTGTAGCAATCATTATTCTACCACAAACTTATGGCTGTTCTTTAGATTCGGTTATAAAAACCAGTAGAATCGTAGTTTCATTTCATTTACTGCTGAACTATACCATAGAATTGAATTTCTAAGAGTTATGGCCAATTTTAAGACGATCCAAATGGTTGAAATAGAAGTAGAATTGTGCATGACCGGAAAATTTTCCGTTTTCCGTCACCGATAGGAGCAATTTGAGTGACAGTTATCACACTCCCAAACCGATTAATGGTCATGTCCAGATTCATTGTCAATGAGTTTGCTGCTGTAGTAATCATTATTCTACCACAAACCGATTAATGGTCAGCTAATTAAAAATAAAAGTAAATGTATATATACTTCCAAAAAAAATTGACTTCAAAAAAAAATGAGAAGAAAGGCTTAGTTTTCTTGTCTAAAATCTTAATAGTAGCACTCATCCTAATTGATTTAAGGTTTTATCTCGTGTGAGGTTAGGTGGCTTCAGGAAGGGTTTCAGGTTTGGTCGAGATTTCCAGGTGGTTTCAATAAGGGTTTCAGGTTTTCTCCAGATTTCGAGGTGGTTTTAGTATACCTTTGAGGTTTTGTCTAGGTGGTTGTAGTATACCTTTGAGGTTTTGGCTAGGTGGTTTTAATATAGTTTTAAGCTAATGGAATTGTGGTATGAGATTTCTAGGTGGTTTTAGTATACCTTTGAGGTTTTGTCTAGGTGGTTTTAATATAGTATTAAGCTAATGGAGTTGTGGTATGATTGAGAGAGTTAGGTTTAACATGTGTGACTTGAGCAAGGTTAGATAAAGTTAGGTTTTTTCATTTGGTTAGTGGTAAGGTTTGAATTGAGGTAGTTTCGCTAAAGTTAAGTTTTGTTTGGTAGAGAGTGAGGTGATTTCCACAAAGTTTCAAGTTAATGGAGTTATAAGAATTTTATTAGAGTTAGGGTTCATTAGAGATAGAGGTCGACAAGTGTGTATTATGATGGGTTAGACGGAGCTAGGTTTTGTTTTAGACTCAGTTCCAATGGTTTAGTGAGTGCTAAGGTCTCGTTCAAAGATGTTGAGGTCTTGATTCAAAGAAGTGTTGTTGAGGTGTAATTACTACCTTTAAGGAATCACCAAAATATTTAATTATCGACCAGGGTTGGTAATCTTAGAGTTGTGGCACAGTATATGATGAGGTAGAATGGCACTTACGATTTCGACTCGGCAGACCTTAGAAATGTTTTAATAAAGAAAAGATCGAAAGATCTTTCAAAATGAAAAACCGAGACAAACTTCTAGAAAATACAACTACTTAACTAGTTAAGCCTATTTAAAACAACAGATCAGAATAGTATCAAGCTATACTACTCTACTCTATCGATAATAATAAAAAAAACATAGAAACAATAATATTATTCTAGGAAGCAAAACTAAATCAAAATGAAACTACTTTGATGAAATAGAAAGTTACTGATAACGTTCTGATCTAAGAATTAGAAAACAACTGTTAAATGAGTTTAGAGACCTATCTATGATTGACAACTAACTATGAAACAAAGAACTATATTTAACTTAAAGCAAAACTACAAATTACTTGGTAAATTCAACAACTATTCATACATTCGATTCATAATTTAAGACTACACTAAACTGCCTAATTCCATTCTCCTCAAGGGTTTTGAGGAAGTGTATCAAATGTAATGGGAAGGGGAGAGAATGTATCAAAGTGACTTTCAAATGTAACTAGGAAACAAAATGGAAGCAAATCTAGTTTCAATTCTACAAATAAATGCAAACTAAAGATTGTCCAACTACTATTAACTTTAAACATTATGATCTATCTTCTATCCATAAGCAATTGACTTGGAACTAATGAAATCTAGAAGCAAGTAGAAAACTTGATAAAGATATTTATTTATGAACCAAACCCTGTTCTATGAACATCTTCATTAAATGTATAAATGAGAAAACTGATCCTATGCTTGAACTGAGAAACTATTCAGAACTAATGTACTTTGGAGAATGAAATTACTAAATCTAATCCGAAATTAATCTTAATAAACATGACATAATGAAAATAAGATTGGAACTGATGAATTTTGTAACAATTGAGCATTAATGAATCAGATATGAAAGAAACATAATCTGTAAAGCAACTGAAGCAAGTTTAAGGAAAATGGAATGGAAACTAAGAATGATGATAAAACTTAATTAAAACTGTATGCAGTGTGGAACAAGATCTTAATTACATCTAAGAAGGCTAATTAAATGCAAGAAATATTACAATTCGAAGACCTAAGAAAACAGGATTCTAAATTAGCATAAAAACAATGCAGAAAGTATTAAAGTCTGTATGACGATCCAGATGACTGTCCGAATGACAGTGCGGATGGAGGAAAACTATTTAAACTAAGGAAAGAAGTAGATTGGATGATCTTAACGTCAACTGGCTGATGCATATGAACCTATAGTGAAAGGAAGAAATGAATAGAATGTTTAGAAGCTAAAATAACAAGAAGTAACCTATTCTAATCATTGTCTAAGGAATGAACTATTTCTATGGCATAATAAAACAAAACTGAGATATGAATAAAAATAACCTACAGCTATAGGAAAGAAACTAACATAACTAATTCTAATTATAAACTAAACCTGAAACAATAACTAACTAAGCTCTATCTAATTGCAAAATACTGAAATCAAACTACAAGAAAACTATGCTTGACCGGTCATTATCAATTCTGTAAATGTAAATCAAATTACCAACAGGGAATAAATTACAAGAAATGAAACAGCAGCTATAAGAAAACACAGTTAAAAACAATTACTGGAAATGAAAAACTATTTATTTGCAGAAAGGAAAATACAAAATATATACAAGAAAACCTCTGGTTGTTGAGGGGCCCTTCCCAGCACTGACCAGAGATTGACGCTTAACTCACACTAATCACCAAAAACAAAACATTAACAACAAACTTCGGGAATTTCCATTAACTGAGAAATTTACACAGTGTTTCTACAAATTACTGCTACGCTCTATGTAAGCATGCGCTATCTTGTGCTTGTTTCTCCAAAGGAGGCGTCTATATATAAGTTTACAATCAGAGACAAGGTCAATGTAGTCGACCTCTCTAAAAATAGAAGTCTTAATGATTTACAAATGACTACATGGTGGTTGACGACAGCGCAGAGGCATCTTCCTAAGTCCACGGCATTGATCCCCTTTGACACGAACAACTATGAGTCTGTTTCCTTCCATTGTGGGCAGATAATGTGTTGGAAAACTGAGCGTGGGAGAGCAAGGATCTTCTGGAACGTTGACGTGAGAAGAGGTGCATGCTGTCAGGCTTGGCGAATAGGAAATATGGAACTTATGGAGTGTTGACGTGAGCAGCAGATGCATTGTCAAATGAGGCGAGTAGGAGGGTGAATCTTCTAGAACAGGAGCTCACCAACCACGACATTCACGTTGCTAACAAAACCCACCTTTCCGTTTATTCCTTTAATGACTAGAAATATCCCAACCGATGATCTCATGTGTTGAATGAACGTCTGAACAGCGGGCTAAATGTGGATGGATGTCCTCGACGTGAACGCATGGCTGAATGAAGGTCCGTTTGACGACCGTAGCCTATAGAACCAAAACTAAATACCAAAAATGTCTAGAAATATGAGATGATAGTCAATAAACCATAAAAATGATAATAATTATTTGTAATTCGTATGATTTTCAAATAAATGCATACCTGAGTCTATTTGATGGTCTGAATGGCAAAGAGAATAACTTATCATAGCAAAATAGTGAAAATGACGCCAATCAAAATTTGTTTGATGATCAAAAGTGGTGACAAAATGGACACCAACATTCCCCCAAACTGGAGATATGCTAGGTCCCACTGAGCAAAAGAAGAGAGAATTTTAGTAAGAAGGCCGAGTTGCGGTAGTAGCTGCCTTCGACTTGGAAGAGGAAATGGTTTTAGCTTTAAGCTCTTGGAACTGATCCTTCAAGGAATCATGCTTCAATCGGAGAGAAATGTTGGAAACTGTTTTGGATTTGTTTAAATCTTCAACACATTTCACCTGGAAACGTAAGTCCTCATTCTCTTGACGAAGCCTAGAGATGATCTCGACATACTTCTCATTCTGGCTTCTTAGATCTACTATGTCTTGGGTTAGTCTATCCACAGTCTGATGAAGTGGAGTAGATGCTTCTGCAAATGACTCAGGGTCTTTTTGAGGGCTCGATTCCCTTAGAAAAGGTTCAGTAGTATGTTCTTCAAGTGCCATGTCTTCATTGTGTGTAGGAGAGAAGCAAGTAGGGGTCTCAAGTAAATGGGTGGATACATTAGCTAATGCAAGGAGGGGGGTTTCAAGGACAGGGTTATTTTCTTGGTCGTGAAGGTTGTCTGAATGCATTGGCTGAATGACAGACTGATCGATGGACTAGATGATAGTTTTTTCGACGGACTGGACGACGTTCTGGTCACAATTAACCTTCCTCGATTTTGTGGATATGGATGAAAAGAATGGGGGTTCTGTGGTTGTTTCCTCATGGACATGCTCATGAGAAGTTGCATGATCAGGGTGTATTTCTCCCGAGGGACCCTCACTAAATTGTACAGACTTGGAAACCTTTTCTTCTTGGGCAGAAGTTTGGGTTAGTTCATTTACACAAGGTTTGGAAACGATGGCGTTTGCGAGAGGCATGGGATATGACCATAGGATTCTTAAGTAGATGAGGGTTCAGGACTTCAAAGACAAAGCATTCCTGAGTTTGCCCCTTTTCTTCCAACGGGTGAGTGATCAAGATTTTGATCAAACAGTGGTGGTATAAGCTTCCAGAGGGGTTAGTAGTATTCTTCCTTACCCGACTTGACATTTTCTCTAAAATTTTCAGAAGATAGAAGGGAAAATTGAGAGCCTGACCATTAACAAAATGTGCCAATAACCTAAAGTGGCAAGCTTTGAAAACAATGAACTTAACCTCACAAGTGATCAAATGGATAATGACAGTCAGTGGCTCGAGGTATTCAGGCTTAACCAATTCCCTATAGGACCCTTCCATGCCCGCAACATGCTGATATTCGGCCTTAAGAGCAATTTCGTGCTCCGTTCGTTGAAGGAAAAAACGTTTATGCCAATAGGCTCCTTCCCTGGGAAGTTTTGTGGCCGATGCAATGGATTCTTCCGTCACAGGAATAGTGAGATGGCCGACCCTGGCGGTCTTACCATCGAAGCCCTTAGAAAATAGCAGTGAAACCTCAGCATCGTGGCTATCGAGAAGGTGAAGGAATGGACCCCATATGGCTCACAAAAATACTTCATGACATGCCTTAAATTCGGGAATGTGGAGGAGGTCTTGGCAACTGCCAGGCTCATAACGGATTGGCATATTGAACAGAGGTCAAAGGATGCAGATGGATAGAGAGGATGCATGAAATTGCAGGGGATGGAGCTTGATAGGTTCAGGGTAGATGGAAAATGAGCAATATGAAGCAGAATTTACGCAGGGGTAAGTTTAAATTGAGATCCCTTTGAACGGCGGAATGATCCTGGGAGAAAATTTGGCACGTTCGAATGATACCCTATCATTCAGTTACCTTGAGTCATGTGCCGTCATGGAACTGCGTGAGTTAATGAATTCGCATAGCTATGATATGTTCAACCATGTCCAAAATGAACCTTTGGATAGGTTGAACGTAATCCTCATTATGAAATTATAGACATAAATTACACATAAAAAAAATCACGATGACTTAATAAATGAAATGATAGATCGCACGATAAAACTTAATGGCGGATTAAAAACGTATGATAGCCATATGATGGTTAATCAATTCATTTGATGAGACGAAATGAGTATGCAAAGATGACGTTTAATTTGATCCTTGACATGATTAGTTGATTAGATATATCAGTAAAAATCAAAATTTTAAATATCTTAGCACACTTATTAATATCATTACAAGCTAAGGTTTCATTTGGCACTTCATTTACATCGTTATTCATTTTCCGCGTTTGTCACCTCATTCGGATCGTCATTCGACCCTTCATTCAACCCTTCATATAGACCTTTGTACAAAAATGTGCTTTGATGGATCTGACTACTGTTGATTATGCAGAGAGTTTTTCTAGAAATTGTTAGCACACAAGAGATGTTGTAAACCTGCTTTTCTGGAACTTTAGTCGCGTTCTTCTTTATTTGTCATTGATCAGAACAATCTTCCTTCTGCTTTTTGCATTATCCTGAAAAACACCTATCATTTTATCAGAGATAAATAAACTTTTTCATAAATATTCAGAAAGTAAAAACAGTTATGATCCTCCCCCAAACCAAAAATATGGCATGTCCTCAAGCCATCAAATAAAAATTGATTAATATTCAAATATTTTCAATTCATGGTTTAGGCAGTAACTTCTAAAATGTTGTGATAATTTTCGTAAGAAAAAGAAATATTAACTAATAAATGTAGATGATTCAGGTATGTACATTCATAAAAAAGAATACAACAAAGCTTAAGAAGACCATATGAAGAATGATAGTGCAATGGATGCGAAAAATGCCATAGGAAAACTAATCATCCATGACTCATTTTAAATATCTCTCGTCATCCAAAGAATATAGATAAAGTTCACCCTAGAGTTTGTGAGATTGCTACGGTTATGGGTCCCATTTCTAGGATAGTCATACCTTAGGTATTGTTTGAATTAGATGAAAGGTCCCAAGTCCAACTTACAACCATTCTATAATGACAGTATAAATAATTGGCCTCAACATGTGTTTGTATACTCAGGTTTTTTATGAGCCATGTGCATAGTGATGCATTAACCAAATCTCTTTTACCCGATATTTCCCTGCTTCCAGCAGGCCTGTTCAGTACCCCGACGGGTTTATCTTGGTACTATGCAAGCATATCCCCTCTGCCAGCGAGCCTGTTCAGTACCCCGACGGGTTTACTTGCATTTACTGAGCTTCCTTATTTAAGATTTTACTTAGCATGGAACTGCTGCCAGCGAGCCTGTTCAGTACCCCGGTGGGTTTGCTTCGTATAATGATATTTTTTTGTAAAGAATCTAGTTGGCACGAGAGTGTGTTAAGCCTACTAAACACATAATTCAAATTTTAGAGCAAACCTTATGAGTAACTTAATTTATAATAGCCTGAATTATAGATCATGTCAAAAGATAATAACCTAAAGGTATTCTTTGACCTTCCAGACCATCTTCTTCATAAAAGATCAGTAATGTTCCCCACAAAATAGAAGTATCACTCACTTTTGGGCTACCTTTTTAAGGAATGCTTAAGAGACAAGTTTAGATAATGGGTCTAGGATGAGCTAGTAGTCCATAGGTGTAAGATAGAACTTTTTTGCAAATCATGAAGATTAAAGTAGGCCTTAAGCAATTGTTCCAAAGATTAATCAGAAGTGTACATGTCTGAATCAAATACCATATACAGAATCATAAAAGAAAGTGGTTTTAAATGATGTAAAGAACATTTTAACCTTTCACTATAAATTTTCAATTTTCAACAATGATTGAAAGAGAAGGAGTTAGGATGTATTATGAGGTTTTTACAGCACTTCCCTTTTAAGATAATATTGCATGGGCCGATTAGAAAGATAAGGTTCTTGTAATCAAACTACAAAACCACTTGTTAGATGATTCAAATTTATTCAAAACAAAAACATATGTACAAAGGAAAAGTCATATGAAATTAAGGAAAAAGGGAAAAAAATCTTCCTATTTTAATTGACAAAATTTCATAAGTTGATCATAAAAATGAATTTCCTGTAAAAATTCAATCAGCTGTTAGAGATGAATATTATTATTGAAAAACAAAAATATATTTACATATATACAAATGAAGATAACCCAAAATAATTCAAGAACCAGGAGAAGAAGGAATGACTTCCTCTTCTACCAGCTCCATCTCCTTCTGTTCTAAGACATTCTGCACAAAATCTTGTTTAGATTTTGGTTGATGATAAAGTCTAAGTCTATGTCCATTTACAACAAAGGAAATTTGAGAATCACCAATTGTATTAATTTTAACAGATCCATTATCAAAAGTTGTAACAATTTCATATGGACCCATCCATCGAGTAGTTAATTTACCTTTAAAGTTTTTGTACCTTGAATAAAAAAGTAATGCCCAGTCTCCCATTTTGAATGGTTTTTGTTTAATGTATCTATCATGCCACTTTTTGCGTTGGTTTTGTATTAAGATTGTGCATTGAATAACATCTTTCCTAATCTCATCTAATTCATTTATTTGCACGATTCATTGTCTCTGTGCTTCTTCTAAATTCATCCCTAATTGTGCAGCCATACGAAAGGTTTTGACTTGAAATTCAATAGGTAGAAGAACTTGTTTACCATAAACAAGTTCATAAGGTGTGTGGCCAGTGGTATTCCTCCAATTTATTCTATAAGCCCATAAGGCTTTTGGGAGCCTATCTTCCCAATCTTTGTGGTGTAACTGGATAGTCTTAGTCAGGATGGCTACTAATACTTTGTTGGTGGATTCTACCTGACCATTGGCTTGTGGGTAGTATGGTGAAGATTTACAATGTCTAATACCATATTTTTCAGTAAGCTCTTTCATCAACTTGGAGGTGAATTGAGATCCTTGATCGGTTACAATTTCCCTAGGTACACCGAATCGGATGAATATTTCTTCATATATAAACTCTACCACAGATTTCTGTGAAGAACCTGCAACAATTAATTATTGAAAATACACGAGATAGCAGAAATAACAGAACTTGGAATCACTTTTATTGATCACAGGCCACTTCAAAGTGGAAACCTCCTTTGAGCAAGCTCAATACAAATAACTTCATGTTGCCTTCATAGGCCTCAACACACACTTACATACTAAGTCTAGGTGCCAATACCATGGGTCAAAACCATGGGCCAATACAAACTATGGATCAACAATACTACGGGCGACTTACAAAGAATATGCGCCAAACAACAATAACACAAACTATGGATCAACAAATACTACGGGATGACTTACAAAGCATATGTGTCCAACAACAATATACTAACAAAGGAAAGACATGGGTTCCTAAAATCCCCGCCCCCTTAGAAAAAGCTTTGTCCTCAAAGCTTTAGATGTGGAAATTGTTGTTGAATCTGAAGGAGTTGTTCCCATGTAGCATCCTCTGGTTACATGTCGTGCCACTGAATTAAGACCTCTTTGATAGAGTAAGAGTGAAGTTGACGAGTGCGCTTATTGAGGACGGCCTCTGGCTCCAAAAGTATGGATCCTTCATTATCCAGTTCGGGTAAAATAGTTTGTCCTCTGATGTTGGTGCCAAGAACTTTCTTCAGACAAGCTGAGACATGAAATACTAGATGAATTCAAGAAGAAGGAGGAAGTTCCAATTTATAAGCAATAGACCCAATCTTCTGAAGAATCCGGTATGGCCCATAGAACTTTGGAGCGAGCTTATGACGCCCTTTGAGTTTCAAGGAGGATTGCTTGTACGGATGGAGACGAAGAAAAACCATATCACCTGCTTGAAAAGTGCGCTCAGAAGGGTGTTGATCAGCTTGTTGCTTCATGCAATTTCTTGCCATGTGAAGATTGTCCCACAAAATACGAAGAATTTGATCACGGTTTCGAAGGACTATGTCAACTACCTGAACTGGTGAACTGTTGGAGGTGTATGGAAGAAGAACTGGCGGTGCCTGACAATAGACTGCTTCATATGGGGTCATTTTAGAGGCAGTGTGGTAAGAGGTATTGTACCACCATTCAGTGAGAAAGAGCCACTTTTCCCACTGATGTTGTTGTTCAGAGGTGAAGCAATGAAGATAAGTTTCCAAGCATTTATTGATAATTTCAGTCTGACCATCTGTTTGTGGGTGATACCCTGAACTCATCTTCAGTTTGGTGCCAGTGTGGTGAAATAGTTATGTCAAAAAATGACTGGTGAAAGTCGCATCACGATCCGAGACAATGGAAGAAGGGACGCCATGAAGATGAAAGATCTGGTCCAGCAAAATTTGAGTGACTGAGGAGGCTGTATAGGGATGGTTGAGAGCACAAAAATGACTATATTTGGAGAGGCGAGCAACCACAAGCAAAGTCACTATATTCCCTCCATATTTAGGGAGCCCTTCAATGAAATCCATAGAAATATCTGTTTAAATACGTGTAGGTATGGGAAAGGGTTTGAGTAATCCTGGAAGGAGTGTCATGTCACCCTTATTGCGCTGGCAGGTATCACATTCAACCACCATCTGTTGAATTATCCTTTTCATGCCCTGCCAAAAGAAGTTACGTCGTGCCCACTCATACGTTTTGAGGAACCCAGAGTGCCATGCTGATGGAGAAGCATGGAGTTCATAGAAGACATCCTGTTGAATATCTGTGCTCTGGGGAAGCACCAGACGACCCTTGTATCTTAGGGAAGAACCATCCCAAGAGTAATGTGGTACAGCATAAGCGTTGTTGGCCAAGCATTGAATGATTTCAGATAATGAAGAGTCATTGACATAGCCCCGTTGAACAGATTGCAACCAATTTGGAACAGGCATAGAAATAGCTGAAAGAGAACCCTGGTCATAAAATGTGCGAGAAAGAGCATCTGCCACAATATTGTCCTTACCCTTCTTGTAAGTGATCCCATAGTCATAACCCATGAGTTTGCTAACCCATTTATGTTGTGCTGGGGAGGATACATGTTGTTCCAGGAAATATTTCAGACTATGGTGATCAATCTTGATGCATAAATGATTCCCTAATAGGTATGTTCGCCACTTCTGTACTGCATGCAAAATAGCCATCATTTCCTTCTCATATGTAGAGGCAACTAAATTCTTACCTGAAAGGGCTTTGCTGGTGAACGCAATGGGGTGTTCATCTTGAAGGAGAACAACACCTAGTCCATTTCCGCAAGCATCACTCTCAATAGTGAAGGGTTGGAAAAATCAGGCATAGCTAGAACTGTTGATGTATTTGTAACTTTAGAATGTATTTCATATATGTATATTGTATTCCTATAGAGATGTTATTATTCCTCTATACGGAAGTGTCGTCATTTATAATGTAAGTGTCGTAACTTATACTTGATGGGTTATTAGACCACCTTGATGGGGTCGGCCCTGTATAAGTCATGTGGGTTAAAGGGTTATTAGACCACCCTACTGGGGGTTTGCCTTGTCAACATTATGTTATATGGTTAAGTTGAGGCTGACCTTGTAAGGTTATTAGGTAAGTCAAGTCAAGTATAAATAGAGTGCGAGAGGCACTCTATTTGATCATTCACTTTCTCACTCATACACTCATTAGAGAGTGGCGCAATAGTGGAGGAGGAGAAGCTGCTACTAGGAGACTATCTCTTATGCTTGGGTTTTGTATCATTGCTCTATCTATCTCTAAGGAAGTTATTGGGGTTTTTCACCTTTATGGTTTTTCCCAAGGAAACTCTATGTGTCTATTGTCTCTTGTGATTGATATGTTGTACATGTTATTCTCTTAGTTAAGATCCTAGATCATATTGAATTGATGCTAAAAAATTAACATGGTATCAGACCTAGCTTGGGAAGAAGACACTATGCAGTTGCGGAAGCTAGGGCTTCTTGTTTTTTGGGTTTCTCTCCACAAATCTTGAAAGGAAGGAGGTTAGTTTGACTCTCCTCAGCAAGGCGCATCTTTCTGTCGAAACATAATTCAATTCTGAGTGTTTTCAGATTTTGACCTAAAAGTTAGGGTTTCCACAAAAGTGGAATTTCTTATATCCGAGACCATGGTTGGATTCTCCTCAACAAAATCAAAATTTTGAGCTTTGGATCAAACTTTTTGGTTGGGTGAAGCTCCGGGAAAATCAAACCCTATTTTGGGGTCCTGTCTAGTGAAGTCGGAAATTAGGGCTTCTACAAAAGTTGGAATTTATGAAATTTGAGACCATGGCTGGAAGATCCTCTGAAAAATCAAAGTTTAGAGACCAAGATCGAACTTTTTTTATGGATGAAGCTCCAGGAAAATAAAACCCTAATTCAGGGTCCTCCCTAGTGAATCCGGAAGTTTGAAAAGCAAATTTGAGGGGTAAAACTTTGTAGTTTTCAAATTTCGATTATACCAGCTTGATCAACTCATCAAGGTGCATCTTTCTATCATTTCAGAAGTTTGAAATTCAAAGTTTGAATTTTTAGGGTTTCTCTAACAAACCCTAATCTAGTTCTAGATCCAGGTTTCTGCAAATCAAGTGGTAAGACCTAAATCTTTTCTATTTCCATTTGAAGTACTCTTTAATATGTCTCACCACACCAAGCTTGAGGATAAGCTTGCAGGGGCTGATAACTTTCGAGCATGGAAGTATAGGATTCGGTTAACTCTAGAAGAGAGTGAGTTGGACACCTACATAAGTGAAGGGGTTCTTGTCCCAGAGGGAGAAGAGACTAAGGCTTTACACAAGAGGAACTTGGTCAAGGCTAAGAGGATCATTGTTGATTCTATCAAAGACCATCTCATACCCCATGTGTCTTCCCTAAGGAGACCTAAAGAGATGTTTGATTCCTTGACCAAGCTATTTGCAGGGAATAACATAAATCAGAAGATGACATTGAGGAATCAACTAAAGAACATCCGGATCGAGAATGTAGAGACCATGCAGTCTTACTCTTCAAGGGTCTCCCAGATAAAAGAACAACTTGAAGCTGTAGATAATGGAGAAGTGGTAATGACCACTCTTAATGACCTTCCTAGGTCATGGGATTCCTTCATCCAAGGAATTTGTGCTAGGAAGAAACTTATCTCTTTCAGCAGGCTGTGAGAAGAATGCTCACAGGAAGAAGCTCGGATTATGGCTCGAGAAGAAAAGATGGGGAATGAAGATCAAGCTCTCATAGCACATACCAAGGAGAGGACACTTTTCCTCAGATTGTCCTAAGAACAAAAGGAACAACAACAACAACTACTACAATCAATTTGACAGGTATGACTTACAGGTATCTTTTGAAATCTGTTCACGATTAAGTTTATAATATGATTGTCTTTGTGTTATTGAGTTTAGTAACAATCTTGTTTAATTTTAGACTTGTCTTATCTCCCTAGTAAAAGTATGAATGCATGATAGAAGACATTCATTGATTAGGGTTATGACACTTATGATTGTTTTATAATTGTACTAATGCACTGTGGTGTTGTATGAGGAGAATGTTATCCGCTAACATGAAGGTACAAATCAAGTCCTAGATCAAGACCATAGTGACATGAAGACAAAGACTCATCCATAATCATGGATCACATAGAGGTATGTATAATTTGGTTCTATAATGGTTAACTTATGAGTTATGTAGGTCATTGAAGAGAATTACAAGAAAAACATTGTTAGACATAACTAGCAAATATGATGACCAGGTATGTTTTTCCTATATCAATTTAGAATCCTACCCTATGTAAGGATCTTATGCTTTTGTATGATTGATAATTATTACTCATGAAGTTACACGTTTGAGTAATCTAGGGTTTATGCATATTATGTCTCTTACCTTGATTGATGATATGACTAACCCGAAGAGTTCTATGGTCAAATATAAATATGCATGAGTAAGAGAAGTCTTCCATGAAACTTTCAATGCTAATGCTTATTATCTATGTTTGAAATGATCATGACTATACATGTTTAATATTATTGTGTTATGATAGTATTAGGATTATACTAATGAATGTATGATTATGTATGAGATCTTGAGGATAACAGAATGATGATACTAGTAAGAATGCATAGTGATCGAGGATGGATATAAGTTCAAGGACAGGTAATCCAGGAAGCAAAGATCAAGAGGGAGCACACTCCAGTGGTTTCTGCAAGGATGCAGATATTCAGAGGGAGTTGACTAGTACTTCTCACAATCCACATCAGAATGGAGTTACAGAAAGGAAGCAAAGACTGAGAGGGATTCAACCCAACAAACAAACAAAGATAAGTATTTGAATTGTCATTTCTTGTATATTTGATTGTTTAAATAATATTGTTCAATGATGTATATACTTATGTTCCTAGACTTAGGTTGTGTATCATGCATATTAGAATAATTGCATTAATGAACAATATACCACTAATATGCATGTAATGGGTAAGTGGCCTATGGCACTGTACAACATTCCATTGCTACTTATCTAGAATGAAACTTCTTTGCTGACATGTTGGGAGTTGTGCACACTCTTAACAAGGTTCTGGTAGAGATTGGAAGGTATCTAGAAAGTTACGGGATATGGATAAATGTTGTATTGAGGCATTGGATAAATTAATTGCATGACTATATGACATATTTCTTTATGTGTAAGAATTTGTTCTAAAAACCATGAGATGTTTCTAATCATGCAATTTAGCTTTTCTTGTAGGAAAGATCGTATACCATCACCTACAAAAGAAGGACTACAACATTTACTCCAGCAACAAAGCTATCTATTGGAGAATTTGAAGTTCCCAGTATCCGAGATGAAGTAATGATCGAAGAGTACCAGTCGATCACGAAGAATGATGTTTCGGATGTGGTCCCAAGACCTGAAGGGAAGTCTATTGTGACTTCCAAGTGGATCTATAAGATCAAGCATGCTGCAGTTGGTAGCATAGAGAATTACAAAGCAAGATTTGTAGCTCGTGGCTTCTCCCAGAAAGAGAGAATAGACTATGAAGAGACTTTTGCTCCTATAGCCAAATACACTTCCATCAGATCAGTACTTGCCCTAGATGTAAGTGATGAAATGGAATATACACCAGATGGATGTCAAGACAGCCTTATTGAATGGTGTAGTCGAGGAGAAAGTATGCGTGGAGCAGCCACTTTGTTTTGAGACACATGATAGAGAGTCATATGTGTGCAGGTTGAAGAAAGCCTTGTATGGCTTGAAGTAAGCTCCTAGGACTTGGTATGGTAGGATAGACAGCCTTCTATCCAGTTTGGGATTTACCAAGAGTAAAGAAGATTCCAACCTTTACTATAAGGTTGAGGAAGGCAATCTAGTGATACTACTCTTGTATGTGGCTGACTTGTTTTTTATAGGTTATGATAGATTGATTGCCGACACGAAGAGGAAGCTTGCTTCCGAGTTCGAGATGAAGGACTTGGGGATGATGCACTATTTCCTAGGCATGGAGGTGTGCCAGAGTGTAGATGGAATCTTCCTTGGACAAGAGAAGTATGCAGTAGAGATCCTGAAGAGGTTCAGGATGATGGACTGCAAGGCCATGGCCACACCTATGGCATCGAACCTGAAGCTTCTATGTGATGCTTCATCTGATCTGGTTGATGTCATAGTGTATCATCAAATGATTGGGTCCTTGATGTACCTGATGAATACGAGACCATATATTTGCTTTGCAGTGAACACATTGAGCCAGCTCCTGACAGATCCAAGAGGTGTTCACCTGGTTGTTGTAAAGCATATTTGAGGTACCTAAAGGGTACAGTTGATTATGGGCTCAAGTATGATGCGAATGAGAAGTTTAACCTGCAAGGTTATGTTGATTCAGATTGGGCAGGAAGTGTTATAGATAGGAAGAGCACTTCTGGATGCTGCTTCAGAATGGGATCAGGTGTGATCTCTTGGTTTAGAAGGAAGTAGTCCTGTGTAGCACTAAGTACAGCCGAAGCAGAGTATGTTGCAGCTTGTTCGACTAGTTGTGAGGAAATATGGCTCTAAAAGCTACTGTCTGAGTTATTTGATCTCCCGCTGGAGGCTACTAGTATCTTTTGTGATAACCAGATTTGTGTGAAGCTGTCTGAGAACCCGGTGTTCCACGATAGGTCGAAGCACATTGAGATCAAATATCAGGGATATGGTGTAGAGAGGAGTAGTGAAGCTCCTGTATGTTGCGAAGGATGAGCAGGTTATATATGTGTTGACAAAACCACTAGCCAGACTGAAGTTTGAGTACTTCAGAGAGAGGCTTGGTGTTCTTCAGATTGAAGATACTTCGAGGAAAAAGTGATGGGACACATTTGTTGGAGCCATTCCAAGCATGGTGATAGGAGGATCCCTCCCATGGCTGTGGATGTAAGCATTGGATGATGAGCATCAGGACGATGATCCAGTTACTACTTTTTATATGCATCATGTTGGATGCTTGAAATGATTAGTTGATCATGCATTTGTATATGCATCATGTTGGATGCTTGATATTATTAGTTGGATCATGCATTTGTATATGCATCATGTTGGATGCTTGATATGATCAGTTGGATCATGTATTTGTATATGTATCAGGAGGATACATTATATGATCAGGTGGATCATGTATTTGTGTATGTATCAGGTGGATACATTGTATGATCAGTTAGATCATGTATGATGATATGTATTAGGTATATACTGTGTATGCATCATGTGGATGCATTGTATGATCAGGATGATCACATATGATGAGCTTCAGGATGTTTCTCTAGATGATATGCATCAGGACGATGCTATGATGGTGATCAGGATGATCATGTGTGATGAGTTCTGAAGACACAGATGCACATAGGATTTTCAGACATGGTGTAGATGTGTTCTCCCATGGTCGTGATATAATTGCCGAGATTTTCCGACAAAGGTGTAGATGTGTTCTCCCAAGGTCATGATGTAATTGTTGAGGCATTCTTTATAAGGTGTAGATGTGTTCTCCCACGGTAAAGATGTAAGGGGTGAAGCCAATCTTTACAAGGTGTAGATGTGTTCTCCCACGATAAAGATGTAAGGGATGAAGCCATTCTTCACAAGGTGTAGATGTGTTCTCCCACGGTGAAGATGTAAGGGCTGGGGCCATTCGAGCATGATTGAAGTTTGTCTTCCCATGGATGCGATATAAGTGCTATGCCATTCCTAGCATGGTTGAAGTATGTCTTCCCATGGCTATGGATATAAGTGTGGTTCTCTTCTCGCATGGTTGAAGTGTGTCTTCCCATGGCACAGATATAATTGCTGAGCCTTTCACGAATGGTTGAAGTGTGTCCTCCCATGCCGGTGAATGTAAGTGCTGTGTGATGTGCATCTGGGTTGTGCTTTGTGAAGGATGATCATGAGTATCAGGATGATACTCTGCGGCTGTGGACAGGTTGTGCAGTGGCATGTAAAAGGTCCTGGGAGATCCGATAGGTTGAGCTCTGTGCTCATAATCAGTCCTGGGATGCTCTTGCAAGGTTTTTCTTACGCACGTAATAAGTCCTGAGGATTCCAGAGTATGGCCAGTGATGATGAAGACCTACAAGCGGTGGGCCTACATCCATCATGAAAAAGGGTTGGCTCTGTAGAACTTCCTATGATGATTAGATCAAAGATTGATTGAGATAGCAGCAGCCATGATGTTGACGATGATCCAGTGACGATGATCCAGAGAAGAAGACTTGTGCTAGCAGATCTGTGTTGAGAAATAAATTCCTAGTTAAGAGGGAATGTTGATGTATTTGTAACTTTGGAATGTATTTCATATATGTATATTGTATTCCTATAGAGATGTTATTATTCCTCTATACGGAAGTGTCTTCATTTATATTGTAAGTGTCGTAACTTATACTTGATGGGTTATTAGACCACCTTGATGGGGTCAGCCCTGTATAAGTCATGTGAGTTAAAGGGTTATTAGACCACCCTATTGGGGGTCAGGCCTTTCAGCATTATATTATATGGTTAAGTTGAGGCCGACCTTGTAAGGTTATTAGGCAAGTCAAGTCAAGTATAAATAGACTGCGGGAGGCACTCTATTTGATCATTCACTTTCTCACTCATACACTCATTGGAGAGTGGCGCACTAGTGGAGGATGAGAAGCTGCTGCTAGGAGACTATCTCTTATGCTTGGGTTTTGTATCATTGCTCTATCTATCTCTGAGGAATTTATTGGGGTTTTTCACCTTTATGGTTTTCCCCAAGGAAACTCTGTGTGTCTATTGTCTCTTGTGATTGCTTCTTGTGATTGATATGATGTACATTTTATTCTCTCAGTTAAGATCCTCGATCATATTGAATTGATGCTCAAAAATTAACAAGAACAGGTGTAGTACACATAGCTTGTTTTAGTTTGGAAAATGCACACTCAATAGCATGTGTCCATGTAAAATCATCCTTTTTCAATAGAGCAGTTAATGGAGCTGAAATCTTCCCATAATCCTTGACAAACTTGCAGTAGTAGCCAGTCAACCCAAAAAAACCACTAAGGCTCTTGAGTGTCTTAGGATGCTGCCAATTATTCATGGCAGCGATTTTGGAAGGATCCACGTGAACCCCTTATGCTGATATAATGTGCCCAAGATACTCGACTTCCTTCTGTCCAAAAACACATTTAGACTATTTGGCGTGGAGATGATGGTTAGAGAAAAAATTCATTACAAGATCCAGATGATGGAGATGTTCAGCCCATGTTTTATTGTAGATGAGGATATCATCAAAGAATACCAGAATGAATTTTTGCAAGCAGGGCCAGAATACTTTATTCATCAAGGCTTGGAATGTGGAAGGAGCATGAGTGAGGCCAAAGGGCATGACCAAAAACTCATAGTGGCCATCATGTGTGCGGAAATTTGTTTTAGGGATATCATCCTCATGAACCCGAATTTGATGATACCGAGAACGAAGATCCAACTTGGAGAAAAATTGAGCACCATGAAGCTCATAAACAACAGGAATTGGAAACTTATCCTTGATAGTGAGGTGATTAAGTGCTCGGAAGTCAATGCAGAGGCGTCATGACCCATCCTTTTTGCGGAAAAGAAGATCTGGTGAAGAAAAGGAACTAGTGCTTGGGCGAATAATACCTTGCTTCAGTAAGTCCCGAACGAGCATTTCAATCTCCGTTTTTTGGTGAAATGGGTAGCGATAGGGCCTCATGTTGGGAGGAATGCTTCCAATAAGGAGATGAATATGATGGTCCTCTATCCTTGAAGGTGGCGATCCCACTGGTTCAACAAAGACACATGTATATCGATTTAGAATTTGTTGTAGATCCAAAGGAGTAGTGGAGACCGCTGATGGTTGCATCTGAATGGAATGGATTTGGGCGATGACACCATGTGAATTATTTTTAAGGATTTTTTCCATGCGATGTGAACTTATGATGCTGAGAGACCCTGGTTGTAAGCCTATCAATGTGTGTTTTCGTCCATTGGGGGAAAACTACATCCAAAGTTCAGCAAAATCCCATAAGATGGGGCCAAGTGTACGTAGCCATTGAGCGCCCCAAACCACATCACATCCGCCTAAGTTCAAGGAAAAAATGTCAAATCGCAAGTTATAATCTCCCATAGAGATACGCATATTACGACACTTCCCTTTGCAAGGTAAGGTGCCCCCATTAGCAACCATGAATTCAAAGTTGGAGCAAGGATGTATAAAACAATCAGCCTATTTGGCGATCCGAGGGCCTATTTGCAAGGTAAGGTAAGGTGCCCCCAAACCATGAATCACCACCACATGGTTTGGGGGGTGGTGATTCCAGCTAAAGCATGGAGAGATATCTCTGGATGGTCATCCCGAGACGGAGGATCAATAGGCGGCTTTGGAATGTCGACCTGAGCATCCATTGTATCTGGAGCTTCTTCACCAATTTCAAAGGTAGGAGGAGAATCCATATCCAAGAGATAGAGCTTTTGCTGAACACATCTCTGTCACTGAGTGAATTTCTCATCACAATTATAACAAAGCCCCTTTTCTCTCTGTGCCTGCATCTCTGCTTCAAATAAATGCTTGATAGGATTAGGCGAGGAGTTGGCGGGATGGGAGGTCGTTGAGAACCCATATTTCGGAAGGGAACAAAAGTGGGTTTGGAGCACTGTTGGGCTTCAATCTTGTCTTCTTCCAACTTAGTCAACCCCGGGGCTTCCATCATTGTGTTGGGACAAAACATTTTGACCTCAAAGCGGATTGTATCCTTTAGACCAATGATAAAACAACTCTGGTAGAAGTCATCAGGCAATCCTTCGGTGTGGTTGGCTAGTTTCTCAAATTTGGTTTGGTACTCTCTCACACTTCCAATTTGGCGAAGTTTAGTGAGGGCTTCTGTGAAGTCATCAAAAGCACTAGGACCAAATTGTTGGAAAAGGAGCTGGAAAAAATCTATCCATTTTGGCTCTTCATGAGCCTTGATGTACCAACGGTACCATTGAAGAGCTTCCTGTTCCAAATGAAATGATGCAAGTGGAACTTTGTTGACATCAAAATTATTATGCAGACTGAAATATTGTTCTATATGATAGATCCATCCAGTCGGATCAGTACCATTGAAGCGAGGAAAATCAAGCTTTGGACCATGAAAATTACTAGAAGAAGAGAACCTATTGTCTGATGAAGAATCGGATTGTGGTTTGTTGTTCATGGTTGAATACTCAGATGGAGGCTGATAAATTTTTCATCTAGATCATGGAGTTTGGCTTAGATGGATGCAAGTGCTTCTTCCATGGTTTTTGCTCCTGCGCGGGTGACAACCATAACCAGGAGTTTCTTTTTTTTTGTTGAGTGGGTAGAAAAACAAAAACAGAAACTGTTTCAGTAAAGGAAAATCTGGATTTGGGAAAAAATTGGAAGGGTAATTTGGGTTTGATTAGGTTTTGGACAGTGTCGAATGGATAGGGAAGCAAAAAATGAGGATTTTAGAAGTGGGGTGAAAGAATGAGAAAATTTGGCAGAGAGGGACAAAGAAGTAGAATTAGGAAAGGAAATCTGTGGTAAAATTTGAAGGCGATTGGGTGAAATCTGAAGAAGTTATGGCAAACCCTAAAAATAGACAAATGTGGGATTTCGGTCTTTGGAAAGTGGAATTTGAGATAGGGTACTCAGGAATGAAATATGTAGAATGGGATTACAGGGGTGTCAGGGAAGTTTCAAGGGAAACAGAGTGAAAACAAGGGATATATGGCCAAAAAACAGAATTTTTCACGAATGGATCTACAACGGCGCGGAAGGGACATGAAACAGATAGATCTGCAATGGTGCAGAAGTGATTGGAAACAAAGGGATCTTAAACTACGCCAAATGGATCAAAAACGACTGGATCTGAATTAGAGTTGAAACGGCTGGATCTGGAACGACTTTCAGAATGGATCTGAAACGGCTAGATTTGAAACGGCACTGAATTGATCAGCAACAGTTCAACTAAAAATAGATATGGATGCCAGGTATGTGCAGCTTCCTAACAGTTTAGGGGTTTCACTCGGCCACCAATGTTGTTTGACGGCTTGCGTATTGGGCCAATACCCCTCACTCCACGGCTTAGGTAAAATTGATAACCGCTTTGACACAAACGATAGCTCTTGGTTTACCTCACAGGTGGGAACTAGTCAATCAGGTAGGGGTCGTTTCCCTTTTCGCTGGCATGTCCTCTCAATGGGATAGCTACTTTGGGGTTCCCGTGGTACTCCACAATGCATTTTAGGGCTTATGTCCAAGTACTTCCCACAGTTAAGAGGATAGGGATTATTCCCAGATCCGAACTTGCAACAGATGCGAAATTGTTTTTGGCAGAAATTCAACCAAACAAGCCCAAGAAAGTGCTCTAATATAAGATGTGAAGAACCTGCAACAATTAATTAATGAAAATACATGAGATAGTAGAAATAACAGAACTCAGAATCACTTTTATTGATCGCAGGCCACTTCGAGGGGGAAACCTCCTTTGAGCAAGCTCAATACAAATAACTTCACGGTGCCTTCATAGGCCTCAACACACACTTATATACTAAATCTAGACACCAATACTATGGGTCAAAACCATGGGCCAATAAAAACTATGGATCAACAATACTACGGGCGACTTACAAAGCATATGCGCCAAACAACAATAACACAAACTATAGATCAAAAAATACTACAGGACGACTTACAAAGCATATGCATCTAACAACAATATAAAAACAAAGGAAAGACATGGGTTCATAACAATTTCTCTGTGGCTCGGAATAAGGATTTAGCTTCTACCCACTTGGTGACATAATCTATACAGACTAGAAAGTACTTCTTCTTGCGAGACATAGGGGAAATTGGCCCAACAAAATCAGGAGCCCATTTCTCAAAAGGCTCAATCATAACTTGGGGTTGTAAGGGAATCTCATCGGATGGCGTAGGTCTACCCATTCTTTGGAAACTATCACACCCCTTGACATACTTGACAACATCTTTAAAAATGCTTGGCCAATAATACCCAAAGTGCAACACTTTGTATGATGTTCTCTTGTCAGAAAAATTCCCACCGCAAGGTCCACCATGACATGCATGAAGGATCTCTGCGATCTCATCCTCTCGTACACATCGTCTAATAATAAGATCAGGACCAGTATAAAAGAGATCATTATCCACCCAATAATAGATAGAACTTTGAACTATGATCCTACATTTCTCAGGTGGAGAGAGATGGTTTGGTAGCTTTCTAGTTGCTAAATAATTGGCTATGTCTGCAAACCATGGGGTTCGAATAGACACAGCGAACAAATGTTCATCTGGGAAGCTATCATCGACAGTATTGCATTATCGTCAATTTGAATTCGGGAGAGAAAATCTGCTACCACATTCTGTCGACCGAAACGATAAAAAATGGTGATGTTAAATTCTTGTAACAAAAGAAGCCACCAAGTCACTCTGCCATTGGTGATAGATTTGTTCATAAAAAATATGATGGCGGAGTGGTTAATGTGTATAAAAATTTCATATCATGTGATATAATGACGAAACTTATTGATGTCATAGACTACTGCTAGAAACTCTTTTTCAGTAAAAGTACTGTATTTCGATTCTACAAGAGTCAAATTTTTACTAGCAAAGTAGATGGCATGTGATGTTTGTCCCTATTTTTTCCCTAGGACTACTCCTATAGCTATGTCGGAAGCATCAGTGGATATATGGAAGGGAAGGGACCAATTGGGGCCCCTAAGTATTGGTGCCACTGATAGCTTTTCCTTCAAAGTTTTGAAGGCATGTTGACAAGGTTCAATCCATTGGAATTCTATGTCTTTCATGAGTAGCTTGAACATAAGTGCGGCTATCTTAGTGAAATTTTCAATAAAACATCTATAATAGCCTGCATGGCCAAGAAAAATTCTTACTTCCTTCGGATTTTTTGGAGGAGGAAGATTAACAATTATTTCTATCTTGGCAGGATCTACCTTGATACCTTGAAGAGAGACATGATGTTCCAGAACTATGCCCCCTGTTAGTATCATCTTACTTTTTTCATGACTAAGAGATAAGTTCGTTTCTTGGCAACGAATAATAACTGTTTCAAGGTTTTTAAGGGCTTCTTGGAAGGTATTACCATAAACTATAAAATCATCCATTTAAACTTCTACACAATCATGTATAAGGTCAACAAAGATTCCTAAAACTACACGCTGGAAAGTAGTGTTGATGTATATGTAACTTTGGAATGTATTTCACATATATGTATATTGTATTCCTATAGAGATGGTATTATTCCTCTATAAGGAACTGTCGTCAATTATATTGTAAGTGTCGTAACTTATACTTGATGGGTTATTAGACCACCTTATTTGGGGTCGGCCCTGTATAAGTCATGTGGGTCAAAGGGTTATTAGACCACCCTATTGGGGGTCGGCCATGTGGGTCAAAGGGTTATTAGACCACCCTATTGGGGGTCGGCCCACTCAGCATTATGTTATGTGGTTAAGTTCGAGCCTACATGAGTTAGGTAAAAAGGCAAGTCAAGTCAAGTATAAATAGAGTGCGGGAGGCACTCTATTTACTCACTCACTTCTCACACATGCACTCAAGGAGGAGTGGCGCACTTATGGAGGAGGAGGATTGCTGCTAGGTTATGGCTATCTCTCTTGGTTGGTTGTATCATTGCTCTATCTATCTCTGAGGAAGTTATTGGGGTTTTTCACCTTTATGGTTTTCCCCAAGTAAATCTTTGTGTCTCTTGTGTGCTTGCATTATTGTCTCCATGATTGATATGCTGTAGATATGCTGTACATGTTGTTCTCTCAGTTAAGATCCTAGATCATATTGAAGTAAATTCAGAAAATTTAACATGGTATCAGAGCTAGCCTGAAAGAAGGCATGATATGGCATGTATGACACTTGTTGCACTTACGATGCTAGGGCTTGATATAGCAAAAACCAGTCATCGTATCACTTTCGCTATAAATCCGTTTTGGTGAATTTTTCGGATCTGAAATTGTTACAGGCCGAAGCTAAGATCTCCAGGTATCTTGTGTCCAAAGGAAAACCTCTAATTCGTTGTACTTTGTGATTTATGATCTGTACAATATAGGGTTTCTGCCTCTTCCAGATCTGAGTCAAAATCAGGTGACCTTGGGAAAAAGGTCATATCTTGGGCTAGGAAGCTCCAAATGAAATTTAGTAAAAAGTGACAGGTAGTACACAGTCTGTACTATCTCAAAAAAAAATTTCAAAGGCCGAAGTTGAACCAGTGACACGTGGCACGCCGTACAAGTGCGCTCTCCTGTATTATCCCATAAACAGGTCACGTTGCGACATTTGGCATAACTCTCTCTCAGAGAGTCCAATTGAGGTCAGACCTATCAGGATGGAAAGGTAACAGGCCGAGATATCTCAGAAAACTTTTTCAGAGGCCGAAGTTAAAACAGTGACACGTGGCATGCCGTACTAGTGCGCTCTCCTGTATTTTCCCAAAACACATCACGTTGCGACATTTGGCATAACTCTCTCTCATAACATCCAATTGAGGTCAGACCTGTCAGGATGGAAAGCTAACAGGTCAGGCTATCTCAGGAAACTTTTTCAGACCCTGTGGATAAAAAATTTTGGAGTTACACCAGAAACAATCAGGTACATATTTCTGTCAAAACAGAATTATTTTTTGGTACCTTCATTCATGGCTTCCGGAATTTAGGGCTTTGGAGAAAGTTGGAATTTTTGTAATCAGAAAAATAGAAGCTTCTAGCTTTGGATCAAACCTTTTGATTGGTCAGAAGAGTGGTCTTCATCAAACCCCAGTTCAGGGTCACACCCAGTGAATCCAGAAGTTTCAAAGGCAAAATTGAGAAGTGAAACTTTGTAGTTTTCAAATTCTGAATATACCAATTTGATCAGTTCATCAAGGCGCATATTCCTATCCTTTCGGAAGTTTGAAATTCAAAGTTTGAATTTTTGGGGTTTCTCTGACAAACCCATATCCAGCTCCAGGTCCAGTTCTTGCAAATCAAGTGGATTGGGTTAATCCTAGAAGAAGATGGATTGGTCACCTGCATAAGTGAAGAAGTTCCTGTTTCAGAGGGAGATGAGGCTAAGGCCTTATATAAGAAGATCACAAGCGATCTCGACAGGTATGACTCATCAAGGTATGTTTCGATATTTGTCCATGATTAAGTTTATGGTATGTTTGTCTTCATGTTTTTACGGTTAGTACAATTTTGATTTTTGATTTGTCGTATCACCTTAACAAAATTATGAATGCATAATAGAAGATATTCATTGGTTAGGGTGTTGACACTTATGATTGTACTAATGCATTATGATGTTGTATGAGGTTTATGTTGTCTACTAACATGAAAGGTACACCAAGAAAGACAAATCATGTTCTGGTCCAAGAACATATGGTCATGATAACATGAGGACAAAGATTCATCCATTGTCATGGATCTCATAGAAGATCCATTTACGAGGTATGTATAACTTGGTTTTGTAATGGATAACATATAAGACATGCAGGTTACTAGCACAAGTCACTAAAGAGAACCAAGAAGACATCATGTGAGTATGTTAGACATAAATAGCTAGCATGCTAATCCAGGTATGTTTTTCCTATATCAAGCTAGAATACTACCTTGTGTTAGGATCTTATACTGTTGTTGATAATGATTATTCATGAAGTCATAGGTTTGAATAATCATGGTTGTATGCATATTATGTTGCTTACCTTAATTGATGATATGACTAACCAGAAGAATCATGAAGGTATAGGTTTGAATAATCACAGGTTTTTTGCATAATATATCTCTTATCTTGATTGATGATTCAACTAACCTGAAGAGTCATAGGTTTGAGTAATTACAAGTTTAGACATGTTATGTTTCTTATGATTTGACTAACCTTAAGAATTCTACATAAACCTTGAATGCTAATGCTTATTATTTTCTGTTTGAAATGATCATGACTATACATGCTTGAGATTATTGTGTTTTAATAGTATACTAATGAATGTATGATTTTATATGAGATCACAAGGATAACACAATCATGATACTAATAAGCATGCATAGGAACCAAGGATGAATGTAAGTTCTAGGACAGGTAATCCAGGAAGCAAAGATCAAGAGGGAGTACACTCCAGTGGTTTATGCAAGGATGCAGATATTCAGAGGGAATTGACCATCTCTCTACATCCCACAACAGAAAGGTGTAGAAGAAGCTACTTCAGATTAGGACTCCAGCAGCTCCTGCAAGGAAGCGAAGACTCAAAGGGAGTCCACCCAATGAACAAACAAAGATAAGTATTTGAATTGTCATTTCTTAAATAATACTGTTCAATAATGTATATACTGATGTTCCTAGAATTAGGTTGTGTATTATGCATATTAGAATAATTGCATTAATGAACAGTATACTCCTAATATGCATGGGTAAGTGGCCTATGGCACTGTACAACATTCCATTGCTACTTATCTAGAATGAAACCTCTTTGCTGACATGTTGGGAGTTGTGCACACTCTTAACAATGTTCTGGTAGAGATTGGAAGGCATCTAGAAAGTTACAGAATATGGATAAATGTTGTATTGAAGCATTGGCTAAGATAATTGCATGACTGTATGGCATATTTATTTATGTGTAAGAATTTGTTCTGAAAACTATGAGATGTTTTCTAATCATGCAATTTAACTTGTTGTGTAGGAAAGATCGTATGCCATCTCCTACAAAAGAAGAACTACAACATTTGTTCCAGCAACAAAGATATCTATTGAAGATATTGAAGTTCCCAGGATCTGGGATGAAGAAATGAAATGCCATGATCCGTCGATCATGAAGAATCATGTTTGGGATGTAATCCCAAGACATGAAGGGAAGTTTGCTATGACTTCCAAATGGAACTATCAGATCAAGCATGTTGCAGATGGCAGCATTGAGAAATATAAAAGTGATGAAATAGAAGATACACCAGATGGATTCAAGACAGCTTCCTTGAATGGTGTAGTTGAAGAAGAAGTGTACGTAGAGCAGCCAGTTGGTTCTGAGACACATGATAGGAAATCATATATGTGCAAAACTTGGTATGGTGAAGATAGATTGATTTCCAACACGCAGCGGAAGCTTACTACCGAGTTCGAGATGAAGAACTGGGGATGATACACTATTTGTTTTTGGCATGGAGGTGTGGCAGAGTGTAGATAGAATCTTCCTTGGACAAGGGAAGTATGCAGTAGAGATCCCAAAGAGGTTCGGGATGATGGATTGCAAGGCCATGGCCACACCTATGGCATCAAATCTGAAGCTTCTATGTGATGCTTCATCTGAGCCGATTGATGTCTCTATGTATCGCCAGATGATTGGGTCCTTGATGTACCTGACGAACACGAGACCAGACATTTGCTTTGCTGTGAACACATTGAGCCAGTTCCTGACGGATCCGAGGAGTGTTCACCTGGTTGCTGTAAAGCATATTCTGAGGTACCTGAAGGGTACAGTGGATTATGGGCTCAGGTATGAGGCGAATCAAAAGTTTAACCTGCAGGGTTATGTTGATTCAGATTGGGTTGGCAGTGCTGCAGACAGGAAGAGCACATCTGGGTGCTGCTTCAGTATGGGATCAGGTGTGATCTCTTGGTTTAGCAGGAAGCAGTCCTGCGTAGCACTGAGTATAGCTGAGGCAGAGTATGTTGCAACCTGTTCAGCTAGTTGTGAGGCAGTATGGCTACGAAAGCTACTGTCTGAGCTATTTGATCTCCCGTTGGAGGCTACTGGTATCTTCTGTGATAACCAGAGTTGTGTAAAGCTGTCCGAGAACCCAGTGTTTCATGACAGGTCGAAACACATAGAGATCAAATATCACTATATCATGGATATGGTACAGAGAGGAGCTGTGAAGATCCTGTATGTTGCGACGGACGAGCAGATTGCAGATGTGCTGACGAAGCCACTAGCCAGGGTGAAGTTTGAGTACTTCAGAGAGAGACTTGGTGTTCTTCAGATCGAGGATACTTCAAGGAAGAAGTGATGGACACATTTGCTGAAGCCATTCCAAGCATGTTGGAAGGAGGATCCTTCACATGGCTGTAGATGTAAGCGCTGGATGGTGAGCATCAGGATGATGTTCTGGTTTCTGCTTGATATGATCAGGAGGATCATGTATGATGATATGTATCATGTATTTGTATCAGGTGGATACAGTGATGATCAGGATGATCATGTATGATGATATGTATCAGGTAGATACTTGGTATGCATCAGGTAGATGCATTGATGATCAGGAGGATCATGTATGATGATATGTATCATGTATTTGTATTAGGTGGATACATTGATGATCAGGAGGATCATGTATGATGATATGTATCAGGTAGATACTTGGTATGCATCAGGTAGATGCATTAATGATCAGGTGGATCATGCAGCAGGATGTTGCAGTGATGATCAGGATGATCATAGATGACGAGCTTCAGGATGTTGCTCTAGATGACATGCAGCAGGATGTTGCAGTGATGATCAGGATGATCATAGATAACGAGCTTCAGGATGTTGCTCCAGATGACATGCAGCAGGACGTTGCAGTGATGATGATCAGGATGATCATGGATACATCAGGATGATGTATGGTGAGTATCAGGTTGATACTCTATGGCCGTGGATCAGGTTGTGCAGATGAGCATGTAATTCGTTTCCCTGGGAGATTTGCAGATGGTCTTTCGAGGTTTTGCCTATGGCATGTAATTCGGTGCCCTGGGACATCTGGCAAATGCTCTTTCGAGATTTTGCTCTGGGAGGACATGTAATTCGTTTCCCTGGGAGATCTGCATATAGTCTTTCAAGGTTTTGCGTATGGCATATAATAGCGCCCTGGGATATCTGGCAGATGCTCTTGTGAGGTTTTGTCCTATGGCATGTAATTCGTTTCCCTGGGAGATACGATAGGTTGGGCTGTGTGCCCGTAATCAGTCCTGGGATGCTCTTGCGAGGTTTTGCCATGACCACATGTAATTCGTTGCCCTGGGAGATCCTATAGGTAGATCTGTGTGCTCGTAACAGCCTGGGATGCTCTTGCGAGGTTTTGTGGTGAGGTCACATGTAATTCGTTGCCCTGGGAGATCCTATAGGTAGAGCTATGTGCTCGTAACAGCCTGGGATGCTCTTTCGAGGTTTTGTGACGCACGTAATAAGTCCTGAGGATTCCACAGTATGGCCAGTGATGACGAAGACCTGCAGGTGGTGGGCCTACATCCAGTATGAAAAAGGACTGGCTCTGTAGAACTTCCTATGACGAGTAGATTCAGAGATTGATTGAGATAGCAGCAGCAGTGACGATGATGATGACTCGATGACGATTATCCAGTGACGATGATCCAGAGAAGATGACTTGTGCTAGAAGAACTGTGCTGAGAAATACCTTCCTAGTTAAGAGGGAGTGTTGATGTATATGTAACTTTGGAATGTATTTCACATATATGTATATTGTATTCCTATAGAGATGGTATTATTCCTCTATAAGGAACTGTCGTCAATTATATTGTAAGTGTCGTAACTTATACTTGATGGGTTATTAGACCACCTTATTTGGGGTCGGCCCTGTATAAGTCATGTGGGTCAAAGGGTTATTAGACCACCCTATTGGGGGTCGGCCATGTGGGTCAAAGGGTTATTAGACCACCCTATTGGGGGTCGGCCCACTCAGCATTATGTTATGTGGTTAAGTTCGAGCCTACATGAGTTAGGTAAAAAGGCAAGTCAAGTCAAGTATAAATAGAGTGCGGGAGGCACTCTATTTACTCACTCACTTCTCACACATGCACTCAAGGAGGAGTGGCACACTTATGGAGGAGGAGGATTGCTGCTAGGTTATGGCTATCTCTCTTGGTTGGTTGTATCATTGCTCTATCTATCTCTGAGGAAGTTATTGGGGTTTTTCACCTTTATGGTTTTCCCCAAGTAAATCTTTGTGTCTCTTGTGTGCTTGCATTATTGTCTCCATGATTGATATGCTGTAGATATGCTGTACATGTTGTTCTCTCAGTTAAGATCCTAGATCATATTGAAGTAAATTCAGAAAATTTAACAAGTAGCAGGTGCATTACATAGGCCAAATGGAAACACTCGATAGGAATATGTCCCCCAAAAACAAGTAAAGGTTGTCTTGTATTGATCCTCAGGTGCTATTAATATTTGGTTGTATCCACTATACCCATCAAGGAAAGAAAAGTATTGTTTCCCTGATAAGGTATCCAACACCTGATCGATGAAAGGTAAAGGGAAGTAGTCCTTAAGAGTGGCCTACTTCAATTCTCTAAATTCAACATAGATACGCCATTTCCCTGTAACTTTCTTTGGATTACTACCAGAGGAGACACCCATTTACTCTTAGAAATTGGGTAGATGAAACCAGCGTTAAGGAGTTTTTGTAATTCATCTTTTACTATATCCTTTAGGGATGGATTCATTCTTCTCTGGGGCTGCCTGACAGGAGGTATGTTTGAATATGTGTAAATGTGGTGAATACAGGTATCTGGGTGTATACCCTTCATATCGGTGTATTCCCATGCAAATGCTCTAGCTTGATTCCTGAGAACTTTTAGTAATTGTTTTTGCTGACTTTCATTTAAACCTACATTTATATGTAGAATTTTTTCAGAACTAACCTCACAAGGTATGGTATAGGATCGTAGATGTTCTTCGATTACGAAGACACAAGGTGTGATTGTAAATGTTGAGAGGCTTATGTTTTCTTGGAATTCATCTCTAAAGATCTGGTCAAGTTGGAAAAAAGACTGAGGAAATTCTATACATGTTATGGAAGAGATAAATTGGTTCAACACTGTAATACCCCAATTTTGACCCTTATGTTATATTGGCTTTTAATGTAAATATTGTATACATGCGATGTATGTTTCCCTAGCGTGGAGCTCAAGGCCAAGGCCCCGCTAGTGTATGTTTGTATTTTATTTAAAATGTACAAGCATATTACATTTTGTTAACCATGTGCTATTAAGCCATGGAATATTGTAAATTGAAGTAAATATTTAATATTGCAATAAAATACCAAAAACTGGCTATGGGAGCAATGAATGAGAAGGGGCCATGTGTATCCACTAGGGAGTGGTGAGGGGGCTATGGGGATGAACCATATGCTACCAAATGTCATTTTGAGAACCCATTTGACTTTCCTTGATGACATTTATTTCTGTTGTAAGGAAGTAGTTGAAGATTTCAGTCCATGGCTTCAATGGAGCATGGGTAGCCCAGAAATTCGTATTTGCAGGTATGGGATTTATTTCCTTGTACCACAAGTCACTCTACCGCATGAGAGTTGCTTCTTCCTCACTCCCATTCCATTTTTGAAGATCGCAGCATCAATTTTCATCCAAAAACAAATTCCCAACAATGAGCAAAACCAGAAAATCGCAACTTTGCAAGAACCCACGTTTTGAAGTGCCAAAAATGCCCATAATTGGTATTTGACAGTGAAATCCAATGGGGGATCCATAGTTATGAACCTTGGGGTGAAATTGAGAGTATTAGATACCCCGAAATCCATTGGAAAACCCAGTTTTTACAGCCCATAAACTCAGTGACGGGATCGAGTTATTTGTTGACAGAATTGTAAGAAATCCAAGTGTGAATGTTTGAATAGAGGTTGGGTTTGCTTGATAAACCCAGTGAAGGCTGGAATCTCAAGGAATTAGCAGCTGGACCTTTCTATGCCCACCCTTAATAGCACTAGAGCGAAGGGACGCCTGGGGGACTGTGAAGTAGAGAAGGGGACCTTCCTTGTGTTGGGTGAGGTAAGTATTGTGGGTGCCATGATTGCTAAGTTCATTTGAGATGCCTATAAATATGTGGTTGAGCTCACTGGCTTAACATTGCCCTCCTTTGTCTTTCATATGATTGATAAACCCAACTATGTGTTGGATTAGCATAGTTGTTGATTGAAACCATGGCTGTGAGTGAGCCCAGCTAGTTCCTCCTTAGTGGATACACAACCCAGTTCAGCGGTGATCTCTCAGCTGAAAGAATACAGGCTGGACAGAGATCTATGGTTGAGTGGAACATTGCTCTCACATAGCCAGTTGTTTGGATAACTTCATATTCAAGATAAGTGTTCCTTGTGATTTACATTATATTTATTATGTGTTTTGCAGTGCGTTAATTCTGAATGTTAATTTCCCATGTTAATGAAACAAAATGATTGTCTTAATGAAATCAACATGAAGTCTCTGCATAGCATGAGTACGAGATTGCATGCTCTGCATGATGAACCACCTTATGCATGTGTTAGATATGATGATGCATTACTGTTTGTGTGCTTGCAAATATGTTTATTTCCGCTGTGTATTTTAGTTTGAACCTACACACATGTAGTTTTATTTATTCATGAATTTCTTAGTAAGGTATGGGACTGAGCTTGTCAAATAAGCCCGGTATGTTAGTCATGTTCCCTCTATGGTTTATAAATGATGGAAGGGGATGTGACAAACACATTCTCGGTTTTTGTTCTTGAAGTGCCAAGGAGAAATCACTAACAAGGGAAAGTTCTTCCAAGTTCTCATCCCCAAAAGGACAATCCAACCAAAATAGGTTTTCAGTTACTAGCTATGCTAGTGGGTATAAAGCTACTTTTCTTGTAGATAACCCATCAGAGATAATCATCTCTCCATCCCTACATCCTATAAATGCATTGGCAGTAGCCAACCAAGGACTTCCCAAAATAATGGGGTGACCTTTAGAAGGGTCCTTTGATTCTATGACCATAAAATCCACGGGATATTCCCATGAAGCTACTGATATAGTGATTTCATCTAAGATCCCAGCAAGTTGCACCATAGTGCGATCTGCTAATTCTAGCATTGTTGGGGTAGTGCGGAGGAACTGTCCTAAATGGAGAGTTTCTAAGACTGTGGTAGTCATCAGGTTAATAGAATCTCCTAGATCAATAAGTGTATTTCCTATGGCGATGTTATTGATAATAATAGTCACCACAGGGTTTTCTGGGTTTGAATACTTGGGAATTCTAGGTTGGTTTGCTATGTAATATGACATTTCTCCTATTACATGAATCGTCGGAGGGTCTTTTTGTTTTCTACCTGGTCTTTTAATACATATTTCCTTTATTAATTTACTATAGATTGGGATATCCTTAATGGCTTGTAACAAAGGGATCTTAATACAAATATTTTTCAATTCGTTAATGATATCATACTCTAGATAAGTTACAGGTTTTTCTATTACTAGACGCTCCGAATATGGGGTAACTTTTCTCCTGTAATTATTTCTTCATAAGGATGGTTGTGTGTTGAAGATTTAGGAATAACCACATATTTAATAATGGCATCATTCAAAACTTCACTAGGTATGTTTTCTTCTTCATTCTCTTCTTGGATAACAACTGATGACTTGGGATGATCTTGCAGAACTCTTCTAGACTGCAGTTGAATCTCATGTATTGGTGTGGTCAAAATGGCATATGATGGAAGAGGTAACAACTGAATGCTATTAAGAGCTTGAGTTGGCTTGTTGTTAGGATTTGGTATTGGTTGTGTAGGTAATATTGTGGGCCTTGGAGGATTCATATTCTGGAAATGGTGAGGTTGATTTGGGATAGGGGTATTGAAGGAGGTAATGAAGGAGGTACAAATCCAAGAAAGAGCTGTTGAATATTAGGTGGGTAAGGATAGTTAGGCATAGGAGGAGGTGGTTGAGCATAAGCTTGTTCTATCCACCCATGTGGCCATTGTTGCTTTTGAGCATTCTAAGTAGGGTACTCCGGTGGCCAATTTTGCCAACCTGAAGTGTTCCATTGTTGAGGAGGTTGATAAGGATAATAATAGGTTCGAAATTGTGATGATGAATCTTGATACGATGGTTGATCTCTAGGTTTCCAAGGCCTCCTAGATGTTTCACCAAAGTTTCCACTCTTGTATACAACTTGCAGCCCAGGCAACGATGAACAATTATCAATTGGATGTTCTTCTGTACAAAGGTGACAAACTGAAACATTATTCAATGGACATTCTCGTTGGGGATGTTTAGTTATACACCTAGGATAGAAAACACTCATTGATGCACGCTCTTCATCCTGTATATTTTTAGTTTGTAGTGCATCTAGTTGAGAACCCATAGCTCATAAGATATCTATTTTGAAATTTTCTAATAGGTTTCCCAACTCTACCCTTGTAACTCCACCAGGACCGGATGTGTTTCCTTTTAGGTTCCGAGCATAGGATTCTCAAAAGTGTCTTCCACTTTTCCTTATGCTCCTAGAGTAATTCCTACATAGTTCACAAATTTGTGCAAAATAATTATGAGAGATGTCTCCTGCTGCCATGAGATTAAGGTTTTCTAAGAATTCTTTTGAGATTCCCTTGAGGAAGAGTGTTCTTACTGCATCTTCCTGAAGATCACTATATTTGGATTTATGTAACACATAGTTAAATATTTCGAGAAATTCTTCTAGGCTGTCATCTTCAAGTTGTTGTATTTTGAAAATATCATTGCGAGAGTCCTTAGGTTTACAGTAATCCTAATATTTCCGTAGAAATGCATTCTTCATGTCTTTCCAAGTTCTAATACTAGATTCTCCTAACCCCATGAACCATCGAAGAGACGAATCTTTGAATGTGGCAGGAAAGAGTTTTATCTTTTGGCCATCTTGTAGGTAGTTATAACTCCTACACAAAATGTCAAATTCGAATAAGAATGTATCTATATCCTCACTATCTTCCCATAAAAGGTTGGTAGTGAGGAAGGAGGGATGTTTTTCATAGTTACATCTTGTGCAGTGTCTAGGATGGGTAATCCGAAAGTACCTTCAGTTCTAACCTCTCCTTCTCCTTCATCTTGTCGGACATGATCTTAATTTTCATCCTCCATGAAGATTCGATTGCCAAAGAGAGAATCCCTTGGTGTTTTCTTTCTTAGTGAATATGGGATGTCCCAACGTTCTGTTTCAGGAAGAGTATTTTTCTTTTTAGGAGGAGAATTACCAGCTACGTGGGAATTCAGTTTTGAAGGTCCTACTGTTGTTGTCTAAATCTATGAGATAACTATGTTCACGAAATTTTCAAAAAGAGCGTCTACTTGCGTAGGATCAACAAAATCTACTAAGTTTGGACCACCTATGATTGAAAAAGTAGTGTCTTTAGGTTTTTGGACTAATGGAGGGTTGGGAGGTTCTGAAGTTTTATCCTTTTGAATTTCTTCTTGTCTAGATTCGGTCTCAATATGAGCTTGAGGTTCTTCTAGTGGAATTTCTTTATGAACAGAGTTTTTTGATGTCCCTATGGTTTCCCCTAATTGATTGCCAAAAAGGATTTCCTTTGCTTTCCAAGTAGGACTATCCCCTTTAGGTGTCTTCTGATACCTTTCTGATGAGTTAGTAGTTGGGGTGGCATGCCCCTCGTATAGGTTAGTAGGAATTTTAGTAGGAGGACCAATTTTAATAAATCTACCTTTGGAGTCTCTAGACCTATTCATGAAAACAAACTATAATTGAAAATAAATTCTAATTGCATCACTACTATTGTGGGGTTTTTGGGATGCCTGTTATAATAGATGCGCAGGTTCTTACTTCTTGTCTTACCGCTCACCCGCCACTAGCCTATTTCTAAGTTTCAAAGGGGAAAATTCAAATCTATTACTAAGTTTTAAAAGAGAATTCTACCTATCTTCAACTGAATTCTACCTATCTACAATTCCCCAGCAACGGCGCCAAAATGTTGAGGTGTAATTACTATCTTTAAGGAATCACCAAAATATTTAACTATCAACCAGGGTCGGTAATCTTAGAGTTGTGGCACAGTATATTCTAAGGTAGAATGACACCTACGGTTTTGGCTTGACAGACCTTAGAAATGTTTTAATAAAGAAAAGATCGACAGATCTTTCAAAAGGAAAAACTGAGTCGAACTTCTAGAAAATACAACTACTGAACTAGTTAAGCCTATCTAAACCAACAGATCAGAATAGTATCAAGCTATACTACTCTACTCTATGGATAATAAAAAAAAATAGAAACAATAATATTATTCTAGGAAGCAAAACTAAATCAAATTTAAACTACTTTGATGAAATAGAAAGTTACTAATAAAGTTTTGATCTAAGAATTAGAAAACAACTGTTAAATGAGTTTAGAGACCTATCTATGATTGACAACTAACTATGAAACAAAGAACTATATTTAACTTAAAGCAAAACCACAAATTACTTACTAAATTCAACAACTATTCATACATTCAATTCATAATTTAAGACTACACTAAACTACCTAATTCCATTTTCCTTGAGGGTTCTGAGGAAGTGTATCAAATGTAATGGGAATGGGAGAGAATGTATTAAAGTGACTTTGAAATGTGACAAGGAAACAAAATGGAAGCAAATCTAGTTTAACTTATACAAATAAATGCAAACTAAAGATTGTCCAACTACTATTAACTTTAAACATTATGATCTATCTTCTATCCATAAGCAATTGAATTGGAACTAATGAAATCTAGAAGCAAATAGAAAAATTGATAAAGATATTTATTTCTAAACCAAACCCTATTCTATGAACATCTTCATTAACTGTATAAATGGGAAAACTGATCCTATGCTTGAACTGAGAATTTATTCAGAACTAATGTACTTTGGAGAATGAAATTACTAAATCTAATCCGAAATTAATCTTAAGAAACATGACATAATGAAACTAATATTGGAACTGATGAATTCTGTAACAGTAGAGCATTAATGAATCAGATATGAAAGAAACATAATCTGTAAAGCAACTGAAGCAAGGTTAAGGAAAACGGAATGGAAGCTAACAATGATGATAAAACTTAATTAAAACTCTATGCAGTGTGGAACAAGATCTTAATTACATATAAGAAGGATAATTAAATGCAAGAAATATTACAGTTCGAAGACCTAAGAAAAATGGATTCTAAATAAGCATAAAAACAATGCAGAAAGTATTAAAGTTTGTATGACGATCTGGATGACTTTCCGAATGATAGTCCGGATGGAGGAAAACAATTTAAACTAAGGAAAGAGGCAGATTGGATGATCTTAACGTCAGCTGGATGATGCATATGAACCTACAGTGCAAGGAAGCAATGAATAGAGTGTTTAGAAGCTAAAATAACAAGAAGTAACCTATTCTAATCATTGTCTAAGGAATGAACTATTTCTATGGAAAAATAAAACAAAACTGAGATATGAATAAAACTAACCTACAGCTACAGGAAAGAAACTAACATAACTAATTCTAATTATAAACTAAACCCGAAACAACAACTAGCTAAGCTCTATCTAATTACAAAAGACTGAAAGCAAACTACAAGAAAAACTATGCTTGACTGGTCATTATTAATTCTGTAAATGTAAATTAAATTACCAATAGGGAATAAATTACAAGAAATGAAACAACAAGTATAGGAAAACAGAGTTAAATACAATTAATGGAAATGAAAAACTATTTATTTGGAGAAAGGAAAATACAAAATATACACAATAAAACCTCTGGTTGTTGAGGGGCCCTTCCCAGAAATCAAAGATTGGAGCTTAACTCACACTAATCACCAACAACAGAACATTAAAGGAGAATTCAGCAATTTCCATTAAATGAGAAAGTTACATAGTGTTTCTACAAATTATTGCTACCCTCTATGTATGCATGCGCTATATTGTGCTCGTTTCTACAAAGGAGGCGTCTATATATAAGTTTACAATCAGAGAGAAGGTCGACATAGTCGACCTCTCTAAAATAGAAGTCTTAATGATTTACAAACGACTGCATGGTGGTTGAAGACAATGCAAAGGCGTCTTCCTAAGTCCACGGCGTTGATCCCCTTTGACATGAACAACTGTGAGCCGGTTTCCTTCCCTCGTGGGTAGATAATGCGTTGGCAGACTGAGCATGGGAGAGCAAGGATCTTCTGGAACATCGACGTGAGCAGAGGTGCATGCTGCCAGGCTTGGCGAACAGGAAATATGAAACTTCTGGAGTGTTGACGTGAGCAACAGATGCATTGTCAAGCGAGGCGAGTAGGAGGATGAATCTTCTAGAACAGGGGCTTACCAACCACGACAGCCACGTTGCTAATACAACCCACCTTTATGTTTCTGCCTTTAATGACCAGAAATATCCCAACCGACGATCTCGTGAGTTGAATGAAGGTCTGAACGACGGGCTGAATGTGGATGGACGTCCTCGACGTGAACACATGGCTGAATGAAGGTCCGTTTGACGACCCCAGTCTGTAGAACCAAAACTAAATACCAAAAATGTCTAGAAATATGAGATGATAGTCAATAAACCATAAAAATGATAATAATTATTCGTAATTCGTATGATTTTCAAATAAACGCATACCTGAGTTTGTTTGATGGTTTGAATGGCAAAGAGAATAACTTATCATAGCAAAATAGTGAAAATGACGCCAATCAGAATGTGTTTGATGATCAAAAGTGGTGACAAAATGGACACCAACAAGTGTCAATTCTACAATAGAGAAGCAATAGAGTTGTTGGAGGTGTGTCAGAACTAAGGTTTGTATATGAGATGCGATGATTTTTATTCATTTGGCATCCAAGAGGATTTTATGTTGGAGGTTAGGTGGCTCATGTCTAGGGTTTGCAAAATGCTAAAAAAGTTATCCTTTGAAGGGAATAAGTGATTATGGTTTTAACAAAAGAAAAAAAAATTGCATTCAAACTTGCAGTAGAGAGATAGTGGCAGTGTTTAGAGACAGGTATTTGATTGGAGCAAATCCAACATTATCTTGCATGATACACTTGATGGGGAAGAAATGGCTGGTAAGGGGTAAAACAAATATTTCAACCTTATGTAATGTTTTCTTTCTTTTCTCTTTAAGAATCCAATGCATAAAGAGGTAGTTGCCTCAAGCAGACCATCACTATATGGGGAAATTTTCCTTATGTTCATTCCTTAGAATGAACAATTTAACTCTACTACAATGAGAAGGGATCTTCAATTGTTGTGGGTTCACTTTTAGGGGTCACCTCTTAACCATTGGAAGTCGAAGATATTTAAAGGCATGAGTGATACTCTTGGTACATTTCATCATGTAACCCAAAAAACTCTTTAGAGGGAAGGGGTACCTCTCCTTATTCTCATTAGCACTTTCTGCCAATGGGGATCTATGAGACAAAATTTCCATAGAGAGTGAAAAATTGGTTAGGGTTAAAAATAGCAATTATGAAATATTTACATTCTTGTGTAGATATTGGCACAACATAGGAACATTGTGTGATTTCCCTAGAATAGATCTCCCCTTCAAGTGATGAAAGGGTCTTTCGATCAAAGGATTTTATGTTGGTTTCATATTGTAAGGTAGAGATGGACCCACCTTCAATCTCTCATCCCAACACATAGATGTTTGAGATATCATCTTTTGATTCAAGGGTGAAGTAATAATATTTAATTATATTAGGTGGGATTCAACCTTCTCATAGTAAGCATAATACCCAAGTGGATATTCTAATTCTAGGAAAATACTCTTCATTGGCTAATTTTGTTGGAGTTAAAGTTATCTTAGTCAATTTTAGGTTTCCTTTCCCTCCCAATATTTTCATGTGAAGGTGGAATGGATCCAATGGAACCAAATATGTAGAAGGAAGGATGTCTTGAATCTTTGATGGCATATGGAAAGTCTATTCTTCCTGTATAGAATGAGGGTCTTAACCAAACTTAATTCCCTTGCTACCAAAATAGATATAAACTATGGGTTTCTGTAGATTCCTAATTTGGAGGGGCTTCAAATAAAGATGTTTCTAATGTTGATAAATGAACTTTGAAGGAAGCACTCAATGTGAAAGAGTTAGTGGTGGAGGGTGGTCTTTAGTGATGTTTTTTTCCTAGCTTGGGAGATTCTATCTTTGTTATAAGTTATGAAGCCATGCCCAAATATATTGGCTCTTAAATTGGTCAAGTATTAATCTGAAGCAAGGGTACGAAGACAAAATTCATTCCACTTTATCGATATTAGACACTAGAGTGGGTTCCCCTCTTCCATCTTTCCCTATCACCTCTGAGTTACTGAACTCTAGGGTTGCAAAGAGAAAGATTTGAGTGGAGGTTTCTATTTTGTCTTGGTTTCTCTAATAGACTACTTTGGTACAAAGGAATTTTTGCTTTACGTGATCTAGTTGGCCTATTGTAATAAGGCATAGCTAGGGTTTTATTAGTAGAGAATTCATATGAATGCACCTTAACTTCGTTTTTTATTAATTCAAAAATATACGTAAATGTGAGTATTGGTGTCTTATATTGATTTTTTTACTTATTTTCAAGGGACTTACCCTAGCATTTATATTTTTGATCATATAATGAAATTACAAGTCCTTTTTCCAATGAAAAACATAAAAAATCAAAAATCAAATAAATAGCAATTTCCCTAGAAGGTGCAATGGAACACCGAAAGAAAAAAAATGCGGGAATTAAAGTAGATGTGATGGTGAAAAAGGAGTAGTAAACAAATTTCATGAAGAGATTGCTATGTGGTTTATTTTTAGTGGTGGGATGGTGCAAGGTAATGATACCCACTTATTACGCATTAGTTGCAATGGATTTCCTGAAAAACAAAAATCCGACCATTAAAATGAACTTTTAGAGGTACCTACACAACTTTTTAGAACATGGTGTCGAAAGATGAAACAAAGACAATCAGATCACCTTCCAAAATATATAAATTTTATATATGGAAAATAGGTATAACTCCCCAAAAATGGGATTCTTCTAAGATTGGTATGTTATTTTCTTTC